>CM077157.1:104036118-104636118 GCA_039583875.1 Platanthera guangdongensis
TCGACGATCTTGGAACTCAGGTCGACGAACAGAAGCCAACTGGTCGACGAACACAGCTTCTCAGCTCGACAAACTGTGGACTCAGCTCGACGATTTCTGATCTCTGTTCGACGAATCCAGACTTAGTTATTTCCTTCATTCTGTCCCCTTCCTATTGCAACAATTCCTGAGTAATCAATGCTAAAAATAACTGTTAGACATAGCATTGATTATGGTCTTCTCTAGGATTATTACTTGTCATTTTTCCATGGGACAGTTGGGGAGATAAATCAATGCAGTTTATTCTCAAGGTCGTTAGCAGTTAATGCAGAGGAATTCAAATTTCAAAAGGAAGATAATCTGAAAAATACAAAAAGGGATTTTTCTTCCTCCTCATAGAAAATAGACTGAGACAGACACACAGACAGTTAGTAACACAATCAGTCTGAATCAAGGATTTCTCTGCTCGCTCTCAATACATAACTCTGCAAAAGAAAAGAAGCCCTAGACCAGAAGAACATTAGTTATCTGAAGAAGAAGAACACCAAATCAAAATCAAGTGTCTTCCTTCTTAAACACGTCAGGACACTTCAAAGGACAACAACAAATCCATATGTCAAGAAGTTCCTGAAACTTTCTTGTCAAGGCTGATAAAGATTGAAGACCTATCACCCTGAAGCAAAGCTCCAGGTTTTCTTGAACCATTCTACATTTTAGGGGGAGCTCTTTGCTAACATCATTTCCACTTAAGTCTTCTCAGTTGTATATTGAGAAAGATAAGACAATATCATCTCTCACCCTCACTGTATAAAGGGTTATAACTCCCTTCAAAAGTTATTCCTGGTTGCAAGTCACCAGACCAAAAGACTTGTGGTTTGGTTTTTAAGCACCTGATCAAAAGCTCATTGGTGTCAGGCACCTGATGAAAAATTTGAGTGGATTCCTACTAGGGTGGTAGAAGAGTGGATGTACCCAGGTTGGGGAACCACTATAATTTCTTGTGTTGCCAGGTTGCCCTTTCTTTTTGTTTTGCTGTGTTTGTACCTTTTTAGGATTGTTGTGTTTATGCTTTATTAATTTTATTCTGCAGTTTTTATTTACAGCAAAAGTTGTAAAGGACTTAAGAATACTCTATTCATCCCCCCCCCCCCTCTAGAGTATTTCAGATCTAACACCTCACTTGCATAGCTATTTCAGGATCCTCAAATGGAACAGAAGGAGATTCAGGTCTCTTGGGACTATCAGCTTTTTGAGATTCTGGAGATTATTATAGATGTTACTGAGGTTGTTGATGTTGATGTTGTTGATGTTGCCTACTAGAGGAGTACCTGTGTTGGCTGCTTCCAGAATGAGAAGAGGATCTACCCTAATGTCTCTGATAAGTTTGATATGGGGTATGAAAGAATTGGTTTCAAGATAACCTAAACACCTAGAGGGGGGGGGGTAAATAGGTTCAATTTCTTTTTACTCTAAGGCAGAATATTAATTCAGTTAATCAAATAGAATCAAACAGTTCTACAGCTATCATATCATAGAAATCACAATATCACACACAATCACAGATGGCACATAGATTTATAGTGGTTCCCCAAATGATGGGTACATCCACTTTCCCCCTTTGCCTATCTAGCAGTGTGCTAGATTCGGCCTAAATTCTTCCTTCCTTCTCAGATCCACGGATCTTACAGCTCAGAACCCAGTCAAGGTTCCTACAACTCAGAGTGAGTCCACACTCCTACAACTCAGGCAACTAAGCCCTACCTCAGCCTTCACCCAGGCCTACAACTCAGAGAATTAAATCTCCTACCTCAGGCACACAGCCCTACCTCAGCCTTCCCAAGGCCTACAACTCAGAGATGTAAATCTCCTACCTCAGGCACTCAGCCCTACCTCAGCCTTTATAAATTAGGCTTACAACTCAGATCAATAATGATCTTACAGAAAAATGATATAAAATAAGTTTTATCTTTCACCCAAGTTGAGAGAGAATGGGTAGAAAGTTTTCTTGATCAGTTCTTGAAGAATCTGATTACACAGAAATCAAACTGTCTTTGTCTTTCTTCAAAGCATCTTGAATCTGAACACAGTAAGGTTGAATTTCTTGAAGTTGATCTTCAATCAGCTTCCTTCTTAAAATCCAGAAATTAATCTGAATTCTACTTTGCAGATTAGTTCAGGATCTACTCTTAAGAGACTAGTTAATGATAGTCTCTTTCTTCACTTGAATTGTTAGAGCTCTCTCTCTCTACAAATTCTTCTGAAGATATTTTGAAATTCTTCACTTAGATCCACTTGGAATCTCTGACTGGATTTTCTTGTGTATGTTGGATCTTCTGTTATAATTGTGTTTTGTGTACTTTTTCGTTCTCAATTGATTGAATCTGTCTTTATATAGACTTCATCCAAGGTTACCGACTGATCCGGTTGTTAACCAACTTCTGACAGATCTGACAGTTGCAGTAGACTTGTTGGTTACGACAACTGTCAAGTCTTCAGTCACTTCCTTAAACTTTATCTCTGTCAGCAAATTGTCAAGTCTAAACTTCATATGTGTCAACACAAGTAGACTGAGTGTCGACACAATCCTTGGTGGTGTCGACATAGCTCTCATGGTGTCGACACTACTTCTCGACATAGCTTTTGTAAGAATGTGTCGACACAAGTCATGTGTGTCGACACAGTCACTTCTTATCTTGACACAATTTACTTAGAATAAATTCTGGTGTGTGTGTGTGTCGACACAAGTCCTGTGTGTTGACACAGTTGATGTCGACTGAACTTTCTGTGTGTCGACACAAGTCCTGTGTGTCGACACAGTTGATGTCGACTGAACTTTCTGTGTGTCGACACAAGTCCTGTATGTCGACATAATTTCTTCTGGTGTCGACACAGCTTTTCCAAGTGTCGACACAATTGACTCGAGGTGTCGACACAGCTTTTCTCAAGTGTCGACACAAGTCTTCACAAGTGTTGACACAGCTTCTTCTGGTGTCGACTCGTGGACTTAGAAAATTTTCCTGCATATTCTTAGCCTACACATATAATCTCAAAACAACATCAAATACACCTTGATGAATATCATTGAGCTAAGTGAGGCTTCTCCAAATCTGGTACAAATTTTCCAATATACCCAACAATCTCCCCCTATTTGGAGAAGTCATAACCATTAGTCAATGATATACACCATTTATAATAAACACACATTATGTTGTATATAAACATTACATGACAGGGTAACATATAAACAAAACATGTATAATATGTCATTACAGAGTGATGCAAACACAGTGAGCATGAATCATTGTTCTGTTTAAACTATCAAAAGTTTGTCAACAATTAGTTTATATAGATTTTTTTAACAACTAAAGATTACATTGTTGTAAAATCTAGTTAATTTATTCTAAGGCTGATCAGGCTCCTTGGTGACTATGCCTTTTCCTGGTTTGATCTGAGCCTGCATAGTAGGTTCAGCATCATCAGTAGGTTTCTTTCCTTTCAGATCTTTCCTTTTCTGTTCTTCAGCCCTTATCTTTTGCCTTTCAAAATAATGAAAAGGCTTTGGGAAATACTTGCTAAGCTCTAGAGCATTAGCAGGTAACTTCCTAGCTTTTGCTTTCCTTCTGTATTGAAGAATGACTTCCTTTCTGGCTTCATACTTGTTCCATTCTTGCTCAATGTACCATTTACCCCTTTCATGGGTCTTGTCCTCCACAGCTTTCCAGGCAGTCAATATAATGTTCCTAGAAGTAGGACTCCATTGCTCAAAATCAGGCTTCAACTCTGCCTGTTCTCTAAACCTTTTCTTTGAGAGTTGAGCTTCTTGCTCTTTATGCAAAGCTGCCTCTGACATTTCTACTTGCTCAATGATAACATTCTTAGTAGCCTCTAGAGGGTTGTACATCTAATGAACCAGGTGTTGAATTTCTTCAAAGTTAGAAGGGGGATATATGATTTGAGCTACTTCCTGCTTTCCCCCTTCAATTCCTGCAGCTTGAATTCCTGACTCAGATGTGTTATCATCATCACATAGGGGTGGATATCCCAGAGTTACTCTAACAGCATTTGTTATCCATTTGGCATGCTTTGAGCTAGCATTGACTATCAACCTCTCACCCTTTATGACTTCTCTTTCAATATGATCCCTGAGATCATTCTTTTGGAACCTGATTTCAGTATCCAGATAATTTATTCCCTCTGTATAATAGGCTTTAAACTTTTGAAGCTGAGCAGATATAATCTTCTGAGAGGCTTGAAGTGCAGATTGGAAAGTGGCTAAATCCTCTTGAAGTTTCTTATCAAACTCTAATTTCTCTTTAACCCTTGCCTCAGTCAGTGCAGTTGCAGTATTCTTTAATTCTGTAACAATCACATTATGTGATTCAGTAAGATTATCATTCATCCTTAGTTGATTTTATAGGACGGCCTTGCTTGACCAGTATATCATCAATTTGTGTCCTTGCCTCTTGTTGTTGTTTTGCGAGAAAAACTACAGCATTACCTCCTTTATGGAAGCAATCTGTCATCTCTTTTTTATTCTGGTTTACCTCAAATCTAATTGATTTTATATCTTGAGCCAAGGAGAATTGCAAGTCTTTATGAGTTTCATCCATATATTTCTCCATGGCTAGTCTTTCTTCATCTAATTTTACTTTCAAAGATACCAGTAAGGAGCTATAATCATGTGCATGAACTGGTTGTGGAGCAGTTTGCAAAGCCCTTTTATATCTTTGGCTTCTTCTTCTGAAAACCATCAGCTTTCTCTTCTTTGCTTGAGATTCTGCTTCATCTTCAGAAGCTGAGGTACTTGCTATATCAACTCTTTTCTGAGGACTAGGAGTCAGTTCCTTTTCAGTCCCAGTGTGCTCCCCCTTAATTTCAGCTTGCTCCCCCTCAGTCCTGGCTTGCTCCCCCTCAGTCCTGGCTTGCTCCCCCTCAGTTCTTGTTATCTCTATATCGGGGAACAACTCTTCAAGAGTAAACTCTTATTGAGTTTGGACTGGAGGCACCACTAACTTTGGAGCATCAGCAGCTGTATATGTATCCTCCATGATAACATCTTGTGCTTGATTGTTGAGTTAAGTGGTCTGGTCAACATCAATCAAGGGCACAGTTAGTGTTTCATCCTCATTATTGAAAATTATTTGATTAACTTCTTGGATTACCTCAAGAATAGTTTGATTAGACATTTCACTTTCTAAGTGTGTTGGCTCTTCCTCAAGATGAGGCTCCCCCTACATCTGATCATCATGTCTAATGTCTTGAGCAGGTGATTTCTCAGTATTCTCTGGCCTCTCTTCATCAGCCATGTCTTTTATCAGCACTCTATCCCATCTAGAGATTATCCTTAGGACAATTCTCCTCATGTGATTGATCTTGGATCCAGCAGCCTGTTGCATCACTTCTGGAATTGCTCCAGCCAAGTATAAACTTAATATTATTCCCAGATTCGGTTTCTTGATGCTTTCTCTAATCTTCTCATATATGACTGCAGACTAATTGGTGTTGATTTTGTAGATGATCATGGTCATGAGGCAGAACATATAGGCTGAGACCCTATCATGTCCACCTGGTTTGCATAAGATTTCTTTGCCAACTACTTTAGAAAGGAATTTTCCTTGTACATTCATTCCTTTTCTATTCATGGATGATCCAATTTTCATTGTGGGATCTAATCCACACCACTGGAGTGCTTCCCTGGTCTTTCAAGAGGTAACTTCTTCGTCTTCTTGATTTTTAGGCAGATGAAGAGTTTTCATATTCTCTTCATGGTGAGTTTGATTTTATTACCTTGGACTGAAGACCTAATTTTTAGTCTAGTTGAATCCTGGGTTGCAGCTCCATAGAACTCAAGGATTTCCTTCTTCCATATCTTTGTAGGTTCTGATGTCAAATACTCCAAGCCACTTTCTGCAATTAGAGCTATCACAGCTTTAATCGCTAGTTCAGCATCGTCAAAAGCATTTCGTACCAGTTCATATCCCTCGTTCACGTTTTCGTCAAGTTTCGGCACCATTGGGATGGTGAGAAATCTTGAATGGAGAAGAGAGAGTTTGTCGACACAAGAATCTAGTCTCAAAAATCTGGAGAGCGTGTCGACAGGGTTTGTTCTTGACCTATTTATATGTGACTAAACATAGAAGGTCAAAAGGCGCATCAAAATTTACTTAGTGTGTCGACACTGTTGAGATGGTGTCGACACAGACTTCTAATATCTCGACAGAAGTGTTGACACCTATGTGTCGACACCAATTGATGATGTGTTGACACAGACATACTTATTAGTTCAACAGAAATTCTGTGTTGACTCTATTTCTAAGTGTCGACACAACTTCTCTGAAGTGTCGACATAACTCCTCTGAAGTGTCGACACCAATTTTCTAGTTGTGTCGACACAACTTCTTTGTGTCGACATAGACCTCTTTTTGTGTCGACACAAAATTACTTAGACAAATTTGTCAATCTATTCTATGTTCAGCATACTAAATTCAATTTTAAAATTATAGAATTTAGTTTCATCCAATGGCTTAGTGAACATGTCAGCAATTTGAAAACTTGTATTGACAAATTCTAAACATATATCCTCTTTTTCTACATGATCCCTTAGAAAATGATATCTTATTTCTATATGCTTTGTTCTACTATGAGAAACAGGATTATTAGCAATAGAAAAAATACTTGTAGAATCACAGAATAATAGGGTTCTACTTACCTGGATACCATAATCTTTAAGGTGATGTTGTATCCACAACAGCTGTGCAAAGCAGCTCCCTGCAGCTACATACTCAGACTCAGCTATGGAGATTGCCACACTAGTCTGCTTCTTACAGCTCCATGACACCAGTCTCCCTCCTAGAAATTGACAGGTGCCAGTTGTGCTTTTCCTATCTTCTTTGCATCCTGCAAAGTCTGCATCTGAATATTCAGTCAGTAGAAAATCTCTATTCTTAGGGTACCAAAGGCCTAGATTATGTGTGCCCTTAAGATATCTCAAAATCCTCTTAACAGCAGTATAATGCGATTCTTTTGGGCAGGATTGGTACCTAACATAGACACATGTAGCATACATGATGTCAGGTCTACTAGGAGTCAGATAAAGGAGGGAGCCAACTATCCCTCTATACAAAGACTCATCTACTGGTTTTCCTGCATCATCTTTGCTTATAGGAATACTTGTCCCCATTGGAGTTCTCATGGTAGTGGATGACTCCATACCATACTTCTTAATTAACTCCTGGGTGAACTTAGACTGGGATATGGACAGGCCATCATCAGTCTGTCTTACTTGGAGTCGCAAGAAGAACTTAAGTTCTCTCATGTTGCTCATCTCAAACTTCCCTTGCATAATTTTTAGCAAACTTCCTACAAAGGTTGTTTTCAGTAGAACCAAATATTATGTCATCAACATATATCTGGACTAGGATTATCTTCCCTTTGGATTCCCTAAGGAATAGAGTTTTGTTTATTTTCCCCCTTGAGAATTTGTTCTCAATGAGGAAAGTAAACAAGGTTTCATACCAAGCCCTTGGGGCTTGTTTCAAACCATATAAGACTTTCCTAAGCCTATATACATAATTAGGATAGAGTGGATCAATAAAACCTGATGGCTGCTCTACATATACTTCCTGATTTAAGTCTCCATTCAGGAATGCTGACTTAACATCCATTTGGAACACTTTGAAACCTTATCATAGGGGCAAATGTTTGATCAAAGTCTATGCCCTCTTCCTGCCTGTATCCTTTGGAAACAAGTCTTGCCTTGTTCTTAATTATGATCCCACTCTCATCTAGCTTGTTCCTGTAGATCTACTTAGTCCCTATGACTTTGTGGTATTTTGGTTTAGGAACTAACTTCCAGACCTTGCATCTCCTGATTTGATTTAACTCCTCCTGCATAGCATCAATCCAGTGTGGGTCTTGTATAGCCTCTTCAAATCGTTTAGGTTCCTGTTGAGACAAGAAGCTTGAGCATAGTACAGTGTTCAAGCTCCTACTTCTAGTTTGAACCCCTTGTCTAGGATCACCAATAATCTGGTGTACAGGATGATCCTTTAAATGTCTAACTGTTGGAGGAAGTCTGTCTACAGTTTGACTTTCTCCATTTTCTTCATTCTGCTGTACTTCATGGTCTTCATCAGCATCTTGTGAGTCTTGTACTCCCCTTGGACAGCAATCATCATTTTCCTCCTCCTGCCTTGCAGTTTGATCTTCTTTGATAGTCAGCATGTCCATCTTCTCTTTTATACATGTAGATCTACAAGAACTACTAGGCAATTTACTGTTAATAAGTCTTGATTCATCAAATATAACATGAACAGACTCTTCTACAACTTATGTAGTCAAGTTATAGACTCTATATGCCTTACTATTATTGTTGTACCCAATAAATATCCCATCTTGGGATTTGGCAGCAAACTTTGTCAAGTAAGACTTGCCATTATCAAGCACATAGCGCTTGCAACCAAAGATCCTAAAATAGGATAAGTTTGGTTTTCTACCTTTCATAACCTCATAGGGTGTCTTTTTGTGGCTCTTAGTGATTGAAGCCCTATTGAGCACATGATATGCAGTGTTTACTACCTCAGTCCAGAAATATTCTGGGAGAGAAGTGTCACTCAATAGAGTTCTACCAGCCTCAATAAGAGTCCTATTCTTTCTTTCAGCAATTCCATATTGTTGAGGAGTTCTAGGTGAGGAGAATTCCTGATGAATCCCAAATTCTTCACACAATTTTATCATATTTTCAGATTGAAATTCAGTTCCATGGTCACTTCTAATTTTGACCACTGAATTGTTCAGTTCATTCTGAATTTGCTTAACAAAGTTGCAGAAAACAGTTGGGGTTTCAGATTTCTGCCTCAGAAAGAAAACCCATGAAAATCTAGAATAGTCATCTACAACCACAAATGTGTAGACTTTCCTACCTAGACTCTGAACTGGCATTGGACCAAATAAATTCATATGCAAGAGGTATAAACACCTCACTGAGTCTTTGTTTCTAGGCTATGAAAGGAGGATCTGGTCCGCTTGCCTTTTTGACAAGCTGAGCATATTCCATGCTTAATACACTTAACGTGAGAACCATTCCTCACTAACTCTTTATTAAAGAGTTGACTAATAGTCTTATAGTTTAGATGAGCTAGGCTCTTGTGCCATTTGCTACAATGAGAGGCTTTCTCATCAGCTACCAGATAAATAGGAGAATCTTTATTCTCACTCACAAAGTTTAGGCAATACACATTTCCTTTCCTATAACCAGTCAACATGATCTTCTGATCACTTGACCTTTTAATATGACAACCATTCTTAATGAATGAAATATCATATCCAAGATCACTCAGTTGACTTATGCTTATCAAGTTATGTTTCAAACCCTTTACATAAGACACTTGAGTGATAGTAATTGAGCTGTTAGAAATATTACCAAACCCTTTGATGACTCGTTTTTTTAGAACCACCAAAGATTACTTTAGGTCCATTCAATATGGGTGAGTAGTCCTTCAACAATCCTCTTGTTCCAATCATATGTCTAGAACATCCATTGTACAAGTACGATAAAGGGGCATTGCCACTTGAACTTATCTGCAACAAATAATTACTTAACCTTAGAACCCCAATTATTATTGAGTCCTTGGTTCAGGTTAGACTGAAATTTAGCATAATTTGTAGCAGCCCTTCTTCCAGGTAAGCTGGCATTCATCCTGACACTAGTGTTATGCCAACAGTCAATGGCAAAGTGTCCCACCTTGCCACAACACCAGCACTCATATCTATTATAACTCTTTTTAGGTACAGTTTTAACAGCTTTGTTAGCTGTTCTTAATACTGTAGGTACAGTGTTTCTTTCCTTGAGTGCTGGATACCACTTGTCATTCAGAATATCTGGCTTATCATGACCATGTATGATATTATGATCATATCTATTGGTAGGCTCTTGCACTTTTCTGAGAGCAATGGGGGGATTGAAGACAAGTGGCTTAACTGGGGCTTTCCTTTTTCTTTTGGAATTAGCTGCCCTAGTATTTCTCTTAAAACCCAATCCTGTCTTACCCTTTTGAGACACAAAGTCATCAATTAAGGGTAGGAAAGATTTTGGCTTAGATAAATTAGCCACTAGATCCTTTTCCTTCTGAAGTCTGACTTCCAGACTTTTGATTTAATCACTCTTGAATGTGATTGTTCCCATCTGAATAACAGTTATGTTTTTTAGCTTGGCAATCTCATTCATCTTCTGATCCAGCAGCTTTTCTGAATCAGATGCAGCCAACTTAAGAGCTGTAATTTCCTTAGCTTGAATTTTAGTCAGGTTTTTGCATCTCTTAAATGCCTGTAGCAAATTACCATATTCATATATAAGTTGATGAATATCTCCTTCAGATTCAGATCCATCCACATCTCTTGATGCAGATGCTTCTGATTCTGAGCCAGTGTAATAATCAGAGTCTTCAGATAAGCTTTTTACCTTACTGGAACCAGGCTGATCCTGGAAGTGATCTTCATCAGTCAGGGCCATCAGCCCTTTGCAGTGATGATCTTCAGTTCCATTTATTGAGTCCAGCAATTGCAAGAACTCAGTCTCTTCTTCTGTTGTAAACAGAACAATATAAGCTTCAGCAGCAGATTCAGAATCTGAAGATGATGGATCTGTCCAGCTTTTCTCTTTCTTTGCTACAAAGGATTTCTCCTTCTTGTTCTTATACTGAGACTTCTTCTTACCTGCAGATTCCTTTCTTTTGTATGGACAATCAGCTACTACATGTCCAGGTCTGTTGCAGCAATAGCACACAATCTTTGTATTTGTTGATTTGCTAGGTTTTGACCTACTCTTGTCCTTTCTAGATGACTTTCTTTTCTGATAATATTCATCCTTGGACTGAGAGGAGGATGGCTTAGTTCTCCACTGCTTCTTCTTCAAAAATCTATGAAACTGCCTCGTGAAGACAACAAAGTCCTCATCAGAATGATTACTGTCTGAGGTGTGACTATCAGAACTTTCAGAGATCACTTCTACAGCTTTCTTAGGAGGAGATGGAGACATCCTCCTGTCCTTTCTTGTGGCTTCTGCCTTGAAGTCCATTGACTTTTCTATATGGTCAACTTTAGTACTTTTCTCTTCCTCCTTTCTGGCCATGAGCTGCATTTCATAAGAAAGCAATTTGTCAAATAGTGTTGGAGGAGAGATTTCTGCTAGTCTGGCCACTTCCCTGATGGCACAGATCTTAGTGTCCCAATCCTTAGTCAAAGATCTAAGGAATTTATCATTCAACTCATATGTACTAAAGACCCTTCCATATGACATTAGTTCATTCACAATTCTGAAGAACTTCTTGTAACATTCAGTGATGCTGTCTGATTTGCTTTGTCTGAAGCTCTCATATTCCTGATTAAGCATTGACTTTCTATCTTACCTAACTTCTTATGATCCCTCCATATAGACTATTAATGTGTCCCACATCTCCTTGGAGGTTTTACAGTGAATCAAATTTTGGAATGTTGAGTCATCTATGACACTCACTATAATATTCTGAGCTCTCTTGTCCATAGTAGCCAAGATAATCTCATCCTTAGTCATTTCTGAAAAGTCTTTTGGTGTCCTCTGATTAGCATCAAGAGCTGAGACTTTCATTGGAATATAAGGCCCTTCCTTAATAGTTATATATATTCTTGGATCAGATGCTTCCATAAACAATCTAACCCTTTCTTTCCATATTCCAAAGATTTCTTTCCTGCATATGGGCAACTTCATGGAACCAAGTTCCTTATGATTTTCTCCTGAACCCATCTTTTCTAATTTATTCTGCCTCACAGATCTTACTCAGACTGTTAAGTCTATCTTTGAGTAACCTCCCTCTGATACCACTTGAAAGAATTGGTTTCAAGATAATCTAAACAACTAGATGGGGTGAATAGGTTCAATTCCTTTTTACTCTAAAGCAGAATATTAATGCAGTTAATCAAATAGAATCAAACAATTCTACAGCTACCATATCACAGAAATCACAATATCACACACAATCACAGATGGCACATAGATTTATAGTGGTTCCCCAAATGATGGGTACATCCACTTTCCCCTTCGCCTATCTAGCAGTGTGCTAGATTCGGCCTAACTTCTTCCATCCTTCTCAGATGCACAGATCTTACAGCTCAGAACCCAGTCAAGGTTCCTACAACACAGAGTGAGTCCACACTCCTACAACTCAGGCAATTAAGCCCTACCTCAGCCTTCACCCAGGCCTACAACTCAGAGAATTAAACCTCCTACCTCATGCACACAGCCCTACCTTATCCTTCCCAAGGCCTACAACTCAGAGATGTAAATCTCCTACCTCAGGCACTCAGCCCTACTTCAGCCTTTATAAATTAGGCTTACAACTCAGATCAATAATGATCTTACAGAAAAATGATATAAAATTAGGTTTATCTTTCACCCAAGTTAAGAGAGAATGGGTATAAAGTTTTCTTGATCAGTTCTTGGAGAATCTGATTATACAGAAATCAACATGTCTTTGGCTTTCTTCAAAGCATCTTGAATCTGAACACAGTAAGGTTGAATTTCTTGAAGTTGATCTTCAATCAGCTTCCTTCTTAAAATCCAAAAATTAATCTGAATTCTACTTTGCAGATTAGTTCAGGATCTGCTCCTAAGAGACTAGTTGATGATAGTCTCTTTCTTCACTTGAATTGTTGGAGCTCTCTCTCTACAAATTCTTCTCAAGATATTTTGAAATTCTTCACTTAGATCCACTTGAAATCTCTGACTGGATTTTCTTGTGTATGTTGGATCTTCTGTTGTAATTGTGTTTTGTGTACTTCTTCGTTCTCAATTGATAGAATCTGTCTTTATATAGACATCATGCAAGGTTACCGGCTGATCCGGTTGCTAACCAACTTCTGACAGATCTGACAGTTACAATAGACTTGTTGGTTACGATAGCTGTCAAGTCTCCAGTCAATTCTTGAAACTTTGTCTCTATCAGCAAAGTGTTGAGTCTGAACTTCACATATGTCGACACAAGTAGACTAAGTGTCGACACAATCCTTGGTGGTGTCGACACAGCTCTCAAGGTGTTGACACTGCTTCTCGACATAGCTTCTGTAAGAATGTGTCGATACAAGTCCTGTGTGTCGACACAGACACTTCTTGTCTTGACACAATTAACTTAGAAGAAATTCTTGTGTGTGTGTCGACACAAGTCCTGTGTGTCGACACAGTTGATGTCGACTGAACTTTCTGTGTGTCGACATAAGTCCTGTGTGTCGACACAGTTGATGTCGACTGAACTTTCTATGTGTCGACACAAGTCCTGTGTGTCGACACAATTTCTTCTGGTGTCGACACAGTTTTTCCAAGTGTCGACACAATTGACTCCTGGTGTCGACACAGCTTTTCTCAAGTGTCGACACAATTCTTCACAAGTGTCGACATAGCTTCTTCTGGTGTCGACTCATGGACTTAGAAACCTTTCCTGCATATTCTTAACCTGCACATATAAACTCAAAACAACATCAAATACACCTTGATGAATATCATTGAGCTAAGTGAGGCTTCTCCAAATTTGGTACACATTTTCCAATGTACCCAACAGGGTTGATCTATGAGAAGAAGCTCCTGAAGCACCAGCAGCAGGTGGAGGAGGAGGAGGTGGATCTTTCCTGTATCTTTGGGAAGGAAGAGGAGAGTATCTCCTACTTTTCTTCTTGTCCTTCTGTTGATTTTTGGACAGCCACATCCAAGCTAGCATGCCCTTGTAAGGGATGATATTCTGAAGAATGTTGTATGGGATATCATGATTGGGATTAGGTTTAGGAACAACAGCTAGAGAGGCTTTCCTTTTCTTAGAGATTTTCTTTTTTCTTTGCAGAAGGACTGTCATCTGAATCATCATCATCATCATCATCTGAAGATCCCTGAGAATTATCATATAATGCATTAATTTTCTTTAGGGCTTCTACTGATATCAACAACGTTTCAGGTTGAGGAGGAGCTGGAGGTAAAACAACTGATTCTGTAGCTTTTTTAGCAACAAATAGATTTTCTTGCTCTATATCTGCCATTATTAACTCATCTAGATCTAGAAGAGGACTGTCATCCATAATGTAAGTTGGAGCAGATACAGCCTCTGGAGAATGAATATCTTTGGGAGTAGATGTAGTTGGAGTTTCTGAAACAACATAACTATCCTTGAGTTGCTTAGCAACAGCGGGACTGATAGGTGTAGTGTAGGGAACAATAGCCAAAGATGGTTTTATGCAGACAGAAGGAAGGTAGTTCAAATGAACTGTATCAAAAGAATTTAACAAACTCAAAATATCTACTGTGGGATTGATAATGTAATCACCAACAGTGTTTATTTCATCTATAACTGTCTCATCCATATCCATATCAGATTTAATAAAATCAATCAAATCATCAGGAATAGCTGTCTCTGCTGCTGCTTCTGCTGCTGATTTTTCATAAAGTATCTCCCCCTGCCTGGTTTCAGTAGGCACTGGAGCCAGGCCCCTGACTGAAGAAGGAGGGACAGAGAGGGAAGAAATTTGAGTAGTAAGGGATGAGATAGAAGAAGCAAGAGGTAAAATAGCCTCTGCTATGAGGTTTTTGATGAGAGGAGTGAGAATAGCCAGAAGAGGTGGAATGAAAAAGGGGTCCAATTACATGAATTCAGGAGGTTTCTCAGTGGATACAGAAGGGTGGATGGAAGATGATGGTGGAGGAGGAGGTAGAGAATCTGGGATTTGCTCATTTGGTGAAGATGGGGTATGAATGGGGGATGATAGTAGATTGAATGATGGTAGTGAGAGAGGGTTGGAAAGGGGAATGTTAGCTAGATGTGGTGGTAGAGGAGATGAGGGTGGGGTACCATGTTGTGATGGAGTTGGTGTTGGAGAGTGAATATGAGTTTGTGGATGATGCACTGGAGATGATGGAGGTGTAGGAGTATGGGTTGAGGTATGAACTGGTGAAGAGAGATGAATTGGTGAAGCTGGAGGTGGTGGAGGTGGAGGAGGAACATCTTCAGCAGGGTGGGGAGTGGCTGGACAGCCCTTGAACCCTCAAAAGTAATTGAAGAGGAGGGAGCCTTTGAAGGCTTTGAGATGGTCCTCTCCCATCTGCCAAACAAGGCAGATGTCAACCTCTTGGAGGCATTGATGAATACAGTCGGGGAGACTAATATTTCATCAGCCTTGGCCTTCAAAAACAGACCCAAAATCCTTGCAAAATTCACTTCCTTCTTGGAATTCTTCCTTCTAATCAGATCAAACAACACCTGTCCCCAGTTAACTTTCTTTTTATTAACTAAGGCACACATCACAAGGAACTGATTTCTTGTAATGTAGTCATGAGCAGTGTGTTTCCCGAACATCACCTTGCCCACGACATCGGCCAAGAACTTGTAAGCGGCAGACAAGTTCTTCTTTAATAACTTATTAGGGTTTCCGTCCGAGTGACCCATCACAGTCAACATATTCTCAAACTTAGAAGTATCTAATTCAATATTATCTGTTCCATTTATAAAGCCGAAAATTTCAGAAAGAACTGCAGGGGATAGAGTAACCTGAGTCACTGAGATGGAGCTGATCATTTCTATATCTGAAGAGGTAGACGAATAAACCTATTCACGAATTTCTTCCGCCGGCAGCCTTATACTGGTAGTCATGAGTTGCTTCAGATTTTGATCCTCAAAGAGCTGGAGAATGTCTGTGAAGATTTTGTCTGAGTGACTGAAAGAATCAAAGTCAATATCAAACCCAGTGTCATACTTCATTACGGCAAGATAGGATCTAGAGCAGGCCATGATTCAAGGAGAATCTCCTGCAAGAGAAATAATGATCAAGTGCAAAAAGAAATTATGAAAGCACGGGATAGAGCTCGAAGAAGAAAGCCTAATAAAGGTTTTTAGAATATGAAACATCAAGCTTCGTCCTGCGAAAAGGAAAATTCTTCGATCTCAGGTCGACGAAAATTTCATGAAGAGATAAATTCGTCGGACTCAGACTGAAGATATGGAGATATTTCGTCGTCCTTAGAAATATTTCCTGAAGCCGAATCTTCGATCTCTGGTCGACGAAACTGGCTTCACACAGAGATTTCGTCGATCTCCGATCGACGAACTCCCAACGAAAAAGTTTGCAAATCGTCAATCTCTGGTCGACGAATTATTTCCATATCATTCACACAAAGGACAGATTTAAAATTAAGCCTTGTCATCTATCATTCCTAACTGATTGAGAAAGAACAAGTGTTTGGATTCATCCAAGGGCTTGCTAAAAATATCTGCCCTTTGTAAATCATTGGAGATAAATTCAAGACTAATTTTCTTCTTGTCCACACAGTCTATTATGAAACGATGTCTTATATTTATATGTTTTGTCCTACTATGATGCACTGGATTATGTGTAATAGAAATTGCACTGGTACTACCACAAAATATGGTTGAATTATTTAAGTTGTATCTATAATCCAGCAGTTGGTTTTGTATCCACAAAATTTGTGAACAACAACTGCTAGCTGCAATGTATTCAGCCTCTACAGTTGAAGTGGACACTGATGTTTGCTTTTTACAAAACCAAGACACAAGCCTATCACCAAGGAACTGACATGTTCCTGATGTGCTTTTTCTATCTACTCTACATCTAGCATAGTCAGCATCAGAAAATCCAGTAATCTCAAATGCTAACTCTATTGGATACCAGAGTCCTATATTAGGGCAACCCTTTATATTTCTCAAAATCCTTTTAATGAAAATAAGATGAGATTCCTTAGGGTTCACTTGGAACCTAGCACAAAGGCATGTAGCAAACATGATGTCTGGTCTACTTGCTGTGAGATAGAATAGGGATCCAACAATGGCCCTATACTTGGTCTGATCAACTGGTTTTCCATGTTCATTAGAGTCAATCACAGCATTAGCAGCCATGGGGGTTTTCATAGAGGAGGCATTAGCGATCCCAAATTTCTTAATAAGCTCATTTGCATATTTGAATTGGGACATGAATATGCCATCAGGGGATTGCTTCACTTGTAGGCAAAGAAAATATGATAGCTCTCCCATGCTACTCATCTCAAACTTTGAATGCATAAGATCAGAGAATCTCTTGTATAGTTTGGGATCTGTATAGCCAAAAATGATGTCATCTACATACATTTGTACTACCAAAATTTTATCATGATGCATCTTAGTAAAAAGAGTCTGATCTACCATGCCTCTAGAGAACTTGTGTTCTAAAAGGAAGCTAGCTAAGATTTCATACCAAGCTCTTGGAGCTTGCTTTAGACCATACAGAGCTTTATGTAATTTAAAAACATATGAGGGATGAGTTGAAGAGATAAAACCTGGGGGTTGTTCAACATAAACCTCTTCCTTTAGTTCTCCATTCAGGAAAACACTCTTGACATCCATCTGATAGACTTTAAACTTCTTAAAAGCAGCATAAGCAAGAAAAATCCTTATTGCTTCTAGCCTTGTAATAGGAGCAAAGGTTTGATCATAGTCAATGCCTTCCTCTTGCCTATAGCCTTGAGCAACAAGCCTAGCCTTGTTTCTCACAGTCATACCTTGGGCATCAAGTTTGTTTTTGAATAACCACTTGGTTCCAATTACTGGATAGCATTTGGGCCTTGGAACCAAGTCCCAAACTCTGCATCTCTCAAATTGATTGAGTTCCTATTGCATTGCAGTAATCCAGTGGGGATCATGTTCTGCATCATTTATGGATTGAGGCTCAACTTGAGAGAGGAAACAGTCATGCATCACATCTTGGTTGATTTGATGCATTGTTTGTACACCTACTAACATGTCCCCAATCACTTGAGATCTAGGGTGATTCCTTAGTGTGACAAGGTCAATGGGTGGAGTTGGTTCAGCAACAGCATTTGGAGTTAACTCCTCTTGTGGAGTAATATCTGTTGTTGGAGGAGGTTCAACCACTTCCAAAAATTCTTCTTCATTATCCTCATCAGCTTGTGGAGGAGAATGTGATATGATCTTTTGTGTAAGGTTTAATTCTCCCAATTTCTCATATAAGTGAGGTACCTGCAAAAGATCTAAGGTAGAAGAGTTTTTCTCCTTATAATACATTTTAGCTTCATCAAAAGAAATATGTACAGATTCTTCCATTTTTAAGTATGATTTATTGAAAATCCTATAAGCCTTGCTAACTTGGGAATATCCAAGAAAAATTCTCTCTATAGCTTTAGCTTCAAACTTTCTAATGTGTTTCTTATTATTGTTATGAATGAAACAACTACACTCAAAAATTCTAAAGTAATCAATTTTAGGTTGCTTCCCTCTGAGTAATTCATAAGGGGTCTTACCCTTAAGTTTGTGTATCAAACTTCTATTCAACACATAGTTTGTTATGATCACAACCTCTGCCCAAAAGGATAGGGGCATGTGTGCATCTGCAAGCAATGTTCTTGCAGATTCAATGAGGGTTCTATTTTTCCTTTCTGCTACTCCATTTTGTTGAGGAGTTCTAGGAGCAGAGAAACAATGTCTGATACCTTCCTCCTCACAGAATCTTTGTATGGGAAGAGATTCAAACTCAGTACCTTGATCACTTCTGATCGATGCAACTGGAGTAGAATACTCAATCCTTATGCTCTTAAGAAAGTCTGTAAGAACTTTAAAGTTATCTGACTTGTTTCTCAAGAAGAACACCCAAGAGAATCTAGAGAAGTCATCTACAATAACTAGAGTGTAAGACTTCCCTCCTAAGCTTTGTACAACAATGGGTCCAAAGAGATCCATATGTAGCAAGTACAGAATCTTAGGTGAGTCACTCTTATTAATTGACTTAAAGCTATTTTTAGTTTGCTTGCCTTCTTAACAAGCCTTGTATATGCTTTCCTTCTTGTAGGGACCAGAAGGCAATCCTCTGACAAGGTTGTCCCTAGATAGCTTAGAGATGTTCTTAAGGTTAACATGACCAAGTCTCTTATGCCAAAGAATATTGTTATTACTAACTTAATTGAATAATCATAGTTCTGAACTAGCAGAGTTAAAGTTCACTAGCTATATATTCCCTTGTCTACAACCTGTTAAAATAGTTTGGTTATTTAAAATTTTGAATTAGTAAAGTAAACCTGATAACCTACATCACATAACTGACTTATGGATATTAGGTTATGTTTGAGACCATTCACATATGCAACTTTTCTGAAAGTAATAGCTCCATTGTTGAAGTCTCCATAGCCTTCAGTTTGTCCAAAACTGGAGTCTCCAAAGATCACTCTTGGACCCAACTTTGCCTTGAAATTGATTAGGATGTCCTTGCATCCAGTCATGTGCTTAGAGCACGCACTATCAAGATACCACTTATTTTGTGTGACAGGATAGTTCTGCACCTACAAGGAAATAAGTTAGATGTTCTTGACCCAGGTCACCTTGGGTCCTTGTTTCTTTTCATAAGAAAAACTTGAAATGTAAGAACATTCAGGTTGACTTTTATATCCTAATGAGTGAAATATTATAGGAAGAATTATCCATTGGGTGAATGGGTTGATATTCTCCCTAGGTTGGTTAAGGTCTTTATTATAGTTTCTATTAGAGATAGAATTTCTATAATAATGATCTGGGATCGACGAACTTTGGTATGTTCGTCGACCTGAGTTCTACGAATTGGAATAAGATCTTTGATCTCTGCTCGAAGAATGAAAGTATTCATTCTCAGGGCACCAATATTGTCGATCTCTGGTCGATGAACCATACTAGTTTCATCGATCATAGGTAAAAGAATAATTGTTGTTATGGTTGGCGTTCAGAGTTCGTCGTTCTGAGGTCAATAAACTGTTCACATTTCGTCGATCGGAGTTCAATGAAATTTGTTGAATATTGTTGTAGTTGTTTTTCTTCTTATTCTTGGATTTGTGTTTTAGTTCCATTTGCTTTAATACTTCATTTACCTTGTTTACTTGTTCAGTATTATTCTTACCCTTATCTGAGATGAAATTTATAAGTTTAGATAAGTTATTTTTCTGAATTATAGGTGGTTCACTAGATGATGCACCTAGTCCTAGTTTACAGTTATTTGCCCTAGCATTTAGAGTACTAGTTATGTCTAACAGTTTTAAACTTCTACCATTAAGTGATTCTTCTAATTTCTTGGCTTTGCTTAACTCAGTTTTTAGAAAAAAAATTTGTTCATTTGTTGAGTTGAGTTCAATTGTTAGTTTAGTATTTTCAGCAATGTGCTTGTCTTGTTCAGTTAATCTTTCTCTGAGGAGTTTGATTTCCTTCTCAGAGCCTATTAGATCTAAGCACAAATTTTTAAACTCAGTTTTAAATTCTTCTGAATTGAAATCATAAGATGCTATTACCTGATCCTCTGTAGATAGAGGTGTTTCATCTTCTGAAGATTCATCCTCTAACTGACTGCTGGAATTATCTATTGCCATTAGGCAAACTTCATTTGCCTTCTCTTCTTCTTCATCATCACTGGAGCTGGAGGATGATGACTCTTCCTCAGTGTCACTCCAGGCTTCTGCAACGAGCCATTTCTCCTTCCCCTTGCGTTTGCTGGAGGAGGGCTTGTTATGATGTGTTCTTTTGGAATCCTTTTCTCTTCTTTTGTCCTTCTTCTGAGCTTCTGGACATTCTGAGATGAAGTGTCCAGGTTTCCTGCATCCAAAACAGACAATTTCCTTAGATGGAGTCTTGTCATACCTTTGCTTATCATCTTGCCTTGATGACTTTCTTCTGAAGTCCTTTACCATGTTGAAGAATCTTTTGGCAAAGAGGCTCATCAGCTCTTCATTGATTGGAGTCCATTCAGAATCTTCAGCGGCCTTGAATGCAATGTTGTGCTCCTTATTGATAGTTGTTTAAGCCTTCTGTTCAGCTGCTGCTTCTTTGGTCTTCATTAATTGTTCATATGATTTTAACTTTCCAAGAAGTGATTCAGTAGAGATTTTTGTCATGCTTCTGGCTTCTCTGATTGGCCAGATTCTTGAATCTCATGTGCTAGGGAAGCACATAAGGATTTTATCATTGACTTCTGTCAGATTGGTGTCCATGTCCAAGGTCTTCAGCTCATTGATGATTGAGCTAAGCATGTTGTACATTTCACTCACTGACTCAGCTTCATCCTTCTTGAAGTTCTCATATTGAGAGATGAGATTGTATCTCCTATCCTTTCTCTCATCAGCAGATCTAGCCACTATCTGATTTAGAGAAACCCAGATGGCTTTGGCTAAAGTGCACTCAGCCACCTTTTGAAAAATATCATCTGACATAGTCTGAGCTAGGATATTCATGGCTCCGACATCTGCAATCTTGTCTTTCTTTTGTGCATCTATCCAATCTGGAGGTGGGACTGCACTCAGATTTGTTGAAGTTGAAGGAGTAGAGGCCACTGGAGTTGGAGGTCCTGCCAAGATTGAATTAAAAATGTCTTCATCAATAGAGTTCATGTATAATCTTATTCTTGTCTTCCAGATGACAAACTTTGATAAGTTGCAAACTAGAGGTCTGGTGCTAGCATACTCCTTGTTTTGTGCCATGATATAAAGTGAAAAAGGAACAAGATTTAATCAGAGATTATCTTAAGATCTTGGTTAGTGTAGGTGTTAGCCTGTTAAAATAAAAATGACCAACCTGGCTCTGATACCAATTGAAAGAAAAGGAAGAGTAATCTCTGGCTAACTCTAGAGGGGGGGGGGGGGGGGTGAATAGAGTTAATTAAAAATTCCTTTGCAGGTTTTACAATTATAAGGTTAAGTGATTAAAATAGGTGATATAATAATAGCTAATCAAAAGCAAAGAAAAATAAGCTACCACATCACAAGACAAAAAGAAAACAGCAAACACACAGACAACACAAGAATTTTATAGTGGTTCCCCAACTAGGTACATCCACTCTTCTACCACCCTGGTAGGAATCCACTACAAGTTTTGATCAGGTGACTGCCACCACAATATCTATTTGAAGGGATATATTGCAACCCTTTGAGCTTTTGATTAGGTGCCCAAAAACCAAACTCAAGTCTTTTGGAAGGTGACTTGTGAACCAGGTTAACTTTTGAAGGAAGTTAAAACCCTGTACAGTGGGATGGGAAAGAAAGTGATGTTAGTCTTCTCTTTTCTCAAAAGCACTTTGAGAAGACTTTGTGTGGATTCAAGATCTTGTCAATGCTCCCCCTGAGATGTTGAATGTTCAGGATTGAGAAGCTTTGTCCAGGAGTGAGTAGCTCTTCAGCTTGAGAAAACTGGATCCGGGAGCTCTTGACAGATTGAGCTGAATTGCCTCAACAAGTTCCTGGATGATAAAATGAAGAGGACACTTAATATGTTTTTGTTGTTCCTCTTATATCTTCTTGTGAGCACTAAGTGAGATTAAGATTGAGAGCTACTTGAAAATATTCTGCTCTTGTGAAGAATGTCTCACTGTAATTTTTGCTCTGAAAGAATTTTATGGCTATTCTCAGTCTCTGTCTCCTGTCAAAAATATTATTCTTTGTATCTTCTCTCAGACAACCAATCTTCCTTCGTAATTTGAATCACTGCAATTAAAGTCTTGCTGGAAAACTGGGAAGGAAATCGGCTAGCATGACTGTCATTATTCGTTTCCCTAACTGTCCCGAGAAATATGTCAAATAAATCCTCTGATGAATACCATAATCAATGCTACCAGAAACGGCTATATTCATAGGGAATATAAGCATTGATTACTCAGGGAATTTATGACTTAGAATAATAATAGAGAGGGAACAGATAGGAAAAGAACAAACAACTTACAGAATTCGTCGACCAGATAACAGTTTTCGTCGACTTGTACTTAGAGAACGTCGACCTGAGAAATCTTGTTTGTCGACCTGAGCTCTGTGAAGCAAACACTGAATATAAATAACTGATTCTGTGCTCCAAGAACGTCGACCTGAGAATCTGTTCTACACTCAAAGATCGTCGACCCCAGAACTTGAATAAACAGAATTAGTCGAACTGAGAACCAGTCTGGGAGAAAACGTCGACCACAGAATATATCATTTTAATGAATATCGTCGACCAGAGCTCTAAGTTCGTCAGACTGAGTTCGACGAACGTCGAACTAAATTACAGATAACTGAAAAACTTCTAAGTCTTTAATATGAAGTCCACATCAGGCAGGTCCATGAAGTTGACAATTGGGGTACTGGCCTAAAAACATAGAAAGAAAAACTAGTGACCTTAACTATACAACATGGGTCAACACAACCTAAGAAGTGAACCTAGCCAAAATCTAAATAGGGGTTCGAACAATCTCCTCTTCGGTCTTTGTTCTTCCTGGTAACAAATTAAATCTGTCTCCACCATCTCATGAACTGCCAGGAAATGGAACAAGTAGTATGCCTTTTTCTTGATTGCGACGGGACAGAGCAGAGACACGGGACTTCCAATTCTGCCCTGGGAGAGATTGTTTTGATAAGTTTTGCTTTATTGGTTTAATCTGTCTTAACCAAAAGTGATTTTGTTTTCACTAAAATTTTAATGTCAATTCTTCTGGCAAGAGTATCAAATTTTATACAAGATAACTCAAGTGCGTTGTTACGAATGTCGGCCACTATGCGTCATGAGGTAGAATCCAAGAACGGTACGCATCTTAGTTTTATTTTGGCACTTTATAGTGTGTCACATTTCTTTTCATAACTTCATTATATATATGTCGCATAAATTTGTCAGCGATTGATTTTATTGCACCATTGCATTGGAGCTAATTATTTGTGTTCATGTCGATCCTGCACGCATAGGTCACATATGGTTATTTGACTTAATGTTTTCATTTCGTGCATGTTTGTGAACTACGCGTTTTAATATAATTTTTAACATTTGGTATCAGAGCAAACTTGAGCATATGAATTAGTTCCATTCATTGTTGGTATAGTTGATTCTGATTAATCACTAACGATCATACATATAAAACCTATATATTAATTTCAAAGAATATCAATGCGTTAGGGACTTGTGAAGTGCATTAATTTTAAGTCCCTAAGAAGACATGATCTTTAGACACTTTGGTGTGCTTTGTTATTAATTATAAGATAACAAAACTTAATTTGAGAATATTTTAGAGATTCCTAGTGTATGAGGATCTTGTGGGTTAATTGAACTGTAGCCGCCAAAGTGGCCTATTTGATTGATTTACGAGATTTCATTCCTACACGACTTTGGGATTTTTCTAGTTCTAGATCGTGATCATTCATCCAAAGGTGGTGGTTGCGTGATAGGATTAGAGGGTTGCACACAGGTATTTGAGCGGAAGTGCAAATGTTCTAGTTATCTATTCACCCAAATGTGGTAGTTTTTCAAAATCCTCAACACTGCCGTGTCTCGCTCGGTGTAGAGGATTTCTAACTGTGTGGCACGTATTTTGCCCAAAAGTGTTGCATGTTGACGCGTTTGAATTCTCAAGTATATGTTAATTTAAGGTTTTAGAATGCCCTTGCATATTGTTTAGCCTCTATAAATAGGCTTGTGATTAGATGTAACCCTATTCATCTTTTTCTTCCCGAAACCGTCGGCCAGTTTTGCGAAAGAGCGAGAGCGGCAGACATTTCTAGGCTTTTGGCCGCCGATTGCAGGAGCTTTAGTGCTCGGTATCATCATAGGGGAGTAGATTCAGACTGCTCTCACCAAGATCTAGACTTCTACAGTGAGTTTTTCCCGTTTCGTGAAATTTTTGGTGTTAGGAATTTCTTTTTAACCCTCCTTCATCCTGAAAAGTTTCAGGTTCTCCTGCATAGGTGTTTTTGCGGCTAAATCCATGGGGAGGAGTGCTGGTGTTGTCGGAGTTCAGCAAGGTTTGAGGTAAGTGGCGGTTCTACCCCCTGCTTAATCTTTACTTCTTATTATTTTGCTTTCATCACTGTACAGAAGTGTGAATTAGGGTAGACCTTCCGTGTACTGTATATCCGCAGTATATGATCGATAATCTAGTCAGATTTGTCGGATTTGTCAGTTAGCCTAAGTTTAACCTATCGAGTGTTGTCTATTAGGTTAGGGTATGATTCACCATATATGACAGTCGAGATAAGTCTAATTTTGTTAAGTATATGACTGTCGGCCTGGGTTAATCCATCGATTGTATAACTATTAGGCTAAGTTCAGATTCGTCGTATATGATGGGAACTTAAGTTCAAATTCATCAACTAAGGTTGTTAGTGAGTTTAGATTCATTGATTTCTTATAGTTAGTCTAAGTGTAATTCGTGGGATATGGTTGGTGTAGTTGGAATTTTGGTCTAAGTAAAATTCGACGAGTTTCAGTAGGAGCAAAGTCAAATTCTTCAAGTATCCGATGAAAATTTGTCGGGTATTGCTTGGCATTGAGTTAAGTCCAATTCATCAAGTATTCTCGACGATTTCGTCGAATATTAATTTGGCATTGAGTGAGATTTGAGTTAAGTCCAATTCATCGAGTAATTTTGACAAATTCGTTGAGTAACATTCTCGGTGTTGAGTGTCTGTCTCCGCTAAGTAAAAAGCGTCGAGTCTGTCGAGTATAAACCTTGGTGTTGAGTGACCTTTGGGTCTAAGTCAAATTCTTCGAGTAATCTCGACGAATTCGTCGAGTAAGTCTAGTTTGGTATCGAGTTCGTCGAGTATAAGACTTGGCGTTGAGTGGATTAGGCTTGGCACTGAGAGCGTTGAGTGATATTTGAGTCTAAGTCAAATTCATCGAGTATCGTTGGCTTGGCATTGATTTCGCTGAATTCACTCAACACGGCATTGAGTGACGGTGTATTCGTTGAGTTATCCGGCTTGGCGTTGAGTGCATTGAATGCACTCAACGTGACGTCGAGTTGACTCGCCGCTTTTCCGTGGACTTGGGATAATTTTGCTGATTCATCGTGTATCTTCTATATTCGTCGAGTATACACGACGAATCAGTGTGTACTTAGAATTTTCGCCGAATTGTATCTATTTCGTCAAGTTTGGCCTTAGGTCAATTTCTTGGATTTATGCATCCATTTATTATTGGAGAGGCCCAGTGTTTTGGTTGAGTTTTTCCTGTGTTTAACTATGGTGGTCGGTTTTTTCGGTGGTATGTTTATGGATGGGTAGGCAGTGGATAAAGGACCACCAAGTTGATGCCTTTTGGTGATTTATTGCCCTGGTGGGTATGACCGGTGTGGGAATGTGACTGTTGGTGTGTTGGTTAGGTTCCCACCAACGCAGGTGTCGTTTCTCCCCGATTTTGGGTGTGTCAAGGTATAAGTCCACTTTTTCTTGGGCCCTTGTGAAGTTTTTATTGTTGGTGTGATGGGTGGGTTCCCACTACCACAGGTGCCAGAATGGTCGGTGTTTTGCTGTTCACCATGTTATGGGCTAATTAATTCTTTTTTCTCATAATAAATTATTACATGTTACTTAAAGCATAGATTTTTTGCAGCACTTGGTGTAATTTTCCTTACCTTTGAGCTGGTAAGTTAGTCTTTTCTCACTATTCCTGGATTAGGGTTGGTAACCCTTTGTTCCTTTTTGGTTTATTGCTAACATTTTTGAAAGTGCAGCTAGATCTGAAATACTCTAGAGGGGGGTGAATAGAGTATGGTGCTTAAAAACTTTTTACAACAGTTGTTGTAATCTGAGTGAACAGGGAAGCAAATATTAAATCTAATCACAAAATAACCTACAAAAGAAATTAATCACAGATTCTAACTAATCACAAAACAATCACAGCCAGAAACAAAAATAAAGACAAGCAACCCAGAAGGCACAAGGAGCTATAGTGGTTCCCCTAAACTTGGGTACATCCACTCTTCTACCACCCTAGGTAGGAATCCACTGCATGATGAGTTGATCAGGTGTCCTGGGCACCAATGAGCTTTTGATAAGGTGCTCAAAAACCAAATCAGATTTTTTGATCAGGTGTCTTGCCACCAATGAGTTTTTGATAAGGTGCTCAAAAACCAAGCACAAACTTTTGAAGGGAGTTTGAAAAACCCTTTACAGAGATGGGGATGAGAGAATTATGGAAGTCTTCTCTTTCTCAAAGCAGCTGAGAAGACTATGTGGATTTGATGTTGTCAAAGCTCCCCCTGAGTCCTTGAGATGTTCAGGAAATGAAGCTTTGATGTAGGGTGATAGGCCTTCAGAAGTTGATCTCCAGCAAATGATAATTTCAGCAACAGCTGAAATGTTAGGTGTCTGGAGTCTTTGAAAGATGTTGGCCTTGAACACTTGAATCACAAGAGATCTGAAGATTTCAGATTTGTTGATCTCCTTTGGTGTGTGTTCTTGAGTGAATTCTTTTATCTCTTTCTCTTGTGAACAGTTTATGTTGAGAAAGATGTTGTTCCAGAGAATATTGTTTCTTGTTCTTCTTGTCTGTGTTGTCTCTCTGAGAGATTCAAAAATCTTGAGTTTTCTTCTCTGGTTCTGAATAGAAAATCATCCTCTGTCAAGAATAGTCGTTGGCCTATCATTAATTGCATCCTTAATTGCAAATGTCTTCTGGGGGAAAGTCCAAAGAAACATTACTTGATAATCCCTTGAAACTTGGTCCAGAATAAATGAAAACGGCTAGAAATTCTTCTAAATTAATTGCTGAATAACTCCTTATCTGTTCTGAATTTGAATCTTGAAAAATCCTTTACTCATCAGAAAAACGTCGAACTGAGCTCTGCTATCGTCGAACTGAGCTCAGCGATTTGGACTTAGACAGCAACAGAGATCGTCGATTTGAGCTCAACTATCGTCGAACTGAGCTCAGAAATAGAGAATCAATACTGAGTCAAGATCATCGAACTGAGCTCGCAGATCATCGAATGGAGTTCGACGATTTGTTGAAGTTGAGCTCAGCGATCGTCGAATGGAGTTCGACGATCCGTCGAAGTTGAGCTAGACGATCATCGATTGGAGTTCGACGATTCGTCGTGCTGAGCTCGACGATATGACTTAGTCTTCAAACTGAAAATCTTTGGTCTTGAGGGTAGCTTCCAAACCTAAGTACTAACCCTTAGACTCAATTCTAATTGACCTTTAGAACTATACAGGAGGTCAAAAACAGCTTTCCTAAAGACATAGTGATCCTGACCCAAATTAGTAATAGGGTGTTCCAACAATCTCCCCCTATTTGGGTTAGGATTACTATTTACAAAATTTGGAAAACTTGAAAAAAAAACAACATACAAAGCAACAATGCAGAAAAGCAATAAGCAGGACATTGTAGAACCACAGATATATATTATCCCAGACAATAATCAGAAATCAGAATGATTGTCACCTTACATAGTTATTCTTTCTCCTTGCTCTTTATAAGTTTGATTTTTCTATTAGGATTGAGAGCTTCTTTCTTTGACCTTCTGTCATCTGCTGCACCTAGAGAAGTTTATTGTTTGGGCCTTAGTACTACAGCTTCAGGATGCAGCTCCATATATCTATCAGAGTCAAAGAATTTGCTTGAGCCATATCTTTCCAATTCTTTCTTTCTTTATTCAGACAATGTAGTAATGTTGGAAGAATCTCTGTCTTGCTCTTTAGCTTTCTTAATTTGATCCAGGGCAGCTAGCTCTTTCATCCTAGCAGTCCAAGCAGTAAGGTTATTTTCAGGATCCTCAAAGGGCACTAGAGGCTCATATCTGTTGGATGGATGGTCTGGAGGAGCTCTGGATGAAACTACTTCTTTAAGCTTATAGGGAAAAGGACCTGATGTTGTGTATGATGAGGTTTGTCCTTCCCTGGAGTAAGGATGTTGCCTTGAATAACCTTTTGAATAAACTTGGAATTCCCTCTGGTTTCCTCTGTAATCTAGATTGAGAACCTCTGGACTGGCTTCCCCTATAATAAGATCTGGCATGAGGCTGATAAGGGGTTTGGCTTTTGGCATGAGGTTGAGCAGCTGAGCTTCCACCTGCACCTACATCAGGAGGAGGTGGAGGAGGAGGATGAGAATGATGAAACTGGGAAGATCCTTTCTCATACTTCCTCTTCTTCTTCATGGCTTTAAGTTGGTTCTTGGAATACTGCATCCAATGCTCAGTAATGGGACAGTCATGAAGAATGTAATATGGTATGTCATTAGTGTCCTTGACTTTGGCTGGAGGCACTCTTTTCATGGCTTTGCTCCTTGCCTTTCTCTTCCTGGAAATAGTGGCAGAGCAGTCATCAGAATCAGTCCTGAATTCATCACTCTCAGAACTTTGCTCATCATATAGAGCATCAATCTTTTTCATATATTCTTTCTGAAGTTGAGTTTGAGCAGATGAAACAGCATTGGTAGGAGCAGCAGCAGATACATCACTAGTAGCAATAGAAGTTGAAGCAATAGCAGTAGTAACAACAGGCACAGTTTTCTGGAGTAACACTCTTAGAAGGTATAGCAGCAGTAATATCAACAGCAGTTGGGGCAGCAGCAGTTTCAGATAAAACACTTTTAGATACAACAACAGCAGCAACAGCAGTTTCAGATATAATAGGTTCAGTAGTATCAATATCATCAGCAATAGCAGGAAGCTCAAAAACATGTGCCTCTGTCATCTGCATATCCTTAGAGATTAACTCATCAGCAGTATCAACAATGTCAGCAGCAGTAACATAAACATCAACAAAACTCTCAGCAGGAGTAGCAGCAGCATATACTGAACTGACAAAAGAATGAATAATGTTAGTGTCACAACATGAGAAGGGCACAATGGTCTTGGAAAGATCCTCTGATGGGTGGACTACAACTGTCTTTGGAAGATAACTGAAATAAGCTGAATCAAACACTGATAGTAAGGACCTGATGTCCACTGAGAAGACTGCAACTGGAGATGTTGAAACTGGAGCTTGAGTTGGGGAAACAGCAGCAGCAGGAACTGAAGAAACAGTAGCAGACAATCTCACAACTTCATTAGGCATCTCCCCTTGCCTGGATTCAGATAAGGCTGGATCAAGGCACACTGATGAAGGGATTGCCTAAGGAAATAGGGAGGATAGCCTGGCAGAAAGGGCTGCCACTGACTGAAGTAATGGAGCCAAGGAGGTCTCCAATAGAAGAGATAGCCTGGGAGCTATCAGTTCATATATCTTGTCAGTCAGGGCTGGAAGATCTACTTGCTCAGCAAGCAATTGAGCAGAGGTAGAGGATGGAGGACCAATTGGTGATGGTGGTGGAGAGCTGGTGTACGGGAGAAATGATGGTTGAGGTGAGGGTATAGTGGAGATGGAAGACAGTGGTATGGAGATAGAGGGTATGAAGGTGGGTTGATCAATAATTTCTTGCAGAAGTTCCTGGTAAGATGTTGATGAGGAGGGTAGCTCAGGAGGAGATGAGGGTGAGTCATCCATGAAGGAATCATCAAGAATATTGAAGGATGGAATGGTGGATGATGTTTCAATGTCTGGTTGAGGGTAGGAATATAATGGATGGAAGATTTCTTCTGTGACTGGTACAGTGGGAATTGGAGATGGTATTGATGTTGGAGATGGGCTGGAAATGATGATTGTGGATGGATTTTGAATGGTGGATGGAACTGGAGGAGATGGAATTAGAGTAGGAGGAGGAGAAGCAGCAGCAGGCAAGTCATCTGCAGGGGCAGAGACTTGAGGGGAAGTGACTATTACAGTCCTGGTGCCTGAAGGTGTGCTTGAAGAGGGCCTGCTGGGCTTGGTTATCTACCTGTCCCATTTACCAAATAGGGCACAGGACAATCTCTTTGAAGCATTAATATGTATCCCAGATGATACAAGCAGAGTAGGGCATCTGTTCTGAAGGAAGAGCCCTAGGATCCTCCCAAAATTCACAAAAGTTCTTGTTTATTTTCTTTTTAATCAGGTCAAAGAAGACCTCTCCCCAGTTCAATTGCTTCTTGTCCACAATGGCTCCCATAAAGCACAGTTGATACCTAGAAATGGTATCATGTGCTGAGTGCTTGGCCAACAAAACCTTGCCCACTACATCAGCTAAGAACCTGTATTCCACAGCTAGGTTCTTCTTCAGCAGCTTGCTGGGGTTAGCATCAGAGTGACCCATTCTTGCAAGCAGATCAGCAAATTCCTCTCCAGACAGATCAGCAGAATCTCTACGAGAACTTAGCTCAAAAACTTCTGTCAGAATGGTTGGAGTCAAGGGTACCTGGGTGCCAGAAATTGAACCAACTATTGTGTTTTGATCCTGGTTGTGGGCAGTGTAGACCCACTCCTTAATCTCATCAGCAGCAAGTTTGATTCTGGTGGTCATAATGGTAGCAAGTTTCTGCTCCTTGAAGAGTTCCAAAATATCCTGGAAAACTTGATCAGTGGTGCTGAAGGACTCCATGTCAATGTCAAATCCGGCATCGAATTTCATTGCGGCAAGAACAGCAACTGAAACGGCCATGGTTACCTGCAAAAATCAACAAACAAAACGACTAAGTGTAGAGATGTTTGGAGGGAAAGAGAATTTTTGCAGAGAAATCAAAAGCGCAAAAGAAGAACGACGGCGAAAAATGAATTTTATATTAGGGTTCGACGCAGAAAAGGAAAGATCATTGAACTCGGTTCGACGATCGGGGCTTCTAAAGGAATCTGAAGAGTCTTCAATATCATCGATCTCCGTTCGGCAATATTGGAGAGCGTCGAGCTCTGTTCGACGATCGTTCAGAGAATAAAATCGTCGAGCGTCGTTCGACGATCGTTGACCGGAAGAGATAGTTCAGACTATCTGAGAAGCGCTGAACTCAGGTCGACGATTTCTGAAATCGTCGATCTCCGTTCGACGATCTGGGGGAAATCATCGAGCGCAGTTTAGAGACCAGAAATACACTCTAGACACTAAGAAAAATCAAGATGTTTGCCTAGTCTTGGTCAATTTTTAAACTTTTAAAATCTTGGATATTATTTTAGACTTCCTCCATCTAACATTCCTAACTGATTTAGGAAGAAGGTGTGTTTCTTTTCATCCAAGGGTTTGGTGAAAATATCTCCCCTTTGCAAATCAGTTAGGATATATTGAAGTTCAATTTTATTCTTCTCAACATTATCCCTTAAAAAGTGATGCCTAATTTCTATGTGTTTTGTCCTACTATGGAGGACTGGATTTTGAGCTATAGAAATAGCACTGGTGTTATCACAAAAGATTTTTGACTTCTCTAAATTGTAGCCATAGTCTAGGAGTTGGTTTTGAATCCACAAGATTTTTGAACAACAACTGCCTGCAGCCATATATTCAGCTTCGGCAGTTGAAGTTGACACATAAGTTTGTTTCTTACAAAACCAAGAGACAAGTCTATCACCAAGGAACTGACAAGTTCCACTGGTGCTTTTCCTGTCAATTGTGCATCCAGCATAATCAGCATCAGAAAATCCAATTAAATCAAATGCTAAATCTTTTGGATACCAGAGACCTAGATTTGGACAACTTTTAACATACCTGAGAATCCTCTTAACTAATGTTAGGTGTGACTCTCTAGGGCTTACTTGGAACTTAGCACATATACATGTAGCAAACATTATATCTGGTCTACTGGCTGTAAGGTACAGTAAAGAGACAATCATTGCTCTATATGTTGTCTGATCAACAGGTTTCCCATGTTCATCAGCATCCAATACAGCATTAGTAGGCATAGGTGTTTTCATACAAGATGCTTCAGACATGCCAAATTTCTTAACCAATTCATTTGCATACTTGGTTTGAGAAATAAAGATGCATTCAGCATGTTGTTTGACTTGCAATCCTAGAAAGAAGGATAGCTCACCCATGTTACTCATTTCAAATTTAGAATGCATTAGGTTGGAAAACCTTCTGCACAATTTTGAATCAGAAGAACCAAAAATAATATCATCTACATAAATCTGTACTAGTAGGGTATGGGACTTATGGGTTTTAATGAAAAGAGTTTGGTCTACTCTACCCCTTATAAATCCATTTTCCAGAAGGAAGTATGCTAGGGTCTCATACCATGCTCTAGGAGCTTGCTTGAGACCATATAATGCTTTGTTCAACTTAAAAACATAATCGGGATAAGTTGGAGAGATAAAACCTGGAGGTTGTCTGACATATACTTCTTCTTTGATGTCTCCATTTAGAAATGCACTTTTGACATCCATCTGATATACCTTGAAGCCTTTATGTGCTGCATAAGCTAAGAAGATTCTGATGGCTTCCAATCTTGCAACTGGTGCAAAAGTCTGGTCATAGTCTATGCCTTCTTCTTGAGAGTATCCTTGAGCAACTAGTCTTGCCTTGTTCCTTACAATTACTCCTTGATCATCCAATTTATTTCTGAACACCCACTTTGTTCCAACAATGGAGTGATCCTTAGGCTTTGGCACTAGTTCCCAAACGTTGTTCCTTTCAAATTGATGCAACTCTTCTTGCATTGCAATGATCCAGTGTGGATCTTGCTCTGCATCTTGAATGGACTGAGGTTCAATTTGAGATAGGAAGCAAGTGTGCAACAGGTTTTGGTTGACCTGATTTCTGGTTTGCACACCAGCTGAGATGTCTCCAATTATTTGGGAAATTGGATGGTCTCTTGATGTTACTAAATCAACATGGGGTATTGATTGTTCACCAACCTGTGTTGTTGTTTCCTCTTGTGGTACAACAACTGGCTCTTCAAGTTGTTTTTCTTCAATATGTTGAATGATTTCTTCATCTTCACTGCTTTCCTCTTTTTGAGTAACCTGTAATTTGTTCAAGTCTTCAACAAGAGAATGTTCCTGCAAAGGTTCTATGGTAGAAGTGTTCTTCTCCTTGAAAGACATGTTAGATTCATCAAATGATATATAAACAGATTCCTCAATTTTTAGAGATGATTTATTATAAACCCTATAAGCCTTACTGATCATGGAGTATCCCAGAAACACTCCTTCATCAGCTTTAGCTTGAAATTTTGCTAAATATCTCTTGTCATTATTGTGTATATAACAAATGCAGCCAAAAACTCAAAAATTATCAACTTTAGGTTTCTTCCTTTTGAGTAATTCATAGGGAGTCTTTCCATTTAGTTTATGTATCAAGCTTCTATTCAGCACATAGTTGGAGGTGTTCACTGCCTCTGCCCAAAAGGATAGAGGAAGGTGAGCATCTGACAACAACGTAGTGGCTGATCCAATAATGGTTCTATTTTTCCTTTCAGCTACCCCATTTTGTTGAGGAGTTCTAGGAGCTGAGAAAGTGTGCCTGATCCCTTCACTCTGACAGAACTCTTTCATAAGAAGAGAATCAAACTCTGTCCCATGATCACTTCTGATCAGGGTAATGTGAGTATTGAACTCAATCTGTATACATTTGAGAAACTCTGTCAAACACTTAAAGTTATCAGACTTCTTCCTCAGAAAGAACACTCATGTGAATCTAGAGAAGTCATCTACAACTACTAAGGTGTAAGATTTCCCTCCTAGGCTTTGTACTGTAATGAGTCCAAAACGATCCATGTGTAACAGATACAAGATCCTAGGTGAATCACTCTTATTAAGTGACTTAAAACTATTTTTAGTTTGCTTGCCTAATTGACAAGCCCTGCAGAGTTCTTCCTTCTTGTAGGGGCCAGAAGGTAGTCCTCTAACAAGGTTGTCCTTGGATAGCCTAGCAATAGTTCTAAGGTTTAAGTGTCCTAGTCTCTTATGCCATAAAATATTAGGTCTACAAACAGAATTGAATAGGCAAATGTTTACATCTGTTGAAAGAAAATCTACTAGATAGATGTTACCTTTCCTTTTACCTGTCAACACAGTTGTGTTGTCCTCTGACTTGATCTTGCATAATGCTTTGCTGAAAGTCACCTGGTAGCCTTCATCACATAGTTGACTGATGCTTATCAAATTGTGCTTCAGTCCTTCCACATAAGCTACCTTCTTGAATGTCACTGTCCCAATCTGGACTGCACCATATCCTTTAGTTTGTCCAAAGTTTGAATCACCAAAAATAACTTTGGGACCAAGCTTGGCTTTAAAGGATGTGAGGTTATCCTTATTTCCTGTCATGTGCTTAGAGTACCCACTATCCAAGTACCATTGCTGGTTTTATGTTGGATAGGTCTTCACCTGCACATAAAATAATTCATTTGTTTTTGACCCAGTTTACCTTGGGCCTAGGTTGATAACCTTTAAACTCAGAAATAAAAGACATCCCAGGTTGACTCTTATAACCTTCGGGATGATATCTCTTTGAAGGTATTATCCATTCAGTATAAGGGTTAAAGATTTGGGATGTAGGACCCCTAGGATTGGATTTTGATTTGCCCTTGAAGGAATTTCCAGAGCTCTGATCTCTGTTCGACGATCGTGGAGCTGCGTTTGACGATCTTGGGTCAGATCGTCGAGCTCCGTTTGACGGTCGACTTTTTCAGAGTTCAGGAATTAGAGATCGTCGACCTGAGTTTGACGATTTTGCCTGAGATCATCGATCTGCGTTCGGCGATCGTCGAGCTCCGTTCGACGATTTCTGCTGGAACTTAGTTTTCTTAGGCAGATCAGAATTTTTCCTAGCTACCTCTACAACTCCCTTTCCTTTATCAGAAATGAACTTGATTGGGGTTGTTAGAACTATAGGTTGGCTGGATGAAGCACCCAAGCCCAGTGTACTATTAAATCTGGAGTTCACTGTGTTTGTGATGTCCATCAGCTTGATACTTCTCCCATTAAGGGATTCTTCAAGCTTCTTGGCCTCAGATAACTCACTTTTCAGTGAAGCTATCTGCTCCCTACAGCACTCCAACTCCTGAGAGAGTTTGAGGTTTTCTGACTTTAAGGTATTATGTTCAGATAAATGATTTCTGAGAGAGATAATTTCTTTCTCAGATTTTAGTAAGTCTAAACATAATGCTTTAAACTCAGATTTAAAGTCCTCTGAATTGAAATGAAAAGAATTAATTACCTGGTCTTCTTCAGGTTGAGTCTATGAGTCTGACTCTGACTCTTCTTCATCTGAATTATATTGTGAGGCATTGATTGCCATCATGCAGAACTCCTTCTCTTCTGCATCATCTTCATCATCACTGGAGCTGGATGAGGCTTCTGACTCCTCTTCAGTCTCACTCCAGGATTCAGCAACAAATCCATTTCTTATGTGTTTGTTTTTGCTTGAGGAGGGTTTGCCATTGTCATTCCTCTTGAAGTCTTTCTCCTTTCTTCTTTCTTTCTTGTCCCTTCTGTCCTTGTTTTTATTTTCTGGACAGTTAGGTACAATGTGCCCTGGTTTCCTGCAACCAAAGCAGACAATTTCCTTATTATTTTACTTATCATACCTTGGCTTATCATGCTCCTTGTATGATCTCTTTCTGAAGTCCTTTCTGGCCATCTTGTAGAATCTTTTGGCCAATAGACTGAGCAGCTCATCATTGCCTGTGACTTTGTCTTCAGGCTGATCTTCAGTTGCTTTGAAGGCTATTGTCTTCTCTTTTCTTGTGGCTGGTGAGGCAGCCTTCTGCTCTTCTTCTCTGTTCTTAATGAGCAGCTCATAAGATTTGAGCTTGCCCAAAAGGGCTTCTGTGGTAATCTCATTCAGACTTCTGGCATCCTTGATTGGCCAGATTCTTGAGTCTCAAGTGCTTGGGAAGCACATTAGGATTTTGTCATTAAGTTCAGTTAGTGATATCTCCTTATCCAAAGTCTTGAGTTCATTGACTATTAGACTGAGCCTATTATACATTTCAGCTACTAGCTCAGCTTCTCCTTTCTTAAAGTTCTCATATTGGGATATGAGGTGGGATCTCCTGTCCTTTCTTTCATCAGCTGATCCTGAGACTATTTCAGAGAGTTTATCCCAGATTTCCTTTGCTGAATTGCATTCAGCCACCTTTTGAAAGATGTCATCAGACATGGTCTGGGCTAAGATATTCATAGCCTTTGCATCAGCTACCTTCCATTTCTTGATATCAGCATATGTTCCTGATGAAGGTGGAACAGCATTTGTACTTGAGTTCTCTGGAGGTCTTGGGCAAACTGTCAAAACAGAATTAAAAATATCCTCGTCAATAGAATTCAAGTATAATCTAATCCTTGCTTTCCAAAGTGCAAACTTGGATAGATTGCACACTGGAGGTCTGGTGCTAGCATAATCTTTGTTTTGGGCCATGATTTGTGAAGAATTAATCTAATAATAAAATCTACAGCAAGCAGATCTAACTAGGGATCTTTGGGGTTCAGGTGTTAGCCTGTGCAACCACCAAGGTGTGGTATGTTTAACCAACCTCCCTCTGATACCAATTGAAAGTGCAGCTAGATTTGAAATACTCTAGAGGGGGGGTGAATAGAGTATGGTGCTTAAAAACTTTTTACAACAGTTGTTGTAATCTGAGTGAACAGGGAAGCAAATATTAAATCTAATCACAAAATAACCTACAAAATAAATTAATCACAGATCCTAACTAATCACAAAACAATCACAGCCAGAAACAAAAATAAAGACAAGCAACCCAGAAGACACAATGATCTATAGTGGTTCCCCTAAACTTGGGTACATCCACTCTTCTACCACCCTAGGTAGGAGTCCACTACAGGATGAGTTGATCAAGTGTCCTGGGGACCAATGAGCTTTTGATAAGGTGCTCAAAAACCAAATCAGATTTTTTGATCATGTGTCTTGTCACCAATGAGCTTTTGACAAGGTGCTCAAAAATCAAGCACAAACTTTTGAAGGGAATTTGAAAAACCCTTTATAGAGATGGGGATGAGAGAATTATGGAAGTATTCCCTTTCTCAAAGCAGCTGAGAAGACTATGTGGATTTGATGTTGTCAAAGCTCCCCCTGAGTCCTTAAGATGTTCAGGAAATGAAGCTTTGCTGTAGGGTGATAGGCCTTCAGAAGTTGATCTCCAGCAAATGATAATTTCAGCAACAGCTGAAATGTTAGGTGTCTGGAGTCTTTGAAAGATGTTGGCCTTGAACACTTGAATCACAAGAGATCTGAAGGTTTCAGATTTGTTGATCTCCTTTGGTGTGTGTTCTTGAGTGAATTCTATTAGCTCTTTCTCTTGTGAACAGTTTATGTTGAGAAAGATGTTGTTCCAGAGAATATTGTTTCTTGTTCTTCTTGTCTATGTTGTCTCTCTGAGAGATTCAAAAATCTTGAGTTTTATTCTCTGGTTCTGAATAGAAAATCATCCTCTGTCAAGAATAGCCGTTGGTCTGTCATTAATTGCATCCTTAATTGCAAATGTCTTCTGGGGGAAAGTCCAAAGAAACATTCCTTGATAATCCCTTGAAACTTGGTCCAGAATAAATGAAAACGGCAAGAAAATCTTCTGAATTAATTGCTGAATAACTCCTTATCTGTTCTGAATTTGAATCTTGAAAAATCCTTTAACTCATCAGAAAAACGTCGAACTGAGCTCTGCTATCGTCGAACTGAGCTCAGCGATTTGGACTTAGACAGCAACAGAGATCGTCGATCTGAGCTCAACTATCGTCGAACTGAGCTCAGAGATAGAGAATCAATACTGAGTCAAGATCGTCGAACTGAGCTCGCAGATCGTCGAATGGAGTTCAATGATTTGTTGAAGTTGAGCTCAGCGATCGTCGAATGGAGTTCGACGATCCGTCGAAGTTGAGCTAGACGATCGTCGATTGGAGTTCGACGATTCGTCGTACTGAGCTCGACGATATGACTTCGTCTTCAAACTGAAAATCCTTGGTCTTGAGGGCAGCTTCCAAACATAAGTACTAACCCTTAGACTCAATTCTAATTGACCTTTAGAACTATACATGAGGTCAAAAACAGGTTTCCTAAAGACATAGTGATCCTGACCCAAATTAGTAATAGGGTGTTCCAACAATTTTTTCTCTTTATTCACCACTTGTATTTTCATTCTTGTTGATGTGTTCTTTCTTTTAATATCTCAGGTTTGGAGAGGTAGCCGGTTGAGCGGCTAGTGCTGGTTTTTGGTTGGTGCACTTAGCTGTCTTTTTCTCACCGTCTATGAGGTAGTTATTGTTGTTTCTTTTTAGTTCAGACATACATTTATTCTAATGGGTTCGTGTCAGGTTGTTGACGCCTACGAGAGTTTTGTATAATATTAAGTACTTGCTAGCTGCTAAGCCTTTTTCTATATGAATGTGCGGATTTACTTGCTCTCTGAGAAGGTTTTATGCTATGTTGCATGTTAGGTATTTTAAATTATAAAGTATTACTTCGATCTCATGCATATCATTTTATAAAAGCTAAATTCACTATAACTTATTGAATGTAAAAGCTATTTTCATACTTATACTAAATCTAGAGTTTTGCATACTATGTGTTGTCCTAGATAGATGTTTTTGCTCATGTAAGATGTCAAATAATATAAACAAACTATTTTCCGCAACGTACAATTATATTTTTACTTGTGGACTAGTTGATCCACTGAGCCGAGGGATACGGTCATCCAAAACTTGACTTAAATACATGATTCTCTCACATCATAACTTAGTATTTTCATAAACTGTGTTGGGATTGGTGTTTTACCTGAACGTTTGCAGTTATCCCCTGCACGGTATGGCATCACGACACGTGTTTTCTCTTACTCTGATATATATTTAAATTCGGAGAAAATGCGGGTTGTGACAGTTAGTATCAGAGGGATGGGTTTTTTGACAATTGGTCGTGCAACCATCTCAAGTTAGTTTTAGTTGTCATGTTCTATTGCATACACACACCAATGTGTCATCAGTTCGTTTTGGCTGAAGCATAAACACTACACTCATACGCATGACAAGAAGTATATGAGGCATATTATGTAGTATGGGATGCATAATATGTGTTTGTATATGGATCTTCATAGGAAGCAACATGTGACTGTTATGTAGTATGGGATGCATAACAATCATCACATGAATGCACATTAGATTTTACTTTTCATTATATGCGATATTATGTAGTATGGGATGCATAATATTTCATGTGTACGTTGCTCATAACAGGCACTAAGGCTTTTATTAGATTGCATAGCACAACATGCATGACATAACATTGCATTAGCACACGTGCCAAGCTAAAGATTTACATGATGACATATATACACACATGGTTTTAAGTCAAAAAGGAATAAGAATTCTTGCATTCATTGATTAGGCACATGAGACAGTAGGATGATGATATATCATCCTAAGTTTAGGCATGACATCATTAATGAAATTCACAAAGCAAGTTAGCAGCTTAAGCAAGTATTTGTACATGTATTGTCTAAACTAAGTTGTATAGTTCTAGTGGTGAGCTCGGTGTTGATTAGTTGTTTGTTATGTTATTAGAATGTCGAGGCATCCTACGATGAGGTTGACTCCTCGGTCTGAGGTCGAGTCGGCTGGAGCTCAGAATGAGGTCGTGATAGAAGGACTACGACAGAGCAATGAGGCTCTGTCTAGGTAGATGTTGGAGATGTAGTCGTAGTTCTAGGCCTTGTTGTTTGTTGTTTTCGGGCAGCCGATTAAAGTGCAAGACCCTATTATGGGTCAAGCTATTCTTGTTCCCCCTGCTCCTCTGGTGCCTCCAGCTGTGTTGCCACCAGATGTGAACTTTATGTCACAATCGAAGAGATGTTCTCTTACTTAGGGGTTTCTGCCAACCAGAGAGTGATGGTCGCTGCCTACCAGCTAAAGGGTCTGGCTAAGAGCTGGTGCTTGAGAGAAAAGGAGAACTTGAAGGATGGATGCTCATGGGAAGCCTTCAAGGAGCTATTGCTGAGAAAGTTTTTGCCGTCGGTCGAGCAGGACCGCTTGATGAATAATTTTCTACACCTGAAGCAAAGGCAACTCAAAGTGAGTGAGTATAAGGTGGAGTTTAGTAAGTTGAGCTGATTTGCCCCTGATTTGGTATCTTCTGAAGCTAATAGAGTTAAGCGCTTTCTGGGTGGTCTAAGGACTGACATCTAGTAGCTAGCCAGTACTTATGGATTAGAAAGTTATGCTGAAGTGGTAGAAGACGTCCTAAAAGTCAAAGTGATCGACAATGCTAAAAATCGAGGCCAGTAGTTGAGGAAAGATAAGAGGAAGGTTGATGAGGGTAAGAACCCTAAGGAATCTGGTCCCTCCTCAAGGAAAAGAAGCAAGAAGACGTGCAGTTTCTATGGCCGGTCGGGCCATCCGTTCGAGAAATGTTTCAAGAGAATAGGAGCTCAGAAGAAGGCATATTATTCAGGAACCTCCCAAAGGAGATCTGGTATGTACTCTGTGTAAGAGAAAGGGGCACGATGCTGCCCATTATTGGGGTAAGGATAAGGACTGCTTTCAGTGCGAACAGAAAGGACATTTCAAGTCGAAGTGCCTACAGTCTTAGCCCACGTTGCAGCCAGTTCCACTTCAGGCTTTGCTGTCACCGCAGCATTTGGACAAAGGGAAGGGCAAGCTAAACGTGGTAACCTTGGAGGATGCGCATACGTCTACCTGGATGATCTCAGGTTAGATCCTAATCTAGTTTTGTTTTCATCTCATATTTGTAGTTTTGATGTTGTTCGATTAGTTATTTAAGCAATTTTATATGGTGGTTTAAGGTAAGGAACTGTTGTGCTCGTGTTCTTTTTTATTCTGCTGCTACCCACTCATTTGTGACTAGGGCCATTGTAGAGTGCCATCGTTAGACTCTCAATCAGGTTGGCGATTCTTTTCATGTCAAGATTGCCTTTGGTGATTCGGTGGTGTCGGACTAGGGTATCTTAGGCTGTTGTTGATTTGAAGGTGATAGAGCTGGAAGACTTCGATGTGATCTTGAGCATGGATTGGTTGTCCAAATATGATGTGGTCATTCAGTGCAAGGTCAAGTGCTTGGACTTCAAGATGGACAATGGTCACCCCAAGAGTGTTTATGGTTATCCGCGCCAGGATTCCCCAATAATTTCTACAGTATGTGCTCGGAAGCTTTAAGATTTTGGTTGCTTTGCTTACTTGGTTTCTGTTTTGGGAACCGTTTGTAGTTTGCCTCATGTTGAGGAGGTTCCGGCGGTGCGTGAGTTTCCGGATGTTTTTTCTGATAGCCTTCCTGATCTTTCACCTGAGAGAGATGTAGAGTTTGTTATAAATCTTGAGTTGGGTACTCGCCCTATTGCTGAGGCACGGTACCGTATGGCCCCTCGAGAGATGGAGGAGTTGCGTACCCAGCTTCATTGCTAAATATTGCATTTTTTTCTTTTTCAGTCACCTTTACTGTGCATAATAGATTGATAATCATTGAAAAACTTACTGGGTCAAACTTTAAGAAGTGGAAGACTGATATCATGTTCGTCATGTAAATGGCGGATATAAATCTAGCCCTGACATCTGATAATCCTAAGGAGTTGACTGTAAACAGTACTCGTACTCAAAACGATCATTATGATGTGCGGCATAAGTCCAATAAGATATGTCTACTGGCAATAAAGTGGTCTATTCCTGAGCACCTACTTAGTGGATTGCCAGAGACTGTTGATGCCCTCGATTTTTTTACTATTGTAGGACAAAGGTATAAGGTGTCCTCTAATGCTGAGATAGGGTCTCTCATTTAAAATCTCTTTACTATGAGGTACACTGGTGATGAAGGAGTTCGTGATTACATTCTAAAGATGGTGTGCTATCAGATGAAGTTCCAAGAGTTGGATATAGTTCTCCCTGAGACATGTATGGTACATCTGGCCCTTAATACTCTATAACCTGAGTTTAGTATCCTGAATACTTCATATAATTCTCAGGATGAGGCTTGGAAACTGAATGATCTGATCACTTGATGTATTGCTGAGGAGGAGAAGTTGACGAATGAAAAGACTCGCACAACACTGTACTCGAAGGCTTCATTCAAGAAGAAGAAGAAGTCCAATCATCCAATTAAGTTTTAGGACGGTCAGTCTAGTGGATCAAAGGATACTGCCAGTGTCATTAAGAAAGTTCTGACATGTTTCTTCTTTAAAAAGAGAGGAAACCTGAAAAGTGAGTGTCTGAAATTCAAGGTTTGGATGGAAAAATGTGGGCTCACGTATAAAGTTAATCCTCTTACACTCATCCTATGTGAATCTAACTTAATTGAAGCCTAATCTAGTTCCTAGTGGATTGATAATGGAGCAACTAATCATATTGCTTACACATTACAGGGGTTTACCAACAGGAGGAGACCAAGCAAGGAGTGTAGGCTCACGGTGGGAAACAACACTGAAGTTGAAGTTGAGTTTATAGAAAATATCTGTTTGATTTTAGATTCTAATTTTAAGCTTTTGTTAAAAGACACTTTTTATATTTCTGTATTTCTGGGAAACTTAATTTTTGTTTCTTCTTTAGACAAACGTAATTATGGTTTCAAACTTTCTGGAAATTTAATTTAGTTGTTTTATGAATCACATGTTGTCGGCGATTGCACTTTATCTAACGATTTATATATAATGTGTTTTGCTCCTAATGAAATTTATGCAACTTCAGTTAATATTGAAAATATTATTTCTAAAAGGTCTCTAATTAAGGAAACATTTTCCATGTTGTGGCATAAAAGACTTGGTCATATCTTTAAGGATAGAGTAGAGAGATTGATTAAGGATAACATTCTTCCTGCTCTTGACTTTAGTGACCTAGAAACGTGTGTTGACTGTTGTAGAGGTAAGATGACCAAGATAAAGAAGAAGGTCATTACACGTAGTCTTTACTTGTTAGAGATTATTCATACGGACATTAGTGGACCCTATTCATCTACGCTCTAAAAAAACACCTACTTCACTACTTTCATTAATGATTTCTCTCGTTATGGTTATTTGTTTCTTATTAAGGAAAAGTCTGAGTCTCTTGATAAATTCAAGATATTCAAGAATGAAATCGAGAAACAATTAGGAAAAGTTATCAAGAATGTTAGGTCTGATAGAGGAGGCGAGTATTTTGGAAGACATAATGCCTCTGTGCAGCATAAAGGTCCTTTTGCCAAGTACTTGGAGAGTTGTGGCAGTCTCTCTCAATATTCAATGTCGGGAAGTCCTGAACAGAATAGTGTGGTTGAAAGGTGCAATTGCACCCTTAAGGATATGATGAGGAGCATGATGAGTAGGACAAATCTTCCTGAATTTCTTTGGGGTGAAGAGCTTAAGACTGCAGTTTACATTCTTAATAGTGTTCCGTCTAAATCAGTGCCCAAAATACCTTTTGAACTATGGACTGGACGACGACCTAGCCTAAATCACTTACGGGTTTGGGGTTGTCCTGCGGAAGTCCATTTATATAATCCATCAGAAAGTAAGATTGTTGTCAGGCCTTCTTGTCGCTACTTCATTGGTTATTCAGATCATTCGAAGGGATTTAAGTTTTATTGCCCTTCAAGAGGTCCCAGAATTGTTGAGTCACAAATAGTCAAGTTTTGGAGTTTGATGTTGCTGAGCAAGCTAGTTGTTCTCATACTAATGAAGAAGTCGATAAAATTAGGTCAATTAATTGTACTCTACATATTATTGAAAGACTAGAGGTACCTGAACCTATAGTAGAACCTGTAGAGGGAGTGGAGACAGCTTTACTGTTGTCTCCCATACAGTTACCTCAGCAAACCGATATTGTTCTGGAATACACTAGAAGATCCAATAGGGAGAGGGGGTCTTCAATTTCCTCTGACTACGAGATTTATTTTGGTGAGAGCGATTTTGACATTGGTCACGTGGTTGCAAATTAATATAGTTTGAATTCAAACTTAAATTATACATTCATATGTGATATCATTCAGTTGCGATATTCACACATTCATGTGACACATCACAATTCGTAAACAACTCTTGAAACATGTGTCAGTTTCAAGCATAAGACTTAGGACATTCATTTAATTCATAAAACCTTGATTGTATGTCTCATGACATCTTAATAAAATCTTAAGATATTCATTTAAGAGACATACACACTCATTTTGAGTGTTGAGAATTTCTCAAAGCATGGTTTAGTGCATTCTATAGAGAAATTCATTGACCCCTGAGTTAAACAATGATTTGTGATCACATTTCAGCATGTTGTTTTGACTCTTTATGACCACACTGTGTCCATGTTGATTGAATCTGTAAGATCATGTGACCATGGAAGGTTTCGTGTCGCATAATGATGCGGTTGCCGCCATGATTCAGAGTGAAGGTTTCAGTTGGACCGGATTGACGCGTGGAGAGAACTCAAGATGCAAGCTTCACTACAGTACCGTTAATTAAGTGGAGTGTTTTGATTTATGATCGACCTAAATTACGATAAAATAGTACAAGTGGGAGAATGTAAGTTTTCCTAATTATGAGTGGACTAATTCAATCGAGTCATCTCGATAAAGTGTGTGCATTAGTTCGAGTTCATTTATTTCTCCCGCGAGTATGCGTCAAAATTGTTTTGCGCGAATAGTTGAAACCTGTGATAGGTGGACTAGATTATTTTGACCTTCAGTTACGTAAGCTGGGTCTCGCTCTTGGCATGTTTGGATTGACCGGGTTCAATTTTGTGCACCCAGTTAATGAAGAATTGAAGGACGTATTTGATATTTTCGCCCTCAAATCACTCGTCTTCCTTGCCTATTAAAGGAGAGATTAGAGAACCAGTTAAGGTGGTAATCAATACGTGAAGAAGAGTGATCGGTTGCTTGCGGTTATTGTGACTTTTCTCCATTAGTTCATTGCTCCTCTCCCGACGAAGCATGATACATTAGTAGGTGCTTCTTCAGTTCGGCTGTGCTTGTTCAGTACAACGACAAGTTCGACTGAAGGGCGATCTACTGTGCTCTGGAGAGATAGAAAGTAGCGTTGGGTTTTCTTCTCCCATCTGACGCCATCACGAACCGCTCATGTTCCTCATCAACATAAGCTGTCCCAAACAATCCATAATGATGCATGTTTTGTAGATTATAGGAAAGCTCTGAAGCATGGTTTTTTCCCAGGTTTTATTATCAGAGGGGGTTCATACGTTTAAATCTTATTTTTCGTGTTAATATCTCTTGTCATTTGTATAAAAGCTGTCTGGTACAAAGAAGATGTCAGGACAAGAGAATGTCTTTCTGTTTATTACTTGTGATTTAATGTTCCAACAAGAGAGTATAGCATGAAAAGATAGTGAAATCGATATTTATATGTTTATTGATTCCTTCTAAATAATTTACCACCAAATTTTGTTATAGAGTTATTGATATCATTTGGGAGATCAATACTGGTGACTCGATGGACTATGAAGCTCCGGTGAGAAATTGTTGTCCCATACTTCTTCGAAAATGAAGCTCAAAATGGTGATTTGGTCTTACCAACCTTATATAATACATCTCATGTAATGACCGTATAATATGGGTCTGGTCGGGGCGCCATAACATACAGATCCCACATCTTAAGCATTAAAAGATGATACAAGTCTCCCCAACTTAAAACTCAGAATAAAACAGCGGAAACAAATAAACAAAACTAGAGTTATCCACCAAAGCAGGAGTATCAAAATGGCCTGAAGGCCTTACACAACAAGTGTCTCAAGCTGAATAACAATCCTATCAATGTGCAAAAGCACTCCTAGGCTATCTCGGCATGCAAGCTGAATTATAACTCAAGGATCATATCATAGCATCAAAACATAAACAGATAAAGGTCCACTTCATGAGGCTTAGGCCTTTTTAGCCGGCGAGCTTGCTCCTGCTTGCGATCCTTGCCCTGTAAAAATTTGTGGTAACGTGGGTCAGCAAACGCTGACCTCAACTATGTATCCAACACATCTCCTCCCGGCCATCCCTAGCAGACCACGGGATACTCCATCACCATGCAGGTCAGCACTTCGTATGCAATAAATTATAACATGTAAAGCTATAAACGAGTTTGGATGTCACAAGCAACAAACATGTTTTTAAGTTGAGCGTATAGAAAAAGGAGGTCTACTATACAGCATTTATGCAAACCTGAGTTTCACCTAAGGCACCTTAAAGCGTATGAATCTAACACATCATCACACATCATCAATCAGGTACTTCCATTTTCCCCTTCGACATTCAAGCCGCAAACACATGGGTACTTAAAATTTTCCCAAACGACATTCAAGCCGCTACTCGGAACATTTGCCAAGGCCCAAACCGCTCATGGGTCTCAAAACCCGGGCTTGCCTACAAACTCTGACTTCTCACGTCAGGGTTCCGCCATTCAAACAAACAAACCGATGCTAAGAACCCTTGCTAAACCTCACCCGTTCGTGACGACCCAGGCCCGGCTCCAAAATCGTGAGCAAGTCCACCGAAAGAGACATAGCGGGACCCAGCTGGTATCATCCGGGCTTGTCATTAGCTTAGCGTTCTCGTCAGTACCATAGAAGGGGACTTGTCTCGCCTGGACACTCTCCACACATGACCTTACAACGTCACGGGCTAGCCAGCCGATCACAAAGACAAACCATGTCTTGTCACATCACAATCACATGCCTTTTCCACCCTATTCCAACACTTGTGTCGTACCATTCTCGTGCCCCCACGTGTACTCTAATTTCCACCCGGTTCGATTCCAGCCACACGTACTCACACGAGAAAGGGGGAAAACATCATCACAGATGGCATCTTGCCGCTAACGGATTTCTACAAAATCCTTCAGGCTCGCAATGCAACATCACCGAGTCGGATTAACGGTCGCGACTACGGCTTCACCCACAATGCCTAATCCACTAACAGAGCGGATCTCTAATGCAATATCATGTCGGGGACAGACACAATCGACCCGGTGACTCCTTTGGAACCATGACAACCCGAATCTCTCTCACTTGAGAGATCCAGTGCCTATAATGCTTGAAAGAAAACAAGAGAAATGTAGATGTCATGCACGCATCCTAAAACCGAGAGAAGAAGTGTCATTACCCTTCAACTCCTCTTTCTTACCATGAAACCCTTGTCTTGCACGAATGAAAACGAGCACTTTCGCATCCTCTTCACGGATCTGGCCTCGTAACGACGATCGGAGTTTTGAAGCTCTGTTAATGACGAAGAAAGTTCCTCCCTCCTCCTCCGCTCTCCAACTCTAAAATCCTAAGTCAACTCCAAGAATGAGAAGAAAAATGAGGGACAAAACCGTTCAGCCCTACATAAGCCCTTTGGGCAGAGGATCCTGGGCACTAGGTTCAGTTATGAAATGAAATTGGATGGCTATGATTTCAAGCGACGAAACTTCACAATTTAGCCTTCGACCTTTGTCGAACGGCTTAGAATTCATCGAGCGGCCCAGAATTCGTCTACCGTCCCGAGCTCGACGAATGGTCTAGGGCTCGACGAAAAGCCCTCAACTCGACGAACAACGCTGAGCTCGACGAAAAGCCCTTAGCTCGAAGAACAGCGCTGAGCTCGACGAAAAGTCCTGAGCTCGACTCGTTGAGCTCGACGAAAAGCCCTCAGCTCGACGAACAGCGCTGAGCTCGACGAAAAGACCTGAGCTTGACTCGTTGAGCTCGACGAAAAGCCCTCAGCTTGACGAACAGCGCTGAGCTCGACGAAAAGCCCTGAGTTCGACTTTCGTCGAACGGCCAGAGTTCCACTTTCGTCGAACGGCCTTCGACGATCCCAGAATTTCGTCGAACGGCTCTGGTTGCTCAAATTTGGGGTGTTACACCTTACTAGAGCTCTGAAGATGTAAATTACCCATAACCACTATAAAATAAATCTAGAATGACATACATCTCATGGTTGAATGGCTTCCAGTGGGATATGAATGGGTCTAAATGGGCTATGGGGTGTAACATGCACTTCATTACGGGGGCCATGTTGGCATATTAGTTTGCACATTTTCCTCCTTTTATTTTAAATTGATGAATAACTGGCTAATGAGGATATCATGTAAGGGCCTTAAATAGAATACACGTAATAAATTGATGAAATTATTATTTTTATCATCAAATTTTGAAGGATAAAATGATAATTTCTCAGTGTAGAATAGTAGTCCTATTAAATTATAGATTTGGGGCCTCATACCATCCTAGGTGTAGGAGACCTATAAAACATTAGACAGACGAGCATGATTCATTTGTGTGATCAAACAGCTGAAATTTATGATCTAATCAATCAGATGGTCCTGATTAATTCTATACATTTATATTCCATTGTTATTAGTACGCCACATTATTTTTTAAATATGATAGAGATTATAATTTGATTAATTTTTTTTAAGAAAATAGCGGTGCAACCCTTTTTCAGGGCTACAATGTTATGTTGCCTGCCATAAGCGGTGGATTCTTGCGACAGCCCGCACCAAACTTTTGTATGGTGAAGCGGCAACAAAATTAGCGGCATGCAGCTGCGTTGCCGCTTTGCCAAACAAGCTTTAAAATCGACCCTTCCTTTCATTCCCACCACTCTCATCCCAACGCTCAAAAATGCCACCATCCCCCGCAAAAACAAATAGTGTCTTCAACATTAAGGCTATGTTTGAGAACCAGTTTTCCTTACTTTCCGTTCTAACTGAAACCACGTTGTGTTATTTGGCAACACCCAGTTTGAAAAGGTCAGCTTATGCTTCATTTGGCGCAGCGTTCCGGCCGGCCGTTTTGGGCAAACGCTGCTGGACAGCGGGTAAACAAACGCCCTCCGGCGGCATCTGCTCCGGTTGGACCCGCTACGTCGTGAGAAACGTGGCAAAAAGCCCCGTTTCGATCAGCAGCTCCACCCCTCCAGTTCGAGCAGCAGCCCGTCTCCTCCCGCCCCCGTCTCCACCCACGGCGCCAAATGAAGCCTTATACTTCATTTGGTAGAGCGGTTGCGGTTGTAAAGACAAGTTTGTAAAGGGGGCTGTTGGAAATAGAGATCTGTTTGAATAGTCTGTGTTTGCTGAGCTGTTTAAAACAGAGAATCGTTTGACAAAACATCGGTTACATTTTGTAAATTTTTTTACAAAAAATTAATATATATTTTTATAAACTAGATGATGTCCGGCGTCGATGGATGAAAGAGCGCGGGTTTTTTGGCGGCGAGGCCGAGGGGCGACGACGGTTTTAAGAGGTTGTCAAGGATCCAAAACCCGCTCGCCCATGCTCCTTACTGGTGGGGATGCCAAGCCCTGCGCCGGAGAAGACAAGCCCCGGGCCGTCGGAGAAGAAGAGCACACGGCCGGAGAAGAACAACCCTTGCCGGAGAAGACAAGCCCTTCGCAAAAACGACCAGTGAGGCCACCCGTCGTCTCCTTCCTGGCATCTCGCATACTCCTTCCCTCCATCATGCACTACGGTTTAGCATAGCAGCCCTGCATCCTGCCTTCTCCGGGCCAAGTTCCTTCTCGAAGTTTTGTTTCTTCCGTTCACAAACTTCCCCCCTCTTTCTCTCCCCTCACGTAGGGCATCACTTCCGCCACCGACGGATCGTCTCACCTCGCCACCATTGAAATATTCGAGTCGTCGGCGCTTCTCGCACATGGCCATATCCTCTCATCGTGACCGTTTTCGGCCATCTCGTTTCATCGCCGTTCAACACCTCCGTCAACGACACAGGTATACTCGCCCTCACAAATGGCTCCTCATGTGCCTTATCTCAACTAATAAATGTTCCCTCTGTAAGCGGATTGTGCTTACTAACTTTCTTAGGTGTGAGAACATCAACATTAAAACGATAGATCAATAAAGAAACACATAATTTATTGCAGGTTAACTTATAATACGGGGAGAGGATGCATCAATTTTAGTTTTAATCTTAACAGACATGTTGATGCATGTTCTATAGATTATAGGAAAGCTCTAAAGCATGTTTTTTTCTGGTTTTATTATCAGAGGAGGTTAATATGTTGAAATCTTATTTTTCATACTAATATCTCTTGACATTTGTATAAAAGCTGTCTGGTTACAAAGATACTGTCAGGACAAGAGAATGTTTTTTGGTTTATTACTTATGATTCAATGTTCCAACAAGAGAATAGAGCATAAAAAGATAGTGAAATCCATATTTATTTGTTTATTGATTCTTTCTATATAATTTACCATCAAATTTTGTAATAGAGTTACTGATACCATTTGGGAGACCAATACTGGTGACTCGATGGACTATGAAGCTCCGGTGAGAAATTATTGTCCCATCCTTTTTTGAAAATGAATCTCAAAATGGTGATTTGGTCTTACCAACCTTACCAGAGCTCTAAAGATGTAATTTACCCATAACCACAGTAAAATAAAACTAGAATAACATACATCTCGTAGTTGAATGGCTTTCGGTGGGATATGAATGGATCTAAATGTGCTATGGGGTGTAACATGCACTTCATTACGAGGGTCCTATTGGCATATTAGTTTCCACATTTTTCCTCCTTTTATTTTAAATGTATGAATAACTAGCTAATGAGGATATCTTGTAAGGGCCTTAAATAGAATACTAGTATTAAATTGATGAAATTATTACTTTCATCATCCACGTATGAATAATTGTATTAATTTGCCAATTAGAACGGCCACTTCATTATATGGTAGTTATATGCATGTGTTGACAAATTGTTTTCAAATCACCCAACACAAATTAGAACGACCACTTTATTATCGTTCTTTTACTTCAATTATTACACTATTATCATTATCATTTTTAATAGATTATTTTTTATTGTACTTCTTATGTTTCTAGTGCAAGATAGTTAAAATTAAAGATGGAGTAATTGCAACAACTTGGGAGTCAAATAAAGTATTATTATTTTGTGACATATATATAGAAGAGATAGAACTTAGAAATAGGCCAATGACGCACTTGTTTAAAGAGGGTTGGAACAATGTGACCTTTAAATTTCAGGAACGTATAGGAAAAATGTATATGTATGCTTAAAGAGGATTGGAGTCTGTAAAGAACCTAAGAGCGGAATTTCAGATTCTCTTTCTACTTAAGATTGTCAAGTTCTATATTTCAGAGGAAATAAAGACTGAAGAATTCAGATCTAAAGAAGATTATTTTAACTCTTTGTTTGTGTAAATCTTTTATACTTTTGTAGGAGGTTTTGCCTCCGAGTTGTAAATCCTTATTTTAGGATCGAGTTGTATGAGAGGTTGTTCTTCGAGTTGTAGGAGAGGTTGTTCTCCGAGTGGTAGGAGAGTTATCTCCGAGTTGTAGAAGTTGAGGCTCCGATGTGTAAGATTGTTTTCAATCTGAGATAAGAGTGAAGCAGTTGAATCTAACTCTTCATGGTAGATACGCGAGGCGGGACAGTGGACGTACCTAACTTGGGGAACCACTATAAATTCTTTGTGTGTCTGTGTGCTTATTTTTGTACAATATTTATTCCGCTATAAGACGCAGAACTCACTTATTCACACCTCTCTAGGTGATTTAGGTTGACTACTAGACACTTTCAATTTGTATCAAAACGGTGTTGTTCGATATAAGGTTAACACCTTAAACAAGATCGTTATCTAGTTGTCAATAGAATCCGCTTAACTGCAATGGACAGAAGCAAGGATATGTCTTCAATGAAGTTGCCGGTGTGCACTAAGGAGAACTTCTCCATGTGGAAGGAGAGAGTCAGATTGTACATGGAAGCTGCTGATCCGTGCATTTTTAAGATTGTTGAATAAGGACCTCACATTCATACACAACCATCTGCTTTGATCCTACTATTATGACTCAAAAGAAAATGATGGACTTGACTAAGGATGAAATAGCTCTAGTCTCCTTGGATAAAAGGCAAAGAATATTATAGCCAGTGCAGTGGACGTCTGAATGCTGCAAAATCTATTCCACTGCAAATCTGCCAAGAAGATCTGGGACTGTCTCGTCGTTCTCATGAAAGGAACTGAAGAAGTTAGAGATGATCAGAGATCTCTACTTAATTAAGAATACGAGGCATTCAAGCAAGGCTCAAGTGATACAATCACAGATAGTTTTTAAAAAATCTTTAAGATCGTCAACAGCCTCAGAAACTATGGTTGTACATTTACTAATGATGAGTTCAACGATAAATTTCTAAGATCTCTGACAAAAGACTGGGACACCAAAGTGGTGGCCATTAGGGAATTTGGAAAGCTGCTTGAGATTGATCCCCAAAATCTTTTCGGAAAGCTCCTCTCCTATGAATTACAAATGAATACTCGAAATAAAGAGGAGCAAAGAAGCAAGAATTCAGGCAATGAGAAGGTGATAGCTCTGAAGGCTGAAGGGTCTCGAAAATATAAATCTGTGTCACCAATAAGGACACGAGCTTTTGATGACCAAGAAAACTCTGAGTCAAGCACGTCAGGCTCTGAATTATTTGATGGAGAATTCTCGCTAATCTCCTTGCAGTTCAAAAGACTGCTCAGCAAGAGGAGGCAAATGAAAAATTTGTCCTCCTCCTCTAACTTCAAAAGATCACATCATGATGGTGATCGGTCCAAGAAAAGCTACAACCGAGATGACAGGTATAAGTCTTAACCGAACAAATATTCTTATTATGACATAGTTTGTTATTGTTGCAATAAACCAAGACAAGTGATTGCAGAGTGTCCGTATAAGAAGAAGGATCCAAGATAGAAGAGAAGAGATCCTTCAAAGGTAAGAGGAAAGAAGAGAAGAGCTTCGTTACAAAGAAGTCAAAGTCTCTTAGCAATAGTAACTCAAGTGAGTCAAGCTCTGAAAATGAAGAAGCTTACTTCGGGCTCATGGCTCAATCAGATAAGGAACTAGGCGACTCTCAATTCAATGGGAAGGTAAACTCTCACACAATGCTCTCTGAATCTGAAACTTCTACTAATGGTCATGAAGACTATTCTTTGGAGGAAGATGATTCTGACTTGATGGCTCAGCATCAAGAACTGTTGCGAGCCTCTGATAAATGCCGCAAGGTAGTCAAAAAGCAATCAAAAAAGATTGCTTCTCTCAAGGCAGTGGAATCATGACTGAAGGAGGAAATTATTGAATTAACTCCTCTCAGAGATGAAGTTCACTCCTTCAAAGAGGAATTAAATTGCTCTGCTGAACTATTATGTCAGAAGGAGAAATACTTAGATGAGCTAGAAGAAAAGCTCTCGGTGGAAATGAAACTTGTTGAAAGTTACTATAAGCCAAAGACCATTCTTCCTCTCATTGATGAATTCTTTGCTCCTAAGAAGGGTAGTGGTCTTGGCCACGTGGCCGAAAAAGGTAAGGCTACTAAGAAATCCAATACCAAAGGCAAAGGGAAGGCACCTCAAAGTCAACCCTCTTTCAAGAAGGTAATATTTCTCACAAATAAATATGACTTTGAGACGTCCTATGGTCACTTTGCTAGGTCTACTTATTTGGAACCTAAAAAGCACTACCAAGGATGGACCCGTCCTCGAGACTTTGATGCTAGTGCTTTCAAGGCACCTTATGAAGAAATAACTTTTAAAGAGTATGGTCCCTATGTTCATGGACCAAATTTTAAGAAAGCTCTGAAAGACAAAACGTTTGTCCCCAAGGCAAAGGAGACAAAGAAGCCTTGTATTTATTGCAATTACGAGGCTACCACCTCCAATTCGATTGCCCCTGCTAGACCTCCCATTCAAAAGGTAAAGCAGGAGTACAAGAGAAGGTACACAAGTTTGACTATGGGTGTTGCGACAAGATTGGTCATTTTGTCGTCGATTGTTGGTTTCATCCTGTGTAAATTGAAAGTCCACAAGTTAATAGTGCAAGACCGACCACTCGTAAAATTAATGTTCCTAGTGGTGTTAAACTGACAAGGAACCAAGGACCCAAATCTGTTTGGGTTCCTAACGGAAAATGATTTATGATTGCAGGTATGTCTAAATGTCAACAAAACTCCAATCTAGTATTTGGACAGCGGATGTTCTCGACACATGACCAGGATAAGAAGCCTATTGCAAGAATATACCCCAGTCGAAGTCGGTCCAAAAGTCATCTTTGGATGGTCTGATCGGGGAATCACTAAAGGCTACGGTATGATTACCAACGGTATAGTCTTCTTCACAGAAGTGGTCTATGTTAAAGGATTACAACATAATCTCATCAGCATAAGTCAATTATGTGATAAATGTTATATCGTTGAGTTCTACAAGGATAAGTGTCTGATAAAATAGTCTGCCAATTTGTAGACAGTCTTAACATGCATTCGGAGTAGAAATATTTTCTGCTTAAATTTTTTATGTTTAGATAATTCAACACGAGTGTGATCTTTGACAAAAGATAGTGCATCTCTCTGTGAACAATGCCACAAGAGATTAGAACATATTAGTTTCAAAACTATTAATATGCTATTTTCTCAAAACTTAGTGTGTGATGCTCCCAACATTAAGTGCCTTAAAGAAAGTCCATGTCACACATGCCAAATATGTAAGCAGACACATGCACCTTTTAGGGCATTACTAAAAAAGATTCTTCTAGAAGTTTATACTTACTTCACATGGACTTATTCAGTCTCATACCAATTCACAATTTGGGAGGTAAAGTCTATACACTGGTCATTGTTGATGATTTCTCTCGTTTTACTTGGATGTTTTTTTTAACACACAAGTCAGACACCTTCGAGGCTTTCACCAATTTTGTTAGCCAAATTCAGGACGAGTTAAAATAATACATGGTCAAAATCAGAAGTGACCACAGAACAAAATTTGAGTATGGGGTGTAACGCCCCAAAATTTGAAAGAAGGGCGAGCAGCGTCGAAGAGCCAAGTCGGGTCTTAGTGAGGGTCACACGACCTAGGACACGGGCGTGTCCAGGGCCGTGTCGTACCGGGTTCGTTGAGAGCCCGGGAAGTCGACGATTTTTCGCTGAGTTCGTCGACTAGTGGGGGACACGCCCTCCGACACGCCCGTGTCGGAGGACGTGTCGCAGGCTTATTATCTCAAGTGTCGACACAGTTGTGTCGACATGGTGGTGTCGACACAATGGTGTCGACACAGAGGTGTCGACACGGTGGTATCGACACAGTTGTGTCGACACAGTGGAGGTGTCGACACAGTGGAGGTGTCGACACAGGCAGGGAACACGGTCTAGGACACAGGTGTGTCCAAGGCCGTGTCCTTCCGGGTTCGTCGAGCGCCTGTTGTTTTGACGTTTTTCGCTCGACGAGGTGTCGAGGCAGTGGACACGGCCTAGGACACGAGCGTGTCCACGGCCGTGTCAAGCGTGTTCGTCGAGTTTCCGCGAAGTCGACGAAGAGGCAGTCGACGATCGTCGAGACATCGAACACGCCTGAGACACGGGCGTGTCCCAGGCCGTGTCCTTCTCGGGTTGAAAGTCGGGACGTGTGAGGGGTTAGACATGGGCTGGAGCCCAGGCGTGTTCAGGTTGGACACGGCCGTGTCAAAAGTGACACAGGCGTGTCATGGACTCGTGTCCTGTTTTGGGTGCGACGGTTTCGGCGTCGATTGCGGAACACGGTCTTGGACACGGGCGTGTCTCAAGCCGTGTTCGGCCCAAGTGTTTTGATTTTCAGTTCGGATCGTGGCCGTTCTTTCCCTTCTTTTGGGATCTGATGGTCCAGGGTTTCCCTTGCTGAGTTAAGTCCGAGAATAGGTTTAGAAACTCTCATTCTTCTCCAAGCAAACTCTTTCTAAGTTCTAGAGAGAGGGGAGAGCAAGGAAGAAGGTGAAGTAGAGATCCGACTGTTGGAGAGGCTTCGGTGCTCCAAATCGCGAGCCGAGTCCAGATCCGTGGAGGCAAGATCGTTGCGAAGATTTTTATCCGTCTAAGTTTCTATGGCTAGGAAGAGGAGTCGAAAGGTAACGACACTTCTCCTCTTGGTTTTAGAATGCATGTTTTAGCATCTTTCATTTTCTAGTTTTTTGGGTACCAAACTCTCAAATGAGAGGAGTTTGGGTCCCCAAGGTTCAAGAGGAACCTCCGGGTCGATTGAGTCCGTCCCCGACATGTTTTTGCATTAGAGATTCGCTCCGTTAGTGGATTAGGCATGGTGGGTGAAGCCGTAGTCGCGACCGTTAGTCCGACTCGGTGATGTTTGCATACGAGCTTTAAGGATTCGTAGAGATCCTTGCGGCAAGATGTCGTTTGTGATGTTTGTGATGTTTTCCCCTTTTTCTCGAGTGAGTACGCGTAGTCGGAACCAGACAAGGTTAGCTCCCCAATGGCGGTAGATGGTTTCCTTGGTGGACAAGGTTAGCTCCACATTGGTGGTAGATGGTTTCCTTGGTGCGTGGGACCGCTGCAGTACGAATGAGGGACTAGGGTGGAATTGTCTTGGAGTGTGATGTGTCAAGGCGTGGCTGTGTCTCCGTGGTCGGCTGGCTATCCCGTGACGTGCATGTCATGTGTGGAGAGTGTCCCGGCGACACTAGTCCCCTTCTGTGAGACTGACGAGAATTCTAAGCATGGGGCAAGCCCGGGCAATGAGTCCATGAGCGGGTGGGGTCCAGCAAGGCTTCTTAGAATCGGTCAGTTTTGTGTATGTTGAAATCCTGACATGAGAAGTCAGAGTTTGCAGGCAAGCCCGGGGCTAAGACTTTGAGCGGGTGGGGCCTTTGCAAGAGTTCCTTGTGGCGGCTTGTGTGTCGTTGGGGGAATGTTAGTAACCCCTTTTTGTTTGCGGCTTTATGCCAATGGGGAAATGATGAGTACCCATATGATGTGATGTTGTGCTGGACGCATACGCGATAGGGTGCCTTGGGTGAAGCCCGGGTTTTTGCATACATGCTGCATAAGTAGGCCCTTTCATTATATGCTCAACAATAGAGAACGTGTATGTTGTTTGAGACATACAAGTCCGTTCTTAGTGTTTTACTTGTTTAAATATATATATTGCATACGAAGTGCTGACTTGCAGGTTGGAGGTGTTTCCCCGGGGTCCGTTAGGGGCGTCCGGGAGGAGATATGTTTGTTACACAGTTGGAGGTCAGCCTTTGCTGACCCACGTTACAATCCAATTTTTACAGGGTAAGGATCGCAAGCAGGAGCTAGCTCGCCGGCCAAAAGGGCCTAAGCCTCATGATGTGTTACCGTTTTGCTGTAGCTCTACTTTTATGATATTGTATGTCTGATGCTCATGTTTTCCGCCTTGCACGCCGAGGTAGTCTAGGAGTGCTTATGCACATTTATGACTTATGTTATTATTTGAGTTTTGGACTCACTTCTGTTGTAAGGCCTTAAGGCCGCTTGGATACTCCTTTATGTTGTTGATAACTTCTAGTCTGTTTGCTTTTTCCGCTGTACTGTGGTTATGAGTTTTGAGATCGGGTAGCTATATCATCTTTTAATACTGAAGCTGTGACGCCCGTATGTTGTGGGGCCCCGGCCGGACCCGTATTATGTGGTCATTACAGGGGAGGTGTTACAATTTGGTATCTGTGCGAGGTTAGGTTCAAGGTCAGTGCGTATAGAAGTTATCCACATAGGTGTAATGTGGGACCATGAGTGTCCTTATGATTGAGTCTTGTGATTAGAGAATGATTCCTTGTTTTCTTGCTTCCTTGAAGAGTGCAAGTAACGAGGCGGGTACATCGAGACCAAGAGAAGAGCTTTCGGCGAGAAGCGCCACAGCTCGGGGTGCTTTGGGCATGGGTGTAAACCCGACAGACTTCTGCCGCATGCTTGCAGAAGCAATGTTGGCAGCCCAGGCTGCAGCAACAGCTCAGGTAGCAACCCTTGCTACACCAGATACGGCGACGGCGGTGCCGGGTGGGGAAGCCAGGCAAGTAGAGCCTTTGGCAGAAAGAGTGGTGATCGGGCATGGAGACCGGCAGATGAAGTACTTTCTGAGTTACCATCCCCCGACATTCAAGGGTGTCGGTACTCCGACTAGTGAGGAGGACTGGTGGGCACAGATTCAAGAGCTTATGAGGGCGGCAGAGACGCCGGAAGAGAAGAGATCTGAATTTGCGGCCTTCATGTTGGAGGGAGACGCAAAGTTGTGGTGGGTGAGCCATAGCGGCTGCCAATTTCCTGGACGCACCCCGTCGATGGAAGAATTTGGGGATGCTTTTCTAAAGAGGTACATTCCCATTTCTACAAGGTTGGCCCTCCAGAAGCAATTTCTGCACTTGATGCAGCAGACAAGACGGTGGACGAGTATGTGCTGGAGTTCACCCGTTTGGGTCGTTACGCAGGTACGACGATGGCGGATGATGTGGAGAGGGATAACCTCTTTTACCAGGGGCTGAGGGAGAATCTAAGGCAACCCCTCATTGTCATGAAGAGAACTAGTTTTAACGAGCTAGTTGAGGCCGCCAGGGCGTTGGAGAGTGATCTAGAGCGAAGCCAACGCCGCAAGGTTTTTACATCCAAGCAAGGGAAGCCTTCTCAATCCCAAGGAAAGTCGGAAGGGAGTAGATGGAGGAAGAAGCCTCACCCGTACAAGTCTAGTGAGAAAAGCAAGTGGACGTCCGGAGGGTCTCACTCTAAGGGGCCACCGACGTGCTATAACTGTGGCAAGGTGGGGCACATAGCTCGTTTTTGTAACCAAGGGGGTGCGATGCAGGAGACAAGGCAGGAGCAGACTGTGCGCTCCGGCCCCAGTGTTGCAGCGAAAGGGAAGATGGCAGAGTCGAGCGCTTCTCGGTTCCAACCGGTGCAACCAAGGGCTTACAACCTTGGACAGCAGGAAGCGATCCGCCAACCCGGCGTGGTGACAGGTATGAGGAAGTTTAAGTTTAACCTTGCGCTCATACGTTTAGATCATTATTGTTGATGTCTACGTTGCGGCTTTGTGTTGGTTTCCGGTTCCCCCGCTAGAGTACTGTTTGATACAGGAGCGTCGCACTCCTTTCTTGCGGAAAGCTTCATCCGGAGGATTGGAGTTGAGTCTTTTTCGGTGTACGCGGAGCTGAAGGTGCACATGCCCAATGGGTCATCCAGGACCACCAGAAAGAAAGGGCACATTTTTGGGAGCTAAGCGGAGTTGACTTCGTGTTGATAGCAGCGGTCTTACCGTTGGTCGAGTTTAATGTGATTTTGGGAATCGACTGGCTAGCAGAGCAACGTGCCAGTATTGATTGTCTATCCAAGGTGGTGACCCTAAGAAGCGAAGGGCAGACGGAGGTCAAATTTAACGACCTTAATGGAGTTGCCTGTTCTCTAATTTCGGCCTTGCAGTTGGCGCGGGCAGTTAGCCAGGGTGGAGTAGCGCTTGTAGCGTTATTGGAGGTTCGCCTTTCCAGGTTATCGCTTGGGGAAGTGCCAGTGGTGACAGAGTTCGAGGATGTATTCCCGGATGAACTTCCTGGAGCGCCTCCTCGACGGGAGATCAATTTCTCGATTGAGTTAGTACCGGAGGCTAGACCGGTGTCACGTCCTCCGTTTAGGATGGCACCAAAGGAGTTGGCTGAACTCAAGATACCGTTGCAGGAACTGTGGGAGCAAGGGTATATCAGACCCAGTTCTTCACTGTGGAGCGCGTCGGTGTTGTTTGTAAAGAAGAAAGACGGTAGTATGCGGCTGTGCATAGACTACCGAGAGCTGAATAAATTGACCGTCAAGAATAAATAACCGATTCCTCGGATAGACGACCTGTTCGACCAGTTGGTGGGGTCGGCAGTGTATTCAAAGTTGGACTTGAAGTCAGGGTACTATCAGTTGCGGATTCGGGACGAGGACATACCCAAGACAGCATTTGGCACGAGGTTGGACACTTCGAGTTCTCGGTGTTACCGTTCGGGCTGACGAACGCACCATCTGTATTCATGGATTTGATGAATCGAGTATTTCAAAAATACTTGGACTCTTTTGTAGTTGTCTTTATTGACGACATCTTGGTGTATTCCAAATCGAAAGTGGAGCATGAGGCTCACTTAAGAATGGTCTTGCAAGTGTTGAGGGAGAACCAGTTGTATGCAAAGTTCTCGAAATGTGAGTTCTGGTTGGAGAAGGTGGCATTTTTGGGCCACGTGATTAGTGGGGATGCGGTGGAGGTAGATCCAACAAAGGTGGACGCCATCAGAGATTGGCCAATCTTGAGAACCGTGGCGGAAGTCCGAAGCTTTCTTGGATTAGCCGGGTATTATAGGAGATTCGTGGAAAACTTTTCGCGGATAGCTCTACCCCTCACCTCACTCACTCGTAAAAACCAGAAGTTTGTGTGGACTCAAGAGTGCAGTCAGGCATTCGAGGCGCTAAAGGAAAGGCTGATGACGGCTCCAATCCTAAGTCTACCGAAAGGGACCGAAGGATTTCAGATCTTCAGTGACGCATCGGGATGCGATTTGGGTTGCGTGTTGGTGCAACATGACAGTGTAATAGCCTTTGGATCTAGGCAGCTGAAGCCCCATGAGAGGAATTACCCTGTCCATGACTTGGAGTTGGAGGCGGTAATTTTCGCGTTGAAAATAGAGATCTTCACGGATCATAAAAGCCTGAAGTATCTCTTACATCAGAAGGACTTGAATATGCGGCAGCGCAGGTGGGTTGAGTTCCTTGGAGACTATGAGGTGGCGATCCAGTATACGCCAGGTAAGGCCAATGTGGTGCCGATGCTTTGAGTAGAAAATACTCGGGGCAAGGGAATTGGATTGACGCTCATGATGAGCGGTTGGTACGGGAATGGGAGTCCCTCGGCTTGGAGTGCGTAGCAAGAGGCGAGGCTAGGGTGGCTCAAGTAAACTGGATTAAAGTGCAGAACGACTTGTCCGATCATATTCAGGAAGCGACTCGTTTGGATGTGGAGTTTTAGTCATTCGTGGTGGAAGCTCAAAAAGGCGAGAGCAGCGCCTGGGAGATGATTGACGGGATTCTGAGGAAGGACGGAAGGATTTGTGTACCGCAGTTTGGCAAGCTCCATGAGGAGTTGGTGTTTGAGGCTCACTTTACAAAGTACTCCATTCATCCGTGCAGTACAAAGATGTACTTGGATATGAAGAGATCATTTTGGTGGCCTAGACTGAAGCGTGACGTAGCTTCGTACGTGAATCGATGTCAAACTTGTGCCTTGGTGAAGGCCGAGTGTCAGAAGCCGGACGGGTTCCTGATGTGCGCGCGAACAGACTCTTACTGTGGTTGGTTCGGTGAGTCGATCGCCGTGGGCTCGCTCGGGTAGGCAAGTGCACCTATCGCAAGTAGTACTCGATATTCGGGGGAATACCGAGGTCGTATTGTTCTCGGGGTCGCGTTGACTATTCTTACTCCTCCGGGAGGACTATTATTTTACTGAAAGTAAGGTGGATTTTTTTACTTAATAAAAGACGGAAAAGCAAAGGAGCAAAAAAAACGATTTAGAAAATATTCGATGAAGGGTTAACGCTCGTCATCGAATCGGATTAAGACTAAAACAATTTTTAATAATAAAAAGACTTAGTTTTCAAATTAATAATAAGGCAACTTGGCCGTGGAGGTTCCACAAATGTGAGCTCACCTAGCTATAGGGATATCGCTCACCTAAACGTTAAGACTATTCGACCGAATGTTAGTCCGACGAAGGATTCCTCTTAACGCCCGCTTTACGCTAAGAACCCCGTTATTGGGTGGGGAACCCAATCCGGTAGAATTACGCTTGGCCTCTCTCGAGGGTATGCACGCAACTCTATTTACCCAGGGGTGATCGGTCCATATGCACGGCCTCTCGGCTAGCTAGCATATGGACTGCGGAAATAGGGCCCACACATCGATATGTGGTCATACGCGTCGTAAACCCGGGGTAAACCCTAAATGCTTAAATTAAAATGAAAATAAAGAGCTTTAATTATTATAAATCATTTCAAATGTCCCAATGCTCTTTGATGCCGAGGCTAATAGCGATTAGCCACACATCGGTATGGGGGCGGCTTATAATTTAGTGAGGCGCGAGTTCGAAATTAAACACTAAACGTTTATAAGAAAGGGACACAAGAAAAATAACAACATTTAGAAAGCTAAAAAGTTAACTAAAACGAGAACTCACGCACACTCCAAATTATAAATTAAAAAGAAACTAAGTTACACATAAAAGAAATTTGCATATTCATAATTTGCGAGTCCCACTCAAACGAGTGGGGGCGGTAAATAAAAGCTGAAAATTGCAAGTCCTACTCAAACGAGTAGGACTGAAATGAAAGCGAGTCCTACTCAAATGAGTAGCAGAAAATAAATGCGATTACAGGGCTAAAAAGTCCGGCCATTTAACTCAAGTGAGTAGGCGGAAAAATAAAGAAAGGAAAATTACAAGTCCTACTCAAACGAGTAGGCGGGAAATAAAGTCCGGCCATTTAAACTCAAGTGAGTAGGCGGAAAAATAAAGAAAGAAAAATTACAAGTCTTACTCGAACGAGTAGGACTGAAAATGAAAACGGTGCGTCATTTAACTCTTAACGAGTAGGCGGAAATAAACACACAGACACACACACTCTATAAGAAATTCAAGAAAGCAATAAAACTAACACCTACACTCACACACTCTACATAATTTGAACAAAGCATTTGAACAAAGCAATTAAAAGAAAGCAATAAAGCTAACACCTACACTCACACACTCTACATAATTTGAATCAAAGCATAAAAGGAAAGCATTAAAAGAAAGCATTAAAATTTAACACTTACACTCACACACTCTACAAAATTTGAAGAAAGCATTAAAAATTATACACCTACACTCACACACACAACATGAAAAATCAAAGTTACCTAAAAATTAAAACTTTTACTTTTTCAAGCATAGGTTTTGCCAAAAACAAATAAAAAGAAGAAATTACAATTTTAGAAGACAAAAGCTTTTCAAAACAAATTAAAAACCAAAGTTTTTGAAAAATAAAAATTTCAACATTTCCATTCCTAGGATTTCATAAAAGAGCTAAAAAAGTTGAAATAAAAGAGAAAGAAGAAAAAAAGTTTTCATCCTAAAATAAAGCTAAGTAAAAAAAACAAAAGAAACTTTAGTAATTCTTTTACACACTCATAAGAGTGAAGATGTTGAAGAAATTAAAAGAAGACATGAAAAAAAAGGAAAAACCTAATTCATCATTTCATGAATTTCTAACAAAACCTAACTTGAGAAAAATTAAAAGGCATGTAAAGAGGAAAACCTATCATCCCTAAGCATGAAAACAAGTAAAAAAAACATGTAAAGTAAGCATGTTACACTCATACACACACACACACTTTTCATAAATGAAGAACAAAGATGAAACTAAGAATAAAAAGGAGAAGGAAAGTGGGCACAAGTGTTCATTCCAAAGCCATATATGAAGAGAAAATTTAACATTTTATTGATTAAAATGAAACTATTACAAGCTATTACAAAGGGCTAAAGCTAAAGCAAAACAAGAATTGAAATAAAAAAGGGAGAAATCTCCTTACATAGCCTTAGAAATCACGGATGCAGCCCACAAAAAGACACTAAATTGGCCCAAAAATCTGAACCCTTGGACCTTACAGAACTGGGCTATTTATAGGAAAAAATTTCTAAGTACACGCCCTCGGTCACGGGCGTGTAGGGGGGGCGTGACAGTACTATTCATGAAGGCGGCCTACGATTGGACAGCAAAGTTGACTTCGGGCTGAGTTCGCAGCAGTCACGCCCCAGGTCACGGGCGTGACTCTGGGCGTGTCGGGGAGGTAGAACCGGGCGCGGGTTGCGTCAAATGTCCTCGGCAGCATCTTGTCGGGCCAGCTGGAAAGGTCACGCCCCAGGTCACGGGCGTGACGCTGGGCGTGACTGTAGGTGTTGACACTCGACGAATGTCGAGTGGAAAGTGTCGAGTCGAAATCGTCGAGCGGAAATTGAGTCACGCCCCAGGTCACGGGCGTGACACTGGGCGTGACTGTTGGTGTCGACACTCGACGATCGTCGAGTTGAATTCGTCGAGAGGAGAGGACACGGGCTTGGGTCACGCCCCGTGTCGGGTGACACGGGCGTGTCGCCAGGCGTGTCGAGCATTTTACTTCAGAAATCTGCCAGTTCACGGAATTTGATCGTCACGCCTTGGTCACGGGCGTGACAAATATGTCACGGGCGTGTACTGCCCAATTTTGACAGATTTTGAACTTTTTCTGAAAAATAAAATAAAACAAGTTAGAAGCAAATTTACAAGAATAGGAATATTTTATTGAACAAAAATAAGTAAAAACGACGAAAATAAATGAAAATGACTAAATTAATGTGCACAAAAATACGTATATTTACAGTTCATCAAATACCCCCATACTTAGGCTTTTGCTATTGCAGAGCAAAAGTTTGAGGTGAATCTATAAGGAATAAAAAAAACTCTAAGTTTTAGCTACCGCTTAATCAATTATAAGAGAGATCGAAATAAATATACGGGGTGTAAGAGTTAAGTCCTAAAATTATGTAGATGATTTAAATAGCGCAAAAGTTTTGGCCAAAAGACTTCTTGATGTAATCAAATAGAAGGCAACATTTGTAATGGTTAGATTAACGAAAATAGTTTGGAATTATAAGAACTCTAGCTTATACGAGTGCTACCGGAAATAATACAATTTACTAATTATGCTCTCAAAAAGATTTTTGAATTAATTCTAGAATCGTGTAATTGGCTAAGGGGGTAGTGTGGTTTATGAAGAGGGTTTTGATATTTGAGGTGAGGTAATTTTTTCTCGAACCTCCATGTTTTTTTTTTCTTTTGGATTATTAGGAAAACGAAATCTTATTTTCCTAATATGATTTTTGTTTTTCAACTTCATAAGAAAAATTAACCCAATGTATATTTGTAGGAGTAATGAATTTTATCCTCTTACTCCCTATATAATCTTTTAAAATTATTGGGTGCCTATGTTTACGGAACGAAATCTTGTTCCCATTGACATAAGATCTTTTAAGGATAAAATTTTTCATGTCAAGTAGGTCATGAAAAGTAAGGGGAGAAAGGAAAACTAGATTGTAATCCTAAAAATTTTTGAGAGCAACCTTAATAATTTGTACGTCCCAATTTTTTTCAGAAAGCTAAAAGTAAGTATAATTGAATTCTATAGTCGTTATTTCCTAACATAATATACGTGCTCCTATTAATGAAAAATTAGAAGTAGTGCCTAAAACGAGTTCGCTAGTTTTAACAAAGCATAAAGAATTCTTTAAAACTTAACCCCGGCTATTTAAATGTTTCAATCAATAATTAACAAACGGGTAGCAAACAGAGAATTAATAGTATTCACATATAAATAAACTCAGAACAGAATTTTTGGATAGCAGAAAAGTTAAGTATGGAATATTTAATTTATTTGTTGCAAAACATTTTTTTGTTTGATTTTTATAGTTTTTATTATCATTTTTTTTTGTGTTTTTCATTTATTATCTTTTTTTTGTATTTTTGTTTTTCGCAATTTTTTTGAAAATTTTGTTTTTTGAACTATTATCTCTTTTTTCTTTGTATTTTTTTAAGAGAATTTTCATAATATGTACAAAAATAAGGGAGAAAAAGGTTTGTACAAGAATGAGGAAGGGGGAGAGAGAAAAGAGGAAGTACAAGAAATATTTACAAAGTGAAACTAAATATATTTTTTTGTTTTCTCTTTTTTGTGTTTTAATTGTTTTTAAGTTGTTTGGAAAAAAGAAAGAAAGAGAACAAAACAAAAACAAAATTTTGGTTTTTTTTTTTCATTTAAAATTTTTTTGTTTCATTTTAAGATGTTTTTTAATTTTTTTGTTTTTGTTGTTATATGTATTTTTTTTGTATTTTTTTTTTTTGAAATGCAGAAAAAATAAATGAAGTGCAGAAAGTAAAGTACGAAAACACCCCCATACTTAAGTCCAACATTGTCCCCAATGTTGTATCGTAAGTATGCGGAACAGAAAGGAAAGACAATATATACAAAGAAAAGAAAGGGAAGGGGGTAGAAGCTTCCCTGAAACGCGGTGGGGAAGGCCGATCAGAAACCCTGCGTTTATTAGAAAAAAACAGCAAAGGTAATAAGGAAAGAGCGAAAAAGATAAGCGAGGGGTGCCTCCCAGGAGCGCTTTGTTTATAGTCGTGTAGCTTGACTATTTTGGCGGGTTTATTAGGTGGAGGAAAGTTATGGTTTCGCTAAAACCGATCACTGGGTCGCCCGCGATGTAAGACTTTAACCGATGACCGTTTACTTTAAAAGAGCCTTTGTCCGGGTGGGAGATGAGTACGGTTCCATAAGGAAAAACTTCTTCAACTAGGAAGGGACCGGACCATCTAGATTTTAATTTACCTGGAAAAAGCGTAAGACGTGAATTGTAAAGAAGTACAAGATCGCCCGGAGAAAATAATTTTTGGGACTTGATTTTTCGATCGTGATATAACTTAGAGCGCTCCTTATAGAATTTATTGCTCTCGTAAGCGTTCGCACGCCATTCATCGAGCTCGTTTAGTTGCAGTTTTCTATTCTGAGCGGCTAAGTTGGAGTCGAGGTTTAAGAGTTTTAAAGCCCAAAGTGCGCGATGTTCTAATTCTACGGGTAAATGACACGCTTTGCCGTAGACTAACCGGAACGGCGTACATCCAATAGCAGTTTTGTATGTCGTCCGATACGCCCACAACGCATCGTCGAGTTTAACGGACCAATCTTTCCTATTTAGCGAAACGGTTTTTTCTAAAATTCGCTTAATCTCTCGATTTACTATCTCGACTTGGCCACTTGTTTGCGGGTGGTAGGGGGTGGCAAGCTTGTGCGTGACTCCGTATTTAGCTAACGTCTTAGCCATAAGAGCGTTACAGAAATGCGTTCCCCTATCACTAACAATTGCGCGAGGCGTGCCGAAGCGAGAAAATAATTTTTTAAGAAATGTAACGACGACTCGCGCATCGTTGGTGGGGAGAGCTTGCGCTTCCGCCCACCTTGATACGTAGTCGACCGCCACTAAAATATACATATTTTTGAAAGACGGAGGTAGGGGGCCAACAAAATCTATGCCCCACAAATCGAAGACTTCGCACTCTAAAAACATGTTTTGGGGCATCTCGTCGCGACGAGAGATGTTACCCGACCGCTGACAGCTATCGCATGCGCGCACAAAAGTATGCGCGTCTTTGAAGAGAGTGGGCCAAAAGTAGCCCGCCTCGAGCGCCTTCCGAGCGGTCCGGTTGGCTTGATAATGCCCCCCGGCTGGACCCTCGTGGCAGTGCTTAAGAATTTGTAAGCACTCCACACCCGCAACGCATCTTCGGACCGCTTGGTCCGCGCAGATACGAAAAAGAAATGGGTCCTCCCAAAAGAAATTTTTCAAGTCAGAAAAGAATTTCTTCTTTTGATGACTGGAAAATTCTTTTGGAAGGACCCGCGCTACTAAAAAATTTGCAAAATCTGCGAACCAAGGCGAAGATGACGAGGATTTATTAATGGCAAGAAGGCGTTCCTCGGGGAATCTGTCATTTATTTCAGATTCGACGAGCGCTTCCGCACCCGGATTTTCTAAACGGGAGAGGTGGTCTGTCGCTAGATTTTCCGCTCCCCACTTATCTCGGATCTCCAAATCGAACTCTTGTAGGAGGAGAATCCATCGAAGAAGGCGGGGCTTCGCATCATTTTTAGCTAATAAATATTTAAGCGCGGAGTGATCTGTAAAAACGATAACTTTAGATAGCGTTATATACGAGCGAAACTTATCGAAAGCGAAAACGACGGCTAAGAGTTCCTTTTCCGTTGTCGTGTAATTTACTTGTGCGGAAGTGAGCGTCTTGCTAGCGTAATAAATAGGGTGAAAATGTTTTTCGACGCGTTGGCCAAGAACGGCACCTAAGGCAATATCACTAGCGTCGCACATTATTTCGAACGGAAGGGACCAATTAGGGGCCACTAATATTGGTGAAGAGATAAGTTTTTGTTTTATCAAATTAAAGGCGGACTCGCATTCGCTACTAAAGATGAAACGTGATTCCTTTTCCAAGAGGTGAGTTAGCGGCTTTGTTATTTTTGAAAAGTCTTGAATGAAGCGTCGATAAAAGCCCGCATGGCCTAAGAAACTCCTAATAGATTTTACGTTTGTTGGATGCGGAAGTTTTTCTATAATTTCTATCTTGGCCTTATCCACCTCTATCCCCTTAGACGAAATCATATGGCCGAGGACCAAACCTCCTCGAACCATAAAGTTGCATTTTTCCCAATTTAAAACAAGGCTTGTGTCCTCGCACCGTTGAAGGACACGATCTAAATTATGAAGGCAATCGGGAAAAGAGCGTCCGAAAACAGAGAAGTCATCCATAAAGACTTCCATAATGTCTTCTACTAGCTCGCCAAAGATCGCTAGCATACATCTTTGGAATGTAGCTGGCGCGTTGCAGAGTCCAAATGGCATTCTTCGATATGCGAAGGTGCCGAACGGGCAAGTAAAAGTTGTTTTCTCTTGATCATTGGGGGAAATGGGGATTTGGAAAAACCCCGATAATCCATCAAGAAAACAATAATACGGATGACCGGATAAACGCTCTAAAATCTGGTCTAGAAATGGCAGAGGGAAATGGTCCTTGCGGGTGGCGTCGTTAAGTTTCCTATAGTCGATGCACACTCGCCAACCCGTAACAGTACGAGTTGGGACAAGCTCGTTATGCTCATTCGCCACTATGGTAAGACCGCCCTTCTTGGGTACGACATGCACGGGACTGACCCATGCACTGTCCGAAATAGGGTAGATAATTCTCGCATCTAATAACTTAATGATTTCGGCTTTAACGACGTCTTTCATGTTTGGGTTAAGACGACGCTGCGGCTGAATCGTTTTGCGGCAATTATCGTTAAGGAAAATTTTATGGGTGCAAAAGGAGGGGCTAATCCCCTTTAGGTCAGAGATTTGCCACGCAATTGCGTGGCGATGTTTAAATAAAACTTCCAATAGATCGGAAGTCTCCGAATCACTCAAGTCCGAAGAAATGATAACATGGAGCGTATCACCTTTTCCCAAAAAAGCGTACTTGAGCGAGGCGGGTAAGGGTTTGAGGTCTAGGATGGGCGGTTCTTCTAGGGAGGTTTTAATTCCTATGTCTTTCTTACCAATTGGTTCGAAAGGCAAGTTTATAGACATATCCTCATCGCAGTTAAAATTTTCGAGCGCATAAATATCGTCATTTAAAAATACGGACTCGAAAATGGGAGAAGAACGATCTCCGAAAAAGGTATCTAAAGAATAGCAGAAATCGTCGCTCGATGACAAATTATCCATCGAGGGATTAATAGAGAAAGTAACTTGGTCATCGCCTACTCGGAGGAGAAGGCTACCATTACTAACATCTATTAGTGCGCGGGAGGTGGCGAGAAAAGGGCGACCGAGTATTATTGGTACCTCGGCGTCCTCCTCGATATCTAAGATGACGAAGTCTACCGGGAAGGTAAACTTGTCGACTCGGACAAGGACGTCCTCCACTACCCCGATAGGGAACTTAACCGAGCGATCCGCTAATTGGATGCGCATATTCGTAGGACTAGGAGTACCCAAAACTAAACGCGAAAAGAGCGAGAACGGCATCAGATTAATGCTAGCCCCTAAATCAGCTAAGGCGTACTTTACTAATATATCGCCAAAAAGGCACGGGATGGAAAACCGTCCCGGGTCGTTTTGTTTTGCGGGCAATTTATTAGTAAGGGCCGCCGAGCAGACATCGTTGAGAGATATATGCGAAATATCCTCTAATTTGCGTTTATTAGAAAGTAGTTCTTTTAAAAATTTCGCATATTTGGGCATTTGCGAGATAGCCTCGCAAAAAGGAACATTAATGTGAATTTGTTTTAGTAATAAAATAAATTTTTCATATTGCGCGTCCTTACGCTCGTTTTCTAACTTATGCGGATACGGAAGAGCCTTGTTTAAAATAATTTTTTCTTTTATAATAGGTAAAGGCGGCGTAAGCGAAGAAAGGGGAAGAGGTGTCGGAGGTGAAATATGTACCTGAGGGTCGGTCCGTTTTGGATCGACCACCTCCTTTCCGCTACGGAGGGTTATAGCGTTGGCGTTCTCCCGCGGATTGGGCTCCGTGTTTCCCGGCAGTGCCCCGAGCGCGCGCTCGGACATCATCCTCGCCAGCTGTCCAACCTGTTGTTCGAGTGTTTTTAGCGATCCGGTGATGTTCCGGATATTTGACTCGTTGGACGCAATATACTTCGAAAAATTTTCCTCCATCGGGGAGGGTTTCGGAAGAGGAGGGGGAGGAAGAAATCCGGGCGCATAAGAAATAGGGGGACGCTGAGCATTATTCGGGTTGCTCCACGAGAAGTTGGGGTGATTCCTCCAACCCGGATTATAGTTATTACTGTAAGGGTTGTTGTTGGGGTTGAAAGGAGGACGACCCGAATTTCCCATGAAGTCCACGAACTCTTCAGCTACGCAGACATTAGGGGGAATAAAACAAGGCGGAGTGGAGGAGGTAGCAGACATCTCCGCCACCTGCTTTGTTAACCTTTCAACTTGAAGGGTCAAGAGAGCAGTGGCATCCACTTCAAAAAGACCAGCCGCCGGCTTTGGCCGTCCCCGCGGGACGTTCCATTGATAGGCGTTCATAGCCATCTCTTCGAATAAAGCCTGGGCGGCCTCGGGGGTTTTGTTGTTAAGCGTACCCCCGGCAGCCGCGTCAATCATTTGACGCGTCTGAAAATTCAGCCCATTATAAAAAATTTGAACTTGCAACCACGTTGGCAGCGCGTGGTGCGGGCAACGGCGGAGGAATTCCTTAAACCGTTCCCAAGTCTCGTATAGAGACTCAGGATCGTTCTGCACAAACGAAGAAATGTCCGCCCGCAACTTTGCAGTTTTGGCGGGCGGAAAGTACTTCGTTAGGAACCGTTCCGTCAACTCAGCCCACGTGGTGATACATCCTCGCGGGAGGGCATTCAACCACGCCTTGGCTTTGGACTTAAGGGAAAAAGGAAATAAGCGCAAACGAATGGCGTCATCAGTGACGCCATTGATCTTGAAGGTGTCGCATATCTCCAAGAAATTGGACAAGTGGACATTCGGGTCCTCATCCGGCAGTCCATCGAACTGCACGGCGTTTTGGACCATTTGAATGACACTTGACTTAATTTCAAAATTATTATTGGCCACCGCAGGGCGAACAATACTCGACCCAGAATCATCCAGGTTAGGCCGGGCGTAATAGGACATAGTACGCTCGGCCGCCGGGGGAAGGTTAGGCGCGGCCATAACTACAACAGTGGGTTCTCCGATAGATTCCTCGGGATCTAAAGAAGGATTTCGGCGATGAGATCGGATACGCGCAAGAGAGCGTTCGATCTCAGGGTCGAAGTCTAGATCTTCAGACTCTGAGGGTTGTCCTCGGGTCATACACCCAAACAAAAATAAAACAAAAATAAACCTTTTTTTTGTTTTTAAAATAAAGTTTTTAGTTAGTTTTTTTTTATAGAAAATAAGTAAAATTAATAGACTCCGGAATTCGAAATAGCAACTCGAAAATAGAATCCCCGGCAACGGCGCCAAAAACTTGATGTGCCCGCGAACAGACTCTTACTATGGTTGGTTCGGTGAGTCGATCGCCGCGGGCTCGCTCGGGTAGGCAAGTGCACCTATCGCAAGTAGTACTCGATATTCGGGGGAATACCGAGGTCGTATTGTTCTCGGGGTCGCGTTGACTATTATTACTCCTCCGGGAGGACTATTATTTTACTGAAAGTAAGGTGGATTTTTTTACTTAATAAAAGACGGAAAAGCAAAGGAGCAAAAAAAACAATTTAGAAAATATTCGATGAAGGGTTAACGCTCGGCATCGAATCGGATTAAGACTAAAACAATTTTTAATAATAAAAAGACTTAGTTTTCAAATTAATAATAAGGCAACTTGGCCGTGGAGGTTCCACAAATGTGAGCTCACCTAGCTATAGGGATATCGCTCACCTAAACGTTAAGACAATTCGACCGAACGTTAGTCCGACGAAGGATTCCTCTTAACGCCCGCTTTACGCTAAGAACCCCGCTATTGGGTGGGGAACCCAATCCGGTAGAATTACGCTTGGCCTCTCTCGAGGGTATGCACGCAACTCTATTTACCCAGGGGTGATCGGTCCATATGCACGGCCTCTCGGCTAGCTAGCATATGGACTACGGAAATAGGGCCCACACATCGATATGTGGTCCTACGCGTCGTAAACCCGGGGTAAACCCTAAGTGCTTAAATTAAAATGAAAATAAAGAGCTTTAATTATTATAAATCATTTCAAATGTCCCAATGCTCTTCGATGCTGAGGCTAATAGCAATTAGCCACACATCGGTATGGGGACGGCTTATAATTTAGTGAGGCGCGAGTTCGAAATTAAACACTAAACGTTTATAAGAAAGGGACACAAGAAAAATAACAACATTTAGAAAGCTAAAAAGTTAACTAAAACGAGAACTCACGCACACTCCAAATTATAAATTAAAAAGAAACTAAGTTACACATAAAAGAAATTTGCATATTCATAATTTGTGAGTCCCACTCAAATGAGTGGGGGCGGTAAATAAAAGCTGAAAATTGCAAGTCCTACTCAAACGAGTAGGACTGAAATGAAAGCGAGTCATACTCAAATGAGTAGGAGAAAATAAATGCGATTACAGGGCTAAAAAGTCCGGCCATTTAACTCAAGTGAGTAGGCGGAAAAATAAAGAAAGGAAAATTACAAGTCCTACTCAAACGAGTAGGCGGGAAATAAAGTCCGGCCATTTAAACTCAAGTGAGTAGGCGGAAAAATAAAGAAAGAAAAATTACAAGTCCTACTCGAACGAGTAGGACTGAAAATGAAAACGGTGCGTCATTTAACTCTTAACGAGTAGGCGGAAATAAACACACAGACACACACACTCCATAAGAAATTCAAGAAAGCAATAAAGCTAACACCTACACTCACACACTCTACATAATTTGAACAAAGCATTTGAACAAAGCAATTAAAAGAAAGCAATAAAGCTAACACCTACACTCACACACTCTACATAATTTGAATCAAAGCATAAAAGGAAAGCATTAAAAGAAAGCATTAAAATTTAATACCTACACTCACACACTCTACAAAATTTGAAGAAAGCATTAAAAATTATACACCTACACTCACACACACAACATGAAAAATCAAAGTTACCTAAAAATTAAAACTTTTACTTTTTCAAGCATAGGTTTTGCCAAAAACAAATAAAAAGAAGAAATTACAATTTTAGAAGACAAAAGTTTTTCAAAACAAATTAAAAACCAAAGTTTTTGGAAAATAAAAATTTCAACATTTCCATTCCTAGGATTTCATAAAAGAGCTAAAAAAGTTGAAATAAAAGAGAAAGAAGAAAAAAAGTTTTCATCCTAAAATAAAGCTAAGTAAAAAAAACAAAAGAAACTTTAGTAATTCTTTTACACACTCATAAGAGTGAAGATGTTGAAGAAATTAAAAGAAGACATGAAAAAAAAGGAAAAACCTAATTCATCATTTCATGAATTTCTAACAAAACCTAACTTGAGAAAAATTAAAAAGGCATGTAAAGAGGAAAACCTATCATCTCTAAGCATGAAAACAAGTAAAAAAAACATGTAAAGTAAGCATGTTACACTCATACACACACACACACTTTTCATAAATGAAGAACAAAGATGAAACTAAGAATAAAAAGGAGAAGGAAAGTGGGCACAAGTGTTCATTCCAAAGCCATATATGAAGAGAAAATTTAACATTTTATTGATTAAAATGAAACTATTACAAGCTATTACAAAGGGCTAAAGCTAAAGCAAAACAAGAATTGAAATAAAAAAGGGAGAAATCTCCTTACATAGCCTTAGAAATCACGGATGCAGCCCACAAAAATACACTAAATTGGCTCAAAAATCTGAACCCTTGGACCTTACAGAACTGGGCTATTTATAGGAAAAAACTTCTAAGTACACGCCCTCGGTCACGGGCGTGTAGGGGGGGCGTGACAGTACTATTCATGAAGGCGGCCGGCGATTGGACAGCAAAGTTGACTTCGGGCTGAGTTCGCAGCAGTCACGCCCCAGGTCACGGGCGTGACTCTGGGCGTGTCGGGGAGGTAGAACCGGGCGCGGGTTGCGTCAAATGTCCTCGGCAGCATCTTGTCGGGCCAGCTGGAAAGGTCACGCCCCAGGTCACGGGCGTGACGCTGGGCGTGACTGTAGGTGTCGACACTCGACGAATGTCGAGTGGAAAGTGTCGAGTCGAAATCGTCGAGCGGAAATTGAGTCACGCCCCAGGTCACGGGCGTGACACTGGGCGTGACTGTTGGTGTCGACACTCGACGATCGTCGAGTTGAATTCGTCGAGAGGAGAGGACACGGGCTTGGGTCACGCCCCGTGTCGGGTGACACGGGCGTGTCGCCAGGCGTGTCGAGCATTTTACTTCAGAAATCTGCCAGTTCACGGAATTTGATCGTCACGCCTTGGTCACGGGCGTGACAAATATGTCACGGGCGTGTACTGCCCAATTTTGGCAGATTTTGAACTTTTTCTGAAAAATAAAATAAAACAAGTTAGAAGCAAATTTACAAGAATAGGAACATTTTATTGAACAAAAATAAGTAAAAACGACGAAAATAAATGAAAATGACTAAATTAATGTGCACAAAAATACGTATATTTACAGTTCATCAGTTCCTGAAGCCTCTTCCAATCCCTGAGTGGAAATTTGATGACATCTCCATGGATTTTGTGCATGGGTTACCTAGATCACAGCAGGGTAACGACGCGATTTGGGTGATGGTGGATCGCTTAACCAAGGTGGCTCACTTCATCCCAAACCGGAAGGAGGACGGCGTGGAGAAGCTGGTGGAGTTGTATGTTCGCAACATTGTGCGGCTACATGGGATCCCTAAAAGTATAGTCAGCGATCGTGACAAACGTTTCACGTCCAAGGACTGGAGGTTTGTTCAGAAGAGTCTGGGCACGAAGCTAAAATTCAGTACGGCTTTCCATCCTCAAACTGACGGGCAAACCGAAAGAACGAACCGTACTATGGAGGATATGCTGAGAATGTGTGTTCTTGACGTCGGCAAGAAATGGGAGGATCACCTCTTCATGGTGGAATTCGCATATAACAACAGTTACCAAGCAAGTATCAAGATGGCGCCATACGAATCTCTGTATGGGAGGCGGTGTCGAACACCGATGTCATGGACAAAGGCGGGAGACACCAAACTATTGGGAAAGGAAGTGGTGGTGGATGCTTGTGAGTTGGTACAGACCATTCAAGAGCGCATGAAGGTGGCTCAAGATCGGCAAGCAAAATATTTTAATGCGCACCACAGGAAGTTGGAGTTCGCGGTAGGCGATTGGGTTTATTTGAAGATCAAGTCGTTCAAAGGCGTTTCACGGATTCGCCGACTCAAGAAATTGAGTCCAAGGTTTTTGGGACCTTTTGAAGTGGTTGAACAGGTGGGAGAAGCAGCGTACCGGTTGGCGTTGTCCGCAGAGTTGAGTGGATTGCATGACGTCTTCCATGTTTTTGTCTTGAGGAAAGCCTTGGTAGAGGCTAGTGTGGTAATCGAATCGGCATCGGTGCCGATAGAGGAAGACTTGCGGACGCGAGTCCGTCCAATTACTATAGAGGACTCAGAAATTCGGTAGTTGTGGAACAAAGAGGTCAAACTCGTAAAAGTCTGATGGGACAACTGCGGCCGTGAGGAGCTCTCTTGGGAGCGAGAACAAACCATACTGGAGGAATATCCCGAGGTTTTCCGTTCAGGTATCATTTAATTTTATGTACTTCTTCTTGCTTTTGATAATTTTGGGACGAAATTCTTTTTAGGGGGAGAGAGTTGTAACGCCCCAAAATTTGAAAGTAGGGCGAGCAGCGTCGAAGAGCCAAGTCGGGTCTTAGTGAGGGTCACACGGCCTAGGACACGGGCGTGTCCAGGGCCGTGTCGTACCGGGTTCATTGAGAGCCCGGGAAGTCGACGATTTTTCGCTGAGTTCATCGACTAGTGGGGGACACGCCCTCTGACACGCCCGTGTCGGAGGCCGTGTCGCAGGCTTATTATCTCAAGTGTCGACACAGTTGTGTCGACATGGTGGTGTCGACACAATGGTGTCGACACAGTTGTGTCGACACAGTGGAGGTGTCGACACAGGCAGGGAACACGGCCTAGGACACGGGCGTGTCTAGGGTCTTGTCCTTTCGGATTCGTCGAGCGCCTGTTGTTTCGACATTTTTTGCTCGACGAGGTGTCGAGGCAGTGGACACGGCCTAGGACACGGGCGTGTCCACGGTCGTGTCAAGCGTGTTCGTCGAGTTTCCGCGAAGTCGATGAAGAGGCAGTCGACAATCGTCGAGACATCGAACACGGCCTGAGACACGGGCGTGTCCCAGGCCGTGTTCTTCTCGGGTTGAAAGCCGGGATGTGTGAGGGGTTGGACACGGCCTGGAGCCCAGGCGTGTTCAGGTTGGACACGGCCGTGTCAAAAGTGACATGGGCGTGTCAAGGACCCGTGTCCTGTTTTGGGTGCGACGTTTTCGGCGTCGATTGGGGAACACGGCCTTGGACACGGGCGTGTCTCAAGTCGTATTCGGCCCAGGTGTTTTGATTTTCAGTTCGGATCGTGGCCGTTCTTTCCCTTCTTTTGGGATCTGATGGTCCAGGGTTGCCCTTGCTGAGTTAAGTCTGAGAATAGGGTTAGAAACCCTCATTCTTCTCCAAACAATCTCTTTCTAAGTTCTAGAGAGAGGGGAGAGTAAGGAAGAAGGTGAAGTAGAGATCCGGATGTTGGAGAGGCTTCGGTGCTCCAAATCGCGAGCCGAGTCCAAATCCTTGGAGGCAAGATCGTTGCGAAGATTTTCATCCGTCTAAGTTTCCATGGCTAGCAAGAGGAGTCGGAAGGTAACGACACTTCTTCTTTTGGTTTTAGGATGCATGTTTTAGCATCTTTCATTTTCTAGTTTTTTGGGTACCAAACTCTCAAATGAGAGGGGTTTGGGTCGCCAAGGTTCAAGAGGAACCTCCGGGTCGATTGAGTCCGTCCCCGGCATGTTTTTGCATTAGAGATCCGCTCCGTTAGTGGATTAGGCATGGTGGGGTGAAGCCGTAGTCGCGACCGTTAGTCTGACTCGGTGATGTTTGCATACGAGCTTTAAGGATTCGTAGAGATCCGTTGTGGCAAGATGTCGTTTGTGATGTTTGTGATGTTTTCCCCTTTTCTCGAGTGAGTATGCGTAGTCGGAACCAGAGAAGGTTAGCTCCCCAATGGCGGTAGATGGTTTCTTTGGTGGACAAGGTTAGCTCCGCATTGGTGGTAGATGGTTTCCTTGGTGCGCGGGACCGCTGCAGTACGAATGAGGGACTAGGGTGGAATTGTCTTGGAGTGTGATGTGCCAAGGCGTGGCTGTGTCTCCGTGGTCGGCTGACTATCCCGTGACGTGCATGTCATGTGTGGAGAGTGTCCCAGCGAGACTAGTCCCCTTTTGTGAGACTGACGAGAATGTCAAGCATGGGGCAAGCCCGGGCAATGAGGCCATGAGCGGGTGGGGTCCAGCAAGGCTTCTTAGAATCAGTCAGTTTTGTGTATGTTGGAATCCTGACATGAGAAGTCAGAGTTTTCAGGCAAGACCGGGGCTAAGACCTTGAGCGGGTGGGGCCTTTGCAAGAGTTCCTTGTGGCGGCTTGTGTGCCGTTGGGGGAATGTTAGTAACCCCCTTTTGTTTGCGGCTTTATGCCAATGGGGAAATGATGAGTACCCATATGATGTGATGTCGTGCTTGATGCATGCGCGATAGGGTGCCTTGGGTGAAGCCCGGGTTTTTGCATACATGCTGCATAAGTAGGCTCTTTCATTATATGCTCAACAATAGAGAACATGTATGTTGTTTGAGACATCCAAGCCTGTTCTTAGTGCTTTACTTGTTTAAATATATATATTTGATGTAGGGATGTCGGATCGGAGATCTCCACGAAGCTAACGCTCTATCTCCGCTCTACACGTCGTAGATCTACTGCACCTACACAACACCTATCGCCCACAATAGTTCTCGTCACAAGAACGCGGCACAAACTGTTGGGTTTCTCTATGAGGATGGCACAACACTTGTGCACGCAGCGGAAGAATAAAACATCAAGAAAACCCAAAAGAAATGGGATCGGGTCATGGTAGTTGAATCAAGAAGTTAACATATAACTAGGCAAAAATTACCTCGGTGGCGTTGAGTCACAACTCAACGGAGATGCTCCAAGTTTTATATTCCTGTTGGTGGCGAGTTCTACGTGGAATAATGTGCACGTCTCTGCAGAAATCCACACGAGCGGGAGAACACTGATCTATCCATCGCACGGATTATCGGGAAGGAGAAAGACCGCACCTTGCTTTCCCATGGACTGCTAGGTCCGCGCCAGGGATTGCAACGCCAGCGACGATCGTCGGAGAGAAGGAAGTCGACGGAGCGAGCACGGCGGTGGCGGAACACTTCCGTCGGCGGCGGGATTCGGGATCGGCGGAACGAATAGAACGGCGGAACACTTCCGTCGATTTCGATTCGATCAGAAAGAAGATCTTGTTTCCCGAAAACCCTAAGTGTGTATTTATACCAAAGACATAAATAGACTTAGGTATATCGCTATCCGCAGACCACCCAGAAAAATAGGGTCCCAGAATCGGCGAGTATCAGTTGGCGAGAATCGGCGACGATCGGCGAGAATCGGCGACGATCGGCGAGAATCATTAAACAGATTCGGCGAGAATCAGTCGGCGAGTAACACCTAGGATCGGCGAGAATAAGAGTACAATACTCGACGATTCTCGCCGAACGCGGGGTGGACTATACTCGTCGACCGTCGACCTGCGGTCGACGATTCTCGTCGATCGTCGAGAATCAGAGAACCAATTCTCGACGATTCTCGTCGATCAGCGAGAATCAGAGAACCAATCTTCGACGATTCTCGTCGACCTTCGGTCGACTATTCATACCAGTCCTCCAAGGCAACATTTGCCCAACCCGACGATCCTTTAAGGCAACACTTTGCCCATAACCCCATTCAGGTCGGTGATTGGTAACCTTTACCAACACAGTCAATCATCCAACTTCTCCACATCTCTTATGTGCGACCCTGCAGGCTCATATCGCGTTGGCAGTGAGATTACATGCTTGATCACTTCCAGATCACCATGGTAACTCCAACAGACTCCCACTTGATCTTGAAAGTATCAAACCAAAAACCTCACAAATAATGAGCGGCACTAGCAATGCATCATTGCTCCCCAAGCAATAAGAGTTTATAACTCATAAGCCTTTATGACCAATGTATCAGTGTTGTCTTTGTTCCTTTGTCCCTTACATCCGGAAATAACTAGAGGCATGGACCGTGTCACCCTCGTAATAGCTCAATCCAAGTTTCTTGATCCAGGACGGACTTCCAGAGAATGGTGAGTCCAATATCACATATTGACTCAACCAAGCATGGCCATGCATTTCTCAGTCCAGTTCCATCAAGGGGCCCATGGATGCAACTCCTGTCATACAGAAGGACAAATCTCATATCTGCTCACACACAAACACCCAAATGATTCGTAACATGCCCAACAACCACCCTTATCATCAACCTTTCTCAAGAAAGACTTTAGATGACATCAAACCACGCTCTTCCTCACTTGATGAATGCTGTGACTTCAAGTCAAAGGACCACAACACCATTGTCAATTGAGACCTACTCGTGACACGATTGGATGACAATCCACAGAGTAGTCTCAGGTTGGGTCTGTCCAGTACAACTTGTTCACTAACAAGTACCCACGTGATGACTTGATATCATAATATCATGACCTGTGAGAACCGGTCATCAGTCAACGCACGTGCTAGCCTTCATGTACCATCATCACCCTTAGCTTCTATGATGATACTCGACCAGGTACCTTTAAGAATGAAGCTTCAAATAAATCATAGGCTCTCACATTCAAGTCACGTACTTGATGTCCCATGGAAGCGAACATTCTAAGGGTATCTATTATGTTAATATTTATCTATCATATAGAAAAGCTCATAATAAAAGAACTTGCCATTAATTGTAAAAGAAAAACTAGGTACAATGTTCATCATATGAACAAATAGCCAACAAAATACATGTTTACATGCAATCCATAAGATTCTCGCTAGAGTTGATCATTTAGGTATCGTATACACATCGATCTAGTATGACCATCATGCTTTCTCTGCGCGAGAGGCTTTGTCAGTGGATCCGCAATATTCTCCTCAGTCGGCACTCTGCAAATGTTTACATCTCCTCGTTCGACAATCTCACGAATGAGATGAAACCGCCGAAGTATGTGCTTGGAGCGCTGATGGGATCTAGGTTCCTTAGATTGTGCAATTACACCATTGTTATCACAGTAGAGAACTACGGGACCAACAATGCTAGGAACTACATCGAGCTCGCCGATGAATTTCCTAATCCATACAGCCTCCTTCGCCGCATTAGCTGCGGCGATATACTCGGCCTCTGTTGTAGAATCAGCAACTGTCTCTTTCTTGGAACTCTTCCAGCTCACAGCTCCTCCATTCAGGCAAAACACAAAACCTGACTGAGACTTGGAGTCGTCTCTATCAGTTTGGAAGCTAGCATCCGTGTAACCACTTACAACGAGCTCTTCCTCTCCACCATACACCAAGAACACATCCTTAGTCCTTCTCAAGTACTTCGGGACATTCTTGACTGCAATCCAGTGACACTCACCGGGGTCTGACTGATACCTGCTAGTCATGCTCAAAGCAAAGGAGATGTCGGGTCAAGTACATAACATCGCGTACATGATTGATCCAATTGCCGAAGCATATGGAATCAACTTCATGCGGTCCTTATCTTCACAAGACTTCGGACACTGGTCCTTAGAGAGATTTACACCATGAGACATGGGCAAAAATCCTTTCTTGGACTCAAGCATGTTGAACCGCTTTAACACCTTTTCGATGTACGTACTCTGGGTCAAACCCAGCAACTTCTTCGATTTATCTCTATAGATCTTAATACCAAGTATATAAGTCGCTTCACCCAAATCCTTCATTGAAAAGCAGTTCCCTAGGTTGTTCTTAACAACTTTCAGGGTAGGAATATCATTCCCAATCAATAGTATGTCATCTACATACAATATCAGGAAGACAACAATGCTCCCACTGATTCGCTTGTAAACACAAGGCTCATCTTCATTCTTGATGAAACCAAACTCTTTGATTTTCTCATCAAAACGAAGATTCCAACTTCGAGAGGCCTGTTTCAGTCCATAGATGGACTTATTCAGCTTGCATATTTTAGTGGCTTCATCTGGGGATACAAAACTCTCTGGTTGTGTCATATACACTTCCTCAAGGAGGTTTCCATTAAGGAAAGCCGTTTTGACATCCATCTGCCAGATCTCGTAGTCATAATACGCAGCAACAGCAAGCAATAGCCTTATGGACTTTACCATGGCAACAGGGGAAAAAGTCTCATCATAGTCAATACCATGAATTTGCTTGAAACCCTTAGCCACCAGTCATCCTTTGAATGTTTGTACATTCCCATCCATGTCGGTCTTCTTCTTGAAGACCCATTTGCACCCTATGGGTCGTACCCCTTCAGGTGGTTCCACCAAGTTCCAAACTTGGTTTACATACATGGAGTCCATTTCAGATTTCATAGCCTCAAGCCATTTGTCGGAGTCTGGTCCATTCATAGCCTCTTGGTAGGTTGCTGGTTCATCATCATGATCCATAAGCAACACATTACCTATTTGAGACACGAGAAATCCATATCTCTCCGGCTCAAACCTCGGTCTACCAGATCTACGTAGGACTTGTGTTCCTTGAGCAGGTTCTCTAGCTACAACATCTTGTAGTCCTGTCTCAGAATCCAATTCCGGTTCATTCACTACATGTGGTTTTTGAACTTCTTCAAGCTCTACCTTTTCAGTCTTTCTTGATAAGAACTCTTTCTCCAAGAAGACACCAGTCCTTGCGACAAACACTTTGCCCTCAGACGGTAGGTAAAAGTAATACCCTTTCGTTTCCTTAGGATATCCCACCAGATAACATTTATCCGATTTGGGTTCCAGCTTGTCAGGCATTTGACGTCTCACGTATGCCTCACAGCCCCAAATTTTAATGAACGACATACTAGGACACTTCCCAGTCCATATCTCATATGGTGTCTTCAGAACCTTTTTCGTTGGAGCGCGATTCAATGTCATTGCAGCAGTCTCTAAAGCAAAACCCCAAAAAGAAACAGGCAAGTCTGCATGACTCATCATCGAACGTACCATGTCTAACAGAGTACGATTTCTCCTCTCAGACACACCATTATGTTTTGGTGTTCTAGGTGGAGTGAGCTGTGATACAATACCACACTCTTTCAGATGATCACGGAACTCATGACTCAGGTATTTGCCACCTCGATCAGATCGGAGTGCTTTAACCCTTTTACTCAACTGGTTTTCTACTTCATTCTTGAACTCTTTGAACTTTTCAAAGGTCTCGGATTTGCACTTCATAAGATACACATATTCGTATCTACTGAAATCATCAGTAAATGTAACAAAGTAGAAATACCCACCTCTAGCCATGGAACTCATGGGTCCGCATACATCACTATGTACAACACCCAAGAGATCTTCAGCCCTCTAAGTATAACCAGTGAAAGGAGCTTTAGTCATTTTGCCTAACAAACAAGATTCGCATCGCTCAAATGATTCATAATCAAATGAGTCCAAAAGTCCATCTCTATGGAGCTTGGATATACGCTTCTCGTTGATATGGCCCAAACGACAATACCAGAGAAATGTAGGGTTCGAGTCATTTGTTCTTAGTCTTTTATTATTTTCAACATTACAGATCAGATGGTCCAAGTTCAAAACATAAAGACCATTAAATAATTGGGCTACAACATAACAAACATCATTCTTAAATATAGAACAACAGTTGTTCTTAATTATAAAAGAAAATCCAATCATGTCCAAACATGAAATAGATATAATGTTTCTAGTTATGGCCGGAACAAAATAACAATTATCTAGTTCTATTACAAGCCCACTGGGCAAAGAAAGACGGTAAACCCCTACGGCTACAGCAGCAACTCTTGCTCCATTGCCAACGCGGAGGTCCACCTCCCCTTTACTCAGCAATCTTCTCCTTTCCAGTTCCTGCACATTTGTACAAATGTGAGAACCACATCCGGTATCCAATACCCAAGATGAAGGAGCAGAAAGGTTTATCTCTATAACGTGAATATTTGAAGCGGAAGTCATACCTCCCTTCTTTTTCTGCAGACCTTCAATGTACGAAGGACAGTTCCTCCTCCAATGACCAGCCTTGCCACAGTGGTGGCATTTCCCTTCCTTCACCGTGCTTTTCTTTTTCATCAGTGCAGAAGACTTGGGCTCAAGATATGACTTAGGTCCCACCTTCGTCTTCTTAGAGCCCTTGGCCTTGCCCTTGCCCTTATGCACCATCAGTATGGGGCTGGCAGGCTTGGCCTTCTTCATATTGATTTCGGCAGTTCTCAACATGCCTAGGAGTTCGGGCAGTGTCTTGTCTATTTCATTCATGTTGTAGTTCAAGACGAACTGCTCATAACTGTCCGGCAACGATTGCAGAATCAGATCTGTGGCCAACTCTTGACCAAGAGGAAAACCCAGCCTTTCAAGGTTCTCTATATACCCAATCATCTTGAGTACGTGAGTCCCTACTGAGTCTCGAACTCCCATCTTGCACTGAAACAACGCTTTTGTGATGTCGAACCTCTCTTGACGAGCCTGCCCTTGAAACATTTTCTTGAGATGCTCGTCAATCTCCTTGCACCCCATGCTCTCATGTTGCTTCTGAAGCTCAGAGTTCATAGTGGCAAGCATAAGGCATTCGACATCTAAAGCATCATCAGTATACTTCTTATAAGTATCCTTCTCAGCATGGGAAGAGTTCCCGGTCGGCACCTCGGGGGCTTCTTCTTCCAAGACATAGAGCTTTCGCTCTTGCCTGAGAACAATTCTCAGGTTCCTATACCAGTCCATGTAATTTGTCCCACTGAGCTTATACTTCTCAAGGATGGCTCTCAGAGACAAAGTGGAGTGTGAAACACTTGCCATGGAATTCTACAAGAATTTATGTAGAATAAAATCAGTACCAAAATTTCAAATACAATTTATTTTAATTTGGACTTCAATTAAAACACTCCCACTATTTTATTCGAAATGATAGCCCTCACTAACAATTCGGAGATTTCATGCGAGCTACTCTCTTAGTGGACAAGATCCGTATTTCACCAACACAATGAGTCAGCTTTGGCTTTCCTCTCACGATGCGGTTATTTAGGTAGGCAATGCTTGTCAATTGCATCCTCATGCAATTCTTGTATGGTTGGTGAATAACTCCTTACTCGCATCCATCATATGGTGCATGCCAACCCTATGCCTCTAGGCACTCAACCTTTGAGGTCACCTAGCTAAGCTGGACCCGATGTCGACAGTGGGATATCACAATTATCCTCTCGCACCCTTACCAAGATAGATTAATGCACCTTGCTTTGGCAAGCCCACACTTCATCGATCGAGGCAGGAAGAGTGTCATCCATCGGAAGGCATCCGAACACTTAATATTTGATGAAGGGTTTTGATTATAGGTTAACAGTTAACCATGATCAACATTTGATCAATGTGCACATCCAAGGAAAAATAATTTTTCTAAAACCACATGCATCCCTTATGTGCACAACCTGACACCATCAACATTTGATAGAAGGAAGGGCTAAATCTGAACATCCGGAAACTTCCAAATCCTCAGATTTACATGCATTGGACAAAGGCAAAGACAACTCAACTTAAAGCAGTAGACAAGCTCATCTCTCTATGTTGGATTCAAAATTCAAAACAAACTCGAGGGATGGTTACTGCTAAGGAGACTACAATTTCTAACAATTAGAAATTCCCACGAAATTCCAGAAGTTCTTGGCGGGGTACCAAGACTAAATCTAGACATTTAGAACACTTCTAAATCTCTAGGTTTACACGCACTGGAATAACAAAACTTCCAATACAACGATCATGACCGGAACCTGGCTCTGATACCACTGTTGGGTTTCTCTATGAGGATGACACAACACTTGTGCACGCAGCGGAAGAATAAAACATCAAGAAAACCCAAAAAAATGGGATCGGGCCATGGTAGTTGAATCAAGAAGTTAACATATAACTAGGCAAAAATTACCTCGGTGGCGTTGAGTCACAACTCAACGGAGATGCTCCAAGTTTTGTATTCCTGTTGGTGGCGAGTTCTACGTGGAATAATGTCCACGTCTCTGCAGAAATCCACACGAGCGGGAGAACACCGATCTATCTGTCGCACAGATTATCGAGAAGGAGAAAGACCGTACCTTGCTTTCCCATGGACTGCTAGGTCCGCGCCAGGGATTGCAACGCCAGCGACGATCGCCGGAGAGAAGGAAGTCGACGGAGCGAGCACGGCTGCGGTGGAACACTTCCGTCGGCGGCGGGATTCGGGATCGGCGGAACGAATAGAACGGCGGAACACTTCCGTCGATTTCGATTCGATCAGAAAGAAGATCTTGTTTCCCGAAAACCCTAAGTGTGTATTTATACCAAAGGCATAAATAGACTTAGGTATATCGCTATCCGCAGACCACCCAAAAAAATAGGGTCCCAGAATCGGCGAGTATCAGTCGGCGAGAATCGGCGACGATCGGCGATAATCGGCGACGATCGGCGAGAATCATCAAACAGATTCGGCGAGAATCAGTCGGCGAGTAACACCTAGGATCGGCGAGAATCAGAGTACAATACTCGACGATTCTCGCCGAACGCGGGGTGGACTATACTCGTCGACCGTCGACCTGCGGTCGACGATTCTCGTCGATCGTCGAGAATCAGAGAACCAATTCTCGACGATTCTCGTCGATCGGCGAGAATCAGAGAACCAATCTTCGACGATTCTCGTCGACCTTCGATCGACTATTCATACCAGTCCTCCAAGGCAACATTTGTCCAACCCGACGATCCTTTAAGGCAACACTTTGCCCATAAACCCATTCAGGTCGGTGATTGGTAACCTTTACCAACACAGTCAATCATCCAACTTCTCCACATCTCTTATGTGCGACCCTGCAGGCTCATATCGCGTTGGCAGTGAGATTACATGCTTGATCACTTCCAGATCACCATGGTAACTCCAACACAAACAACAAAGGAGGAATGGTCGACTCGAAAACAACGATCGGAAATTTGAGTCGGAGTATTCCCCAAGAAAACACAAAGGTTGCCACTCCTTTTTGAGAACAAGACCAAGGCTATAGGCCAAGATCCGCTCAGGAAAATAGGATCCACCCGATCCGGAAATAAAAAGTCTTGCAACGGCAATTTCGATTCAAAACTTGCCGCGATTAAATTAACGTTCCGGAGAAAACGATTTGCGAAAAGCCACTACAACTAAAGAGAAGAAGTCACACAAGGGAGGGGAAGATATTACCCAACCGGAAAGCTTTCACACAATATAACTGTGGGAGAATCACTCTCTCCACGGATCCACCGGCGTCACGCCGAATGGTTTGCAACCTTCTTCCAAGGAGTCGCACCGAAGGAAGCCGCGTCGGAGTCTCACCGAACTGATGGAGGGAGCAAGGGGGGCGGCGGCTTCACACCACACAAGGGGGGACGGCGGCTTGGAGAACACTCCTCTTGGCCGAAATTTTCAAGGGGGGATTTAGGTTTCAATTCTTCTTTAATGATCTCATAAGAAAGCCTCCTTATATAGGAGTTACAAACAAGCCTTAGCCCTTCATGATGGAGATGTAATCTCATCCATCCGAATGGCTAAATGCACACAAATATTTAAAATGTTCAAAATGAAAAATAACAAACATGCAATGAATATAAAATTATCATATAAGTATAGGATAATTTTATATTCCAAATATAAAATAGAGTGCAAGAAAAGAACAGAAATAAAGCTAATGCTTTGTCGTGGCGGTAGCACGCCGCGGGCGGAGGTTGTAGCGTAGCCTTCCGTTAGCGTCATCGTGCCGCCTCACATCCTTGAGTTGTATTGCCTTATCAACCGGATCATCATCGGCATCGTCAGCATCGTCTTTAACTAGTGGAGGTGGTGGTACGCCATCAATCCTCCCCCGCTCAAATGCACGCATCTCCGTTGCGTGGTCCAAGCGATAGCGGTGAAGGAGAGCGGCATCCAAACTTTGCAGCTCCATCTCGAGTACCCAAGAGTCATCCGAAGGGGGGCGATCACGCCAACGGATGAGAAAGCGGTGGGTGTCGCCATCAGCAGTGGTAACAGGCTCAGCATCAAGTATCATCTCTGGAGTGGAAAACGTCCGTGGAAACATGGGGAACATATTAGCAGTAGGCAGGAAAGAAGGCAACGTACCTTCCGATGATATACCTGTGGGGACCAAAAGAGAGAGATCATCCGTACTACCACTCCCCAACCCATGAGAATTTAGAGTGGGAGAAGAAGAAGACAAAGAAATCAACTCTTGTGGTGGTGACACAAACATCGTTAAATCCGAAACATTAAAAATGGGGGAGATACCTCAATCAGCAGGCAAGTCCAAAACGAAAGCGTTGTCACCTAACTTCTTAATAATCCGAAAAGGGCCGGCGCGCTTTGGTGCTAACTTTTTAACGGTGCCAGTTGGCAAGCGTTCGGGAACCAAACGGACTAAAACTAGATCGCCAATTTTGAAGTCTGAGACTCTCCTATGTAAATTAGCGTGCGCTTGATAAGAGTCATATTGCGTAGTCAAGGTGTCCCGTATACGTGCGTGTAAATCATGGATGTGTTGGGCAAAGGATTGTGCAAACTGACTTGCCTTGTACGTTGGGGGCAACGACACCAAGTCAAGCGGCACAGGAGCCTTATACCCGTGGACAATCTCATTTGGAGACAGACCCGTAGACCGATTCTTGGAATTATTGTAGGCTAATTGGGCATGGGGAAGGAGAAGATCCCAAGTGCTCTTGTGATCACTCACAAGGCATCGTAACAAATTTCCTAAGCTCCGATTAACCACTTCCGTCTGCCCATCAGTTTGGGGATGATAGGCAGAGGAAAACAATAATTTTGTTCCCATTAATATCCAAAGAGTCTTCCAAAAATAACTAGTGAATTTTACGTCCCTATCCGATACTATGGTCTTTGGCACTCCACGGTGACTAACGACTTCTTTAAAATAAAGTTTAGCGACGTGAGACGTGTAACACCCCCTATCCGTCACATAGCATATAGCAGTAGGTCCGGCCGGGGCCCGACGCCGTATGCCACAGACAGATGGGTGGTTACTTATGGAAACCATCCAACTCATCTCAACGTCCTACACAGAGCATTCTAGCGGAAGTAGTTTATAAAAGTTGTAACAAAGAACCCAGCATTAAAGCACGAATGTCCACTAATACAAAATAGGAATGTTATTACAAAATACCCAAAATGAGCCTTAAGGCCTTACAAAATGTTTCACTTCCAATTACATGTTTTACAAACCATGGCACGCAGGCCGGTCACACATGAATAAAACAGTAAACACTTCCAATTAGGCCTTCAAGGGCCGGCTTCGCATTCGGGCTTTAGCCCGCTATTGACCGCTTGGTCCAGCTGCACCTGCAAGCAACAAACCACCGCACGGTGGCAAAACAAGGCAACGGTCAGCAATGCTGACCAAATTATAACGATCTCGCCCCCAACTCGGGGCGGCGATGCTCCTTCCCTACATTACATTAGCATAAGCGAGCAGTGTATATATATAGCCATTTCATCACAGACGCTGGCTCGCACGGCCACACGCCCCGTGCTCTCAGGGCACATTCTCGGTGAACCGGTCGATGTCACGTCAATTAAAGCCATAGACATTCCGGACTCACCACCGCCACTTGGACGGCCAAACCTATGAGCAATTAGTCTTCCCGGCCTGGGTCACGACAATTTAAGCCATTGACCGCCGAAGACCCTAATCTATGCCAACGGTAAGTGCCATGTGCCTTTAGGTCTCTTTAACCGAACGACATAGAACGGGTACGGTTCCATCTAACTCGTGCTCACATCGCAACGACAATTTAAGCCATTTGCGCGGGTCAAACTTCCACCGAGTCCCATTTCCATCACAAGTCACATAACCCGGTTATGTTCAAGTTGGCTCTCAAGCCACCAAGTTGGCAAGATCTCGTATCCGCCCAGTTTTCCGGGTGCACCTTTGGGTTAGTCCCCAAGGCTCCCTGTTGCAATCTACCGCGTAGAAAACCCGAAAAACAACCAATAGCACAGAGTCTTCTCCGGCATTATGCAATGCAACATCACCGATCCAGACCAACATGTCCGGATAGGCTTCACACATCATGCCTATGTCCGTTCTCGCTTACGGACTCTAAACAACGGGGACTTCACATATCTACCCGAAGGAACGCCTCCAACTCTCCGCAAACTCGCGAGAGCGGGCTTCCTATGCAAAGAAAGAGATCTACTCATGCTCAAGATGAGGATCGTTACTCTAGCATTCCTCTTTGGCGCCATTGAAAAGTAATCGGATGAAAAGCACCGCACTAGCTTTGCCTCTGTGGATCCGGAGTCGGCTCGCGATTCGGAGCTCCGAAGCTCCTCCAATGGCGGGATCTAGCTCCTTCCTCCCTTGGCTCTCCTCTCTCTCTAAGTATTTAGAAAGATAACACTTAAGAAAAGTGAGGGTTTTGAAAGTCCAAACCCGGGTATATCCCTTCAGGAACAACCCCCAGCCGTTGGTTCTCAAAAAAAGGAAACGAACGGCTTTGATTCGGGACTAAAATGCCCAATCTGGACCGAACACGGCCTGGCACACGCCCGTGTCCAGGGCCGTGTGCCTCATTCGCCGTCAAAATCGAATCACCCGGAACCTCACACGGGTATCGAACACGCCCGTGTTCGAGCTGACACGCCTGTGTTCCATGTGACACGGCCGTGTGGCCGGCCGTGTACCCCATCATTTTTCCCCAAAATCAACCCGAGCACTGCACGGGTTCTAGGACACGCCCGTGTCCTTACCCGTGTCACCTCAACACGCCTGGACCCCAGGCCGTGTACACGGTCTCGACACTCGACGCTTCGTCGAGTGAAGATCGTCGACCTGATGACACGGCCTTGGACACGCCCGTGTCCTAGGCCGTGTGCCTTGTCTCGATGCATCGTCGAGCAAAGCTCGTCGACTCCCCGAGACGATCGTCGAGACAGGTCGACACGCCCGTGTCGCAGGCCGTGTTCCATGTCTCGACACTTCGTCGAACGCAGAGTGTTGACTTCGCGGCTAAGTGTCGACACGGGTCGACACGCCCTGCTACACGCCCGTGTCGCAGGCCGTGTGCCCAGTCTCGACACAATGTCGAGACCAAAGTGTCGACACCCCGTCTCAATGTCGACACAGGCTTGACACGCCCTGGGACACGCCCGTGTCCCAGGCCGTGTGCCTGCAGCCAGAACCCATACTGGCCCAAAACGTCCCCCCTTCGCTCCTTTGAGTTTCGGGGCGTTACAACTCTCCCCCTCTTAAAAGAATTTTGCCCACGAAATTACATAACAGAAAGACATGAAAACCAAATTTTGTACCTGAGCGGAACAACTCTGGATACTCGTCAAGCATAGTCTGCTCTCGCTCCCAAGAGAGCTCCTCACGACCGCAATTGTCCCACCGGACCTTGACCATCCTGATCTCTTTATTACGTAGCCGCTTGACCTCCGAGTCCTCGATCCGCATGGGCTTGACCTTTGTCGTTAGCCCACTATCCACCGGCACTTGATCAACCGCGATCACTTGTGTTGGCTCTTGCACCGCCTTCCGAAGCACCGAAATGTGGAATACATCTTGTAAACCACTAAGATCCACTGAAAGCTTCAACCGATAGGCCGCTTCACCAACTCGCTCCAGAACCTCAAACGGTCCAAGGTACCTCGGGCTTAGCTTTTTCAATCGCCGCACCCGCGAGACACCCTTGAACGGCTTGATCTTTAGGTACACATAATCGCCCACAGCGAACTCCACGTTCTTGTGCTTGGCATTATAGTATTTCGCTTGCCGGCCCTGAGCGATAAGCAACCTCTCCCGAATGGTTCGCACCAAAGAAGTAGCACCCTCCACTTCCGATCGCTTATACAACCTTGACTCACCCATTTCTAACCAAGACAACGGCGTGCGACATTTTCTACCATATAGGGCCTCGAAAGGCGCCATCTGAATACTCGCTTGGTAGCTATTGTTGTATGCGAACTCCACCAAATAAAGGTGGTCTTCCCATTGCTTTCCAAAATCCAAGACACACATGCGGAGCATGTCTTCCATAGTTCTATTGACCCTCTCGGTCTGCCCATCCGTTTGCGGATGGAAGGCTGTGCTAAATTTCAGCTTTGTTCCCAACATTTGCTGCACAAGCCTCCAATCGTTGGACGTGAACCGCCCATCTCGGTCACTCACGATGCTGCGGGGCACACCATGAAGCCGTACTATGTTATCCACATAAAGCTTTGCCAACTTCTCCACCGGATCATCCTTCCTATGCGGAATAAAATGCGACACCTTCGTTAATCGATCAACAACCACCCAAATGGCGTCGTTTCCATTCTGCGACCTTGGCAAACCGTGCACAAAGTCCATAGAGATGTCGTCAAATTTCCACTCCGGAATAGGCAAGGACTTAAGAAATCCTCCCGGCTTTTGGCACTCCGCCTTTACCAAGGAGCAGGTTTGGCACTTCGCTACGTATAGCGCCACATCCTTCTTTAAACCCGGCCACCAGAACAGTTTCTTCACATCACGGTACATCTTCGTGCTCCCCAGGTGAATCGAGTACTTGGTATGGTGTGCCTCGTACAACAACTCCACCCGCAAATTGCCCACACTAGGGACGCACAAACGACCGTCTTTCCAAAGCAACCCGTCCTCCACGACGAATTGGGAATTTGACCCATCCAGAGCCTCTACCATGAACTGCTTCATATGAGCATCCATATCCAAAGCCTGTCGAATACGATCAGCCAGGTCATATTGGACTTCAGTCCAATTCAGAACTGCTTCAGCACTTGATTGTATGTCCAAACATACAATCTCCAACGCCTCCAACTCTCGCACCAACCGCTCATCGTGCACCGATAGCCAATTGGCTTGAGCTCGGGCTCGGCGACTCAACGCGTCCGCAACCGCATTCCCTTTGCCAGGCACGTAGTGGATCTTGAACGTATAGTCCCCCAGGAACTCCATCCATCTACGCTGCCGCATATTCAGATCCTTCTGATCAATAAGATTTTTCAGGCTCTTGTGGTCGGTGTAGATATCAATCTTCACACCGTACAAGTAGTGTCTCCACAGCTTCAAGGCAAAAATCACGGCCGCTAACTCCAAGTCATGGACCGGATAGTTCCTCTCATGCACTTTTAGCTGTCTCGAGCCATGGGCTATTACACTTCCGTGTTGCAGTAGCTCGCAACCCAAACCGCTGCCCGAAGCATCACTATAAATCTCATAGCCTTCGGTCCTACATGGCGAACTCAGCACAGGCGTCGTGGTCAACCGACACTTCAACTCCTCAAAAGCTCGCGCGCACTGCGGCGTCCAAACGAACTTATGCTCCTTCCTCGTCAAAGTAGTGAGAGGTAACGCTATCCGCGAGAAGTTCTCTACGAAGCGCCTATAATAGCCGGCAAGCCCCAGAAAACTCCGGACTTCCGCTACAGTAGCAAGCTCAGGTCACTCCCGTATCGCAACAATCTTCGTCGGATCCACAGCAATACCCTCTCCACTCACTATATGCCCGAGGAACGCCACTGAGGATAGCCAAAACTCGCACTTTAAGAACTTGGCATACAACTGATTTCTCCTTAGCGTCTCCAACACCAAATGAAGATGCTTGAAGTGATCTTCCTCACTTTGCGAGTACACCAAAATATCGTCGATGAAGACGATCACAAAATGGTCCAAGTACTCCCTGAACGTCCTGTTCATCAAATCCTTGAACACTGACGGCGCATTAGTCAGCCCAAACGGCATGACCGTAAACTCATAATGCCCGTATCTCGTACTAAACGCTGTCTTTGGGATATCACTCTCCCTTATTCGCAGCTGATAGTACCCAGCCTTGAGATCTAACTTCGAGTACACCGTCGACCCGACTAACTGATCAAAAAGATCATCAATCCGGGGGATCGAGTACTTGTTCTTCTCCGTCAACTTGTTGAGCTCCCTATAATCAATACATAGCCTCAAGCTTCCGTCCTTCTTCTTAACAAAGAGGACCGATGCGCTCTAAGGTAAAGAACTCGGGCGCACATACCCTTGCTCCAACAACTCTTGCAGTTGAACTTTCAGCTCCGCCATTTCCTTAGGCGCTAGCCGATAAGGAGATCGTGACACAGGCTTTGCACCTGGCACTAGCTCGATCGTAAAATCTATCTCCCGCTGAGGCGGGGCTCCAGGAAATCTGCGGGGAACACATCAGGGTATTCCGATACCACTGAAATACAATCCAACGCGGGCTTCGGCTTTGCAACCTCCACTAGTGTAAAGAACAGTTCTGCTCCGTCACGAACCGCCTTCACCACCTGAAGAGCAGAAATCAACGTCTTGCTCGACCCCTTTAAGCCCGTAAAAGTCGTCTCACGACTTGCTTCCAGCTTAACTTCCTTGCTACCGCAATCTATATGGGCCTGCTGCTCCGAGAGCCAGTCCATGCCAAATATGACGTCGAACTCCACCAACGGAAGTAAAGACGCCCGCAGGTCGAACACCTGCTCCCCAATACGAATCTTAACATCGCAGATCCTATCCGCTCGCATCGAACACCCATTGGGCAACAACACATCCAACTTATCCTTCGCCATCGAAGAAGGGACTCCGATGCGTGATATAAATCCTTCGGACAAGAAGGATTGTGAAGCTCCCGTATCGAAGAGTGCTCGTGCCAGATTTTCACAAATCAATACAAATCCTAAACAAGTAGTGGTAAGGTAACATGTGCATAACAATTATTTATGGAAATTGACTTGCTATAAATTAAATCGTACCTATCACCACATCGGCCTGTTTGATGGCCTCCTGTTGGCCAAGATTGTAGACCCTTGGTTGGGCCGGAGCGTAATGGGATGCGGTCGACTCCACCGCCTTTCCCTTTTCTTCATAAGTAGCTCCCGGCCTCCTCTCGGACTTAGGACGTCCGCTCCAACAATCACGGGCAAAGTGCCCCGTCTTTCCACATGTAAAACACGCGCCCGGGGTCCGACTCGTAGTCGCCCTAGAAGCACCAGAAGGAGCTGGACCCGAAGTCCTATGCTTCTTGAAAGCCCTCCGATAGCCGGACTTTGAAGTAGTCGGCACTTTAAACTCAGATTTTCTATCACCCAAGCCTTTCTTCGCTTGCACATTCCTCATGTCCTTCTCCAAGGACCGGGCAGTATTGACCAAGGTTAAGAAACCCTGCGTCATCGGCCCCGAAAGTAGTAGTCTCAACTCATCCCTCAAGCCTTCATAGAAGCGATTAGTCTTGCGCTCCTCATCCACGATGGTGGAGCTAGCATAACGAATCAGACGAGTAAACTCGTGGAGATATTCATCCACGCTCCTCTCACCCTGTACCAACTTCAGGAACTCATTCTCCAACGCTATCTTCTGCGTCGAAGGGAGGTATCTAGCCAAAAATAATCTCGAGAACTCTTCCATCGAGACATCACCAAGTTGCCTACCTCTCAGTAAGTGCAGCTCCAATCCTTCCCACCACATCCTCGCTTCACCGTCCAAAAGGAACGTAGCGATGGTGGTCATTTGCCACTCCTCCGTCTCCGTTGCTGTCATGACTCTCTTCACCCTGGAGAGCCAGTCTTCAGCCTGAGATGGGGTTCCCAACCCCGAGAATAACGGAGGGTTAAAGCTCATTACATGCTTAAGCAGCCTCTCAATTGCCCTCCTTGGCACCACCGGTTCCACAACCACTTGCTCCACTCTCCTCGGCTCAGCCTCTTGCAGAGGTTCTTGCTCCATCACAGGAGCGGGCTGCTGCGTTTGCCGTGCAGGCTGCGCATTTATCACGGCCAACACCGCTTCAGCCACCAATCGAATATTCTCAGCCGACAGAGGTGTTGCAGGAGCAACATCCGGTGCACTACTAGCCTCAAAAACTCGGCGTTCTGACGGCCCAACACCACTTCTGGTCACCTATAGTGGTACAAAACACCGTTAAACGACCAAATAAATTGCAAACAGCAATTATAGGAGCACGCAGGTTCCTCAAACACGAGTATTTGCATTCCTAAGTGGACATTCATGGGTTCTTTTTACTGTTATTACGATGACGCACACAATGTGCTCACCATCCCTTAAAAAGAATTCGCCCACGAATTCACTTTAAGCCCGACCAAAACCATGGCTCTAATACCAAATTGTAACACCCCCTATCTGTCACATAGCATATAGCAGTAGGTCCGGCCGGTGCCCGACGCCGTATGTCACAGACAGACCGGGTGGTTACTTATGGAAACCATCCAACTCATCTCAACGTCCTACACAGAGCATTCTAGCGGAAGCAATTTATAAAAGTTGTAACAAAGAACCCAGCTGAAAATAGTAGATGACTGGGAACGCCAAAGAGATCGTTCGCTGAGTTTGAGATAAGAAATCCGTGAGGAAATTATATTTGCCCTTGATGTGTTGGGCTTCAAATTTCCACTGAGAAAACCAATTTGCCCATCCCAGAAGTTGGGCTTGGGGTACCATCTTTTGTTTAAACTATAGCATTTTTGGAAATGCTGACATATCCATTTCGATGAGGAAGTGTTGCCCAATAAGATGAAATTGAAACTTTTCAATACCTCTTTTGACAGCTAAGATTTCCTTATAGGTGAAGTGATAATGAAGTTCGCCATTCTTGAAGGCCCCACTTTTGTATCCGCAGATTTGTCGTTTCCCATTTAATTCTTCAAGTATTATGGCGCCCTAAAATTTATCGCTAGCATCAGTTTGAAGGATTCGCTTGCCCGATGATGGAATTTGGAGTGGGGGAAGGTGTTTTGTTAGCGACTTTAACTTATTAACTACTTTAGTACACTCCTCATTCCATGGCAACGCTTCTTTCTTGAGTAGATTAGTGAGAGGAGTTCTGAGTTTGGCCAGATCATGAATAAATTCTGTCATATAATTCACAATCCCCAAGAATTCTTGTACCTGCTTGAATGTTAGGTTCTCATCCGAAAAATGATCTAATTGGGTTGTTATGTGTGGTTGGAGCTGGTATTGACTATCTGATATATGCATATCCAAGAAGTCAATGTTGGATGTTCCAATAATCATCTTTTTCTCGGATAACATAATGTCATATAATTGGACCAGGTCATGAAATTGTGAGAGGAGGGCATGATGAGAGCCAATATCTGGAGAGAACAGTAAGCTATCATCAATATAAACCAAAGCATTTTCCATGATGGGCTGGAAAATTTGTCATTGCCTTTTGGAATAAAGACGGGGCCGATTTAAATCTGAAGGCTACAACAGTCCAATGGTAGTGTCTTTCAGGAATGCAGAAACCAGTCTTTTGTCTATCATTGGGGTGAATTCCAAGCTGCCAAAAACATGTTTTAAGATCGAACTTGGAAAAGATTTCGGCCTGTGGGAGTTTTTGAAATAAGACTTCTCTCTTTGGTAGAGGGAACTTATCATCCTCAAGAAAATGGTTGAGTGGCTGGTAGTTAATTACCAGTCTCATCTTTCCTCTAGCCTGCTCTGTCCTTTTGTTCACATAAAAGGCTTCACATGCACATTGTGATTTTGTGGGTTCGATTAACCCTTCATTTTGTAGTTGGTCGACTTCTTTTATAGCAAGTGCATAATGGTCTGGATTCATACCTTTGAGACTTGCCTTTATGAGATTAATGTCTTCATTGCTCTTAAACGATAGGGAGACAAAGAATTGAGGATTCTTCCAAAGAGGGTGATCGTACTTTTGTAGGAATTTTGTATGTGATTCGGCACAGGAGGTGCGGGTAATGTCATCCCTGATGGGGCTTAGAACTTCAATTGGATAAAGATGTAGAGTTTTTATCCATGGCAGTAGATGATTTTTATATCGTAATCCTTATTTGTTCCATGTAATTCGTTTTAGCAAGTGCAGGATGTCAAACCCGATAAGAAAATCTTTGGCAGGAAGTTCTGATCCATAAACTTGATGTTGAATAACATATCCTGGGAAGAGTTGGATATTGATGGGTTTACTGATCAGAGTGATCGTGAAGAGATCGCCATTTGCTACCCGAAATGATCTGTAGCAGGAATTCCAGCATTCTTTTGGCAGGATGTTGGGCCTTCATGATGGAGGATGCGCTCCAGTATCAAAGAATGCTATCACCGGAATAGGTTTATCCCATTTTCCCGTGAAAATGTGGATCTTTGCAGAAGGGGTTGGTTGACAGAGAAAACTATCGCTGGTTGTGGTGGTATAAATATTATCAAAAAGAACGATATCTTCGTCTGATTCAACATATGAGTCTGATAGATCTGCAGCCAGGGCGAGAATTGTGTCTGGGCCAGCTTCATCTTCTATAGAAAAGAGTGACTCAATGTCGTCGTTGTCTACATCCTCAACTTGAGAGAGTTTCACAATGAGTCGTGAAATCTTCTCTTTGTCAGGACATTCCTTGGCAAAATGTCCATTCTTTCTGCATATATAACGCCTTGAAGAATTTGTGTTTCCTTCCTTTTTTTGAGAAATTTCCATTTCTTCTAGTTCTTTTTAGAGAAATAATCTTTTCATCCATCTCTCTTACGTGTGAAAGGTCTGTCCTTTTTTCTTTTGTTGAACGTACAAGATTTATCTTTTCCACACTTGATCTGGAGGTCATGGCGATCACAGGCCGAGCCAAGGGTTTTTTTACTTTGGTCCTCGATTTGCTTGAGGAACCGCTTTTGGTTGCATAACTTTTCAAGCGATAGTAACATATTCTGGTAGAGCTCTCCAATAGATGTATAACTTATAGGGATGTTTTTTACCTGGAGAAGCCGAGATGTTTCATTCCCGAGAGATTCTGGATGCAAATTTAGGAAAGTTTGCTTCAAATTAACGTCGTCAATCCCATTGATCGCATAAAATCTTTTTGACATCTTCTCATAATGGTCTTCTAGGTCATTTCTTTTATACGAGCAACACCTTATGCTCAAGTATTCCTCTCTAACTTGAGTTGTATAGTGATCCCATGCGCCTAAGAACTCATTGTGGACATGCATGATTAGGGCATTCACATTTGGGCTTTGTTTGACCATTTGTTGTCTGTATGCGCCTAGGGCAATCCACCATTGCCTCAGTCTTCCATGAAACTTCGATACAAATCTGTCTGCGACAGCAGGCATTGTTACTCCAGGTTGTAGCAGCTCGACAGTGCACCATGCATGCATTCCATAGATCCTGTCTCGCCATTTTGATGGTGGGATGTTATCAAATGAAAAGCCACTTGATGGATCATTTTAGAATTGGCCAGATTGTTCTGGTCCTTAATAGGGTGCTTGGCCTGGGTCATGTGCTTCTTCATCTTCAACAGTAGGGTCTTTGGTAGGTAGATCTGCCATTAAAATGGTGAGGGACATGTCCTCTGAATCTTCAGAGTAATTCTCTTATACAGGTGGTATCTGTTGTTGTGTAGCTATTTGTTTTAAAAATGAGGAGATAGGATTGTCAACCATGAGCTGAGAAGACAGTTGAGTTGCATGCAACTCTTGTGGTGAAGATTCTTTGGATAGATATTTTTCTGGTTTTTGTTTTGAAGATTGTGATGTTTTATAGTGCATTTGCGGGAGGAAAGCTGCACTATTGAAAGGATTTGGATCAAATGAGGAGAGAGTGGATAATGCTTGAGAATATGATGGAAGTGGAGGTAAATAAGAGGAGTAAGATGGGGTTTCATAATATCCTGGGGAGTGGTATTGTTTTTGGGTTTGGAGAGAATGCAGTTCGGCTTTTAGGCCTTTTAACTCTGCCTCCTTTTGGGCCAGAAACGGTGAATTGAAAGAGACGGTACTAGCCAATTGGAGTAGTTCATGATGCACCGCCATTATCTTATCTTGGAGTTGCATTGTGACTCTGGTAAGTGTCGAAATCCCGAAGTCGAGCCTTTTCTCCATGGTTTGTAGGCTTGCCGCTATTTGTTTTAAAACTCTATTTTGTGTCACGGCATTTTCAGACTACCAATTTAACGTAGCTTCGGCAGGAGATACATGCCTTGTTGTTCCATCAGGATTTTTAGTAGTTGGATTTTTGAACTTCCAGGTATGGGAAATTCTATATTCATTGAACTCCATAGGAGGGAAATTATCTTGATAAGAGGTTGGTTGGAGCATGTTGATTTCTGGTTCTTTAGGATAAAGAACGTATAGTCAAATTTTCCAGACTGTTCTCCTAGCAATCCAACTGTTGGATCTCCCCTTTCGTAACGTTCTTTAAGCAATTGCTGTGTTGACTTTTGTTTGTTCTTTCTCTGTCTGGGATAATCATCCGTATCAGAGTCATCTTCTTTGCATTTAGCACACGAGCAGACGTCAAAATATTTATGGCCATCTTTGTCTTGAAATTGATATATAGGCAATCCATCTGACCTGAAGGAAAGGATGGGCGCATCAAGCCCGATTTCCTTTTCTTCATTCATGTTTATCTCCAAGGTGAAGATGAGATTCTTGCTAGAAGAGGGGTCTTCGCCATTGAACACAATTTCTACCGCACCATCTTTCTTTCTAATAAATGAGGACTTGATGGAGTAGATTGACTGGTTATTGCTTCTTATTTTTTCATAGTGCGTGGCCCAAGATTCAGGGAGAAGTTTAATAAGCTCATCTTTTGAAAGTTGCTTTGGGATGTGGACGCATGAGGATCCTAAGCGAGCATCAATTTCCAAATAAAAAACTTCATCAGTGTCTTGAGGAAGACTTAAGTCGAATGAATGATTTTGGACCCGATAAGCCATCTGGTAGTGCGGCGTTGCGACATATGTTCCCGCGACTTGAGGTGCTCCAACAATCTGAAGTTGAACGTTAAGATTGTTGTAGATATGAGGATCATCAAGCCTCAAGTTGAAGTTTGGAAATAGTGTTATAAATACAGTGCCAACATTTAAGGTAGTCTGGACAGTTGCGATGCATACATGACTGTATTGTTGAAACCTTGTGTCCAGGAGAGCTTATCTCGCTACCACCGGGAGTCCCTTCCTTGCGTGCAAAGTGAGAGTCATTCTTACAGCTCCGAAATGTATGTGGGAATCACCATGGGCCTTCCATTGTCCAAGCAGCGGCTCATCCAGTCGTATAGGAAATATTTGCTCTGCTTCTATGGCAGGAATAGGTACTAGGCATAGTAAAGCATATAGGATTTTTAACAAGAAAACGCTGGTTGTAGAAGAGTCTATAAATATTATATTTGATGAGACAAGCATGCTCCATAGAAGCTCGTCTAGTGTTATTAGTGTAGATGCATATGTCAGGTTAAAGTAATTAAGCTTGGGAGAAGCGGTCAAGGAATATGCTCCAAGCTCCGTCAAGGTCGTCGATCCAAATATAGTGGATGAAGAACTACAAGATGAAGAACTACTTCAACCTACAGGAGCTGTGTAACACCTCCATCCATCACATGAAATATAACAGAGGGTCGGGTCGGTGCCCCATGCCATATTCCACAAACAGTCGACGGAGTTATGTATTAATATCAAAGACTAATCATATCCTAACTCAGAGCATTTTAGCGGAAGCTTCATGTGTTAAATTTTGAACTCAAGTAATACAAATGTCCACTAATAAAAATCATATAGGAATGTTTACAAAAATACATAAAAGTCAAAACGGCCTTAAGGCCTTACCTGTAAGACCCCCCTCCAGGAACACAAGACATGGCCGAGGGAAGTCTTATGCCCAAAACAGTCGTCTTGCGGTAGCGGCAACACACGAGTCAACCTGTACCACAAGACGCTTATCCTGTCGGCTAAAACTGATATCATCATTACCAACCCAACATAAGAATATAAGCAAAAGTCAAAATCCACATAAGTATATAGTCCTAAACAAATACATCAAATAAAAGAAGCAACCAAGGCTTCTATAATATCATAGTACATCATGCCAAGAAGGCTACAAAATGAGTCTCTCAAAAACTCACATCACTCACTGACGTCAGCGATGGTATAGTCACTTCAGTCCCTTTCACCCTGGCCTGGCTGCCCTCATGCAAGACCTGTTGTCGGGTTTCCTCCTAAAAGGAAGGTGTAGCAACCGTTAGTCATAAAGACTAAGTGGCTATCACATCCACTCTCACGGTGATTCTTAGGCACCGAGTGAAGAAAGGAAAAGGGTACCATATATATATATATATATATATATATATATATATATATATATATATATATATATATATATATATATATATATATATATATAGGGGCATATACTATGCGGGCAAGTATAAGGTGCGGGCGTACGGGCAAAGGCTTTTGGGGGTCAAGATGGTCTCAAAACGCAAAGTGATCAACATTAAAGTTGTAGATCTCGGCGAGACGAACAACTTTCATGTTGATTACTATTTTATTTGGAGCCGTCTTGGACCTCGATTTGGGCCCCGAAATCCGGGGCGGCGGAAATGCTACAGTAAACAGTTCCGCCGCCCTAGATTTCGGGGTCCAAATCGAGGTCCAAGACGACTCTAAATCAAAACGTGGTCAACATGAAAGTTGTTAGTCTCGCCGAGATCTACAACTTTGATGTTGATCACGTTTCATTTTGAGACCATCTTGATCCCCAAAATCACTTGTCCGTACAACCCGCACCTTATAGTTGCCCGTATATTATATATATCATATATATATACACACACACACGTAAGCAGTAGTACAAAACAAGTGGCAAGTACTAAACTATATTAGAGTAATCATCAATATATCAGAAGTAACTACAATAATTTATACTAGCAGTTCTACTATCAACAGTGGTGTACAAGTATGAATATACAACGGGAAGTAACTCAACTTATATGAATGCCCATACATACATATAAGTTAAGGATCGGCTTAACAGTAAAGTAACTCAGCATATAAAAATGCGCATACAAACTTATATGATAAAGATCTTGTGTATGTAATACAATGCAATGTTATGAATGCAATGCGATGACTTACCCATGCACACACATGCAATTTCTATGTCGACACAGACTTGTAGTTCCCACTTTTAGAGCAGGTAGCTAACCACTCAGGCGTCATCCGTCGTGGCCAGACGGTGATAGTGGAACGAGCTTTTCCACTACTAGGAGGGCATCCACACTACCAAGCCTAGGCCTCTGTGTGCCTCAATGCTAAGAACACAATAACGGAGCTCACATATGTACTACGGCTCAGAAGGGTCTCGGGTAGATGTGCACCATGAACATATCCCTACGCTGACCTATCATTGTGGCACAGAAGGAGCCTATGAGAGTGTATCACCAAAGGACCAAGCCCAATCGTCCACTTGGCATGGAAGGAGCCCCGGGAATGAGCACTGAGGAGCAATCCCAACTGCCCAAAGTCTATCTATCAACTCTCGTTGGTGTGATGACTAGTGATCCCGTATACCTACCACACTATCCTTAACCCAGGATTATGACACCGTGTGTCAACTCACACCGCATGCAATTCCACGTGGCCTTGCCATCATCACTCCAGTGCTCAGCAACACCCAAGGGCTCCTCACTGAGTCCCTTATCAACACTTCATTCTAGTGCGGCAAACACACGCACTTCCAACCCTTCCACATTTCTGTACCACACAAGGGTTCATCATTTACACAGGAGGCAAGCCATCTTAAACAACATACCAATCCTATATAGCTACTTGTAGGGGGATACAACTCTAGGCAGTGGACTATTATACACATTCCATTAATCATCCAATCACATGGTCATACATTAACCTCATCCAATTCCTTCTTGAACTCAAGCATGCATTCATAATCAATTATGCTTCCACAGGAATATCATTTGCACAATCAAACATATCAATTTATTTGTTCGCTAGCTTATCCAAACTTGTTGTTTGTCAACCTCCTTCAAACCATTGGTACAATCGTGTTCCACCAACCCATTTGTTTTTCAAGATTACGTGTATACTAAGTTTACCAAAACCTCAACCTTATTTACTTTCTTAAGAATCTATCCCATCAGTCCATTGTTTATCACAAACTTCCATAAATTAAGTTTAGTGAATCTCAATGTTAATTTACTATGACATCTCTACCAAATTCAAACCTAGATCTACACTAACCCGAGAACAACATGAACTTAAGACTTGACAGTACAACAACTTAGACGGGATATTCTTGAGTCTACATGAATCGTATGAAAACGTGTAGCCATCAGTTTGAAAGGAATTTCCAAGGGCTACGACTTTCGTGTTTTGTCGAAAGCCCAAATCTAGCTGTAACATAGCCAAAAATGGCCTTGAAGTTCGTTGTGCACATAAAAAAACTTTTTGCACACAACTTAAAGCAAGATGAATGACATTGATTCATCTCCTTCGTTTAGACATTTAATCAAAAATATATGCAGGACTTCCTCCTCCCTTATTCAACCTCAATAAGACTATTTCTCTTCACGAAACCAATTCCACTATCTTCACAAAGAAGAAAGGAGAGGTTGAAGACATCAAATCTCTAAGGCACAAGCCCTAGCATGGTCTCTACCTAGGAGATCTTCATCTCACAAGTCAAACCCTTTTGATTCGACATCTCTCCTAGAAAATTGCTACAGATCTAACAACAAGGGAGAGGGTAGGAAGAACACCTCATTTCCGGCGGTTCCGGCCATGGATCATGTCACTCTCCTTGGCGGCATCTTTCTCCTTGTTGGTCTTGTTCTTTATGGGGAAGAGAAAGAGAAGACTTTCCTCCAGCAAATCTGACTCTGGCAATCTCCTTCTCCGTCAGGTTCGGCAAAGGAACGGCTCAGCAAGGGGAATGAAGTGAGGGCTAGGGTATTATGTGTATCCCTTTTATAAGAACCCATTAGGGTTTCGTTCACTTGCCACATGTCGTTTCCTCATTGGACTGTCCTCATAATACTTGAAATAAGTCCTCTTAACTAGACCGATCCAAGGAACCAACCCACACTCATCTCGAGATCCGGTTCAGCCCGTGTGTACAAGACGGCAAATTCCGCCTGGGCCGCAAAATGCACCAAGTCAAATTCGTCGAGTATCCTTCTTCATACTCGATGAATTGCCGAATGTGTCCATGTATTATCGACGAATTCTCCACATATCTCACCGAACAATCTAAATGATTCTCGATGAATTCTCCACATATCTCGTCAAACTGTATAAATAATTCTCGAAGAATTTGTCGGATATCCTTGACGATATCCGACGAATTTCACTTGACATTTTCCACGCTTTCTCTCGCCGAATTCTCCCAAGCCATATTTGATGGATTTGTCGAATATCTTTAACGATATCCGACAAATTTTACTTGGCCATTGCCCCCCGTCAGGCATCGAGTGCGTCGAGTATCACCCAGAGATACTTGACGAATAGTACTTGTCCTCTAAGTACTAACCAATCATACTCAACGAATTCGTCGGATATCCTTGACGATATCCGGCGAATTTCCCTTGATCGTTTTTATCTAAAGTCCCCTCCACCACAATTCGTTGAGTATCATCCAACCCTAGCCCTCCAGACAATGCACTCAGCACCTATGGCCAATGCACGCCAAGCAAGAGCCAACTCTCCTGACTCGAAACACGTGTGAGGGGTCTAGCGCGAAATGGGATGTTACAAATCCTATAAACAAAATAAAAGATTTCGTCCCCAAAATCAGGCTAAGGTTGTAGGGGATATAAAACATGAAAGTATAATATGCTTAAGTTTACCTTAGGGAAACAACTCCGGGTATCGCTTTCGCAACAAGTCCACCGGCTCCCAAGTGTATTCCTCTTTCCCGTGGTTAGACCACAATACCATCACCAAAGGAACACTCTTCCGATGCAAGTTTCTTGTGTCGGTGTCCATTATATGCACCGACTCTAGTCGAACAGACCTATCAGTTGCCACTGCTCCATCTGTGGTGGGGACATGCTAATCGGGCTATAACACTGCCTTTCGAAGCGAAGACATATGGAAGACATCGTGCAAGTTTTACAGCTCTGGTGGTATCTCCAGCCGATAGGCCAAAGAGCCAATCCATTCCAATATTACATAAGGCCCCATATACCTCGGGCTTAGCTTCTTTCTACCACGCACTCGTGACACTCTATGCATCGGCCTAATCTTCAAGAACACTTTATCACCCACTTGAAACTCCACCATCCGGTGTTTGACATTGTAGTACTTTACCGACCAACTTTGAGCCTCCAACATGCGCTCCCATATCAGTCTAACCATGACATTGGTGTCATCAATATACTTTATCCCCAAAGTCTTTGGATCTTCATCCTGCACCCATGATAAAGCTGTTCTACACCACCTCCCATATAGCACTTTGTGGGGTGCCATCCTGATGCTAGCTTGATGACTGTTGTTATATGAAAATTCCACCAATGGTAAGAGTCTTTCCCACGAGTCTCCTCTATCCAATACACACAATCTCAACAGATCTTCCATTATTCTGATGCTACTCTCTGACCGTCCGTCCGTTTGAGGATCGAAGGTCATGCTAAAGGTAAGGAGAGAGCCCAAATATGCTTGTACTGCCTTTCACTCCTTGGAGGTGAATCGACCATCACGGTCGGAGACTATCGTCTTAGGCACGTCATGGTACCGTACAAATTGCCCCACAAAGAGACGTACCAATACATCCACATGTGCCTCCTCCTTCATAGGTATGAACTTGGCGACTTTAGTCAAGCGGTCTAAAATTACCCAAACTGAATCGTTTCCTGATCGTGATCGGGGAAGGCTGTGAACAAAGTCCATGTAAAGATCTTCGAACTTCCACTCTGGAATGTATAATGACTGTAACAATCCTCCGGGGCTCTTACACTCCACCTTCACCTTCTGGCAAGCCTCACAATGTGTAACATAGTACTTAACATCACTCTACATTCCTGGCCAGAACATGGTCTTTCATAAGTCACTGTATATCTTAGAAATCCCAGGATTCACTGAATACTTGGAGCAATGTGCTTCTCTCAAAATGTCTTCCTGGCTTTCCCCGCCCTTTGGAATGTAAAGTCTGCCACATAAATGAATGAGGTAGTCCTTTAAAGTATACTCTTCAGTCGATCCATCTTTAATTGACTTAATCACAAGGGCCAGAGCAGTATCTTTCCCTTGCACTGCTCGAATTCGATCTCAAATATCGCAAATTATACGCATAGTAGTTAAGTACTCAGTATATGTCTCAAAATGATCTTTATACACCAACGTGATCTCCATCTTCTCGAGCATTCGATATAATTCCATACTCATCAATCGAGACTCTGGGCTCGACTCTGGTACTTTTCTGCTCAAAGCATCTGCTACAGAGTTTGGTTTCCCGAGATGGTAGTTCAAGGTAAACTCATAGTCACACAAACCATCGTCGCTGCCTCAAATTCAACTCCTTCTGAGCATGGACATACTTCAAATTCTTATGATCCGAGAAGATCTCACAGTGGATGTCATATAGATAGTGTCTCCAAACCTTTAAGGAGAACACCATTGCTCCCAACTCCAAATCATGTACCGGATAATTGGCTTCATGCTTCTTCAGCTGTCTCAAAGCATAAGCGATCACATGTCTGTGTTGCATCAATATTGCTCCCATCCCTTGGTAGGACTCATCAGTGTAAACTTGAAATCTTTCTTTCCCTGATGGAAGAGCTAGGATGGGTGTGGTCGTAAATCTATCCTTCAGCTCTTGGAATGCAGCTTCGCACTGAGGTGTCCATTCATATGACACACCCTTCTTTGTCAAAGCAGTGAGGGGAAGGGCTATCTTCGAGAATCCTTTCACGAACTTGCGATAATACCCAGCAAGTCCAAATAAGCTCCGTACATCGGCCGCTGGCTTCAAAGGCGACCATTCCTTCACGGCTCACACCTTGGTCGGGTCCACGGCTAGTTGAGCTCCACTAATCACATGGCCCAAGAAGGCAACTTCTCGGAGCCAAAATTCGCACTTGCTGAACTTAGCAAAAAAGAGCATGCTCTTTTAACTTCTTCAAAACCAAGTCCAAGTGCTCTGCATGCTCCTCTTTTATCTTCGAATAGACTATAATATCATCGATGAAGATGATGACGAAGACATCTAGGTATGGCTCGAACACCCGGTTCATCAAACTCATGAACGCAGATGGGGCATTCGTGAGTCCGAACGACATCACCGTGAATTCATATAAGCCGTACCTCGAGCTAAATGTTGTTTTCTGAATATCCTCCTCTTGTATCCTCAACTGGTAATACCCTGAGCGTAGATCCAGTTTGGAAAAAACAATGCGCTTCCACTAATTGATCGAAAAACTCGTCGATCCGGGGTAGGGGATAAGTGTTCTGCACCGTTAATATATTGAGTTCCTGGTAGTCTATGCAAAACCTTAATGTTCTGTCCTTCTTCTTAACGAAAAGAACAGGGGCTCCCCAAGGCGATGAATTGGGACGAACAAACCCTGACTCAACTAATTCTTGCAACCTAATCTTAAACTCGGCGAGTTCCTTTGGGGCCATTTTGTAAGGGGTCCGAGAGATGGGCTTGACACCTGGTACTAACTTAATCTGAAAGTTCACCTCTCTATGCAGGGGTAATCCTAGAAATTTCTCAGGGAATACCTCAAGAAAATCCCTTACTATTCGCACATCTTTCAACTCAGTTATCATCTCTTTTAGTTCAAAGCAGATCATATATACCTCATTCCCTATTATATGGTCCTTAAGGGCTTGAATCGAAGATAACAACATACGAGGTGCGAGTCAAATACCTTGAAAGATGACCTCAGAATCTCCATGCCTCAAGGAAATTTGTTTCTCCGCACAATCAATCTTGGCGTGGTGCCAATCTAACCATACCATGCCCAGAATGAGGTCGAATTCTGGCATTCTCAACATAGTTGTAGGGGTTACAAAGGACTTTCCTCTAAGAAGTACCTCCAAATCACATTTTGCGAATGCAGTCATCTCAGAGCCATCCGAGAGGCGTACTCTCTAAGTAATACTGATGAAGTATTGCACTCCTTCTAGGTCTTTAACGAAATTCGCAGACACAAACGAGTATGTGGCACCGGTATCGAATAGAGTATAAGTTGGTTTCCTACCAACCATCACGGTGTCTATGTACCAATTATAAAGATTCAAGCTAGAGTCTTATCGTATTTTAGACTATTTGAGGAGAAAAGCTTATAACATAGTAATTAAATCACAATATACCAGCAATCACATCTTCAGGATTCCGCTCTTGCGCCACATCCAGCGCAAACACCTGATCTCGAGCAGGTATCGGGATTCCTTCCTCGTGTTCCCCATCCTCAACCATGCATATGTCCCCGTCCTCGTGGAGCTACTGGAGGAAGAGCGGGGGGAGCATTTCCACCTAGCTGTGGGCAGTAGCGCCAGATGTGGCTCGGCTGGTTGCACTTGAAGCAGACTCGCTCATATTGCTCCCTGGGTTGCAGGTGCATCTGTGGTGGTGGAGGTAATGCTGGTTGTGGGGCCGGACGCTCCATTCTAAAATTCTGATGGAATCGACCTCTGCCTCTATTGTTTCCTCTTCCTCTGTTGTCATGCCTCCTTTTATAACTGGGGCCTACTTCCATTACGCCCTCGGCTGGTCTCTTACAACTTCTCAAGTGATCCGCCTCCATCCTTTTCGTCATATTGATGATCTTAGCCATACTCGAGTCCGCTATAAACAAAAGGGCTTGCCTCAGGGGATCTTGCAGGCCTTTGTAGAATCATTTTTCATAAGCTCGGTCATCTAACTCGTATGTGTCAACAAACCTAGCGATATGCTGAAACTCCTGTTTATATTTTGTAACTGACTTGGATCCCTACTTCAGCTACATGAATCTTTCTTCAAGTTTGTCTCGAGCGGTCGAGGGGATGAAGTCCTCCAAGAACGCTCCAGAAAACCCATTCCAACTAATCTCTGTGTACACTCATCCTTGGAAGGTGGAACCCTCAAGTACTTCCACCACCTCCTCGCATGCAATTCCAATACTGACACTGCCACGGTCACAGCCATATTTGTTGGACATCTAATTCCAACCATTAATTCTTACACAGTGTCGAGCCATTCTTCTGTACAAACAGTTGACTCCATCCCAAGATACGCAGGTGGGTAGAGGACTCGAAAGGTGTTCAACCAGTTAGAGCCTGTGGCTTATTGCTGCACATGGGCCTGTTGAGACATGAAGGCGTCTAAGATCGCCATAAGTGTCTGTCCCAACTCAGACTTGTGAAATTTGGTAGGGATGGAAGGGGCGGGAGTGGCTAGCTCTACACGCACTAGAATCTACACATAAAGGTACATACCTAAGGTCGGGTTGGCCAAACATAGGGTATCGACTAGACATACTTAGTGTGAATTACATATGAGCACACCACTGCTTCTGCTAAGTCAGTTTGTCCGCAAACTGACCAATCGAGCGGGAGTGGCACCATTGTTCCTTGACTTCTTTAGTTTAGGATCATTGCAAGCTGATACCACTTGTAAGACCCCCCCCCCCTCCCGGAACACAACACACGGCCAAGGGAAGTCTTATGCCCAGAACAACCATCTTGTGGTAGCGCCCACACACGGGTCGACCTGTACCACTAGACATCTATCCTGCTGTCTAAAACTGATATCATCATTGCCAACTCAACATAAGAATATAAGAATAAGTTAAAATCCACATAAGTATATAGTCCAAAACAAATACATCAAATGAAAGAAGCAACCAAGGCTTCTATAATATCAGAGTACATGCCAAAAAGGCTACAAAATGAGTCTCTCAAAAACTCACATCAGTCACTGACGGCAGCGATGGTATCATCACTTTAGGCCTGTAACCCTGACCTGGCTTCCCTCATGCAAGACCTGCTGCTGGGTTTCCTCCTAAAAGGAAGGCGTAGCAACTGTTAGTCATAATGACTAAGCGGCTATCACATCCGCTCCCTCGGCGACTCTTAGGCAACGGGCGGAGAAAGAAAAATGGTAATATATATATATATATAGTAGTAGTACAAAATAAGTGGCAAATGCTAAATTATATCAGAGTAATCATCAATATATCGAAAGTAACTACAATAATTTGTACTAGTAGTTCTACTATCAACAGTAGTGTACAAGTATGAATATACAACAGGAAGTAACTCAACTTATATGAATGTTCATACATACATATAAGTTAAGGATCAGCTTAACAGTAAATTAACTCATCATATAAGAGTGCTCATACAAACTTATATGATAAGAATCTTGTGTATGTAATGTAATGTTATGAATGCACTGTCATGACTCACCCATGCACACACATGCAATTTCTATGTCAACACAGACTTGTAGTTCCCACTTGTCGAGTAGGTAGCTAACCTCTCAAGCGTCATCCATCATGTTCAGACGGTGACAGTGGAATGGGCTTTTCCACTACTAGGTGGGCATCCACACCACCAAGCCTAGGGCTCGGTACGCCTCAATGTTAAGAACACAACAGCTGAGCTCACATGCGTACTATAGTTTAGAAGGGTCTCGGGTAGATGTGCACCAAGAACATATCCCTATGATGGTCAATCATCGTGGCATAGAAGGAGCCTATGGGAGTGTATCACTAAAGGACAAAGCCCAACCGTCCACTTGGCATGGAAGGAGCCCAAGGAATGAGCACCGAGGACCAAGACCAACCACTCAAAGTCTATCTGTCAACTCCCATCGGTGTGAAGACCGGTGAGCCTGTAGACTTACCACACTATCCTTAACCTATGATTATGACACCGCGTGTCAACTCACACCGCATGCAATTCCTCATGGCCTTGCCATCAACACTCCAGTTCTCAATAGCACCCAAGCGCTCCTCACTGAGTCCCATATCAACACATCATTCTAGTGCAACAAACACACACACACTTCCAACCCTTCCATATTTCCCTACCACACAAGTGTTCATCTTTTACACAGGAAGCAAGCCATCTTAAATTACATACTAATCCCATACAACTACTCGTGGGGGGACACAACTCTAGGCAGTGGACTATTATACATATTCCATTAGTCATCCAATTATATGGCCATACATCAACCTCATCCAATTCCTTCTTAAAGTCAAACATCACAATCAATTATGCTTCTATAAGAATATCATTTGTACAATTAAACGTATCAATTTATTTGTTCACTAGCTTACCCAAACCATTTGTTTGTCAACCTCCTTCAAACCGCTGGTACAATCGTGTTCCACCAACCTTTATCACTATTACGTGTAGACTAAGTTTACCAAAACCTCAACTGCTGGATCCCTAGTTGATTTGGGCTAGGTTCACTGACTTAGGATGTGACCCATCATGTCTAGTCTGGGTCAAGTTTGTGTCTTAGAGTCTAGGACAGTCCTCTATCTCAACTTCAGATGGACCAGCCTTCTTCAAGACCTTCAGGAACTCCAGATCTATCAGCTTTTCAGACTAAGTGAAATGAGTTTGACATTCGTCAAACTCAGCTCGACGAAGGAAGTTGTACGCTCGACGATCGTGAGACAATTCGCAGTACTGAGCTCGATGAACTTTATTCTTTGCTCGACGAACACCAGGTTCTACTTCAAGCATTCTCAGGACTACTTCAAATTTCTCTAAGTCCAGCTCCATGCTTCGGTCGACGAATTATATTCTGAGCTCGACGAACTTGGACCTCAAGTTCACAGCTTCTCAGGTAGACGAATGCTAATCTGTACTCGACGAATTTTGTGCTCAGAGAATCTGTGTCGACACTTAGGGCTTGTGTCGACACCAGACGAATTGTGTCGACACCCAGGACTTTAGTCGACACCAGCTTGTGTCGTCACCAGAGGATTTGTGTCGACACCTAGACTAATCTGTCGACACCAGAGGAGTTGTGTCGACACCAAGATCAATCTGTTGACATTATTTTGTGTCGACAGAGCATTTCAATAGATGCAGTGTATTTCGTCCAAGTCCAGAACTTTTCTCAGGTCGACGAAGTTTATTCTCAGCTTGACGAATTTGGTTCTCTGCTCAACGAATAATGTTTGTCTGATATTGAAGATTGTCTATTCAACGAATAAAGACTGTCAGCTCGACGAACTCAGCTCAGCTCGACGAACCCAGCTCAGCTCGACGAACTCAGCTTAGCTCGACGAATTCAAGACTCAGCTCGACGAATTCTGTTCTTCGGTCGACGATTCCAGACTAGGTCTTCTTCCGTTCCCGTCTCATTCCATGGCGCTAATTCTTGGACAATTAATGACAGTTCTTCACAGTATACTACCGTTAGGATGCGCAGTTAATTCTGGATTATTACATGTCATTTTCCCATGGAAACAGTTGGGGAAATAATTAATTGTTGCTTCCTTTCCAGGACATCTTTCATTACTGCTCGACATTCAAAAATTCGAATGCTCTCCATGACAGACAGAGATATACAGAAACCAGAAATAATATACAACAAGTACAGAACACCAGACAACAACAAGAAATGGATAGACAGTGATTTAGACAACACAAGAAAAAAAATTCATTCTTGGCCCAGAGAGAAATTAATTTAGAAGAAGAACATTACATCAATATCAAGAGCCTTCTTCATCTGCTTTTACTCAGGAGAACTTCAAAACAATACAGTCATATCAGTTGCAAGAAGTTCCTGAAGACTTTCTCTGGACCTGGAATTCTAGGTCTTTGAAGACCTATCACCCTGAAGCAGTGCTCCAGTATTCTTCCTGAACCATTCTACATCTCAGGGGGAGCAAAGCTGCTAAACAACATTCCACAAGTCTTCTCATTTGACTTGAGAAAGAGAAGACCTCATCACCCTCTCACTTCACCTCTGTATAGGGTTTTAATTCCCTTCAAAATTATTCTGGTTGCAAGTCTCCCTCCAAAAGACTTGAGGGTTTGGTTTTTGGGAACCTGATCAAAACCCCATTGGTGCCAGGACACCTGATCAACCCCTTCCTGCAGTGGATTCCTACCAGGGTGGTAGAAGAGTGGACTACCCAGATTTGGGGAACCACTATAAAATTCTTGTGTCGTCTGGTTGCTCTCTTTTCTTTTTTGTTTTCTGGCCTTGCTCTATGAATGTGCTGTGATTAGTCCATTGCTATTTTTTTCTCACACCCAAAGATCCCTTAGTTAGATCTCTTTGTTTTTATTCTATTATTATATTTTGTTCTCACAGACATGGCCCAAAACAAGGATTATACAAGCATCAGACCTCCATTGTGCAATCTTAATAAGTTTGCCATCTGGAAGGCAAGAATTAGATTATATATGAACTCCATTGATGAGGATATCTTCTCTGTCATCTCAACAGGTGTTCCTCCAGCTCCTACAACTTTTGCCAGCACATCAACTAATCTGAGTGCAGTACCACCTCCAGATAATACTGAAGCCAATAAGAAAACCAAGATGGCTGATGCAAAGGCAATGAATATTCTGGCCCAAACAATGTCAGATGACATATTTCAGAAGGTGGCTGAGTGCACCTCAGCCAAGGCCATTTGGGACTCTCTCAATCAAATGGTAGCAGGCTCAGCTGATGAAAGAAAGGATAGGAGATCCAATCTCATTTCTCTCTATGAGAATTTCAAAAAGGATGAGACAGAATCAGTGGCTGAGATGTAGAATAGATTAAGTTCAATCATTAGTGAACTCAAGACTCTTGACAAGGACATCACCTTAACTGAGGTGAATGACAAGATATTGATGTGTTTTCCCAGTTCATGGGACTCCAGAATCTGGCCAATCAAAGAAGCCAGAAGCCTCAATGAGATCTCAACAGAATCTCTGTTAGGCAAGCTGAAGTCATATGAGCAGCTTGTCAAATCAAGAGAGGCAGCAGAACAGAAGACAACTACCCCAGTTAGGAAGGAGCACAGTTTGGCCCTCAAAGCTTCTGAAGACAGTGAAACATCTACCTCCAATGAAGAGTTAATGAGTCTCTTTGCCAAAAGATTCTACAAAATGGCAAGAAAGAACTTTAGAATAAAATCATCCAGGCAGGATGATAAACCCAAATATGACAAGACACCAACTAAGTTGGTTGTGTGTTTTGGATGCAGAAAGACAGGGCACTATATTTCAGAATGCCCAGAGAATCAGAAAAAGGACAAGGGCAAGGACAAGGATTCCAGAAGAAAACAAAGTAGCAGACCCTCCTCCAACAAGTATAAAAGGAAGGACAAAGGATTTGTTGCTGAGTTCTGGAGTGACACAGAAGAGGAAACATCCTCCTCCAGCTCCAGTGAAGAAGAGGAAGAAGCCAGATCCAAGGAGGTGTGCCTAATGGCAATAGATGCCTCCAGAAGCAACTGTGGATCAGAAGAGGATTCTGAAGATGAAGGTGCCTCAGACTCAGAGGCTGATCAGGTGATTTCTAGTTTTGATTTCAATTCTGGCTTGTTTAAAGTAGAATTTAAAACTATGTGCATGGATTTAATAAACTCAGAGAAAGAGATAAAAACCCTGAGGACTAGACTAGAAAATCTTGAATCTGTCAGCACAGAAAACAGAAAACTAACTGACCAATTGACTCTAGCTAATGAACAGATAATCAAGTTAAAATCTGAATTATGTTAGGCAAAACAACTTGAGCAATCTCTCAATGGGAGAAGCCTCAAGCTGATGGATATCACAAGCACAGTAAATGCCAGATTAAATGGCAGGCTGGGCTTGGGTGCTTCATCAGGTTTACCCCCCCCCCCCATAATAAGAAAAATATACTTTCCACTCCCATAAAGTTTATCACTGCTAAAGGTAAAGAGAAACTAACTGAAAAACTCAGATCAGAAAACAAGTCAAATCCCCTAGACAATAGCAACAGAAAATAGAAGAAAGCTGTTAAAAACCAAGTTCAGCAGAATTCGTCGAACTTAGATCGACGAAATCCTGCAAGATCGTCGAACTCCGATCGACGAACGTTGAACGCAAACTTCAGAAATAATTATTCATCTTACTGCGATCGACGAACTGTGTATGGTTCGTCGAGCAGAGGTCGACGAACGTGGTACGCAGAAAATGACCATGGTCATTCTCTGAGTGGAGGTCGACGATCTCATCCCCATTCGTCGAACTCTGGTCGACGAACTTACAATAATTTGTCGATCCCAGAACGACCAAATATAAATAATTTCTCCTATAGAAATGTTAAAACAGCTAACAAGACATTTAATCCAGTAGCTGATTGGATAATTCCACCTAGGAGATATCACCCTCTAGGGTATAAGTCTCAACCTGCATTATCAGTCATTTCTAGTTTTTCCTTTCAACCAAACCAAGGACCCAAGGTAACCTAGGTCAAGAACAATTGAGCTTTGTTTTTTGATGCAGGTACAGGTGAAGAACTGTCTAAGGCTAAGTCAGACATGGTACCTGGACAGTGGATGCTCCAAGCACATGACTGGCAGCAAAGCAAATCTCTCCAGCTATAAGTCCAAGCTAGGACCAAAGGTGATATTTGGAGACTCAAAGAGTGGTCAGTCAGAAGGGTATGGAAGAGTAAGCATTGGAGCAGTGACCTTCAAAAAGGTGACATATGTAAGAGGACTTAAACATAACCTTATATCCATAAGTCAATTATGTGATGAAGGTTATCAGGTACATTTCAACTCTACCTCTTGTTCTATTATAAATGATAAAAACCAAACTGTTTTAATTGTACTTAGACAAGGAAACATATATTTAGTAGATTTCATTTCTGCCACAACTGATATTTGTTTACTCAATATCACTAGTAACCAAAATGAGCTATGGCACAAAAGGCTAGGACATGTAAACTTTAAGAACATATCTAGGTTATCTAAAGACAACCTTGTTAGAGGTTTACCTTCTGGTCCCTACAAGAAGGAAAGCCTATGCAGGGCTTGTCAACTAGGCAAGCAAACTAAAACTAGCTTCAAATCCATTAATAAAAGTGATTCACCTAGGATATTGTATCTGCTTCATGTGGATCTTTTTGGACCCATTGCAGTACAGAGCCTAGGAGGGAAGTCTTACACCTTATTTATTGTTGATGATTTCTCCAGATTCAGTTGGGTAGCCTTCCTGAGAGCTAAGTCAGATACATTCAAAGTTCTTACAGATTTTCTCAGGACCATACAGATTGAGTTCTCTACTCATGTTGCATTGATCAGAAGTGATCATGGCACAGAGTTTGAGTCTCTTCTTATGCATGAGTTCTGTGAGAAGGAAGGTATCAGGCAGTGCTTCTCAGCTCCTAGAACTCCCCAACAAAATGGGGTAGCTGAAAGGAAAAATAGGACACTCATTGAAGCTGCAGGTACATTGTTAGCAGATGCCTACATGCCTCTATCCTTTTGGGCAGAAGCTGTAAACACAGCTAACTATGTCCTGAACAGATATCTTATACATAAACTAAAACACAAGACCCCCTATGAATTACTTAAAGAAAAGAAACCCAAAATCACTTACTTTAAAGTTTTTGGTTGCATATGTTACATCCACACTAATAACAAAAGATACATCAGAAAATTTGAGGCTAAGGCTAAAGAAGGGATCTTTCTAGGATATTCCCAAGTAAGCAAGGCCTATAGGGTTTTCAACAAATCATCCCTTAAAATTGAAGAATCTGTCCATGTGTCTTTTGATGAAGCTAACATGTCTTATAAGGAGAAAGACATTTCTACCAATAGTCCTTTGCAGGTTTCACCAATGTGTGAGTCTATGGATGGACTAAACCTTACCCAAGAGGTTCCAACTCATCCCACTCCACAGGCTGCTGAAGATAGTGAAGAAGAAATCCAAGAGGAAGTAACTGAACTTCCATCAACAGCCAGTACCATTCCTCAAGAGGAATTATTTGCAGAAGCTGTTGCTCAACCAACTCCACCAACTGATCTTGTCACACTTAGAGATCACCCCAGATCTCAAGTGATTGGGGACATTTCAGTTGGTGTACAGACAAGACATCAGCTCAATCAAGACTTGATGCATGCATGTTTTCTCTCTCAAATTGAACCTCTCACCATCCATGAAGCTGAGAAGATCCCCACTGGATTTTTGCAACGCAAGAGGAACTAAATTAATTTGAGAGATGTAGAGTTTGGGATTTGGTTCCAAGACCCCATAACTACCTAGTTATTGGAACCAAATGGGTCTATAGGAACAAGTTAGATGCAGAAGGGAACATAGTAAGGAACAAGGCTAGACTGGTTGCCCAAGGATATAGGCAAGAAGAAGGAATAGACTATGACCAAACCTTTGCCCCTGTTGCAAGGTTGGAGGCCATTAGAATATTTCTAGCCTATGCAGCATATAAAAAGTTCAAGGTATTCCAGATGGATGTCAAGAGTGCCTTTCTGAATGGTGTACTTCAAGAAGAGGTTTATGTAGAACAACCTCCAGGTTTTATCTCTCTAACTCAACCCTCTTATGTTTACAAGTTGCATAAAGCTCTCTATGGTTTAAAGCAAGCTCCAAGAGCTTGGTATGAGACCCTAGCTAGCTTTCTTTTAGAGCATAAATTTACAAGAGGAACCATAGATAAAACCATTTTCACTAGACATCATAAGAACCAAATCTTATTGGTACAAATATATGTGGATGACATTATTTTTGGGTCTACTGATCCCAAATTATGCCAGAGGTTTGCTGACCTCATGCATTCCAAATTTGAGATGAGTAGCATGGGTGAGCTTTCCTACTTCCTTGGTCTCCAAGTGAAGCAGCTCCCTGATGGTATCTTCCTCTCTCAATCTAAGTATGCTAAAGAGCTTATTAAAAAGTTTGGGATGGGTGATGCCTCAGGAATGAAAACACCTATGGCTACAAATGCTGTTGTGGATTCTGATGCAGCAGGGAAACCTGTAGATCAGAAACATTATAGGGCAATTGTTGGATCCCTATTATACTTAACAGCTAGCAGGCCTGACATAATGTTTGCCACATGCCTTTGTGCTAGATTCCAAGTGAATCCTAAAGAATCTCATCTTATTTTTCTAAAAAGGATTTTGAGATATATAAAGAGTTGTCCTAGTTTAGGACTCTGGTATCCTGCAGAGTCAGAATTTGAGTTAACTGGATACTCAGATGCTGACTATGCTGGATGTAGAGTGGACAGGAAAAGTACCTCTGGAACTTGACTGTTCCTGGGTATGAGACTTGTCTCTTGGTTTTGCAAAAAGCAGACATCTGTGTCTACATCAACTGCTGAGGCAGAGTATATGGCTGCTGGCAGCTACTGTTCACAGATGCTATGGATACAAAACCAACTCCTAGATTATGGTATCAACTTAAATAATTCAACCTTATTTTGTGATAATACACGTGCTATTGCTATAGCTCAGAATCCAGTTCATCATTCTAGGACTAAACATATTGAAATAAGACATCATTTCATTAGAGATAATGTGGAAAAAAAGAAAATTAACTTGATCCACATTCCTACTGATCTACAGAGAGCAGATATCTTCACCAAGCCTTTGAATGAGAAAACTCATCTGTTCTTTATAAATCAACTGGAATGATTGATGGAGAAGAGTTAAATTAATTTCTGTCTGCATTCGACGAATTTTCCAGAGTTCGTCGAACGGAGTTCGACGAATTAGGGAAAGTTCGAGAGATTCTCGCCGAACGAAGATCGACGAATTCTCTGTGTGGAAACAATTTTCGTCGACCGGAGATCGACGAACCTTATTTCAGAAACCATTTCGTCGACCGGAGTTCGACGAACTGTTTTCAATTCTTCTGAATGGGTTCGACTAACTACTCTCCTATACCTTATTTCGTCGATCTCAGTTCGAAGATTTGTCTTCTTTTTCGTGGAACGGAGCTTGTCGATTCATATTCTGAAAATCTTATATCTAGGTTTTCTTCGACCTCCGTCCCGCGCTTTCAGTTCCTTTGCTCTTGATCGCCGTTTTCTCTGTAATTTTCTTTGCAGGTCATCAATGGCAATTCCTCCAGGAGCACTTGCAGCGATGAAGTTTGATGCAGCATTCTCAATGGACTTTGAGTCCTTCCAGCATTCCGATCCAATTTTTCTGTATATCCTTGAATTACTTGAAGAATTGCATCTCAAGGACTTCATGACACGCAACATCAAGCTACACTCAACAGAGATAAGAGAATGGGTGTATACTGCCACAGTTTCTGAAGATGGAAATCTAACAGGAACTATTGGAAACACTGCCGTCTCCCTGTCCCCAACAGTACTCTCTGAAATTTTTGGACTGATCAATGGGGAAGACAACTTGGAAATGGATGCTGAGGAATATGCTGATATGCTGAAAGTCATGGGTTTCTCCGGCAACAACCCTAATAAGCTTTTGAAGAAACAAATGTCAGCCGCTTATCAATTTTTGGCCGACATTGTAGGGAAAATTCTGTTGGGCAAGCACTCGGCACACGACTACATCACTCGCCATCAATTTCTGATCATGTGCGCAGTACTCAACAAGCGTCAGGTTGATTGGGGCATGGTTTTCTTTGACCTTATCAAGAAAAGAACTAGCAAGAAGGAAGTCTGCTACGGCAGAATCCTGGGGATTTTCCTCCAGGAAAAGGCCAGTGAATGTTTGGTCTCCCCGACCACATTCATCAATGTCAGCAAGTGCCTCACCTGCGCCTTGTTTGGCCGATGGGAGAGGACAATCTCCAAACCCTTCAAGGGTTCCTCCTCCTCCATCAATGCTTCTGAGAGCACCAGGACCGTCAAGGTCACTCCTCACCTTGACTCTGAAGAGGTCATTCCCCCTACCAAATCTCTTCCCACTCCTCCTCAACCTCAATTGACTCCACCTCAACATCAATCTCCACCGCCTGATCTTACACATATGCCTACACCTCCAGTTTCCCCCACTGAAACCCATATTTCCTCACCTCCTCAATCCCCTCTTCCACCACACCTTTCCACTATTCCATCCTGCACCATACCCACTGAACCACAACCTGTTCTCCCTCCCTTATCCCCTCCACATATTCTTCCTTCCTCCTCTACTACTTTCTCTCCACCTATGGATTCTTCCACCATTCCCACCATCATCTCTCTTCTGACTCCTCTTATCAAATCACTCATCACAGAGGCTATTACACCTCTGGTGCATTCCATTGATTCTTTATCTGCCCAAATCTCAGCCCTCTATGCTGCCCCCTCTTCATTCAGGGGCCTGGCTCCAGGTTCTCCTGAACCCAGGCAGGGGGAGATGCTCTATGATGAAGCTGGTGCAGCAGCTGCAGAAGTGGATAGAGTTGATATAGATACAGATACTGCAGATACAGTTCTTGACACTACAGATATAGTTGATTCAGTGCTTGATAATGCACTTGCAGTTACAGATACAGCAATAGATTTTATTCAATTCATGGAGACTAACAGTAGCTTTGATGAGTCAGTAGATTCAATAACAACTGCTGGTGATTTCCTTATAAATCCCACAGTTAATTTATCTGAGATACTTCAGATCTTTGATCCTGTATATATGAAGCTTCCTTCAGTAGAGATTGCTAAGCCATATTTGGCTATTGTCCAGTATACCTCTCCAGCAAATCCAGCAGTTGCCAGGCAACTTTGTGCCTCCTTTGCTGCTCCCTCTGCTGTTCCAACTCATGTGTCTATTCCAGACATCTGCCCTATCCCAGATTTTATCATGGATGATTCTCCCATGCCTGATCTGGATGAGCTCATTCTGGCAGACATTGAGGAAGAGAACAAGGCAGCAGCTGCAAGTTCTGTCTCTACTGTTGTTGTACCTTCTCCCTCTGCACCTTCTATTTCCCCTCAAGAAAAACCTCTTACCATTCCTGATGCCACTTTGAGGAAGCTGAATGCTTTGTATGATAACCCTCAGAGTTCAAATTCTGATAATGATGATGATGATGTTGAATCAGATGAGGAGGCTGCTAAAAAGAAAAAGAAGTTGCTCTCTAAGAAAAGGAAGGCTCCTCCTCCTCCTGCTCCCAAGCCTAATCCCACTGCAGACACTCCATATTATATTCTGCATAATGTTGCTCCTTACAAAGGGATGCCTGCATGGATGTAGCTATCTAAGAACTAGCAAAAAGAAAGGAAGAGGAGTAGGAGATACTCTCCTCCCCCAGTGCATAGATACAGAAAGGATCATCCTCCCCCTCCTCCTCCAGCAGCAGGTACCTCTGGCTCAAGCTCTCAAATATCTGCTCTTATTCAAACTTATCAGAGACAAACAGGGAGATCCTCTGGTAGTAGTCAGCCAAGGCCACCATCTTCAGGCAGTCAACACCATCAACAACAACAGCAGCAGCACCAGGAATCTAAGGAACATGAAGCTGAAAGGCCCTATTCTCCTCCTGAAGATCCAGAAACAGCCAACACAGCCAGAATGGCAAGATTCCAAGAAATCATTGGCTTATCTCTAATCAACAAAGCTAAAGCTGAAAGCTAGAATACAACAGGCTTAACTACTATGTCTCAGTACAGGAGAGATGAACTAAAAAGATTTGGGAAAGCCAACAAGCTACTCAATGTTGATGAGTACATGAATCTTCACGCAGAAGCAGTTGTCCCCAGAGCCACTTCACTGAACATCATAGGGGTAGCTGACATGACTATGACCAAGGCTCAAGCTTCAGATCCCAATAGGGAAATCATTTTTAAGAAGCCAGGAGATAAAGCAGCAGAAGTCAAGCCAAAACAGAAGAAATCAGAGAAGTAATTTTGTGTTTTCTTTTCATTTCTGCTTCTGTTTCAGTCTATATTTTGCATTAAAACAAAGTCAGTATGTATATATATATCTGTTGCATGTGTTGTAAATTCTCTGCCAGATATATCTCTTAATTTTGCTTTGTTTTTCTGTTTGTTCTTTGCTTGGAGTTTCTGTTAGTGACCTCACTCAAATAGGGGGAGATTGTTGGATCCCTAGTTGATTTGGGCTAGGTTCACTGACTTAGGATGTGACCCATCATGTATAGTCTGGGTCAAGTTTGTGTCTTAGAGTCTAGGACAGTCCTCTATCTCAACTTCAGATGGACCAGCCTTCTTCAAGACCTTCAGGAACTCCAGATCTATCAGCTTTTCAGACTAAGTGAAATGAGTTCAACGTTCGTCGAACTCAGCTCGACGAAGGAAGTTGTGCGCTCGACGATCGTGAGACAATTCGCAGTACTGAGCTCGACGAACTTTGTTCTTTGCTCGACGAACACCAGGTTCTACTTCAAGCATTCTCAGGACTACTTCAAATTTCTCTAAGTCCAGCTCCATGCTTCGGTCGACGAATTATATTCTGAGCTCGACGAACTTGGACCTCAAGTTCACAGCTTCTCAGGTAGACGAATGCTAATCTGTACTCGACGAATTTTATGCTCAGAGAATCTATGTCGACACTTAGGGCTTGTGTCGACACCAGACGAATTGTGTCGACACCCAGGACTTCAGTCGACACCAGCTTGTGTCGATACCAGAGGATTTGTGTCAACACCTAGACCAATCTGTCGACACCAGAGGAGTTGTGTCGACACCAAGATCAATCTGTCGACACCATTTTGTGTCGACACAGCATTTCAGTAGATGCAGAGTATTTCTTCCAAGTCCAGAACTTTTCTCAGGTCGACGAAGTTTATTCTCAACTTGACGAATTTGGTTCTCTGCTCAACGAATATTGTTTGTCTGATATTGAAGATTGTCTATTCAACGAATGAAGACTGTCAGCTCGACGAACTCAGCTCAGCTCGACGAACTCAGCTTAGCTCGACGAATTCAAGACTCAGCTCGACAAATTCTGTTCTTCGGTCGACGATTCCAGACTAGGTCTTCTTCCGTTCCCGTCTCATTCCATGGCGCTGATTCCTGGACAATTAATGGCAGTTCTTCACAGTATACTACCGTTAGGATGCGCAGTTAATTCTGTATTATTACATTCCATTTTCCCATGGAAACAGTTGGGGAAATAATTAATTGCTGCTTCCTTTCCAGGTCGTCTGTCATTACTGCTCGACATTCAAAAATTTGAATGCTCTCCATGACAGACAGAGATATACAGAAACCAGAAATAATATACAACAAATACAGAACACCAGACAACAACAAGAAAAGGATAGACAGTGATTCAGACAACACAAGAAAAAGAATTCATTCTTGGCCAGAGAGAAATTGATTTAGAAGAAGAAGAAGAAGAACATTACATCAATATCAAGAGCCTTCTTCATCTGCTTTTACTCAGGAGAACTTCAAAACAATACAGTCATATCAGTTGCAAGAAGTTCCTGAAGACTTTCTCTGGACCTGGAATTCTAGGTCTTTGAAGACCTATCACCCTGAAGCAGTGCTCCAGTATTCTTCCTGTACCATTCTACATCTCAGGGGGAGCAAAGCTGCTAAACAACATTCCACAAGTCTTCTCACTTGACTTGAGAAAGAGAAGACCTCATCACCCTCTCACTCTGCCTCTGTACAGGGTTTTAATTCCCTTCAAAATTATTCTAGTTGCAAGTCTCCCTCCAAAAGACTTGAGAGTTTGGTTTTGGGGAACCTGATCAAAACCCCATTGGTGCCAGGACACCTGATCAACCCCTTCCTGCAGTGAATTCCTACCAGGGTGGTAGAAGAGTGGACTACCCAGATTTGGGGAACCACTATAAAATTCTTGTGTCGTCTGGTTGCTCTCTTTTCTTTTTTGTTTTCTGGCCTTGCTCTGTGAATGTGTTGTGATTAGTCCATTGCTGTTTTTTTTGTTTATTGTATTTGCTGCACACACACACCTAAAATACAACAGCAGTTGTAAAAGCTTTAAAAATCACCATATACTCTATTCACCCACCCCCCCTCTAGAGTATATCAGATCTAGCTACACTTTCATCAACCTTATTTACTTTCTTAAGGATCTATCCCATCAGACCTTTGTTTATCACAAACATCCATAGATTAAGTTCAGCGAATCTCAATGTTATTTTATTATGACCTCTCTACCAAATTCAAACCTGGATCTACACTAACCCGAGAACATGTACTTAAGACTTGATTGTACAGCAACTTCGACGGGACATTCCTGAGCCCGCATGACTCGTACGAAAATGTGTAGTCTCTGTTGGAAAGGTATTTCTAAGGGCTACGACTTTCGTGTTTAGCCAAAAGACCAGATCTAGACGTAACATACCCGAAAATGACCTTGAAGTTTGCTGCGCACAGAAAAAATAGATTTCTGCACGCATCTTAAAAGCAAGATGAACGACATCGGTTCATCTCCTTCCTTTAGACATTTAATCATAATTATATAAAGAACTTACTCCTCCCTTATTCACCCTCAATAGAACATTTCTCTTCACGAAATCAAGTTCACTATCTTCACAAAGAAGAGAGGAGAGGTTGAAGACATCAAATCTCTAGGGCACAAGCCCTAACATGGTCTCTACCTAGGAGATCTTGATCTCACATGTTGGATCCCTAGTAAGATTTTGGGCTAGGTTCACTAAGTTAGGATCAAATGACCCACAATGTATAGCTAGAGTCATAGTTGTGTCCTAGAGTCTAGGCCAAGTCCTTAGAGTCAACCACACATGGACCAGCTATCAACAAGACTGCCAGAGACTTAAGACTTTGAAGAATTCAAAGACTGTAAAATGAGTTCGACGTTCGTCGAACTCAGGTCGATAATTGTCGTGCTCAGCTCGGCGATCTCAGAGAAACTTCTCTGATCTGTGCTCGACGAACTCTATTCTTTGGTCGACGAAAACTTGGACGCAACAACAACATTTCAAGTTCAGAAAACATCAAGATATTCTAAGTCCTTCGAATCAGACTTTGGTCCACGAACTTGGTGATCAGGTCGACGATCTTTGGACTCAACCTTCAGTATTCCAAGACTATGTTCTCTAGAATCAGGATGACGAACTTAGTTCTCTGGTTGACGATTTCTGGATCCTTTACTTCAACCAAAATCTTCTCAATTTTTCTAAGTCCAGAATCATCTCCAGTCGACGAAGCCAGTTATCAGCTCGACGAACTTCAGACACAGAAAAAGGCAAAGTTTCTGAAGCATACAGTTCTGTTATCTGATCGACGATCTTGGAACTCAGCGCGACGAACATAAGTTATCTGATCGACGAACACAGCAACTCAGCTCGACGAACTGTGGACTCAGCTTGACGATTTCTGTCATCTGTTCGACGATTCCAGACTTAGTATTTCTTTCCTCTGTCCTCATTCTATGGCAATAATTTCTGAATGATTAATGATAAAATATTCTCTGAATATTACCGTTGGACGGTGCATTGATCACGGCTTTCATCAGAATTATTGCTTTCCATTTTTCCAAGGGACAGTTGAGGAAATAAATCAATGCAGTTTATTCTCTAGGCCGTCAGCATTGATTGCAGCAGATGAATTCAAATTTCGAAAGACAGATTCCTTCAGAACATATAAAAGAGATTTTTCTCTTTTCTTGAAGAACACAGTACATAAAAGAACACAGTATACACAGTAAACACAAGAATACAGCATACACGGAGACATACAGACACATAGAGAATTACAGTCAGTCTGTCTTCAAGAGTCTCTCTGCTCCATCATTCTTACACAGCTTTCTGATACAGAAAAGAAGCCCTAGGCCAGAGGCAGATCAACTATTGAAGAAGAAGAACAATCAATCTAAATGAAGAGTCTTCTTTCTTCATCACTCCAGGAAACTTCAAAGGACAATAACTACTCCATCTGTCAAGAAGTTCCAGCAGATTTCTCTGATAAAGGCTTAAAGACTGAAGGTCTATCACCCTGCAGCAAAGCTCCAGATTTCCCTAAACTATTCTACATCTCAGGGGGAGCTATTTGTTAATATCATATCCACTTGTCTTCTCTCTGGTTGTTGACAGAGAAGACACCATCACCTCTCATCCCTCTCTGTATAAAGGGTTGTCATCTCCCTTCAAAAGTGATTCATGTTTACAAGTCACCTGACCAAAAGACTTGAGATTTTATTTTTGAGCACCGGATCAAAAGCTCATTGGTGTTAGGCACCTGATCAAAAATTTGAGTGGATTCCTACCAGGGTGGTAGAAGACTGGATGCACCTAGGTTGGGGAACCACTATAAATTTCTTGTGTCGTTTGGTTGCCCTTTCTTCTGTTTCTTGTTGTGGCTTTGATTGTTAGTTAGTGGTTGCTGTGTTTTATCTTTTAATCTATTTCTTACAGCACTAGGACTTGTCTGCAATAGCCAGAAAATTTTATAAGCTTTAAATACTCTATTCACCCCCCTCCCCCCCTGCTAGAGTATTCCTGATCTAACAGCTCACTTTCAATTGGTATCAAAGCAGGTTCCTTTGGTTGTACAAGCTAACCCTTGAACCAAAGATCATTTGTTAGATCTAAATTTTATTTTTATTTCCATTTAGATTTATATACACAGTTATGACACATAACAAGGATTATGCAAGCACCAAACCTCCAGTTTGCAACCTAAACAGGTTTGTCATCTGGAAGGCAAGAATTAAATTATACATGAATTCTATTGATGAGGATATATACAACTCTATTTTGACAGGTCCCCCTCAAGCTTCAACTTCTGCAACATCTACAAGCACTACTGCAGTTCCACCACCTGAGTGGACTGAGGCACAGAAGAAAGCAAAGATTGATGATGCCAAGGCAATGAACATATTGGCTCAGACTATGTCAGATGACATCTTTCAGAAGGTGGCTGAGTGCAACTCTGCAAAAGCAATCTGGGATTCACTCAACCAAATGGTTGTTGGCTCAGCAGATGAGAGGAAAGATAGAAGATCAAACCTCATCACACAATATGAAAACTTCAAAAAGGATGAAGCAGAAACAGTTCAAGTGATGTACAACAGGCTTAGCTCCATCATCAGTGAGCTAAGGACCTTAGATAAAGAAATCACCTTGACTGAAGTAAATGACAAGATCCTTATGTGCTTCCCAAGCTCATGGGATTCAAGGATCTGGCCCATTAAGGAGGCCAGAAGCCTAAATGAGATATCCACTGAATCTCTATTAGGCAAACTAAAGTCCTATGAACAGCTGATTAAATCCAGGGAGGCAGCTGACCAAAGAACACCCCCTCCAGCAAGAAAAGAGCATAGCATTGCTTTCAAAGCTGCTGATGAGACAGAGACTCCTTCAACAAATGAAGAACTCATGAGTCTCTTTGCCAAAATATTTTATAAGATGGCAAGAAAGGATTTCAGGAGGAAGTCATCAAGGCAGGATGACAAGCCTAGATATGATAAGACACCAACCAAAGAAGTTGTATGTTTTGGATGCAGGAAGCCTGGGCACTTCATCTCTGAGTGTCCAGAGAATCAGAAGAAAGAAAAGAGAAGAGAAAAGGATACCAGGAGACAGCACAACAGCAAACTTTCTTCCAACAAATACAAGAAGAGGGAGAAAGGTTTTGTGGTTGAAACCTGGAGTGAGACTGAAGAAGAATCAACATCTTCCAACTCCAGTGAAGATGAGGAAGAAGCAAGGGCCAAGGAAGTTTGCCTCATGGCAATTGATGCTTTCAGGAGCCATTCAGAAGAGGAGGACTCAGACAATGAAGAAACTTCAGATTCTGAAGCTGACAAGGTATTGTCTTCCTTTGATTACAATTCAGATTCTTCTAAAGTTGAATTTAAAACAATATGTATTGACTTAATTAACTCAGAAAAAGAGATTAAAACTCTTAGGGAGAAACTAGGAAATTTAGAAAATATTAACTCTGAAAATAATAGGTTAAAGGATGAGTTGTGTTTAGCTAATGAACAAATAACACTGCTAAAAACTGAGTTTTGTGAGGCTAAACAACTTGAGGAAACTCTTAATGGAAGAAGCCTCAAGCTGATGGACATCACAAGCACTGTACATGCCAGACTCAATGGCAAGCTAGGCTTGGGTGCTTCATCAAGTTTACCCCCCATCCTCAAGAAAAATATTTTGACAACCCCAATAAAATTTGTCTCTGCTAAGGGGAAAGAAAAGATAAACAATAAACAAACAACAGAAAATATTCCCAAATTAATAGGTCAGAAAACCAAAAATCAGAAAACTACTAAAAACAAGGTTCAGCAGAATTCGTCGAACTTATATCGACGAAATGCAGCCAGTTCGTCGAACCCCACTCGACGAACGCTGAACGCAAACTATAGTTATAATTATTCATCTAACTGCGATCGACGAACTCTGTATGGTTCGTCGAGTAGAGGTCGACGAAAGTGGGGCACAGAAAATGAATACATTCATTCTCTGGGCAGAGATCGACGATCTCAACCCAATTCGTCGAACTCTGGTTGACGAACTCACAAAAATTCGTCGAACCCAGAAAGACTTAACCAAAACTTTAATTATAACATAAACTTAAATAATTCTAGGAAAGCTTTCAATCCACTGGCTGATTGGGTTATACTACCTAGGAGATATCACCCTCTAGGTTATAAATCCCAACCAGAATATTCTGTTATTTCCAGCTTTTCATACCAGGAAAATAAAGGACCCAAGGTAACTTGGGCCAAGAACATTTAACTGTTTTTCATTACAGGTGAAGAGCTGTCCAAGTGTGAATCAGACTTGGTACTTGGACAGTGGTTGCTCTAAACATATGACAGGAAGTAAGGACATTCTATCAAACTACAAGTCCAAGCTGGGGCCGAAGGTCATATTTGGTGACTCCAAATGTGGCCAGTCAGAAAGTTTTGAAGAAGTGAAGATTGGAGCTGTCATATTCAAGAAAGTGACATATGTTAGAGGACTGAAGCATAACCTCATCTCCATAAGTCAATTATGTGATGAAGGTTATCAGGTATATTTTAGTTCATCTTCATGTATTATCTCTAATAAAGAAAACCAAACGGTTTTAATTGGGAATAGAAAAGGCAATATATATTTAGTTGATTTTTTATCTACCAATTCTGATATCTGTTTACCTAATATAACTAGTAATCAGAATGACTTATGACATAAAAGACTAGGTCATGTTAATATGAAAAACATTATTAGGCTATCTAAAGACAACCTTGTTAGAGGTCTACCTTCTGGTCCCTACAAGAAGGAAGGTCTCTGCAGGGCTTGTCAAATAGGCAAGCAAACTAAATCTAGTTTTAAATCTATAAATAAAAGTGATTCACCTAGGATTTTGTATCTGCTACACATGGATCTCTTTGGACTCATTGCTGTATAAAGCCTAGGAGGGAAATCCTACACCTTGGTTATTGTGGATGACTTCTCCAGGTTCACTTGGATATCCTTTCTGAGATCTAAGTCAAATACCTTCAAGGTTCTTACAGATTTTCTCAGGACCATACAGATTGAGTTCTCTACTCATGTTGCATTGACCAGAAGTGATCATGACACAGAGTTTGAGTCTCTTCTTATGCATGAGTTCTGTGAGAAGGAAGGTATCAGGCATTGCTTCTCAGCTCCTAGAACTCCCCAACAAAATGGGGTAGCTGAAGGAAAAAATAGGACACTCATTGAAGTTGCAGGTACATTGCTTGCAGATGCTTAAATGCCACTAATCTTTTGGGCAGGGGCTGTAAACACTGCAAATTATGTCCTGAATAGAAGCCTGATACATAAACTGAAGAATAGGACTCCCTATGAATTACTTAAAGGGAAGAAACCTAAAATCAACTATTTTAAAGTATTTGGGTGTATATGTTATATTCACAATAACAACAAAAGATATATTAGAAAGTTTGAGGGTAAGCCTGAAGATGGAATTTTTCTAGGATATTCCCAAGTAAGCAAAGCCTATACGGTTTTTAATAAATCATCATTAAAAATTGAAGAGTTCATTCATGTTTCTTTTGATGAAACTAACATGTCTTGCAAGGAGAAAGATATTTCTACCAATAGCCCTTTGCAGGTACCTCACTTGTGTGAGAGTTTGGATGGACTAAACCCTACCCAATAGGTTCCAACACATCCTTCTCCACAAGTCATTGAAGAAAGTGAAGATGAAGGCACTGAAGGACTTGACCTTCCTCCAACAGCAAACACAATTCCACAAGAGGAATTAATCCAAGATGCTGTTGCACAACCAACTCCACTCACTGATTTAGTCACACTTAGGGATCACCCCAGATCTCAAGTGATTGGAGACATATCAGTAGGTGTACAGACAAGGTATAAACTCAATCAAGATGTGATGCATGCATGTTTTCTCTCTCAGGTTGAACCTCTATCCATCCATGATACTGAGCAAGATCCCCATTGGATCATTGCAATGCAGGAGGAATTAAATCAATTTGAGAGATGTAGAGTTTGGGATTTGGTTCCAAGACCCCAAGACTATCCAGTCATTGGAACCAAATGGGTATACAAAAACAAACTGGATGCCCAATGAGTGATTGTGAGGAACAAGGCTAGGCTTGTTGCTCAAGGTTATAGGCAAGAGGAAGGGATTGACTATGACCAAACATTTGCACCAGTTGCAAGGTTGGAGGCCATCAGATTTTTTCTAGTCTATGCAGCATACAAGAGATTCAAAGTATATTAGATGGATGTGAAGAGTGCATTCCTCAATGGAGTACTTAAAGAAGAGGTTTATGTTGAACAACCTCCATGTTTTGTCTCTCCAACTCACCCTTATCATGTTTTCAAATTTCATAAAGCTCTTTATGGTCTCAAGCAAGCTCCAAGAGCTTGGTATGAAATCCTAGCTAGCTTTTTGATAGAGCATAAATTCATTAGATACATTGTAGATAGAACACTTTTCACTAGACATCATAAGGATCAAATACTGTTAGTACAAATATATGTGGATGACATTATATTTGGCTCTACTGATTCCAAATTATGCAAGAGGTTCTCTGACCTCATGCATTCAAAATTTGAAATGAATAGCATGGGTGAGCTCTCCTACTTCCTTGGTCTCCAAGTGAAGCAGTTGTCTAATGGCATCTTCATATCTCAAGCTAAGTATGCTAAACAGCTTATAAAGAAGTCTGGGATGGCTGATGCTTCAGCAAAGAAAACACGTATGGCTACTAATGCTGTGATTAACTCTGATCCATATGGGAAACCTGTGTACCAGAAATTATATAGGGCATTGTTGGGTCCCTACTATATCTTACAGCAAGCAGGTCTGATATTATGTTTTCCACATACCTTTGTGCTAGGTTCCAAGTGAACCCAAAAGAATCTCATCTAATTTTCTTAAAAAGGATTTTGAGATATATAAAGAGTTGTCCTAGTCTAGGCCTATGGTATCCAGCTGAGTCAGAGTTTGATTTAACTGGATTTTCATATGCTGACTTTGCTGGATGCAGGGTTGATAGGAAAAGCACCTCAGGGACTTGTCAGTTTCTTGGTATGAGGTTGGTATCCTGGTTTTGTAAGAAACAGTCATTTGTGTCTACCTCAACTGTTGAGGCTTAGTATATTGCAGCTGGTAGCTGTTGTTCACAGATGCTGTGGATTCAAAATCAATTACTATACTATGGTCTCAACTTAAATAATTCAACTCTCTTTTGTGATAACAAAAGTGCTATAGCAATAGCACAAAATCCAATCCATCACAGTAGGACTAAGCATGTAGACATTAGACATCATTTCATTAGAGAGTGTGTAGACAAAAACAAAATTAATCTTGTCTATATCTACACTGATTTACAAAGAGCCGATATATTTACCAAACCTCTGGATGAGAGAAATCATCTATTCTTTATAAATCAGCTTGGAATGATCAATGGAGAAGACTTAGTTTAGTCTCTGTCTGCACTCGACGAATTATCCAGAGTTCGTCGAACGAAGCTCGACGAACTAGGGAAAGTTCGGGAGATATTCGTCGAACGGTGGACGACGAACTCTCCGAGAGTGAAGTTGTTTTCGTCGAACGGAGATCGACGAATCCACTTCAGAAAACTTTCGTCGAACGGAGCTCGACGAAATATCTTCAACTCTTCCGGCTGAGCTCGATGAATTATTTCACTATCAATTATTTCGTCGATCTCAGGTCGAAGAACTTCTTATTTTTCGTGGAACGGAGTTTGCCGATTCATATTCCAAAAAACCTTATAACTAGGTTTTCTTCGACCTCCGTCCCGTGCTTTCTATTCCCTTTGCACTTGATCGTCATTTCTCTCTTTTGCAGGTGATTTCATGGCGATTCAAGTAGGAGCCCTAGCCGCTATGAAGTTTGACACCGGATTTGATGTCGACTTCGACTCCTTTCAACACTCGAATCAAATCTTTCTGAACATTCTAACTCTACTGGAAGAACAAAATTTGAAAAACCTGATGACGACAAGCATAAAACTATCTGGCACATAAATTCAAGAATGGGTTTACACTTCATCAACATCAGAAGAGAATATCATGACAGGAACAATCGCGGGTAATGCTGTTTCTTTGACTCCCGCAGTTTTGACTGAAATTTTTGATTTGATAAATGGAGAAGAAGAACTGGATATAAATTTTGAAAAATATGACATGATGTTAAGTCTGATGGGTTATGCTGGAGATAACCCAAATAAGTTGTTAAAAAAACACTTATCTGCCGAATACAAATTTCTGGCAGATATTGTGGGAAAGGTTTTGTTGGGCAAGCATACTACCCATGATTACATCACCAGGCATCAATTCCTGGTCATGTGTGCAGTGGTCAATAAGAAGAAAGTGGATTGAGCACAGATCATCTTTGATCTTATTAAGAAAAAGTGCAAGAAGAAAGAAGTTTTCTTTGGAAGGATCCTAGGGATCTTCCTGAAGGTGAAGGCTGCTGAATCCTTGGTCTCACAGACCATATTCATTAATGCCAGCAAGAGGCTCACATGCACCTTGTTTGGCAGGTGGGAGAGGACCATAACTAAGCTATCCAAGGCTTCAACCTCTTCCACCCCATCTTCTGAAAGCACCAGGGCTGTAAGAGCCACTCCCCACCCTACTGAAGAGATCATCCCCACACCTCCATCTCTTCCAGCAACCCAACAACACTCACCCTCCACAGTTTATACTCCCTCTCCTCAACCACATCCACAACAACAACAACTCCAACAAGTTCATGTCTCTACTACAGTTACATCTTTTGTCACCTCTCCACCCCTAGATCTTACCAACATCCCCTCATCTCCTATTCAGGAATACCATCAACCCACTCCACCTCAATCACCTCAATCCCCCACTGATTTACCAGCTCCAACACCACCATCATCTCCTCTTCCACCTCACCTATCCTCCATTCCAACTTTTGATCTTCTGACTTCCCCCCTCAACTCTCCTCCTCCTCCACATCCATCCACTCAGGATGTCCCCATGACAGATGTCCCTCCTCCACCATCTCCAACATCTACCATCCCTCAAAATGTCTCCACACAGCATTCTACTGAACCATCTGCTACTCCACCTCTGGATCCCTCTACCATTACCTCTGTAATTACTCTCATCACTCCTCTACTCAAATCTCTTATAGCAGAGGCCATTGCACCTCTTGCTACTTCTATCTCCACCCTTTTTGCTCAACTCTCTGCCTTCACTGCTGCCCCCTCTTTATTCAGGGGCCTGGCTCCAGTTAACACTGAAATCAGGCAGGGGGAGATGCTTAATGAAGAAGCTGAAGCAGCTCCAGCAGTAGCTCCAGTCTCAGTTTCTCCAGCTCCAGCAACAGCAGATACAGAGGCAGTAATAGCAGATACAGAATTTATATCAGATGATACAGATTTAATTGATTTGATTCATTTCATTGAGACTGACATGGACTTTGATTAGTCAGTTACTAAAGAAATAGTTACTGAAGAAATTCTTTCTGTTGGTGTTTTCATGTTAAATCCCACAATAGGCTTAGTTCAATTACTGAGAGCTTTTGATACTGCCTTTTTGAAAGTTATTCCAGCAGTATACACTAATCCATCCTTGGTTATTGTTCCATATACTTCCCCAATCTCTCCAAATGTTGCCAAGCAACTCAGGGATACTTTTGGTGTTTCAAAGCTAGTAGTCATGCCATCTCCAGAAGAAGTCATCACTGCTCCAACTTTTGTAATGGATGACTCTCCCATGTCAGCTCTGGATGACTTGATCCTGGCTGATATTGAAGAAGAAGAAAAGGCAGCTGCTGAAAGCACTGTCAGAATCAGTTCTCTAGCTTCTCGTGTGGCTTCTCCTCCAGCTCTTGTTGAAGTTCCTGCTCAAGCTCTATCTCTACCTCCAGCTCCTGAAAAGCCTATCATTTCTACTGAGGCTCTGAAAGCTCTAAATGACTTATATGATAACCCTCAGGGATCTGATAATGATGATGATGAGGATGAGGATGATGATTATGATGATGAACCCAAGAGGAAGCAAGTATCCAAGAAAAGAAAAGCCCCTACTCCTCCTGCTCCAAAACCAAATCCAAACAATGACACTCCCTATTATATTCTCCAAAAGATAACTCCATACAAAGGGATGTCATCTTGGATTTGGTTATCCAAAAATCAGCAGAAGGAGAGGAAGAAAAGCAGAAGGTACTCTCCTCCTCCAGTTCAAAGATTCAAAAAAGGTCCACCTCCTCCAGCTGCTGGTGCTTCAAGCACATCTTCTCAAGGATCTGCCCCACTTCAAACATATCAAAGACACCAAGGGAAATCATATGGAAGCATCCAACACATGCAGTATTCTTCAGGAAAGCAGCATCAACAACAGCAACAACATCAACAACAACAACAACAATTCACTGAACATCAACTAGCTGAAGGCTCTAAAAGACCATCTTCTCCTCCTGTTCCTTTTGAAGATCCTGAAACAGCTATTACCGCTAGAATGGCCAGGTTCCAGGAACTAGTAGGCCTTTTTATGATTTACAAAGCCAAAGCTGAAGGAAAGGATCCTTCTGAATATTCAACAATGTCAAAGTACAGGAAAGAGGAACTTAAGAGATTTGATAAAGCAAACAAGTTTTTCAATGTTGATGACTACATGAAGTTGCACCCAGAAGCAGTTGTCCCTAGAGCCACATGTTTGAAGATTATAGGGGCTGTTGATATGACCATGACAAAAGTGGAAGCTTCAGATCCAAACAGAGAGATTGTGTTTACAAAGCCTGGAGAGAAGAGCAAGCAAGAAATGCCAAAGGAAAAGAAATAGAAGAAGTAAATTTTGAACTCTTTTGTTTTCTACAATTATCTATAACTGCTCTATATTCTGAACAAAGCTTATGTATATATATATCTGCTGCATGTATTATTGATCTCTGCCAGATATATGCTTTTTCTGCTTTGTTTATTTTTAATTTCGATTTAAGTCTGTAATTAGTGATCTCACCCAAATATGGGGAGATTGTTGGATCCCTAGTAAGATTTGGGCTAGGTTCACTAAGTTAGGATCAAATGACCCACAATGTATAGCCAGGGTCATAGTTGTGTCCTAGAGTCTAGGCCAAGTCCTTAGAGTCAACAACACATGGACCAGCTATCAACAAGACTGTCAGAGACTCAAGACTTAGAAGAATTCAAAGACTGTAAAATGAGTTCGACGTTCGTCGAACTCAGGTCGACGATTGTGATGCTTAGCTCGATGATCTCAGAGAAACTTCTCTGAGCTGAGCTCGACGAACTCTATTCTTTGGTCGACGAAAACTTGGACGCTACAACAACATTTCAAATTCAGAAAACATCAAGATATTCTAAGTCCTTAGAATCAGACTTTGGTCGACAAACTTGGTGCTCAGGTCGACGATCTTTGGACTCAACCTTCAGTATTACAAGACTATGTTCTCTAGACTCAGGTTGACGAACTTAGTTCTCTGGTCGACGATTTCTGGATCCTTTACTTCAACCAGAAGCTTCTCAATTTTTCTAAGTCCAGAATCATCTCCAGTCGACGAAGACAGTTTTCAGCTCGACGAACTTCAGACACAGAGAAAGGCAAAGTTTCTGAAGCATACAGTTCTGTTATCAGATCGACGATCTTGGAACTCAGCTCGACGAACAGAAGTTATCTGATCGACAAACACAGCAACTCAGCTCGACGAACTGTGGACTCAGCTCGACGATTTCTGTCATCTGTTCGACGATTCCAGACTTAGTATTTCTTTCCTCTGTCCTCCTTCTATGGCAATAATTTCTGAATGATTAATGATAAAATATTCTCTGAATATTACCGTTGGACTGTACATTTATCACGACTTTCATCAGAATTATTGCTTTCCATTTTTCCAAGGGACAGTTGAGGAAATAAATCAACGCAGTTTATTCTCTAGGCCGTCAGCATTGATTGCAGCAGAGGAATTCAAATTTTGAAAGACAGATTCCTTCATAACATATAAAAGAGATTTTTTCTCTTTTCCTGAAGAACACAGTACAGAAAAGAACACAGTATACATAGTAAACACAAGAACACAACATACACAGAGACATACAGACACATAGAGAATTACAGTCAGTCTGTCTTCAAGAGTCTCTCTGCTCCATCATTCTTACACAGCTTTCTGATACAAAAAAGAAGCCCTAGGCTAGAGGCAGATCAGCTATTGAAGAAGAAGAACAATCAATCTAAATCAATAGTCTTCTTTCTTCATCACTCCAGGAAACTTCAAAGGATAACAACTACTCCATCTGTCAAGAAGTTCCTACAGATTTCTCTGATAAAGGTTTAAGGACTGAAGGCCTATCACACCGCAGCAAAGCTCCAGATTTCCCTGAACTATTCTACTTCTCAGGGGGAGCTACTTGCTAATATCATATCCACTTGTCTTCTCTCTGATTGTTGACAGAGAAGACACCATCACATCTCATCCCTCTCTGTATAAAGGGTTGTCATCTCCCTTCAAAAGTGATTCTTGGTTACAAGTCACCTGACCAAAAGACTTGAGATTTGGTTTTTGAGCACCTGATCAAAAGATCATTGGTGGCAGGCACCTCATCAAAAATCTGAGTGGATTCCTACTAGGGTGGTAGAAGAGTGGATGTACCCAGGTTGGGGAACCACTATAAATTTCTTATGTCGTCTGGTTGCCCTTTCTTTTGTTTCTTGTTGTGGCTATGATTGTTAGTTAGTGGTTTTTGTGTTTTATCTTTTAATCTATTTCTTACAACACTAGGACTTGTCTGCAATAGCCAGAAAATTTTATAAACTTTAAATACTCTATTCACCCCCCCCCCCCCTCTAGAGTTTTCTTGATCTAACAGCTCACTTTCATCACATGTCAAGATCTTTTGAGTCGACATCTCTCCTAGAAAATAACTGCGGATCTAGCACCAAGGGAGATGGTAGGAAGCACACCTCGCTTCTGGCAGTTCTGACCATGGATCTCGTCACTCTCCTTGGCGACATCTTTCTCTTTGTTGGTGTTGTTCTTTATGGGGAATAGAAAGTGAAGACTTTCCTCTAGAAAATCTGACTCTGGCGATCTCCTTCGGTGTCGGGTTCGACAAAAGAACGGCTCGGCAAGGGGAACGAAGTGACGGCTAGGGTATTATGCGCATCCCTTTTCTAAGAACCCATTAGGGTTTAGTTCACTTGCCACATGTTGTTTCCTCATTGGACTATCCTCTTAATACTTGAAATAAGTCCTCTTGACTAGACTGATCAAAGGAACCAACCCGCACTCATCCTGAGATCCGGTTCAGCCCGCATGTACAAGACAGTGAATTCCACCTGGGCCGCAAAATACACCAAGTAAAATTCGTTGAGTATCCTTCTTCATACTCGATGAATCGCCGAATGTGTCTGTATATTCTCGACGAATTCTCCACATATCTCGCCGAACTATATAAATGATTCTCGACGAATTATCCACATATATCGTCAAACTGTCTAAATTAATCTCGACGAATTCGTCGGATATCCTTGATGATATCCGATGAATTTCACTTGACATTTTCCATGCTTTATCACACAGAATTCTCCCAAGCCATATTCGACAGATTCGTCGGATGTCATTAATGATATCCGATGAATTTTACTTAGTCGTTGTCCCCCGTCAGGCATCGAGTATCATCCAGCGATATTCAACGAATAGTACTCGTCCTCTACAAACTACCCAATCATACTCGACGAATTCGTCGGATATCCTTGACGATGTTCGACAAATTTCCCTTGATCATTTTTATCTGAAGTCCCCTCCCCCACGATTCGTTGAGTATCATCTAACCCTAGCCCACCAAACAATGCACTCAGCACCTATGGCCAGTGCACCCCGAGTCTTATTTAACTATCCTGACTCGAAACACGTGTGAGGGGTCTAGCGCGAAATAGGACGTTACATTACAATGGTTTTCGCTATCACAAGTATTTTCATGCATCAACACGCAGGCCGGCCACACATGAAAACATTAAAAACTCTTCGCTTGGCCTTCGAGGGCTGGCACAGCAACAAGGGTAGCAACACACAATTTCCCACTCAGCTCTCCAGCACCTTCACAGGGACAGTCCACCAGATGGTGGCAAACAATACAACGGTCAGCTTTCAGCTGATCAAATTATAACGACCCTACTCCATACCCGGGGAAGCGATATTCCTTCCCTACAGGCATAACATTAACACAACAGATATATCACAAAAAGGCACACTCAAGCACCATTCAATATATCACAAACAAGTGCCACAACGACCACACGTTCCGTGCACTCAGGGCATATTCTCGGTATACTGAATTATCAAGGTCCCACCACCATTCAGAGGACTGAGACTTGACAGTCAACTTTGATCATTTCTAGTCCTTCCGGCTCCAGGCCTACGACTCTCATTTTGCGCTCCAATGATTCCAATTACTTTAGGCACTCTAGTCGGACGGGCATAACACGGGTACAATTCAGTTATTTCTCGTTGCTCAAATCGCCAAGTCAACGCCGACGGTCACAGCCATCATGGCGAATGATAAGATGCAGGTCAGCCTCCCTTTTCCCGTTCGGCTCACTGGCCTTATTGCTGAGCACCACAGGCTCTCAGCATCACTTGCCGCTCACATATCCCCAGGACCTAAACTGACAGTGCTTAATCATGGCACTTATGGCCAATAGCTGGGCTCTCCAGGCTCGCAGCTTCTCATGTTACACACCATGTCTCACGGACACAGGCTTTGCAACAACAGAAGCTATCGCTAGCGATAGTCACTATCATCTAATGTTAGCGACATAACTTTCTTATGTCTCTGAACTCAGCCACAATTGGAACATCTTTCCAGCCAAAACTCTGCAGTATCCTGCAGTGCCAGAAAACTGGTCTTTCATAGCAATCATAGCTCACCAAGAGCTATCGCTAGTAGGGCTGAGCATATTATTCGAAACTCGAAAGCCACTCAAAAATTGTTCGAAAATTAAGTCGAATCGGAATCGGTTAAAATTGATTCGACTCAATTTGAGTCGATTCAATTTGACTCGAATCTGATTTCCAGTCGATTTCGAGTCAGGCCTGAATCGCTCGAAATATGATTCGAATCAACTCGAATTAATTAAAAAAATTATGTATTTATTAATATATTCTTATTTTAAGATTAAAAATAACAAAATTTAAATCTAAATAAAAATAATGAAGGCTTTAAATATTTCATTTCCTAAATTTATAGGTTGCCCAATTTAATTTTGAGCAAACTATGAATAAAACGAAAAATTGCTCAATTTCGAGCCGATTTGATTCGATTTCGTGCCAACCCGATTCGATTTCGAGCAGACTCGATTCGATTTCGAGCTGACTCGGAATCGAGTCATTACGAGTCGAGCCGATTCGACTCGAAATTAATTTCGATTTAGAGTCGATTTCGAGCTGAGTTCGAGTCGAAAATTTTGATTTCGAGCCGAGCCAAAATCGCTTGAACTCGACTCGATATCAGCCCTAATCGCTAGCGATGCTCGCTGTCGGCCGACGATATCCAATAGTTATGCAAACTGTGGTATTTTTTGGGTATTTTCCTGGAGCACAAGTACAGTACTTCCTGCTACTCTTATTTCACTGGCACAACCCACAGATCCCGTAAACTACTCGTTTATACTCAGAGTCTTCTCCGGCACGCAAAATAAAACATCACCAATCCAGACCAACCTGTCCGGATTTGCTTAACATAACATGTCTATTTTGTACTGCGATTTTCGGATTCTATATGCAAAACTACCCGGGGATATCAAATATCAACCCATCAGAATTCCCTTGATTCTCCACCTTTTGTTGGGGGATTTCATGCATATGCAAAAGGAGGACTTCACTTGTCCAATAAAGAAGATCGGTACCCTCAAAACTCGTTTCAGAGCCATTAGCAAGCTTTATATCTGGCTGGAAAGGAGAGCATTGCTTTCCTCTTCATGGATCTTGCCTTCGTTCTCGATTCCGATCACAGGATCACCTCTACTAAGCTAGCAAAGCTCAACCTCAGCCTTCTTCTTCCTTTCTTCCAAGATCTTGATGAGAGGGATGAGAGAGAGTGAGAGAAGAGAAATGAATCTTCTCATCACCTCTTCTCGGGTTAAGTAGCCTAGGGAATAAACCCAACCACACGATCCTCTCATCAAAAGAAAGAAAAGGCCATAATTTCAGTTGACTAGTCAAAATTAACGCTATCGTCTGGCGATATCCGCTATTGCCTGGGCAATATTGTCAGTAGCCATTTTGACCCGAGTCAACCACTGCTCTTCGGCCGTCGTCCTGCCATCCAACATGTGTTCAGCCATACATGGCAGTATCACCCGGCGATACTCAATATCGCCACTCTGATAGCTCACTCAATGCCTCGTCGAGTGCATTGAGAGCGTCAAGTGTGTCGAGTGCGTCGAGTCTACTCAACGCTTCGTTGAGTGCTATCGCTATCGCCAGCGATACCTACTGTCACCCGGCGATATCCATTTTTAAGTTCTGTTTTCCAATTTTTGGGGTGTTACAAAACTCCCCTCCTTATAAAAATTTTGTCCTGAAACTTTATTCATCTGAAGGAAAACAGTACAAAACTATTACATTATTACTTTTACAAAAATAACTCGGGAAACTCATGTCGCATGGTTTGCTCACGCTCCTGATGAAGATTTTATAGTTTTAAAATTATTCCAAACTATAACCCAAAATAGGCAAGTGTATATATCGAAATATAGTATAGAAAATATCGTATTTAGACTCGGGGACCGTTGAGTACTTGTACTCACAAGGAAGAGCTATTATTTGATCGAACGAAAGTTGGTTTTGCGATTTTGGTAAAGGAAACGTTAAACTAAAAGGAGAAATACGATGATGGGAAAACTATCACTTGATCTAAAATTCCCTTAGATTAAAATAAACATTCATGAAAATAAAGTATGCAAGACTCTTAAATTACTCACTCGACCGTGGAGGTTCCCAAAGTACAAAAGTGGCTCTCTCGAGCTCATGGTTTTGACTAACCTTAGGTTAATCGATTAAGATCTCTCAACCAGTCGAAACCCCTAAGCTTGCTTTAGGCGGTAAACCCCTCTATTGGATTTGACTCCAATCCGGAAGATTTAGGACATACACTCTCGAGTAATGCAATCAACTCCTTTTACCTTTGAGTGATCTCCTCATATCCGCAACCTCTCGATCATTTAGGATACAGATTTTAGATCGAAGAACATATCCGCGAGATATGAATTCGACACGATAAAAATCAAAGATAAATTGTTAGTGAGTAAAGTAAAGAGCTAGACATTTTTGATAAAATTGAAAAGCTTATTTCATTCCAAGGTTCATCATGATCAAGTGCTAAAAGAAGTTTAGTTACTCATAATGATTAGGGAATTACAAAATAGGGAAGAGAGACATGTTTGAATGAAAACAACTTAAATTAAAGCTTACAAAATAAAAGATCTATACTAGGAAATACAAGAAATAAAGCAGAAAATACAGTATTTCAACTCCCAAAATCTCCTCATCTCCTGAAATTATCTGGAATTTATAGGCAAGTTTGCTGGAGAGTCACGCCCCCATGTCACGCCCGTGACCTAGGGCGTGTAAGGCACGGAACCGTCATCTTCAAGGCCTGGGAACATTGGAGAGAAACCGCCAAAAGTTGTTAAGTGGTGGGCCACGCCCCTAGGTCACGCCCGTGACCTAGGACGTGTCTTGTCAGTTGTTGGAAATGGCGGGAAGCAGAAATGGAGGGAGTTAATCTAGCGTTGCTGAATAGGTCACACCCTAGGGTCACACTCGTGACCTAGGGCATGTAGGCTGAAAACTAACTGATCTGAAACTGCTATCATAAAGTACGTGCCTGAGAGTCACGCCTGGTAATCATGCCCATGACCTGATGGTCACGCCCGTAACATGGGCGTGTACTTTTAATCTAGCGTGGCAATGAATTCTGCAGCACCTGAAGGGGTCACGTGGCGATGAATTCTGCAGCATCTGAAGGGGTCACGTCCGCTTGACAAGCCCGTGACCTGGAGGTCACGCCCATGACCGTAGCGTGAAATTAGCATTTTTCCAAATTTTTTCAACATTGTCTCCTGATCAATCCTGTAAGCTCCATATTGAAATTGGTAGCCCAGATTGACCCTAAAATAAGAAATTAAAGAAATTAGATAATAAATTCATAAAATATATTTATAAATTAAATAATTATTAAATAAAAACTATATAAAAATATGGATAAAATTAGAGTTATCAAATACCCCCAAACTTACTAGTTTGCTCGTCCCAAGCAAACAACTCTTCATAGGGAGTAAAAAGATTTAAATGCTGGAAAAGAAAATTGAATCTAAGGAGTAAAATGTGAAGTCTTATGCCTTTGCTGTTGAAGCTAGTAATCCGACTTCACCTCGAGTTCGGACCTGAAGTTGCAGCTCTCACCTACTCTTCTCAAACCGCCCCCTCGACGTGAGTCTCAGAACCAGAAACAGACTGAGGGTCTCAGCTCGGAGGTCCCACCTCTCACCCGGAAGAATTAGAACTTCCTCCCCTCCCTAGCCAGTGTTGAGCTAGGTGCCTTGAAGGAATAAGATAGAAAGGGTTCAACAACCTTTTCAAGGCACCTTATCGGTCTATTTATAAGCCTCTGAGTTTGACCTGCCAATAACCAAACTGAACCGACCTGAAATTATCAGAATACCCTGGGCTGCGTCTGGCAACAGCCAAACTCCGCTGTTCTGAAGGGTTATACGCAGACCACAAAGGGTAAAAGGGGAAAATTACCTGGGGGTAAAAGAGTAAAATCCCCCTTTGGGGGTAAGAAAGTAAAAACACCTTTTCCCCTATGGTGACTGAGAAAATAGCCGGCAAGCGAGACGAGAATATCTACTCGTCTCGTGAGTCCCCAGCCTTGCGAGAGGTGTCTCTCCATAAAGGGCCAGTGCGTGTCGCGAGAGCCGTCTCACCGTTCCGATGTTCCCGTCTCGCTGATCATATACTGCCCCTTTTTAGGATACTGGCGAGTTGACCCTATGGTGCCACTCGCCCCTGCTATCCTTTTGCCCCTCTCGCCACTAACTCAACACTCCTCGAGTTGCCTCCTGCGAGCCCGAGGTTGTACACAATCCCCGCTCTTTTCGAGGTTTCCTCAAGCTTGGAAAGAATGTCCAACCGAGGCTAGCGGCGTTGAAATTCATTTATGAGAGAATATTTTGTGGGGCCCTCCTCTAGGGCCTATAAATATGCGACACTTACCTCATCGCGGAGATTGCCCCCTCTCTCATTTCCTCACCTCTTCTACCACCAACATATCTCATAAGCAGAGTTTCCGCGAACGTCTTACGATGGTCCGCAAGAAAAACAAGGCCAATGTGGCAGCCCTGGCCCCCGCTCTAGCTTGCACCCCCGCTTCTTTACCCTCTGAAGGATGGTAAAAGCTTTACCACATGAGGGGATAGATCTATTTAACTCTAGAGGGGGGGTGAATAGAGTATTTTAAAAACTCAATTGGTTTTTATAGCGGAATTAAAAATAGTAATATATATCTTATGAAAGTACATGAATGAAAATCTAACTAACACAGCACACAACACACAGCAATAAGAAAACAGCAAGCAACCAGACGATACAAGAAATTTATAGTGGTTCCCCTAAATTTGGGTACATCCACTCTTCTACCACCCTGGTAAGATTCCACTACAGGTTCTTGATCAGGTGCCCTGTCACCAACAGTTTTTTGCTCAGGTGCCCTATCACCACAAGATCTATTTGAAGGGCGATCTCACAACCCTTTAGGCTTTTAATTAGGTGCCCAAAAACCAAGCTAAGTCTTTTGTTAAAGAGACTTAATAACCAGGTGGTTAACTTTTGAAGGGAGTTAAAACCCTGTGTACAGTGGGGTGAAAGATGTGATAATGTCTTCTCTTCCTAAAAATAACTGAGAAGACTTTTGTGGATTGCTTGAAGTTGTCAAAGCTCCCCCTGAGATGATTATTGTTCAGGAATTGCTGGAAGCTTTGCAGGGTGTAGGTCTTCTTTGATGAACTCCAGAAACTTTTAGACTGATTGTGTTTTGATGTCTCTTGAAAGCTTGGTGAAGAGTTGCAGATGATGAAGACTGAATATCTTTCTTCTCTGTCTGCCTGTGACCCTTAGTCAATTCTTTTCTCCTTTTTTGTTATTGCTGTCTTCACTCCCTTTAAAAACTCCTTTATATTTCCTGCAAAAATTATATCTCTGAATTTGAATTCTACTCCATGATTAATTGCTGAAATCTTGGAACTCGGACAAACGGCTAGAAGGGTAATAAATTAATTCCTTAATTGTCCTAGTTATTAAGCCGAATATTGACTCTGTGAAATCCAGTAATTAATGCTGCCAATGAACGGCTATATTCATAAGAATATATGCAATTAATTACTCAGAGCAATATAGACAATAATATATTATATAAACCTTGGTCTATCCGAAAATTAACTGCAGAGAATAGAAATAATGAACTGATAGATTTTGTCGATCAGAGTTCCAAGATCATCGAACTCAATCCTCTCTTTCGTCGAGCTGAGCCCCAAGAACTTTGAATTGAGATAATGTTGTCCATTCTGGGCTCCAAGTTCATCGAACTGTGATAGTTGTTCATCAAACTCAACAACTGATAGGAAATCAGAGTTTGTCGAACTCAGTTAAACTTTCGTCGATCTCAACTTCAGAGAAGAAACTTTGAGATCGTCGAACTGAGAACGAAGATCGTTGAACTCCATTCAGATTTCGTTGAATGACTTCGTCAACATAGAAAAATCTATCTTGTTCTGAAATCTTCAGTCTTCTGAGGGATTGGTCCAATCAACTGACTTGTTGATCTACCCCAAGATCCAATAAAGACCTATGACCCTAGACTATACATTGTGGGTCAATCTATGCAATCCTAATAGTGAACCTATCCCAAATCAACCCTAAAACAGGTGGGGTTCCAACAATCTCCCCCTATTTGGGTGAGGTCACTATGTACAATACATTAAAGTAATAAAATACAATCACAAAGCATAACAACAAATATCTGGTAGAAAGTAAAAGTCTAGCAGATGTATATACATCAAGTGCTTTGATACAAATTAACCAAAATAAATAATTCAGAGGGACAATAAGCTAATCAAAAAATCTATTTATATTTCTTAGACTTGTCTTCCTCTGATGGCTGCCTGAAAATGATTTCCCTGTTGGGATTTACTGCTTCTCTTTTAGACATAGTCATGTAAGCTGCTCCAATGATATTACCTGAAGTTGCTCTTGGAACAACTGCCATTCGACGAGGTACTCACTGAAGCAGGGATAGTCGATCTCCGTTCGACGAAATCTGTTTCACTAAGAAGTGTTCGTCGATCTCCGTTCGACAAACTCTTCACGAAGAGTTCATAGATTGTCGATCTCCGTTAGACGAACTGTGACAAATCGTCGACCATAGACAAAAATTAAGTTGAATCTTCCTCATGTATCATACCTAGCTAATTTAAGAAGAACATATGTTTCTTCTCATCCAATGGCTTGGTGAAGATGTCTGCTCTTTGTAAATCAGTAGAGATAAAGACAATATTAAATTTTTTTGTCTACATAATCTCTAATGAAATGATGTTTAATTTCTATATGTTTGGTCCTACTATGATGCACTGGATTTTATGCAATAGATATTGCACTGGTACTATCACAAAATATAGTTAAATTATTTAATTTGAAACCATAATCCAGCAATTGATTTTGTATCCACAAAATCTATGAACAGCAGCTGCCTGCAGCTATGTATTTAGCTTCAGCAGTTGATGTGGACACAAAGGGTTGCTTCTTACAAAACCAGGACACAAGCCTATCACCAAGAAACTGGCAAGTTCCTGATGTGCTCTTCCTGTCCACCCTACATCCAACATAGTTAGCATCAGAAAATCCAATTAATTCAAATTCTGACTTTGATGGATATATGAGTACTAGATTTGGACAACCCTTTATATATCTCAAAATCCTTTTTAATAAAATATAGTGAGATTCTTTAGGGTTCACTTGGAACCTAGCACAAATACATGTGGCAAACAATATGTCAGACCTACTTGCTATGAGATATAATAGAGACCCAACAATAGCCCTATAAGTTTTCTGATCAACAGGCTTGCCATGTTCATTAGAATCAATAACAGCATTAACATCCATAGGTGTTTACATTGCTGAGGCATCACACATCCCAAACCTTTTAATAAGCTCCTTATCATACTTGGATTGGGAGATGAAGATACCATCAGGTGATTGCTTCACTTGGAGACCAAGGAAGTATGAAAGTTGACCCTATGGAGACCAGTGGTCGTGCGCACTATGTCCAGTGGTAGTGCGTTTGCCCCAGGCAGATTTTGGAGAAATATGGAATCAATGCACACAATCAGTGGCGCAAGACCAGTGGTCGTGCGCACTGTGTCCAGTGATAGTGCGCATACCCCAGGCAGATTCGGGAAATCGGGGAACATTGCGCACGAGCAGTGGCGCACGACCAGTGGTCGTGCGCACTATATCCAGTGAGCGTGTGCAGTATTCCTGCTTCCAAACATCCCCGGAACACGTACACGATCCCTGTACCAAGCACTGATATGTGCAGACATTCCAGACGAGCACAGTAAGGAGTACAAATAATAAAAGTACAAAAATACACAACCACGGACCTAAGTGTGCACTTCCTATGGAAATAAAGACAAGATGAAATATGAACGATATAGAACTAAAAGTGAAGTGCAAATGCGTGAAAACTAGCCCAGATGAGTCTGAAAAACCCTATATAAATCGGACTCATCACACCCCCAGACTTAACTATTTGAGTGTCCCGAGCAAACAAAATCTAAGCAGATAGGGAAAATGATTTAGCTAACAAAGAAATTGAAAAACAAAGTACCATGCGAAGTCGCATGCTCGCGTGCGTAAAAATACAATAGAGAAAATTTCTAAGTATGCAGAATAGTTTATATTTTTCACAATGCGTATCAAAATTTTATTACTACTCAAAAATAGAATCACGGTGAATCAACTGGTCACGCATAGGAAGAAAGTAGGCAGGCCACTAAGGTGAGCTTTGTCAAAGATCGGGGCTCAGGATCACCTCCAAAGGAATCCACCAATGTCGGGGACCATACGCTTGCCCGTTCACACTCTCTCCACGGCACTAGTTAGACTCAAGCGCAAATCCGTAGGACTTTAGGATAATCACGGGGCTTGGGTTACGGTGAGGTAAACAATGATAAAAAGAAAGGCTATGCACCTAACCCAAATGAGCTAGCCTAAAAAGAATCCAACCGCTAACCACAATATATGCGTGTACACCACACCTCCAGACTTTAACTTTTAACAAATGGGTGTGTGCACCGCCTACTCCAAATATAATCACATTTCCAAAAAAGGTTTTTAATTTAAACCTTTTCTTTTCACTTCTTTTTTTTTCTTTACAAATATTTTTCTTTCATTTTTTTCTTTTTCTTCATTTTAATTTCACAATTCAGCAGAAATAGACTCTGGAGCACTTCCACATTTTCACAAATAATAACACCACATCACATCCCAACATGAAAATATAAAACACTAACTCGACTTGGGTGTGCGACTAGGATAGGCTATGGGGCTTTGGTGAATGAAGGTGGGGCTGAATCAAAAGAAGGGTAGGCACAATGGGGCTAGCGAGGATATGACGTTAGGAACGGTACAAAGCTCAATCGGGCCCAAAATGATGGCCTACATCACGCTTACGCTTGACTAGCCATGCACATATGCTTCGAGAGTAGCTTGGGGCAAGTTCTTAGCCACCGAGAAAGATAATCCTTCCTCCCGACTCGAGCAAAATGAGGCTAGTGGCGGCTACACACATCCCTACACTACCGTTTGATTCATACCGGATTCACCAACTTTTGAGTAGAATAAAAAGTCTTTACGCAAATAGAAAAATATAAAACTATAAGCATATAGAAAAATTAAATCTACTCAAATTTCTACACGAGACGAGAGCAGTTGACTAGAAACACAACAAGGTCAACATTTTTCTCTGTCTCACAATCCTAAGCCAGCACCATAATTTTCCCAAATCTAACAAAGAAATGAGTTTAACTCGCGGCACACAAACAGCTAAGCACGCGCTCAAGTGGGTGCAGTGGTGTGCAGTGCAATGAACTAATCATAATAAATCAATAAAAGCTTCTAGTATGCACATGAAATGTGCGCGTGCAAAAGGTAACAAAACTGGCTCTCCCCCAGACTTAAACTAAACTACACAGCATATGATAGAGAAATTAAAATCATAAAGAGCTAAGGGAAGAGGTTACCCAATGCTCAGCTAGTGAGCATACCAGAAGACGCGTGGAAACCGGAAGCAGGCCCGCCATACGAAGAATCACAACCCCGCCAATGCAATTTGCTATGAATACCTGCAGGGGTGAGCTCCACAAAAACAAAAGAAAAAATATACAAACTACAAAGAAATACTAAAACTAAATAGACATAAAAACGAAAATGCAGAAAATGAAAGATAAGTACTGGGGTTATTGTCATCCCAGCACGACTTATTCGGCTACGAAAAGGTTCTAGCTAATGGGCCTATGAAATAAAAAGTGCACAGGTAACTGGCCTAATATCCGTTGCAGTAGCAAGTACCGATACAGAGATAGAGCAGTTATCCCTCTACCTAAATAATCATACCTGCTCCTCGCAGGCAGAGGAAATAGGAAGTACGATGAGGAGGAGGCCTGGTCCTCACTCATCTCACCACAAAATGAATCCTTGCCCAGCAAGGTATCGTCTACTACAGGGAGAAGGCAAGAGGAGAAAGAAATCAATGGAGCTTCCTCAACAGAGGAGGAATCAACCTCCTTACGAGAGAGGATGCTATCATCGATGACTCGAGCTGAAAGCTCCAAGTCCTCCTAAAGCTCCTGCGGGGACTCAACCCGCCCAGGCTCAGATAAAGAAGAGGGATCAAGAAATAAAGGCGAAGAAGAACTAAAATAATCAGAAATAGGGGGAGTGGTCCCGGTCTCACTCCCAGCAGGATCCAAGCAAAGATCACTATCGGTGTCATATGAGTCGTACCGAGGGGAATCCGAGAACTCGAGGTCCGCGGTGGTTAGAGGAACGGCCTCATCCAATAAGGAGGTACAAACCTCCACATCAGAAAGAGGGTATTCCTTATCCCACTGTGGTGCTCCATAGTGTTCCGAAGATCCACCTTCTCCGTCGGAGATAGTGGAGTCATCATCCCACTTCGGTGCAACCTCGGGCTCTGAATTATCCACGATCACAGCATCATCAGCCGACTCACTAAAAGTAGGGATAGATAATTCTTGCAAAGAAGGCGGAGGAACAACAACATCAGAGAAAATATGTGCGGGTTCCTCCGGGGGTGAATCAACAAGAGGGGAAGAGGGCATGGGGAGAGACGGTGCCACAATGTCGTCACACCGATCAGTAGAAAGTCTGATGGGTATATCCGCAGCAGTCCCCCATAGACAAGGTGGTGCTGTGAACATATCATCAGAATCAGAAGGGGCAGCCGATTGAGAGGTGGATGGAATGAATCGGATACCCGGTTCATCATCCTCCTCCAACTGGCGCTGAAATTCTGCGCAATCTTTCAACACGTGGTCGGTGCTACGACAACACAAACATCGTTTTCCATTACTCCTCGGTACAGGTGGGACCGGAGAGGAATAAGAAAAAGATGAAGGCGTAGAAGAGGAGTGACCATAAGACCTTGGTTGGGTGTATGAAGTACCATAAGAAGACGGTGCTCCATACACAGAACCACGAGAATTATTCTCCCATTCTTTAGTGGGGCACTCATCACTACCATGTCTATAATCCCCGCACCATCGGCAACGGATATTCATATAAGAATACATGGTGCAACAAGAATAATTCACCAACAGAAAGTTTCTAAGCAACAATTAACTATACAGCACAAATAAAAGAATAGGAAAACCTACTATAGCAAAATTAAAACTAGAATAGGAACAAATAAAAACAAACACAAATGTTAAAAACTAAAATAAAGAAGATAGTGATATGAACAAATGAAAAGGGGTTTCTATCTCTTATCTTCCTCTACAAAAACTCACACGACTGTGTTCCCCGGCAACGGCGCCAAAAACTTGATGCTTAAGATCACGGCAGTGAACCGGTCGCACAAGTAATATAAAATGGGCGAGTTTTCCCAAGTATCGATCTCTCAAGGAACACAGTAAGGTGGAGTTAATTTTGAGGAGGACTTGAGATTAAAGTCCTTAGGTCGGAGGTAACGATGGGGGCTTTGATATTGCGGACAAAGAAAATAAAACACTATCAACTACTCCTATGCAACGCTGCTATGCGATGCTTCGCCAGGCGGGATGGAAGACTAGTCGGGCCGCTATGCACCGAATCACTAGGCGGATGGGCGAGTAGGCTTGCGGATGAGGTGATGAGAATGGCGGAATGAGGATTGTGATCACCTCTTCGCTATGCACGCCACTAGCAATTGCTAGTGCGGCAAGGGTGGATGGTGGTGGATGGAATATGGCGCACCTCAAGACAATAACAGAAATAAGAAATCACATCGACATGATTTGATACAAATGTATCTTTATACTATAAGGAAACCCCTAAACCCTCATGGTGTAACATTCGGTGGACCAAAATACCCTCATAAAAGCGGTTTTGGTGGGTTAATTGGAGGGTACTTGGGTCATTTGGCCGGATCAACCTTAATTAAATACGCACCCGCACTGTTCAACCCACTCATTCTCCCGATACGGTCTTCTTCTTCTACAACAGCGACAATGGCGACGCGGAAGCCGACGCCCCTGATTTCGCGAAAACGCCCCTCCATCGCTTCAACCTCTTCCTCTGCAACCGACGGCTCTGCTGCCATATGTTAAATCCCGCATGGCGCCCTCCACCGCTTCCTCCTTCCAGCGCAAAGTCCCGATTTTGGGTTTTGTTCTTCTCCAACCTGCGACGTGTCGTCGCCCATCGCCCATCGCCCTGTACGCCTCTTATATGCTCATCGCTCGATGCTTCGCCTCTCTACTTCTCCTCACCGACTCTCACTCACACAGTTGTCCCAGTTTTCTGCCCTAGCTCACTTTCTCCTCCACACGTCGGTGTCCCTCCTCGCCGTCGGTGTACTCAGCCACCAAACAGGTCGCCTGCATCTTCTTGCCTGCCAGTAAGTGCTTCACGGTCTTCGATTTTCTGTTTTGATTTTTGTTTTGCCCCTCTTACGGTGGCTGTCCGATTTCTGTTATCGTTTCGGATTTTGATGTGGTATTTGCTGTGTAAGTTGAAATCAAGATCAATAGCTCACTTTCTCCTCCCTTCTGCTTGGTTATCCTCCTCACGCCGGTCTCCCTCCTCGTCGTCGGTGTACTCCGCCACCAAACAGTTCGCCTGCATCTTCTTTCCGGTCAGTAAGTGTGTGCTTTTCGGTCTTCGATTTTCTGTTTTCATTTTCGTTTTGCCCCTCTTATGGTGGCTGTCCGATTTCGGTTATGATTGGGATTATGATGTGGTGTTTGTTGTGTAGGTTGGAATCAAGATCAATAATTTTCTTTTTGCTCTCATCAAGGTAATTCCCTTATTTGCATCTGTAGCTGTATAAATATCATCAACAACTGAATGGAAATCCAGTTTGTCTCTTACCTGCTCCATCTGTTCTTACTCGATTTGTGCGTTCCCCTGAGATGAATTTACTCAGATCTGAATGGCTGTGACAAAGTATTGGTTATAGCTGCATGTTCTTACATGTAAATGACCGAGCTTTTTTAGTTACCAATATTTGTTTCCCATGAGGTTTCATCCAATTATAGACATATCTCTGCATAGTACAAAAATTATAAACATACAGTTTAATAATCATTACTATTGGTTATAGCTTCATGTTCTTCACTATAAATGAGAGCGCTTTTTTTGTTACCAAAATTGGTTTCCCATGGGGTTTCATCCAATTATAGACATATCTCTGCATAGTACACAAATTATAAACATACAGTTTAATAATCATTACTATTGGTTATAGCTGCATGTTTTTTTAGGTTATTTCCCTATTTCTGATGAGTTGCGACATTTCTGCATCCTTCAATTTCTGGTGAGTTGCGACCACATATTTTTATAGGTGGTTTCCATGCTTATTCTTGCATCTTTCCATTTCTGTTGGTGGAGACTCTTCTTCTTCCACAAACCATGGATAATTTATTATCGTGAATCTGGAATAGGATTAACTTAATCGCTCCTTTTTCTGAACTACACCAAAAACCCTTGAAGTAGAAGCCCTAAACATTGGGTTGAAAGGAATTGCACTTTGAAAGGACTTGCTATACACTTGAAACTACAGAGCGATTTGAGGATAATTTTGTATATTGAAGTTCATAATCTTGATTCTTGATTAAGCTATTCCATGTTAATTTCTTATATTATAGCTGTTATGTTTGTATTTGGAGAAGATTGATGTTCTATTTTTAGTTTGTTGTTGTCTTGATTATAAATTACAACTGTTATGCTCGAACCAATCAGAGAATTATTAATACCAAAAATTGAGCAATTAGCACTTGGTCATCCTGATAACCAGATTAAATCTATTGAGCTAGAGCTCTCAAAGTCAGCAGGTATTGAGAATAACAATACGTTACAGAGCTTTGATTAAATGCTGGTGAAAGCTCTGTATATTAAATGCAATCAAAGCAGTATTATGGACAACAGAGCATTCCTAACAATTAAAATTATGTTTGTTGTTATCTCCATTCACATGCTTCTTTAGGAGGAGAAATGTTTACCTTGAAAGTGAGGTGTACGGACAACTTATACTTCCCACACTTCCCACACTCTGGAATCAGCTACAGGATCAATAAAAATATGTAGTTTAATATTATTTGGTTTTCTCTGGACTGAGATATCTGAATTAATTTTCTGTACAGATGTAGTGCTGAAGAAATGATTCAGTAGGTTTAATATGTGCAGCATGGATCAAGCTAGAAATACCTTCCATTAAAACGTTACCTTGCAGTTTTTGATAAAAAAATCGCAGCCTTTTATAGTCTTCCAAAACTGCAAGGCTGGAGTTTTTACTAAGCTGCAACCTTGCTGTTTGATAAGCCGCAAGGGTGCTGTTTTGATCAAAATTGGGTGCATTTTCTATCCAAACTGGAGTTTTTATTAAACACACGGAAGTCAAAGTTTGGGTAAAAAAATCTCACAGAAGTTCCAAATGCAGTCAAACCGCCACAACTACGTTACTACCATAGTCACCATCCCCGCTCAAGATCCACAAGTGTTCAATACAGAGCCTGTTGCGAAGTGCAATTATTATTAAATATGCTTATACAGGATATGAATTCTATGGAGCTAAACTCCTATGCTAATTTCTGGGATATTTCAGGAAAATCAAGTAAAAGAAAAGGCAGAGGTAGAGAAGTCCAGCATCTTTGGTGAAGTTCATACAATTAATGACCGTCCTTCAGAAGAAAGAGTTGAAGTCTTGCATCAACAATCTGGTTTGTTCACATCTATTTGAAATAAGTAACAAATTTATCCTTTTTTGCCGCTAGAAGTTCATCATATTATGTTTTGGTAGTTTGAATTGCTAGCATGCCTTATCCTCTCAAAATGAAATCAAGGCATTAAAGGGAACAGAATTTCTTAAAGACAAAGCTGTTGTGGAGGTAAATGTAGAAAACAAGCTCTGTTTCTAAATTTCTATCCACCTGTTTGTTTGAAGGTGTTATTTCTTAGATATGATTTGCCTTTTCGTTAAACAAGTAGTTGTGAAGGGAACAATTTTTGGTTGCCAATGATTTCCACCCGTCCATGAATGCATTTTGTGCCCACAAGTAGACACTGAATTTTTCCATCCGGGCTCCAGACTCTGGGTGATCCCACACAACCAAACTATATATTTCCAGTTAAATGTTATATAGACAATTAAGACGCCTTTATTTTCCATCGTACATCATTAAGTTGGCTTTATGTTTTTCCCAACATGTTTGTTCATCATAAACAAAGCATGTCGCCCTCGACCAATATCGGCCCCACGATCAATATCACCGCCCATGTCCAATATCGGCGCCCATGTACAATGCCGGCGCTCATGTCCAATGTTGGCCCCTATGTCCAATGTCGACGCTCCCGACCAATGTCGGCGCCCCTGACCAATGTTGGCTCCCCCGTCCAATGTCGCCTCTCTGGACCAATGTTGCCTCTCATGACCAATGTCGCCCCCGCGACAACTGTCACCCCCCAAACAAAAGTCGCACCAACAACAAATGTTACACCCATGACAAATGTCGCACCCATGATCAATGTTGCTCCCACGACCAATGTCGTCCCCCGGACCAATGTCTCCCCCACGACTAATATCGACCCGACGACGAATGTCGGCGTTCCGTCGAATATCGCCTCCACGCCGAATGTGGCCCCCACGCTGAATGTCGCCCCCACGACGAATGTCACCCCCACAATGAATGTCGCCTCCCGTGCGAATGTCTCCACCACGACTAATGACTCCCACACAACAAATGTCGCACCCACGACAAATGTCGCTCCACGACGATGGTCGCCCCCACGACGAATGTAGCCTCCCGTGCAAATGTCGCCACCACGACTAATGACGCTCCCACGACAAATGTCTCCCCACGACAAAGGTCGCCCTCACGGAAAATGTCGCCCCCTCGATAAATGTTGCAGCCTCAGCCAAATGTCGCCCCCTCGACAAATGTTGCACCATCGACCAATGTCGCACCCACGACGAATGTTGCCCGCATGGGGTTCCCCGTGCACGACTGCTTGTATTACATTAAGCATAGCTTCATCAAATACAAAGAGTTCAACTAAACTATCATCAACAAGAGAAGAAAAGTGTGCGAAATCGACCGAATCTGAAGCCTTGCTGAGGATTCACGGTTGGAATCGTCGGGTTATCAATTCGCATCCAAGCTCGGTCCGCAACTGCGTCCGGGGTAGAGAAGGGCTGTCACCACCTTCCAATGGCCCGTCTTCTTCGTGTCACAATCCGGTGGAGGATGGAAAAACTTCCCCTAGCTTGATGGAGAAAGCTAGGTCAAGCTCTTCTTATAGCTCAAGGATGAAGGAGGAGGCCGAGAGGAAGCTCCGGCTTAGATTTGGCGGTGAAAGCTTGCCCGGAGCACCTCCCTAGGGTGGAGATTGAAGGAGGACAGCGGAATCCCTCCTCGAAGATGAAAACGGCGGAGGAAAAATGAGCGATCCGGAATTAGGGCGGAACCTGCAAATTTATAGATTGCAGAAATTATAATGCACACGACCAGTGGCGCACGACCAGCGGTCGTGCGCACTATGTCTAGTGGTAGTGTGTTTGCCCCAGGCAGATTTTGGAAAAATATGGAATCAATGCACACGATCAGTGGCGCACGACCAATGGTCGTGCGCACTATGTCCAGTGATAGTGCGCATACCCCAGGCAGATTCGGGAAATCAGGGAACATTGTGCACGAGCAGTGGCGCACGACCAGTGGTCGTGCGCACTATATCCAGTGAGTGTGCGCAGTATTCCTGCTTCCAAACATCCCCGGAACACGTACACGACCCCTGTACCAAGCACTGATATGTGAAGACATTCCAGACGAGCACAATAAGGAGTACAAATAATAAAAGTACAAAAATACACAACCACGGGCCTAAGTGTGCACTTCCTATGGAAATAAAGACAAGATGAAATATGAACGATATAGAACAAAAAGTGAAGTGCAAATGCGTGAAAACTAGCCCAGATGAGTCCGAAAAACCCTATATAAATCGGACTCATCACCGGTCGATTTTCTTCTCCACAAGATGTAGAAAAACCAAAAAGCATTACAGGAATAAGAGATGTAAATATTTAAAAGATGAAGTTCTCCCTCTTGTATACTTCACTGTAGAACGATACTCGGTTGGTGCTTGAGATCTCCGTTTGATGGCAACTGGTCGGCTCTTCGTATTCGATGTAGAACTTGGATCGCCGGAGACTTTCGATCACGAGTGGGAGGGAGATGACTGTCTTCTTCTTCGATAGAGACTTGTGGAACGGAGTGCAAGAAGAGCGATTGAACCCTAGAATTCACGTACTTCCATCATTCTAATTTCTCCAGAGATGAGGCACAGAAAATAAGGCGGCCTTTTATACGTCTTCATGAAAATAGGCTAGCGCCGGCGGTAAGACTAGCATCCGACGGTAAGTTCACGCGCTTGTTATGCCAGCTATCATCCAAATATGGAATGCTATTTAAAATGAAATATTTTCCGCTTAATCATTACTAGCGCCACGCGGTTACTGCTGGCGTTACGCGGTAATATGGAGCACGACTATTCGTAACAGTCGTGTCGAGTCGTCGAGAGGCTATCACGGCGCGATAACCTCTATCTCCTGCGGTAGAATAGCATTCATCGAAAGGTCCAGCTTGTCGTTTGTCGAGTCGAGAAACCATGTGTTCATCGAGAAGGCTAGCGATGTGCGGTAACTGGTAGCGCCTAGCGGTAGCAGCCACTCAACGCCACTGTCTCGATGCACTCAACACTTTTCTTCTTAATGCCCTTGATGCGGTGTTGGGTGAGCTAGAGCGGGGCGGTAGCACTAGCGCTTTCTGATAACTTCCCAAGCATCATGTCCATTTAATTCCAGCTATCACGCAACGATAACTTCTACAGCCCGTCGGTATCATCTGTAGGAGGCTTCTTCTCTTCACTTGAACTTGCCAACTTGCACACTCTATCAACAGAAGACGTGATCAAATACAATCTGGGAGTTGATATTCTCAAACACAGGGCATGTGAAACATTGGTTCCAATAAACTCCCCATTTTGATAATATCAACTTCCATTTATGAGAAATGACAAGGAGATAGAGTGCATATAAATAATACGAGTTATAGGCTATCATCAGGTTGCAGCAGGTTCTCTATATGGTTCCCTACATGTGCTCCTCTTATCTACATGTTCGACATGCTCCCCCTATCTATGTGCACTCCCTCTACATGTGACCTCTCCTAATACCATACTCAAGAGCGTACTCATGAACACTTTATTCTCCCCCTTTGATAATATCAAAAGGGTGGGCAAGGCCAACCAGACATGCATGATGAAAAATAGTAGAAATGATGAGCGTTGTGAGAAGTAGCAAGTAGTGCACACACAAAGGTAAAGATAAACATGAAACACATAAAGGTGATTCAACAAAAATACATATCAGAGAGTTTCAGGCACATGAGCACACACTGGAGCAAAGTACATAGTCAGAGAAAATCATGTTTCAGATTAATCATGAATTGGACAGCACAGACTAAACTAAGCACACAACGAGTACGTCTACAATGCTATAAGAGTAAGGAAGTAATCAAGTGAGACAAACATTGAAAATGTCATGAGTGTAAATCGTGTGCTAGTATGCATTGTGCGAAAGAAAAGGTTAGTTTAGTTGCAGTCCAATTCTTATGCGTGGAAGTTTTAGACAAGACAATGACATGTGTATGTGTAACATCGAAAGCGAGATAACACCAAGGAAAAAATAGTATATTGTCCATGTGAATCTCGATCGCCTAGGAACCTAACACAAGAGAAATAAGATGAATAATCACCTCACATCATTCGATGTCATACATGGGCAAGAACTAGGGGCACTAATCTAAAGATATAGTCGATGCACAAGATCGAAGTGACTCGTTAACCAAGGTGCTCATTCTCACAATGCTCATGAAGACTTATAGGAGGAGTGAGTAGTGCTTGGGGGGACTGTGACAAGAGATGCTATAACAAGCATATTTTTATTTTGTTAGCATAGAGCTATCACTTTTGTTATCATTTTTTATTCACAGAGCCCCGAGTCAATCGAAATCTATCCATCTAGATAGATACACTTTAACTTGTATACATACGACTTTTGTACTAGAGTTTTGGCCCAAAGTTTCACACCTGGCATAATCACAAGTGTACCGTGACATTGATTATTCAACGTATTTTTAGCATGTTATAATATAGTGTCACGATTTATACCATGTACGCATATCATTTTTCATCTTGAGTGCACCGGCTAGGGATGTGTGTAGCATGTGAATTCATTCCCCTATCTAAGTCCTCACACATACCTAGAGGCATAGTTAACACACACGACCTTGTCTTGTCGCACTCAATAGCGAAGCACCTATAGATTCAGTCCACTATAACCGGAGGACAATGTTTGCATAGATTAAAAGTCTAAACTCAAACATTGCATGTACGCATTATGGTCTAAGTCGCAGTCATGTGAGCCCTTATAGCATTATAAATCAACAACAGCTTTTTGTTTTTTTGAAAAGAAAAAAATGACAAGAGAACTCAAGTAAAAACACAAAAACAAATAAAAAATAAAAATAAAAATAAAGACATAAACCAACAACAAAAAAACATCAATGATTAGGATGAGAGGTCCAGAATACCAAGCTCGAGTCGAAGTAGTAAGAAACGTGCATCCGGGAGTGGCTTGGCGAATATGTCCCCTAGTTGGTCATCAATGCTAATGAAACTCACACTCACGTTCTTCTTTTTTATATGGTCTAGAATAAAGTGGTGATGCACATTAATATTGAAAGTGAGGGATAGATATGCTTAAACTCTAGAGGGGGGTGAATAGAGTATTTTAAAACTTTAATTAATTTTTACAGCATATTAAAATAAGTGATAAGTATATTTATAAAGAGAGATGAAAACAAAAACAATCACAGCACACAGAAATAAACAATAGAGCAATCCATACGACACAAGGAATTTATAGTGGTTCCCCTAAATTTGGGTACATCCACTTTTCTACCACCCTAGTAGGAATCCACTACAGGTTTTTGATCAGGTGCCCTGCCACCACAGGTTTTTGCTCAGGTGCTATGTCACCATAAGATCTATTTTATTAAGGGAGATCTCACAACCCTTTTAATCTTTTGATCAGGTGCCCAAAAACCAAACTAAGTCTTTTGATCGGAAGACTTAACCACCAAAGTCGTTAACTTTTGAAGGGAGTTATAGCCCTGTACACATTTGGAAATGAAAAAGTGATGTTGTCTTCTCTTTCTCAAACAACTGAGAAGACTTTAGTGGATGATGTTGTCAAAGCTTCCCCTGAGATGTAGAATGGTTCAGGAAGATGAGAGCTTTGCACAGGGTGTAGGCCTTTATGGAGATCTTCAGAAATTTCTTGGACTGGTGTTGATGAGTTGTCCTTTTGAAGCCTGAACTAGAAACTGAAGAAGACTAAAGATCTGTGTATTGATGTTCTTATTCAATTTTCTGTAGATAGCAATTTTTTCTCTGTAAAACATGTTTCACTTGTTGTGTAAATGATCTCTTGTAATTCCTTATTGTTCTGAAGAGAAGAATTTGCTTTTTATATATTCTGAAGGATTTCTGCCATTTTGAATTTGAAAAAGAACTCCTGAATTTAACGTTGAAATCCTGGGAGTTGAACGGCTGGAATTTATCTTAAATGTATTTCCTCAACTGTCTCAGTAAATAAGTCAAGTAATTACTCTGTGAAATTCATAATTAATGTCGCAAAGCAACGACTATATTCTTAAAAATATGAGCATTAATTATCATAGAATTACTACAACCTTAGAATAATCTAAAATGAAATCAAAATGAGAGAAAATGCCAAATTGATTCTGAGAGAAATCGTCGAACGCAGGATAGATTTCGTCGACCTGAACTTCAAGTTCATCGAGCTGAGAAATCTTCTTCGTCGAGCTAAGCTCGGAGAAAGTTGATCTGGAAAATAGTCTGTCAAAGCTGAGCTCCAAGTTCGTCGACCTGAGATAGAATTTCGTCGACCAGAGAACTTGAGAGAAGAGAGAAGATCGTCGACCTGAACTCCAAGTTTGTTGAGCTCAGCTTAGAGTAGAGACTCTGAGTTCATCGATCTGCGATCGATGATCATCGAGCAGAGTTCGAAGAACTTCGAACTGATTCTCTGAACTCTTAAAAGTTGCAATTCTTCTATGTCTGGATCTCTGATTTCTTCTTATGGATGGATCAATGTTTGTCTAACCTAGTCAAACTGACCAAGACCTTAGAACTAACAATTTGACCATAGGCTATACATGGAGGGTCAATAACCTAATAGTGAACCTAACCCAAATCCAAACTAGAGATCCAACAATCTCCCCCTATTTGGGTGAGGTCACTAAACAAAATAGAAAAATATAAAAACAGAAAGCGATATTAATATCTGACAGAATTTTAAAACCATTCAGCAGATATAATATAGCTCAGTTCAATACACATATATATCACAGAGAAATAAATGTTCAAGATTTGTCAGAGGGAGGAGCAGATGATGATTTAGCAAACACAATTGTCCTGTGAGGATTCTCTGCTTCCTGTTTAGTCATTTTCAGATCTTAAACTCCACGAAGTGTAACAGTTGAAGCTCTGGGAACTGCAGCTTCTGGATGTACCTGTATATATTCAATGGGATAAAATAAATGTCTATCTACCTGGAATTGGTCAAACTCTTTCTGTCTATAGGTAGACATTGTAGTGAATTTTGATGGATCTGATCCTTCTGCTTTGGCTTTGTTCATCTGAGATAAACCAATCAATTCTTGAAATCTTGCCATTCTGAAATTTGGATCTAACTCAGGTTCATATGTGGGAGATAAAGGTCTTTCTGAATTAGACATAGAAGCATCCTGATAAGAATTTTGAGACTTTCTAAATAAAATAGATTTCTGTCAAAAATTTGTTGGAGGAAGAGACTGTTGCGGTTGGCCTGAATAGTAAGACCTTGGAGGTCTGTATTGACTGTACTTCCCAGTAGGTCTAGAATACTGATGGGAGGCTGGCCTGGGAGTCTAAGAGCTACTGGAAGCTGGCTTTTGATCTTTAGCAACACTTCCTAAAGCACCTGTAGCAAGAGGAGAAGGAGGAGTAGGTCCTCTCCTGGTCTGCTTAAGTGGGGATTCGTATCTTCTCTTTTTCTTCCTTTCCTTCAGCTCATTCTTAGAGTATCTCATCCATTGTGGCATATTTGGTGTAACACCCTAGTTTTCAGACCTGGAGTCGCTGGAAGCTAATGCCCGACAGAAGAGACACCGGTGGCGGTAGGTCGATAAGCATGGTATTGGATCCAGTGTGCACGATCATGGGATTCAGTACGTACGACCACTGGTCGTGCGCCACTGATCGTGTGCACTATTCTCCATTTTTCCGAGTTCTTCCTAGGGCAAACACACGACCATTGGACTTAGTGCGCACGACCACTGGTCGTGCACCGCTGCTCGTGTGCTTTGGTACCATTTGTTCTAGAGTTCTGCCAGTGTTAAACGCACGATCATGGGATCCAGTGTGCACGACCACTGGTCGTGCACCACTGAACGTGTGGACGGGTGTAGGTCTATCACTTTTCTTTCGTGGCTGTTTGATGCTTCCTTAAACCCGATCCAATGGCCCAGGATCTTCCGCCCAAATGACTTTATTAGGGCTGAGAGGGTCTTTCTCCCCATTTCTCATCTTCTAGAGTGAGTTAGGGTGGAGAGGAGGAAAAGGGAGGAGGAAGGAGAAGGTCTTCCACCGCCATTGACGAAGCTTCGGAGCTCCGATCGTCATTCTGAGACCGGATCGGTGGAGAGGGCGTGGAGGCGCTCGTGTCAATCCGTTCAAAGCAATGATTGCATGGCTAGGAAGAGAGGTCGTAAGGTAACGACATTTTCTCCTCTCATTTTATAGGATGCGTGCATATATTCTCTTTTCTTTCTTGTTTTTCAAGCTTTTGGGCTTCAAATCTCTCAAATGAGAGGGGTTTGGGTCGCCATGGTTCAAGAGGAACCACCGGGTCGATTATGCCCGTCCCTGGCATGATTTGCATTAGAGATCTGCTCGGTTATTGGATTAGGTATTGTGGGTGAAGCTGTAGTCACGACCGTTAGTCCGACTCGGTGATGTTGCATAGCGAGCCTTAAGGATTTTGTAGAAATCCGTTGCGGAAAGATGTTGTTTGTGATGTATGTGTTTTCCCCCTTTTCGAGTGAGTACTTGTAGCCGAAACCGGACAGGATTAGCTCTGCATTGGCAGTAGATGGTTTCCTTGGTGCGCGGGAACGTTGCAGTATGAATGAGGGATTAGGGTGGGAAAGGCTATGGATTGTGATGTGATAAGGTGAGGCTTTGTCTCCGTGGTCGGCTGGCTATCCCATGACGTGCAAGTCATGTGGGGAGAGTGTCCAGGCGAGACTAGTCCCCTTCTGTGAGACTGACGAGAATGCCACGCATTGGACAAGCCTGGGTAATGAAGACCACGAGCGGGTGGGGTCCAGCAAGGGTTCTTAGAATCGGTCTGTGTGTGAGACGGAAACCTGATGTGAGAAGTCAGGGTTTTCAGGCAATCCCGAGTCTAAGACCCACGTGCGGGTGGGGCCTTGGCAAGATTTTCGTGTTGTGGCTTGTATGTCGTTAGGGGAATTGCAATACCCTTTTGTTTGCGGCTTGACTCCGATGGGGAAATTGGAAGTACCCAGTTGTTATGATGATGTGTTACATGCATACGCTATAGGGTGCCTTGGGTGAAGCCCGAGTTTGTATACATGCTGCATAGTAGGCGCCTTTGATTATATATTCAACATAGAAAACATGTTTGTTATTTGAGACATCCAAACCTGTTTTTAAAGCTTTACATGTTTATGTATATGACATACGAAGTGCTGACTTGCAGGTTGGAGGTGTACCACGGGGTCTGTTAGGGGCGGCCGGGAGGAGATGTGTTGGTTACACAGTAGAGGTCAGCCTTTGCTGACCCACGTTACCACAATTTTTTACAGGGCAAGGATCGCGGGCGGGAGCAAGTGCGCCGGCCGAAAAGGCCTAAGCCTCATAAAGTGATTACCATGCTTACAAGCTTGTTTTCTTCGTGACTGTGATGCTCCATGTTTTTGATATTTTTGGCTTGCATGTCGAGGTAGCCTAGGAGTTCTTTTGCACGTTGATGTTTGACCTTGTTGTCATTTCAGTTTTGTACTTATTTTGCGTAAGGCCTTAAGGCCATTTTGATACTCCTGTTTGGTAGTAGATAACTTCTGGTTTTGTTGGTGTGTTTCCGCTATTGCTTTATTCTGAGTTTTGAGTTGGGTAGTTAATATCATCTTTTAATGCTGAAGTTGTGGCATCCGTATGTTGTGGGACCCCGACCGGACACATATTATATGGTCATTACAGGGGAGGTGTTACATCTGGAGTGAGAGGAACATTATGCAGAATATAGTAAGGAATGTCAGCTGTAGGATTAGGCTTAGGAGCAGCCTTGGCAGGAGCCTTTCTCTTCTTAGCCTTTGATTTCTTTGAACTGGAATCATTAGAATCCTCATCATCATCAGATGATTCAGGAGGATTATCATATAGTTTATTCAACTTCTTTAAGCATTCAGCTGAGATTCCTGGAACATGTGGTTGTGCTTGACTTGCTGACTCTGCAAAACTCTCTGTAGCAATCTGAACACTTTCTTCTTCTTATTCCATGTCTGCAAACATAATATCATCAAGATTTTGGCATTGGAGATTCACACCAGCCAAATGTTGGTGGATAGAAATCCTTATGCTCAGGAACTGGCTTACTAACATCTTCAACAGCTAAATTTTCTGTAATCACTGGAACTACAAAACTTGCCTTTATTTGATCCACAACTGCAGGAATTATTGGAGCAGTATAACATACAATATCCTTAGAGTACTGAACATCAAAACTTGGTAAAGCATTTTTGTAAACTGAATTAAAAGAATTTAGTAAAGAATCCAAATCAACTGTGGGATTTATAATAAAATCACCAAGAGTGGTTATTTCAGCAACTATATCACAAGCCATGTCAGTATCTGAATCATCAATCATATGTATTATTTCTGTTGGAATGTCTGCCTCTGGGTAATTTTCTGCTGCTGCTGCTGCTGGAGGAGGAACTGGAACTTCTTCATGGAACATCTCCCCCTGCCTGGTTTCAGATGGTCCTAAAGTCAGGCCCCTAGAAGAAGGAACAGAGGTGAGAGCAGCAACTCTAATAGAGAGAGAAGTGATGGATGCAGAAAGATGAGCAATAGATTTTGCTATTAATTGCTCCATAGATGGAGAAATGAAAGCTAGAATATCTTTGGTAATGTTAGAGAAATTTAAATATAAAGGTTTAGGAGCAGAGGGAATATAAGTGGTATGATGGCCACAGTTGGAACATACAGAGAAATCATGGTAGAAATCTGTTAGAAGAATTCAGGGAATGTGGAAGTAGGGTTGGATGGAATTGCAGTAGTGGAGGTAGGAATTATGGCAGTGGGTGTTGAGGTGGTTTCCTGAACAGGAGATGGAATTGGGGAATGGTGTAGAGATGGTGGAGGGGGAAATAGCAGATTGAAATTGGGCTGAGAGGATGTGGATGGAATATCAGATAGATGAGTTGGGAGTGGAGATGGAGGTAGTGGAGATGGAATGTCCTCATGGATGATGATTGGAGAATGTGGAGGTGATGGTGGTGGAAGAGGTGAAGATGGTTGTTGTTGTTGTGAAGGAGGAGGAGGTGAAGGAATTCTTGTGGGTGGAAGTACTTCTTCTAGAGGTGGTGGAGAGGCTATTACTGCCCTAGTGTCCTCAGACGTTCTGGAGGAGGATGGCATGGATGGTTTTGGGATAGACCTCTCCTATCTGCCAAACAAGGCAGAGGTTGTCCTCTTAGAGGCATTTATGAATATGGTCTGGGAGACCAATAATTCAGGTGCCTTTGCCTGGAGGAAAATTCCTAATATCCTCCCAAAACAAACCTCTTTCTTAGAATTCTTTTTCTTAAGAAACACAAACAATAACTTTCTACAATTTACTACTTTCTTATTTACCAGAGCACACATCACCAAAAACTGGTGCATGATTATATAGTCATGGGCCGTGTGTTTGCCCAGCAAAACCTTACCAACAACATCTACTAGAAATTTATACTCAACAGATAGATTCTTTTTTAGTAGCTTATTGGGGTTTCCTTCAGAGTGACCCATTTTAATCAGCATATTATCATATTCAGAACAATCTATTTCAATATCCTCTTCTCCATTTGCCAAAACAAAAATCTCAATTAAAATATCAGGGGTTAGGGTAACCTGATTGCTGGCGATGGTACCAGTCATAGTTTTTGCGTCTGGAGAAATTGAAGTATAAACTCATTCCCTTATTTCAGTTGCTAGCAACTTGATCCTGGTGGTCATGATTTTCTTCAGTTGTTGTTCTTCAAACAGCTGTAGAATGTCTGTGAAAATCTGGTTGGTATGGTTGAAGGAATCGAAGTCGATGTCAAAATCGGTGTCATACTTCATGCTGGAGAGGGAAAGCGCCTGAATCGCCATTGGTTTTCTTGCAAAAATAAGAGAACAGAAAGCACGGGATAGAGCGCGAAGAAAACCTAGTTATAAGGTTTTCAAAATATGAAGCGGCGGGCTCTATCCTGCAAAAAACAAAAATCTCCATTCTCAGGTCAACGAAACAATTTCATGAAGAAATGATATCGTCGATCTCAGTTGGAAAAGGGGAAAACTTTTCGTCGTTCTCAGGTCGATGAAAACTTTTCTGAAGCAAGATCGTGGATCTCTGCTCGACGAAAATAACTTCACAGAGCGATTTCGTCGATCTCAGGTCGACGAAATTTCTCAAGAACAGTTCTAAGATCATCGATCTCCATTCGACGAACTATGATCAGTTCTTCAACCTTAGACAGAAATTAAATTAAACTTCTCCATTAATCATACCTAGCTAATTCAGAAAAAAACAGATGTTTCTTCTCATGTAATAGTTTGGTGAAGATGTCTGATCTTTACAAATAAGTAGAGATAAAGACAAGATTAATTTTCTTTGTGTCCCCATACTCTCTAATGAAATAATGTCTAATCTCTATATGCTTAGTTCTACTATGCAGTACTGGATTTTGTGTAATAGAAATTACACTAGTATTTTCACAAAATATAGTTGAGTTATTTAAGTTGAGACCATAATCCAGAAGTTGGTTTTGAATCTATAATATTTGATAACAACAGCTATCAGCTGCAATGTATTCAGCTTCAGCAGTTGAAGTTGACACAGATGACTGTTTTTTACAAAACCAGGACACAAGCCTATCTCCAAGGAACTAGCATGTTCCTGAAGTGCTTTTTCTGTCCACTCTGCATCCAGCATAGTTAGAATCTGAAAATCTAGTTAAGTCAAATTCTGACTCTGTTAGATACCAAAGTCCTAGATTAGGACAACCCTTTATATATCTCAAAATTCTTTTAAGAAAAATAAGGTGAAATTCTTTAGGGTTCACCTGGAACCTAGCATAAAGACATGTAGCAAACATAATATCTGGCCTACTAGCTGTGAAATATAATAAGGACCCAACAATAGCCCTATATATTTTCTAATCAACTAGCTTGCCATGTTCATCAGAATCAATCACAGCATTGGAAGCCATGGGAGTTTTCTTGGATGAGGCATCAGTCATCCCAAATCTTTTAACTAGCTCTTTAGCATATTTTGATTGGGAAATGAAAATGTCATCAGGAGATTGCTTCACTTTGAGATCAAGGAAGTAAGAAAGCTCACTCATGCTACTCATTTCAAACTTAAAATGCATCAGGTCAGAAAACCTTTTCAATAGTTTGGAATCAGTAGAGCCAAAAATGATGTCATCTACATATATTTGTACTAACAATATTTTATCTTTATGATGCCTAATAAATAAAGTTATATCTACAATGCCCCTAGTGAACTTATGCTCTAAAAGAAAGCTAGCTAGGGTCTCATACCAAGCTCATGGTGCTTGCTTTAAACTATAGAGAGCTTTATGTAATTTGAAAACAGAAGAGGGATGAGTTAGAGAGATAAAACCTGGTGGTTGTTTCACATATACTTCCACTTTGAGTTCACCATTTAAGAAGGCACTTTTGACATCCATCTGGTAGACCTTGAACTTCTTGTAGGCTGCATAAGCAAGAAATATCCTAATAGCTTCTAGTCTTGCAACAGGTGCAAAAGTTTGATCATAGTTAATTCATTCTTCCTGTCTGTATCCTTGTGCTACCAGCCTTGCTTTATTTCTGATGATATCTCCTTATGCATCCAATTTATTTCTAAAAACCCATTTAGTTCCAATGACTGGGTAGTCTTTGGGTCTTGGAACTAAATCCCAAACTCTGCATCTCTCAAACTGATTGAGCTCCTATTGCATTGCAATAATCTAGTGTGTATCTTGCTCTGCATATTTTATGGATTGGGGCTCAAGTTGAGATATGAAGCAAGCATGCATCAAGTCTTGGTTGAGTTGATGCCTTGTTTGCACACAAACTGATATGTCTCCAATCACTTAGATATAGGGTGATCTCTAAGTGTGATAGGATCAGTAGGAGGAGTTGGTTCAGCAACAGCATTGGGAAATAATTCCACTTGTGGAATTATGTTTACTGTTGGAGGTTCAGCAATCATTTCATTTAAATCTTCTTCACTGTCTTATTCAATATGTGGAGAGGGATGTGATGTAGCCTCATTGATGAGGTTTAAATCATCCAATTTCCCACATAGTTGGGGTACCTGCAATAAATCTTTGGTAGAAGAATCATTCTCCTTGTAATACATGTAATCTTCATCAAAGGTTATATGTATAGATTCTTCCATTTTTAAGGTTGATTTATTAAAAACCCTATAGGCCTTGCTGACTTGGGAATATCCAAGAAAGTTTCTCACTTCAGCTTTGGCTTCAAACTTTATAAGATGTTTCTTGTTATTATTATGAATATAACATCTACATCCAAAAATTCTAAAGTAATCTATTTTAGGTTGCTTCCCTGTTGGAACCCTAGTTTGGATTTGGGCAAGGATCATTATTAGGATGATTAGATTGACCCAAAATGTATAGTCATGGGTCATAGGTTTGTTTCCAGGTTTGCTCCTTCAGAAAAATTCCAGAGAAATTTAGATTTGAAGTTCAGAAATTCAGCTCAAAGAAATTCTCCAAGCTTAGTTCAACGAACTCTGAGCTCAGTTCAACGAACTCTGAGCTCAGCTTAAAGAAAGCTGTAAAACTCAGTTCAACGATTATGCAGTTCACATTCTCTGAGCTCACCTTGACGAACTCCGAGCTGAGCTCAACGAACTCCGAGCTGAGATCAACGAACTCCGAGCTCAATTTAAAGAAAGCTTTAAAATTCAGTTTGATGATTTCTTTGTAGTATGCAGGCAGAATTATTTACAGTTGGCTGAATTAATTAAGGCTTAATTAAAGGCGATTATAACTATCAAATTTAATGCTATATATTCTTATGAATATAGTCGTTTGGAGGCTGCATTAACTGTGGATTAAATCAGGATTTAATGCTAATTGATTCACAAAAGCAATTACCATTCTTGAGAATGTTTTATCCATTGTAGTCAAAGTAAATTCAAATGTTTGAATTATGTTCAGATAATATATAGAGATATTTATGCAGTGCATGCAGAAGATGAAAAATAGTGAGAGAGAAGAAAGGATCACAAAAACCACAAATCAGTGAATCAGTGAAGAATAATACAGCCCTCATATACACAGAGTTCTTCATCTTTTTCTTCTGGCTTCCAAGGGACAGCTATTCAATATCAGTCCAAAAAGCTTCTGAAGATCAACAACAGCAATCAGAATGCCTACACCCTGAAGCAAAGCTTCCTTCTTTCCTGAACTACTCTACATCTCAGGGAGAGCTTTGACAACATAAACAAAATCCACTAGTCTTCTCTCAGATTGTTGACAGAGAAGAACATCATCTCTCTTTTTCCATTTCCTGTGTACAGGGTTTTAACTCCCTTCAAAAGTTAGTCTTTGGTTGTTAAGTCTCTTGATCAAAAGACTTCGTTTGGTTTTTGCGCACCTAATCAAAATCTCAAAGGGTTGTAAGATCTCCCTTGAAATAGATCTTGTAGTGACAGGGCACCTGAGCAAAAACCTGTGGTGGCAGGGCACCTGATCAAAAACCTGTAGTGGCTTCCTACTAGGGTAGTAGATGATTTGATATACCCAAGTTTTAGGGGAACCACTATAAACTCCTTGTGTTGTCTAGTTGTGCTTCTCTTTATTTCGTCGTGCTGTGATTTCTTTTCTCCTTATATATTTATCTCTAGTGTATATTTTAGATCTATCATTTCTTTCAATTGGTATCAGAGGGATGTTCATTTGGTTTCACAGGCAAATACCTGAACCAAAAGATCCTTGACAGATCTTATTTTACTTTAGATTTTATTATGGCACAAAATGAAGACTTTTCATGCACTAGACCTCCAATCTGGAATCTAAAAAAGTTTGCACTTTGTGAATCAAGGATTAGGATTTATATGAACTTCATTGATGAAAATATTTTTAATTCCATTTTGTCAGGTCCAACTCAACCATCGGCAACAACAAGTACCAATGCTGTTTCATCACCTCAATGGACAGATGCCCAAAAAAGGCTAAAGATTGCTGATGCACAAGCAATGAACATTCTTGCACAATCAATGTCTGATGACATTTTTTTAGGAAATTACTGAATGTTTATCAGCAAAGGATAATTGGGACTCCCTCACAGCAATGGTTGCTGGATCAGCTAAAAAGAGAATATTTGATGCTGACACTTGGAGTGACTCTAACTCTGAAGCTTCATCTTGTACAACTGAAGATGAAAAAGAGTCAAGTGCAAGAGAATTTTGCCTATTGGCAATAAATGCCTCTTGCAGCAACTCAGATGATCAATCAGACACTGAAGCAGAATCTGAATCAGAAGAGGATCAGGTAATCTCTTCCTTTGATTTTTCTTCAAATCATTTTAAAGAAGATTTTAAAAATATGTGTAAAGATTTGATCCAATCTGAGAAGGAAATAAAACCTCTCAGAGAAAACATAAAGTCGCTCCATATCTCTCTCCAACATCCTAACAGCCTCGACCAACTCGTTGAAGCCCGCTTTCTTCATAGCTATGAGGGGTTGTCTCAGGTTCTCCCTCAATCCATGGTAGAAGAGGTTGTCTCTCTCCTCATCATCTTCCATGGTCATCCCAACATAACATCCCAAACAAGTGAACTCCTGGACGTACTCATCTACTGTCTTATCCCGCTGCATCATGTGTAAAAACTGTCTCTAAAGGGCTAGCCTTGTCGACGCGGGAATATACTTCTTCAAGAAAGCATTCCCAGACTCTTCTATGGACGGGTTGCGTCCAAGAAACTGGCGACCGCTATGACTCACCCACCACAGCTTAGCGTCACCTTCCAACGTGAAACTCGCAAACTCGGACTGCTTCTTTGCTGGAGTCTCTGCCGCCCTTAGCAGTTCTTGAATTCTCGCCCGCCAGTCCTCTGCATCGGTCGGCGTGTCGACTCCCTTAAACGTAGGAGGATGGAAACATATAAAATATTTCATTTATCTGTCTCCGTGCCTGACAACCACACTTTCAGCCAACGACTCTGCTTGTCTGGCTCTATCGCCCTGCGTGACCAGTATCGTACTCGGGATAACGAGAGTCGTTATATGCGCAATTGGGTTCTCGACTTATGTTGCAGCTGTAGCTTGGGTCGCTACCATCACTTCTACAAGCATGCGACAGAAATCGGCAGGGATTACCCCCATGCCCAAAGAACCTGGAGCAGTAGCGTAGCTCGCCAAAGGCTCTTCTCTTGCCCTCGACGTCCCTACCTCGTCACTTGCATCCTTAACAAAAGTATGGTAAACCAAAATCAGCTTCTTGTCGCAAAACTAGACACAAGTACACTCACGATCCCACGATACTCCTATGTGGATAACTTCTTAATGTTATCTGATTAGGACATTCGTCCACGAAAACTTACCTTGGACACTAACCTCCCTCTGATACCAAATTGTAACACCTCTTCTGTAATGACTGTATAATATGGATCTGATCAGGGCCCCAAAACATACAGACGCCACATCTTAAGCATTATAAGATGATATAAACTACCCAACTCAAAACTTAGACTAAACACAGCGGAAACAAAGAGGAAGACTAGAAGTTATCCACTAATATAATAGTATCAACACGGCCTTATGTCCTTATAACATTTGAGAGTACAAAACTCAACCATAACATCAAACGTCAATGTGCATAAGTACTCTTAGGCTACCTCGGCGTGTAAGCTGGAAACATAGAACATAAAGCATCACATTCCACAAAACAGAGCTATAACACATCTTATAACACTTCATGCAGTTTAGGCCTTTTTAGCCAGCAAGCGTGCTCCCGCTTTCGATCCTTGCCCTATAAAAATTTGGTTCTAACGTGGGTCAGCAAAGGCTGACCTCAACTGTGTAACCAACACATCTCCTCTTGGTCGTCCCTAGCGGACCTCGGGGCACTCCATCACCCTACAGGTCAGCACTTAGTATGCAAAAATACAAGTACATTTAAAGGATTAAAACGGGTTTGAATGTCTTATACAGCAAACACGTTTCTATATTGAGCATATAATAAAAAGGTGGTCTACAATGCAGCATGAATGCAAACCTGTGCTTCACCCAAGGCACCCTAAAGCGTATGCTTCTAACACATCATCAACCAGGTACATCCAATTTCCCCATCGACGTTCAAGCCGCAAAGACAAGGTTACATCCAATTTCCCCATCGACGTTCAAGCTGTAATCACAAGGGTACTTCCAATTTCCCACAAACGGCATACAAGCCGCCACACTGAACGCTCGCCTAAGCCCCACCCGCTTGTGTGTCTCAAACCCCGGGCTTGCCTGCAAGCTCTGACTTGTCAAGCCAGGACTTCTCAACACAAACAAACCGATGCTAAGAAACTTTGCTAGACCACACCCGTTCGCAATGACCCAGGCCCGGCTCCAATATCGGGACCAAGTCCACTGAATTAGACCCAGCGGGACCCAGCTGGGATCGTCCGGGCTTGTCCAAACCTTGGCATTCTTGTCAGTTCCACAGAAGGGGACTTGTCACACCGGGACACTCTCCACACATGACTTTGCAACGTCACGGGCTAGCCAGCCGACCACAGAGATAAACCGCGCCATAGCACATCACAATCCCAAGCCTTTCCCACCCTAATTGAAAGTCTTTAAGTAAAGGATAGCTAAATCACCTAGAGGGGGTGAATAGGTTATTGGTCACTTTTTAGTTCTTTTATCTTTTTTCTTTATGAGCTTTAGCTTTTAGTTGTTTTATGCTTTCAAGATACACACAACCTGCACAATGAAAACAACACAGAAAAGCACACAGTGATCTATAGTGGTTCCCTAATTGGGTACATCCACTTTCCATCCCACCTATCCAACTATCTTGTTAGACTAAGCACAAACTCCTTCAAACTGCTCCTAAGATCTTACACCTCAGATCCCTCAGGATCTCTAAGTCTACCCCAAGACTTATTTCTCAGCCACAAAGGCCTACAACTTAGTGGTTAGCAGACCACCTACCTCAGGCTGTTAAGCCCTACACTCAGGCTGGGAGGATAGCCCTACCTCAAATCCATAAAGGATCCTACCTCAGAGCTCTCCAGTGATCATACACTCAGTGACCATCAAGCCACCTACCTCAGCCTTATCTCTAAGGCCTACAACTCAGGCTTTTCATCCCTACAACTTCAAGCATAAGGCCCTACTCTCAGAGTGTTGAGGCACTCTTATAGCTCAATACCCTTCCAAGTACCTACCTTAGTGCCCCCTTCAGGCACCTACAGCTCAGTGACAAACTTGTCACCTACTGCAGGAACAAAGGCCCTACACTCAGAGAGAAGCACTCTCCTACCTCAGGCAATTAAGCTCTACAGCTCAGATCCAGACTTTGATCCTATAGATGAAGGTGGGTTGGTGGATATTCTTGACACAAGAGATATTTCTCTGTGTCAAGCTTCTTGACTGAGATAGACTCAGCCCAATAATGACTACAGGAATTTATTTCCTGAGTCTACCTTTACTGAACTAAGAAGTACTTAGTTCTAACTTCTTCGACAGCAATAAGTAATTACTTGAGCTGGAAGTGACTTGTAGAGCAATGTTCTGCCTCTTTCTGAACTGAGCCTAAAGCTCAGCCCTAACTACTACTTCACAGCACCAGGGATTTTTCCTGCTAGTCAGTGAAGTTACTGCAGCTAATTGTTGCTACCTGAGCTGAGAAAATCTCAGCTCTAACTTTGTAGACTAAGATAGCTCTGTCTATTCTTCCTTTCTTGGGCTTAGGTGATTCAGCCCTAACTTTAACTTCTGAGGAAAAGTCCCTTGAGTCTTCTTTCAGTTCTCTACTTCTTCAAGCTTCTTCTCTTCACAACTTCCAAATTAAAATCTTCAGGATACTTAGTCTGGACTTGCTTGCTGGTGCAGATGAAGATCACACCATCTATCTTGTTGTTGACGATGTTGATATCAACATCTAACTTGCTCTTCGTCTTGCTGACTTGAGCTTCCTGTTCTTTTGCTCCACAACAATGGCAGAGAAGAAGTACTCTCTGATTGCTTTATCCCGAAGTCTTTTTTTCCTCTATACGCCTTTTTTATTTTATTGATTTTGACCCAACGGCTCTTGAGCAGTTGGCCCCACATGTTTAATGTCCAGCAACAATCTTAAACAGTAGGCCCCACACATTTAATATCTAGCAACAACCTTGCTTTAACACCAAATGTCGTATTGTAGGTATGCGGCAACATTTGTCGCTTACTGTAGCCATCCCACCACTAATTTGAAATATGTTGACTTGTTGACTTGCTAACGTCATCAGCTGTGGACTTAGACAAAAATCAAGCAACATTAGCATAGGCGTTGAGTGAGTAATCATCACTCAATGCCAAAACACTAAGACACATTTCTGTCTATTAAGGCGTTGAGAGCGTTGAGTGAGCATGCCTCACTCAAAGCCATTTGCCTTAGCTACTGCTTCTCTGACGTTGAGAGTGTTGAGTGAGGATGCCTCATTCAACGGTTTTTTCCTTAGCCATATTTCTGCCTCTGCAGTATCTTAGGCGTTGAGTGAGCACGGCTCACTCAATTCTTTTTGCCTTAGCCAATTTTTTATGTTTAAAAACATTGGCTTAACTATCTCAGCACTTTCTTGTTCTCTGTTGAGACAAACACATGTCTCAACGGTTATGCTGAGACAAACACTAGTCTCAGCGGTTATGTTGAGACAAACACTTGTCTCAGCGGTTATACTAAGACAAATACTTGTCTCAGCGGTTATGCTGAGACAAACACTTATCTCAGCGGTTATGCTGAGACTAACACTTGTCTTAGCGGTTATGCTGAGACAAACACTTGTCTCAGCAGTTATGTTGAGACTAAATCTTCCACTTAACTTTAGGCATTGACTGACTCAGCCTGCCACACTCTAAACTGAGTTCGATGAATGGTGAACTGAGCTCGACGATCTTTGAACTCAGTTCGACGAATTCTTAACTAAGCTCGACGAACTCAGAATCTCAAACTGTGATCTTAGCTTGCCGAATGGTGAGCTCAGCTCGACGAACTCTGAACTTAGTTCGACGAATTTTGTAGTTTGACTAAGTTCAACTCACAGCCTTTTTGCTGTGATCTTAGCTCGACAAATGGTGAGCTCAGCTTGACGAACTCTGGACTTAGTTCGACGAATTTTGAACTAAGTTCAACTCACAGCTTTTTTGATGTGAACTTAGCTCGACGAATGGTGAGCTTAGCTCGACAAACTCTGAACTTAGTTCGATGAATTTTTAATTTCGACTAAGTTCAACTCATAGGCTTTTTGCTGTGATCTTAGCTCGATGAATGGCGAGTTCATCTCGACGAACTCTGGACTTAGTTCGACGACTTTTGAACAAAGTTAAACTTTACAGCCTTTTTGTTGTATGGTGTTGAGTGTGTATTCATCACTCAACGCCAAACTACTTACCCATATTTCTGGCTTGTCAACATTCTTTCTTACCTCTGGCGTGAGTGAGCTTGCTTCACTCAACGCCTGTGGACTTAACTGCAATGTCAACTCCTCCTTGACTTAGTCAAATTCCTACCTTTCCAGCATCTTCTTTGGTGTCCACCTTTCGTCCTTATGACTACCTGTCACATCACTAGACTTGTTCCATGGAAGATCCTGCACAAGATGAGCTTAAACAACATCAAATAAACTATGCTCTTAGTGTTGATGGAGATGTCTCTTCAAATCCAATCTAGGGAACATTGTGGGCAATGGACCCAACCATCTCCCCCTATTTGAAGAAGGCAGAACACCCAGCAATATTTTGAGGCATTAACATAATAGGCAAAATACATTCATGCAGCTTTAGAGTATAATTTGGTACAACAGCTCGCTTATGCAATATTAATTCAATGTGCTCCATTAAGTTGTATTGGCTCACAAAGTTATGTCAATGCATCCTCATACTACTTAAGCAATTGTTCAAGTAATATGCACTATCCTTTCTACCACTGCATATTTAAATGGAGCACCACTAGATGCACTTACCTCAAAATATGTACTGACACAGTTATGGCTTAACCTGTAGTCAGTTATTGCATTTCTCATACAACTTGATGTTGGATCTAGTGGCCAACCTTAGAGCGGGGGTGAATAAGGTTTGCGAACGTTTATTGAATTTAAAAACTTCACACACCAAAACAATCACAGAGAAAAGAATTTCATTGCATTAAACCAATAATAAAAACAGTACAAGATAAGTATACATCAAAACTTGATCATTATGGCGTCAAAGATCAAAGATGAAGAGATTAAATATTCTTTTTGTTTATATACCGACCAAACTATGACCGGTTGGCTCTCACCCTTTCCCTCCAGGAAAGGTGTTCAAGCCCACTGTTCACCTCCACACAAAGAAGGGTCTTATATCCCACTCTTCACCTGCACACAAGGGAGGGCCTTAGAGCCTCGCTAGATCCTCTGATCTAGACGTCCCAAATCCCGCGATGATTTACCTTGGAATCCCTCCCGGATTTCGACGACCCTCTCCGGTCAATTTTCCTCACCGAAAAGCTAAACAGAAAATAGAGAAAGAGTACAAAGCTTTAAAGTAAAAATGATAAGAAAATGAAGTTCTCCCTCTTGACGACTTCTCTGGTGTGTGATCTACGGCCGATGCTTGAGATCTTCGTTGGCTAGCAACCTGTCGGTTCTCAGTGGTCGATGAAGATTCTGGATCACTGGAGTTCTTCGTTCACGAACGGGAGGGAGAAGGCTTTCTTCAACTTTGACGAAGACAAGTGGAGACGGGCTCAAGGAGGCGGCCGAAATCTGGAGTTCAGAAACCCTTCATCAAAATTCGTCTTGGAGCCGTAATGATAACAAAAAACTCAGCAGCTTTTATACGTCTTCATGGAAACAAACTACCGCCGGCGGTAAGACTAGCGCATGCGGTAGTTTAGTGCGCTTGTTGTGCCAGTTGTCCTACAATTCTAGAAAGTAGTCTTCGAAACGATCTTTTGCCTTTTCATTTGATCTAGCGCCGCGCGGTAGAGCCTACTGTCGTGCGGTAATATAGGATGCGACATTCCTGAAAAGGTAACATCCGTTTGACAAGGCTAGCGCCGCGCAGTAGGTGCTACTGTCAAAATCTTTTAGAGTGCTAGGACCGAATAAATCGTTAAGTTACCGCCTGTGGTAATCCAGTCGCCTGGCGGTAGCGCTGAGCTCGACATTTCTGCTTTTGAAACTCGTCGAAGACCTAGCGCGGTACGGTAGAGCTAGCGCTGAAACCATCCAGAGAGCTAGGTCCAAATAAATCGTCGTGTTAGCGCCTGCGGTAGTACAACCGCATGGTGGTATCCTAGAGTCTCGACGCTTCTTCTCTCGATGTTCGTCGACGGGCTAGCGCGGCGCCTTAGTGCTAGCTCCTGGTGGTAGCATCCTTATGTTTATTCTCTGTTGCTTGCACCTGACACCTGCACACTCTATCAAGATACAGCATGATCAAATACAACCGTGGATTTGATATTCTCAAACACAGGGAATGTGAAACATCGGTTCCAACAAACTCCCCCCTTTTGATAATATCAAATCCCGTTCATGATAAATAATACATGAGATATAGTGAATAAAGAAAATAAGAACTATAAGCTACCATCGGGTTGCAGTATATGTGTGGCTCTACACATTCATCTTGCTCCCCCTATCTATGTGTTGCTCCCCCTATCTATGTGTTGCTCCCCCTATCTATGTGCACACAATTGAACCATGCTCCCCCTACATTTGACCTCTCCTAACCCGTGATGCATACACATGACCAAACTCATGAACCAATTTATTCTCCCCCTTTGGTAATATCAAAAGGGCGGGCAAGGCCTACACGACATGCAGGATGAAAAATAGGAGATATCATGACGATTGAGACAAAAAGCAGAGAGTGCACACACACGGTAAGTTTTGAAACAATAAGCATAGAGGGGACCCAAAACTAAAAGCAAATCAGAGAATTGGAGACGTGCGGGTCATAGAATAGAGCATGATAGATAGAAACAAGTTTCAGATTTCAGATGAATTGGATAGCATAGACTAAACTAAGCACACAATGAGAACGACTACAGTGCTAAATGAGTTATGAGGTAAATCATGTTGAACAAACATTGTAAACGTCATAAGTGTAAATCGAGTGCGAGCATGTGTTGTGCACAAAACATATAGTGCAGTTTAAGTCCAATTCTTATGCATGGAAGCGTTAAATAAGGCAATGACATGTGAACGTGTAGCATCAAAAGAGAGAAAACACTAATGAGAAATATCATAGTTTACATGTTTATCTCAATCCGATAAAATGCTAACCCAAGAGAAATAAAGTGAATGATCACGTCACATGTCTACCTAAGGCATACCGAGATTTGAACTAGGGGCACTAAGCATAAGGTTTGGTCTATGCACAAGATCAAAACGACTTTTTGATGCAAGGTGCTCATCCCCACAATGCTCAAAAAGACTTATCAGGAGGAGTAAGTAGTGCTTGGGGGGTCCTTTTCATGTGATATTATAGCCACCATATTATTTTTGATTGTTTTTTTGAGCTATAACATTTATCCCTTTTGAATACAAGGAACCCCAAGTCAATCGAAATCTACCCACATTGGTAGATACACTTTAACTTGTAGGCATAAGACTTTAGCACTAAGATTTGGCCCAAAGTTTTAATCTCAATAAAGCATATATGTGTCATGACATTGATTATTCAACATATTTCTAACGCGTTAAGATACAATGTCACGAGTAATGGCATGTAGATCTACAATTTCTTTATGAGTGCTCCAAAAATGATATTATCAATATAAATTTGAAGTATAATAAGATCTGAATTCTTGGTTTGAACAAAAAGAGTTGTGTCCGCACTACCCATCCTAAAGCCATGATCTAGGAGAAAGGTAGTGAGCCTATCATACCAAGCACGGGGTGTCTGTTTCAATCCGTACAGGGCCTTAACCGACCTATAAACATGATTTGGGTAGGCAGCATTCATGAAACCGGGTGGTTGCTCGACATACACCTCCTCCATAATGTGTCCGTTTAGGAAGGCACTCTTAATGTCCATTTGGAATAATTTAATTCGCTTATAACTAGCAAATGCTAAAAATATATGAATGGACTTAAGACGAGCAACCGGGACAAATGACTCTTCAAAAACCACACCCTCTATTTGAGACTACCCTTGGGCTACCAAACGAGCTTTGTTTCTAGTTATCCTAGATTCACCATCGAATTTATTTTTGAAACCCATTTTAAACTTGTGACTGGATGGTTATCCGAACATTCTACTAACACTCATACCTTACTTCGCTCGAATTGGCTCAGTTCCTCAGTCATCGCCAAAAACCATGATTCATCTCTTAAGGCTTCTGAGACATTCTTGGGTTCAATATCCGAGAGAAAACACAAGTTTGAAAAAGACTCATGAAGGGCAGACCGGGTTCTAACTCCATGAGATGGCTCTCCTATGACTAGATCACGAGGATGTTGCTTTGAGAAAGTTAAGTTATTAGGAGGCCTATATCCTTGTTCTATTATCTGTGTTTCACTCTCCACGGTTTTGTCCTCCCCGTTACTCTTAATTGGTACGTTCTCTTCAACTTCCTCTTCACTCGCCTTAGGCTCGCAAGTTTGAGTATTTTCATCGAAATGCATATGAGTCGATTATTCAACCACTAAGGTCCTCTTATTGTAGATCCTATAGGCACGACTCTTGCTCGAGTATCCTAGAAAGTTGCCTAGATCGGATTTTTCGTCAACTTTTCCTGGATGGTCCTTTGTGTTTAGAATATAGCATGGACAACCAAAAATTCTAAAGTATGATACTGACGGTTTCCTTTCGAAATATGGCTCGTATGGAGTTCGCTTTAAAAGTGGGCGAAGCATGACACGGTTCATCACATAACTTGCTGTGTTGATCGCTTCAGCCCAGAAATAACGAGGTAGACCGAACTCTGCGAGCATCGTGCGAGCTAATTCTTGAAGAGTAGGGTTCTTCCTTTCAACAACCTCATTCTACTATGGAGTGCGAGGGGCGGCGAATTCGTGCTTAATACCTAAGGAGTCACAGAAGTTTGAGAATTCCTCGTTCTCAAACTCTCCTCCATGATCTGATCTGATACGTTTAATTTTGAGCTCCTTCTCAATTTGAAGTCTCGTGCACAGGTTTGAGAATTCATGAAATGTGTCAGATTTGTTCGCAAGGAAAATTGTCCAACAATAACGTGAGAAATCGTCTATGATGACAAAGGTATACCGTTTCCCACCTAGACTACATGTACTAAGAGGTCCGAACAAGTCCATGTGTATGAGTTCAAGTGGTCTAGTCGTGGAAATCTCAGTTTTGCTTTTGAAAGAGTTTTTAATGAATTTCCCTTTTTGACAAGGAGCACACAAAACATTTAAACTACCGCTTAAGTTGGAGAGGCCTCGTACGAGTTTCTTTCATGATAGTTTAACAATAAACTTGCTACCAGTGTGTCTTATTCTCCTATGTCAAAGATCTAATTCATCGTTATTTGTCACAAGGCATTTCAAATTAGATGTAGAAATATCATCAAAATTAGCGGTGTACATGTTATGATTTCTATGAGCTACAAGCAGTACACTAGAAGTTTTGGCATCAATAAGTTTGCACGTGTTTGAGGATGACTCAAATGTAACATATATACCTTTATCACACAATTGACTAATAGAAATAAGATTATGCTTTAAGTCATCCACAAACAGAACATTTGAAATAGAAAATAACTTGTTACCTATAGTGCTGATTCCCAGTATCCTTCCTTTGTTGTTATCTCCAAATGTCACCATGTCACCCTTCTTCTTTTCCAGGCTAAGGAACTTGTCTTTATCTCCCGTCATGTGCTTGGAGCAACCAGAGTCCAAGTACCACACATTCTTCGTGTCCTTAGCCTGCCAACATACCTAAGAAGAAGATGAGGGTAAAGTTCTGGTTACCGAAGTTGTCTCACCCATAACATAGGTAGAAGACTTTGGTAGCCAGACTTGCAAATTTTTTGTGGCACCTTTCCTTAGGCATGAGCTAGATGTGTGACCAAACTTATGACAGTTTGCACACGAGATATAAGCAGTGGATGTTGTTTTTATCACGTTGCTTGAGCTCTTGCTTGAGGAAGGAGATAGCCCTCCATAATTTTTCAGCTTATCTTTTGGTTTATGAGCGTTGTGCTTAAGCTTAGAAAAACAACAATTTCCCCTCGGTGGTGATGTTGTACCTCCATATCCTAGTCCAAATTTCCCAGATACATGACACTGCGCGCCCAACAACATATTTAATGATTTTTGGCCTACTCTAAACTTTTGGATAGCAAAGTCAAGATCATGGATCCTCGCCTTTAAGGCGGTGTTCTCAGTCACAAGCATCACACACCGATTAGAAAATTATTTCTTGACTTCCTCTACCTTGGAAATAGATAACTGGAGTCTCTTCTCCAAGACGTTCTTTTCATTTATGAGACTAGTTGTTCTCACCGACGACTTGGAGAGACTTGCCTTTTGATCTTCGATCATTGTCATCAAGTGAGAACACTCTAGACACTCGATCTTTTCTTTTCCGGTTCTAATTACTTCGTTTTTAAATATTCTAAATCCTTTTTGATTTTCTTATTTTTGGCTCTTAATGCCTTTTTCGCAGAAATCGTGTTTTCTAATTTATCAACTAAATTTTCATAAATTTGAAGAAGTTCAGAGTATGTAGGTGGAGTTACCTCAGTGTCGCTCTGGACACTGGATTCATCATCAGATTCTTCTTGGCTCTTTCCCATTAGACATAGATTTGCCTCATCATCACTCCCTGAATCTGAGGAGCTTGAATTGTCAGATCCATTCTCATCCCAAGTAAGCATCTTCAGTACCTTCTTCTTTCATTGGAATCGGCTTTCTTTCCCCTTCTCTTCCTTCTGAAATCTCGGGCAGTCTCTCTTCAGGTGTCCAGGTTTGTGGAAGTGATAGCATTCCGGCTGGGATTTCTTATCGTTGCTCTCTATCTCTTTCCCTGGCTTGTTCCACCTCCTGCCTTCTTCAGCTCCTTTCTTCAGGAATTTCTTGAACTGTCCCTATTTTTTAGGGTTCTTCATGAATTTCTTGAACTCCCGGACATAGAGACTTTCCTCCTCATCCTCCTCAGAATCTTCCGCAGCTTTTCTTTCGCGTGCTGCCTTCAGTGCTAGTCCCTTCTTCTTCATATCCTTGGGATATTCCTCTGCTTGAATCTTTAGTTCCACCTCATGTGTTTTGAGGTTTCCGATGAGGCACACTATCTCCTGGGTGCTAATTTCATGAGACTCAGCAATCGCAGTCACCTTAGGATTGAAGCGTGGAGGCAAAGATCGCAAGATCTTTCTCACCAGATCACCATTTGGAAAGTTCTTTCCGAGAGACTTTGAAGCGTTTACGATCTTGGTGAAACGTGTGTACATGTTATCCACATCCTCATCGATCCCCATCCGGAACTGTTCATATTCAGATTCGAGTCGGAACAGCTTCGACTCCTTAACCTGTGATGTACCTTCATGAGTTAGCTCTAGCAGTTGCCATATATCATAAGCAGTTTCACAGTTGCAGATTCTATTGAATTCAGTTTTGTCCAATGCGCAGAATAAAGCATTCATGGCCTTGGCATTATTTGTACATCTTAAATTATCTGTGTCATCCCACTTATCTCGTGGTTTTTTGAGAGCAGTGTACTTTGTCTCTACCATGGCCCACACGTCCATGCTATGAGTCATCAGAAAAATTTTCATCTATGTCCTCCAGTGACTATAGTCACTCCCCATAAAGAGTGGAGGATGACTCACACATTGTCCCTCAGTGAAAGCGTGCACAGTGTTGGCCATCTTACTTCAGGTTATTAAGCCTATTGGAAGTAACCTTCCTCTGATACCTCTTGTTGGATCTAGTGGCCAACCTTAGAGGGGGTGAATAAGGTTTTTGAACATTTATTGAATTTAAAAACTTCACACACCAAAACAATCACAGAGAAAAGAATTTCATTGCATTAAACAAATAATGAAAAACAATACAAGATGAGTATACATCAAAACTTGATCTTTATGGCGTCAAAGATCAGAGACAAAGAGAATAAAGATTCTTTTGGTTTATATACCGACCAAACTATGACCGGTTGGCTCTCACCCTTTCCCTCCAGGAAAGGCGTTCAAGCCCACTCTTCACCTCCACACAAGGAATGGTCTTAGAGCCCACTCTTCACCTCCACACAAGACAGGGTCTTAGAGCCTCGCTAGACCCTCCGATCTAGACATCCCAAATCCCGGGACGATTTACCGCGGAATCCATCCCGGATTCCGACGACCCTCTCTGATCAATTTTCCTCACCGAAAAGGTAAATAGAAAATAGAGAAAGAGTACAAAGATTAAAAGCAAAAACAATAAGAAAATGAAGTTCTCCCTCTTGACGACTCCTCTGGTGTGTGATCTATGGCCAGTGCTTGAGATCTTCATTGGCTAGCAACCGGTCGGTTCTTAGTGGTCGATGAAGATTCTGGATCGCCGGAGTTCTTCATTCACAAACGGGAGGGAGAAGGCTTCCTTCAACTTTGACGAAGACAAGTGGAGACGAGAGCAAGGAGGCAGCTGAAATCTGGAGTTCAGAAACCCTTCGTCAAAATTCGTCTTGGAGCCGTAATGACAACAGGAAACGCAGCGGCTTTTATACGTCTTCATGAAAACAGGCTACCACCGGCGGTAAGTCTAGCACTTGCGGTAATTTCGCGTGCTTGTTGTGCCAAGTGTCCTCCAATTCTGGAAAGTAGTCTTCGAAATGATCTTTTACCTTTTCATTTGAACTAGCGTCGCGCGGTAGGGCCTACCATCGCGTGGTAACATAGGATGCAACATTCTTGAAAAGGCAACATCCGTTTGACAAGGCTAGCGCCGCGCGGTAGGTGCTACTGCCGAAATCTTCAAGAGTGCTAGGACTGAATAAATCGTTAAGTTACCGCCTGCGGTAATCCAGTTGCCTGGCGGTAGTGCTGAGCTCGACGTTTCTACCTTCGAAACTCGTCGAAGACCTAGCGCGGCGCGGTAGAGCTACCGCCGAAAGCATCCAGAGTTCTAGGTCCAAATAAATCATCGCATTAGCGCCTGCGTTAGTACTAACGCCTGGCAGTAGCCCAGAGTCTCGACGCTTCTCACTCGACGTTTGTCGACGGGCTAGCGTGGCACGTTAGTGCTAGCGCCTGGCGGTAGCATCCTTATGAACCTTCTCTATTGCTTACACCTGACAACCTGCACACTCTATCAACATACTTCATGATCAAATACAACCGGGGATTTGATATTCTCAAATACAGGGAATGTGAAACATCGGTTCCAACACTTGAATCTTTTCAAGTAATATACACTGACTCAACATGACCTAGTCATGTCAAGTAATGCTTATATATCTCCCCCTTATGTATTGCTACACATCTCCCTCCTTTCTGTCTTCTTCAATAGGAATTTCTATTGAGGGAGGAGAAAGGATCATGGGAGAGATTATCTCTTGATCCTAGTCAAAGTCCTATGTTGATAACACTAAGGAAATTATCATAGTGATCAATCTGCCAGATTAGGAGTCTTACCTTTTGTGTTGATACATTGAAACAACATAACACTGCATTACCTGAGCTTGATGCGCACATAGTTCCACTTGCTGATGTTTTATCTATAAAATCAGCATCCACTTGTGGTGATATCATGGATACACCACATCAATGTAGCCCCTTGGCACTTGAGTGAACCATGGATCTACTTGAGCTGGCTGTTAGTTGTTCCTCTTCTCATACTCTCCCCCTTGGTCTATGTATTGTGTCCTTAAGACAAACTGATCAGCAGTTGTGACAGCTGATCTACTGCAGTAGCTTCCATCTCCCCCTCAACTGAAGCATCCTTTGTCAGATTCCTGGTAGACATTCTAGTCTATGCCAGTCTGGATACCACTTGATGTTCTTTATAGTCTTGGTGCAACATCAAGGTCTTATCTACCCAATCTCAACTTAGAGGGTATTGAACTTGGCTTCATCAACTGGAGGATGTGGTCCTGATAACATGGAGATGATATTGCATGACTGGTTTTTTTTCTTGCAGCTCCAAGTAGTCAGTCTTCTTTATAATATTTGATAGGTTCCATCTTTTCTCATCTTGTCTACCTTGCACTCTGTGGTGGAGGTGCATCTTCTCACCTGTTCTCCTTTCAACTGACTGAACAGTTAGCTCTGTCTCCTTTGGAGAGCATCATCCCAGAATTATTGTGTTCTTACTTGTACTGTGAAGAGGTGGAAGAATTGTTTTTTTCACTATTCTCACTTCTTCAGCACCAGATATGCATATGACCAATCTACCTGACTGCTTGTGAAAGTGTAGCTAGATCTGATATACTCTAGAGGGGGGTGAATAGAGTATATGGTGATTTTAAAACTTTTACAACTGCTGTTGTATTTTAGATGTGTGTGTGTGTGCAGCAAATACAATAAACCAGAAAGCAGCAAAGGACTAATCACAGCACAATCACAGAGCAAGGCCAGAAAACAAAAGGAAAAGAAAGCAAACAGACAACACAAGAATTTTATAGTGGTTCCCCAAATCTGGGTAGTCCACTCTTCTACCACCCTGGTAGGAATCCACTGCAGGAAGGGGTTGATCAGGTGTCCAGGCACCAATGGGGTTTTGATCAGGTTCCCAAAAACCAAACCCTCAAGTCTTTTGGTGGGAGACTTGCAACCAGAATAATTTTGAAGGGAATTAAAACCATGTACAGAGGTGGAGTGTGAGAGTGATGAGGTCTTCTCTTTCTCAAGTCAAATGAGAAGACTTGTGGAGTGTTGTTTAGCAGCTTTGCTCCCCCTGAGATGTAGAATGGTTCAGGAAGAATATTGGAGCACTGCTTCAGGGTGATAGGTCTTCAAAGACCTAGAATTCCAGGTCCAGAGAAAGTCTTCAGGAACTTCTTGCAACTGATATGAATATATTGTTTTGAAGTTCTCCTGAGTAAAAGCAGATGAAGAAGACTCTTGATATTGATGTAATGTTCTTCTTCTTCTTCTTCTAGATCAATTTCTCTCTGGGCCAAGAATGAATTCTTTTTCTTGTGTTGTCTGAATCACTGTCTATCCTCTTCTTGTTGTTGTCTAGTGTTCTGTACTTCTTGTATATTATTTCTGGTTTCTGTATATCTCTGTCTGTCATGGAGAGCATTCGAATTTTTGAATGTCGAGCAGTAATGACAGACGGCCTGGAAAGGAAGCAGCAATTAATTATTTCCCCAATTGTTTCCATGGGAAAATGGCATGTAATAATCCAGAATTAACTGCGCATCCTAACGGTAGTATACTGTGAAGAACTTCCATTAATTGTCCAGGAATCAGCGCCATGAGATGAGACGGGAACGGAAGAAGACCTAGTCTGGAATCGTCGACTGAAGAACAGAATTCGTCGAGCTGAGTCTTGAATTCGTCGAGCTAAACTGAGTTCGTCGAGCTGAGCTGGGTTCGTCGAGCTGAGCTGAGTTCGTCGAGCTGACAGTCTTCATTCGTTGAATAGACAATCTTCAATATCAGACAAACATTATTCGTTGAGCAGAGAACCAAATTCGTCGAGCTGAGAATAAACTTCGTCGACCTGAGAAAAGTTCTGGACTTGGACGAAATACTCTGCATCTACTGAACTGCTGTGTCGACACAAATTGGTGTCGACAGATTGATCTTGGTGTTGACACAACTCCTCTGGTGTCGACAGATTGGTCTAGATGTCGACACAAATCCTCTAGTGTCGACACATGCTGGTGTCGACTGAAATCCTGGGTGTCGACACAAATCGTCTGGTGTCGACACAAGCCCTAAGTGTCGACACAGATTCTCTGAGCACAAAAATCGTCGAGTAGAGATTAGCATTCGTCGACCTGAGAAGCTATGAACTTGAGGTCCAAGTTCGTCGAGCTCAGAATATAATTCGTCGACCGAAGCATGGAGCTGGACTTAGAGAAATTTGAAGTAGTCCTGAGAATGCTTGAAGTAGAACCTGGTGTTCGTCGAGCAAAGAACAAAGTTCGTCGAGCTCAGTACTGCGAATTGTCTCACGATCGTCGAGCGCACAACTTCCTTCGTCGAGCTGAGTTCGACGAACATCGAACTCATTTCACTTAGTCTGAAAAACTGATAGATCTGGAGTTCCTGATGGTCTTGAAGAAGGCTGGTCCATCTGAAGTTGAGATAGAGGACTGTCCTAGACTCTAAGACACAAACTTGACCCAGACTATACATGATGGGTCACATCCTAAGTCAGTGAACCTAGCCCAAATCAACTAGGGATCCAACAGTTTGAGTTGTCTGAATACCACTTGGATATATTTGGTAGGGTTTTGTATGTCATCCTTGATACCAATTGAGGTATCGCACTTGAAAAGTCTTCAAAACACTGAAGATCTTTTCCACCACTTAGAGCCTCATGCATTTTTAGGATATGCTGGCCTTTAACTCTTGTCCTGCAGTATCAAATTCTTATGACAGCAGTACAGACGGTACAACAGCAGCCATAAACTGGAGTTGATCTCCCCCTCAGGCAGTGCATAATCCTGAGGACCTGCAGTTCAGTTGTGAAGTTCCTTAATCCATTTCAGTTGTTGGCTGCCTCTTAACAGGAAGCTGAACATGTTCCTGCAACTTATTTCTGAAATTCCTTCTGAACTAACTCAGGAGGTTATGGTTGAAAGTCATTTAACTTAAGGTTAGCTAATCACCTAGATGGTGGTGGGGCAATAGGTCTTTGAGCTTTTATAAAATCTTTTGATGTTTTCAAGATATTCTAGCTAGAGCTTGTCCTTAAATCCTGCAATAACAAAGAAAAGCAAGCACACAACAAACATAAGGATTTATAGTGGTTCTCCAATTGGATACATCCACTTTCCCTCCCACCTATCCAACTTATTTATTGGACTCAGCACAAACTCCTCCACTATACTCCTCAAAGCTTACACCTCATGCCCTCAACCTTACACAAAGATTCTTCATAGAATCCAACTCAGAACCACAAGGGTTCCTACCTCAGAGCTCTACAGGACTCCTACACCTCAGTGATTAACTGATCACCTACCTCAGCCTTTTTCTAAGGCCTACACTCAGGCTCTTCAGCCCTACAGCTTCAGGCACACAGCCACAGTCTCAGAGTGCTACAACACTCCTACAACTCAGTACCCCAACCAGGTACCTATAGCTCAGCCTCCTCCAAGGCCTACAACTCAGTGATAAACTTTTCACATATATATCAGTGACTCTCCAGTCACCTACTTCAGGCACAAGGACCTACACTCAGTCTGGGAGGACAGCCCTACCTCAGATCCATACTTGAATCCTACCTCAGAGCGTAACACTCTCCTACCTCAAGCACTTAAGCCCTATAGCTCAGATCCTCACTCGGATCCTACCTCAGCGCCCCAACAGGGCACCTACCTCAGTGACAAATTTGTCACCTACCTCAGGCACAAAGTGCCCTACACACAGATTCAAATATACTGAATCCTACAAGAAGTTAATATAAATTATTTTAAGAAAAACAAAAACAACTGACTCAGAAAAGTATCTTTGAGTAACTTTGCTAGACTGAGCAGATATCAGTCTAGCCCACTTATTGTAGAAGAAATCGGTCTTCTTCTACAGCTCAAACTTTTTTGTAACACTGATAAGCAACTACCAACTTGCTGAAGAGATGAATCAGCTACACTGTTCTAATGAGAAGAAACTTGCTGAACTTTGAAGTACTTCGGCTATCTTTCTTTGCCTTCAGGCTAACTTAGCTGTACTTTATCTTTCAAGCTCGATGGGAAGAAATTGTCGAGCCGCCTCTTTCAATTTCTCTTTTTATATTTTCTGCGTTTGATCCTTGTGTATTCATTAACCCTAATCCCTTTACAATTTCCTTTTTATATGCGTTGATTTGAATCAACGGCATAATAGAATGTGGGCCCACCAAGGATTGGTGAGCGACATCTCCATCAGAAAGGGACACGACATTTTTTGGCGCTTCATCAGCTTTCCCGCAACGGCTTCCTGTAACTTTGACTTTGATGACATCTGCAGTGGTCATCAACATCTGGACTTAAAAAATTTTCAAGAATTCCATTAAGCGTTGAGTGATGTTAAGACACTCAATGCCATCAGCCTTGGCTCTCAGCACTTCTGGACTTAGAAATTTCTGTCTTTGTCTCAACGATTTTGTCTCAACGGTCTCATCAGTTTTTCATTATTAGCTGAGATATGCCTTTGTCTCAGCACTTTCTTCTTTTTAGCTCAGACAAGTTTCTGTCTCAGCAGTATCTTCACAGTTGTCTTAGTGGTTCTTGCTTTTAACTGTCTCAGCGCTTCCTTCTTCATTAGAAGCATTAAGTGAACCTGCTTCACTCAACGCTTCTGTACTTAGAAAAAATCCAGCTAGTTTTGTTTCAGCTGTTTACCTCTTAACTGTCTTAGCGCTCCTGCTTTATTATAAGCATTGAGTGAATCTGTTTCACTCAACGCTTCTGGACATAGAGAAATCCAGCCAGTTTTGTCTCTACTGTCTCAGCAGTCTCAATGCTATCTTCTCATCTATCTCAACTGTCTCAGCGGTCTCAATGCTATCTTCTCAGCTATCTCAGCGATCTCAATGCTATCTTCTCAGCTGTCACAATTGTCTCAGCGGTCTCAACGCTATCTTCTCAGTGGTCTCAGCGCTTTTATCTTAGTCAGATTTTCTGGCTTTAGCTCCATTCGACGATTTGTGGGCTGAGCTCAACGAACTTTAATCTTCTCAGCGGTCTCAGTGCTTTTTACCTTGGTTGATTTTTCTGGCTTTAGCTTAACTAGTGTCTCGCTGAGTTTGATGATTAGTAAGCTGAGCTCGACGAGTTGTAAGTTGAGCTCGACGAACTTCAAGCTGAGCTCAATGAAATTTGAAACCTGAACTCTTGTGCTTATCCCACCGAATGTTGAGTTGAGCTCGACGACCAGCATGCTGAGCTCGACGAACTTCGAGCTGAGCTCGACGAAGTTTGAGTTTTCTACCAAAACTCATTTTATTCACCTGTCCAATCATGGACTACCTGCATGCATGAACTAAATCACACATCAAATACATTATGATCCTTATCGTGATTGGTGATGCCCCTTCAAATCCTGAGGAACATTGTAGGGCACAATTCCAAACAATCTCCCCCTATTTGAAGAAGGCAGAACACACATCCATTCTAAGGTGCATCAACACAAGAAATATCATGATAACTATCCATCCCAGAACAGGAAAACTCCCCCTATATGAGATGTCTTAACACTATAACTGACAGATCAATGGTGCAGGTTAATTATCAATTATTTACAATGTGATGGTATAATTAACAACACAAGCATTATTAAACATTATGATCAAGATGAACCTAATCATTAACTTAGCCAAATAATAGCAGCATACTTGTGATTACAGGATTTTTATGAACAAATAACATATTTATCAATCACTGATATACACAGAGAGTTGCATTATAGATTTATCACCTCAATATGGTCTGGGCCAAAACATATTAATTTCATTGATAACTATTTCAAATTTTTTACACTATTGATGATCATTACAAGACATAAATTAGACAGAATAAAAAAAACTTAAGTCTTGCAATCTTTTATCTGTTAGTCTTTGAAGAGCTTTCACCAGCAGCCTAGGTTGCAGCAGTCTTCTTCAAGTTTTCAGTTTTTTTCTTCTGCCTCTTGAAGTAAAGGAATGGCTTTGGAATGTATCTAGAAGGTATTTTATTGGGGTTGCTCTTCCTTACCAGATTCTCCTTAAATACTCTTTCCCTTAGTGAATTTCTTTCCAAATGTTTTATTCATTCCTCAGAAGGATATACACTATTAATATTTTTCAGAATTTGTCCATGGCTTACCCAAGCATTAATAATGATGGATTCAGAGGCATAACTAAGTCGTTCATAGTCTTGGTCATCTCTGTTCTCATCTCTCCTCTTTGTCATGAACTCTTCAACCATTTGAGTTCCTTCCTTCTTTATTTTGGTAGCAAGTTGTGCATCCTATGCAATTCTAGCTTGTGCTGGGAAGTATAAGTCCTCTGGCCTTTTTCTATCCAAGAGGGTCAGGTGTAGTGCCACCCTGGTGCCTTGGATTACATTGAAGGCTTGATCTTCAATGAGTGTTGCTGCCTTAGCATGGCTACTCTCCCCCTTTCTGCCTTCTTCAAATATGGACTTTTGCAGTAAGGTGGTGTTGGCTTCATTCATGCTTGATATAGATATGAGTATTATTTCATTATCATCAAGCAGCTCATTTTTTAGGAGTAGTGCCTCCTTCACTGATTGGAAAGCAACATTGGTGACATGCTGATTTACATGATCTGCTGCACCCTTGATCTCCTCATCAGTTGCGTTGACATAATTCTTGGCATATCCTATGTCAGCTGCAGAGAGCTTTTGGCTTGTGTCCAAAGATTCCATGAGGGTGGTCAGCTTGATTCCAGCAGTTCCAGCCTTGTCAAATCAGGTAGTGACATGTTTGTTTAAGTGAGATATTTCTTCTTTAGTTTCATTTACTTTAGCTGACAATTCATCCCTCAGTTTGGCAACTGATTGATCAACATACTCCTTGATGGTTGTGGTCTGAGCATCCATGAGTGCTTTAATTTGATTTAGAAATTCCTCATTGGAGATGGGGGTAGATTAAGTATGGCTCATAGGTGGAGGTACAGCATTCTGGGTAGGGATCTGAGAAGGCTCCCCCTCAACTATAGCACCTATAGAAGGAAACATTTCCTTATCTAAAGCTATTTTAACATTATTAATTAAGAGGGAATGCGTTTTACCTATAGTGGGGGCAGACGCAACTATTCTATTGACAACTTGATCCAAGTCTATCAACTCCATCTGATCATGCTCCCCCTCAGACTGAGCATCCTTCTCTGGGCTTGACTTATTAAGATAAGTATATAAAGTTGTAGGAGGTTCCCTGTTGTCTTCTGCAACAGGGATGTCTTCACTTGTTGCAATACCATCAGTATCACCCATGTCTGCCTCATCTTCTGCAGTAACCTATTCTTCAGCAGCATTCTTTGACACTTGTCCTGACCTTGGGTTGGCATGGATTTTATCAATATGCACAGCAGCATCCTGGAGTTGAATGTTTGCATAGGATTGACTGAGAGATAAGTCAACCTACAGACCAGCATCAACTGGAGAGGATGATCCAAGCTCTGGTTCAGAGCTAGAAGTTCTTTCTTCCTCAGTAGGTTTCTTCCTTATATCCTTAGAGGAGTCCATTATTCCTAAGGGTTGGCTCATTGGTAGGACTCTAGTAAATCTATCCAAGGTCTTTATGTCCATTCTTTTTAGGTATTGAATCTTCACCCCATGTTCCTATGTGAAAGTGTCAGGATAGGTGTTCACTATGTATAAGGAAATAATTCTACCCAGGTTTGGAGAGGATATGCAGTCTATTATTCTCTGATAGATGAGAGAAGACCATAAGGTCTTTCTGTTCAGGATAATTCTGGTCATAACTTCAAACATGAACTTGGAGATGGTGTCATGTGATTCAGGTTTGCAGATAAGGGCTTTCCCAACAATGTCTGCCAGCAGTTTTCCTCTCTGATTGAAGAATTTTCTTTTCAGAGACCCAGATTTGGCCTCATTATATCCACACCATGTGAGAGCACTGTCTTTGTCCGTGTTGACGAGCTCATCTTCCTCGATAGGGTTGACGGAGGGTATATGGTGGGCCTTTCCTAGTCTCTTCTGGTTTACCTTTATTTTGATATCGTCAATCTTAGACCTAAGAGAGTTTTAAGAAGTGGACATTTTGATGTTTGAGAAGAATTCCACTACCTCTTTTCTAAGAATTGTGGAGGGTTCGGAAAGGGTGTATTCCAAGCCTGTGACCTCAATCATCCTTAATACAGCTTTAATCACAGGAGAGGCATGACTTAATTCATCCCTCACAATTTTGTATCCATCCTGAAGCTCCTTAATGACATTTAGCGCCATCGAAACTGTGCGGCGAGACGCTGAGAAGGTTTCGGTCTTGACGGTTAGGGTTAAGGCTTTGGAGAGTGATGTGGCTTTTCGTTTCTTGTCGCCTTTATATATTTAATGAAAAGATTTAATTAATTTAATTAATTTTTTTCATTTGACTATTAAGTTACGCATTTTTGACTTGATGGATTGCTCGACGAGTCCTATTATGATACAGGGCACTTAGTGCTTTTACTATATCTCTCAGTTTTTCTTCTATTAATTCAATGCATGTTTAATTTGTGGTTTCCCTTACCGATTGGTTTAATATTTTACTTGACTTAGTAAAAATTTGTCAAGTTCAATAGAAGGGGACCTAACATGTCAATGGGCCTGTTCTATTGGCACCCAATTTGTGTATTGTTTTGCCCTAAAGCTTGCTAATACGTTATTTGCATTTTTTGTGTAAAGCCTACAAAAATTAACAGTGTGAATAATTGAATCACTATTTTTCTATTTGATGTGCTACATTATATTCATCTTGAGCACAACTATCATAACTTAATCAAATGACAAACTTAATCTTTATATAAGAGGAAGAGACATATCTTGAGACTTGCATCCTCTAGCTTTTGAGGATTACTAACTTGACAGCCTCAACCTTAATTTGTTGCTTTTTCTGGAGCATATTCCAAGAGCAACTATCATGTCTCAGTCATTTGCCTAGAACACCAATTGTCCAAATACCAAGTATTAATTTTACAGGTACTTGGACTATCCTGCAAAACAGAATTCATTTACCCTTAGGCAACCAATGATAATTGGGTCCTAGGTTCTTGTTAGCATCATAAAACATCTGCACCACTCTCTACCAAGGATGAGCACCTTTCTATCCACTAGTCAAATTCAGGTTATACCAACAATCAATGGCAAAGTGACCAACTTTTCCACAGTACCAACATTTATAAATGTTGTATCTTCTCTTTAGGACATCACAGAATTGTTGTCCATGAGAGATATGAGCAACACCAGACTTTGCTGGATGAGCATTGCATGATGTTACCCCCTTCTTCCTAAGTGAAGGTGCTGAGGAACTAAATACAGTTGGTCCAAAATGGGCCTGATGTATTTTTGGAGCCTGCCATCTAGTGGACATTCTCATTTACTTAGATAGAGGATACTTGGATCAAAATTTAAAGAACTTCTCCTGAACTTTGTGGCTAGAGTGGACAGTGTCACTCTTTCTTGGATCATGTGCCTTCACCCCACTGGTGGAGCACACATTTGATTGATCCTTCTGGAGTGGTGCAAACTTGATAGTTTTAGAAGGTGTATTTGTCATTTGAAACATTGTCCTTTTATCAGGGAATTCAGATTTGAAATGATGATTAATGTGGTTAATACCCAGCTTCTCAGGGACTTGGCAAGTTGCAGCTTTTGTCAACTGACCCTGTGACTAAGAAGGGTTAATCACAATCCCCAATTTCTCTGTGAACTTTTGTTCTAGATATCTAATATGCTTCTTCTTTTCTTCTAAAAGCATGGTCTAACACTCAAGACATTTCTTGAGTTCAGACATCTCATGACTTTTCTTATAAAACTCAAAAGATTTATTGTTATAGAGAATTTTATAAGGTTTTAGGACCTCTATTTACTTAGCTTGCCTTTTGGCAAGTATTCTGCTCTTCTTTAGAGAAATTAGGAGTTGTACAAACTTGTCAATCAATTGATTGATATCAGTCACATATTCATAGCAATCTTCACTACAGGATGAAGATGCACCAGTATCTGGACTGGATTCATCGTCAGAGAAAGATGCAGAATTGGAGAGAGATTGTACCTTGATTGATTCTGATTCTTCCTGACTTCTTTCTTCTGCAGACATTGCCATCGACCTATGAAATCCATAGTTTTCTTCATCCTCCTCTTTGTCATTGTCTGAGTATGACAGAGGGGCCCTGATTCCTATCCTGGCAGTAGGATGTTCCTCCTCTTCTCATGGATCTATAGCAACAGATATTAGCCTTATATATGCTTCTTCCTCTTTATCTTTAGAATCTGAGTATAAAGAATCTATCCAGCTTCTCTCCTTCTTATCCACAAAGGACTTTTCCTCCTTCTTTCCCTTGTGGTGATGGTGATGCTTTTTCTTCTTCTTCTCATCTTCAGACTCTGAACCACTATCAGAAAGACTGACTTTCTTTGTCCCTTCCATTTAGCCAGTGAGAGAATCCCACATCTTTTTGGCTGACTTGCAGTGGACCACTCTCATGAGGGTTGAGTCATCCATGGCACTCACCATGATGTGTTGTGCCCTCTTGTCCATAGATGCAAAGTTGATTTCTTCTTCATACATCTCTGCATAACTATTTGGAGTCTGGATGCTTGCATCTGATGTTGAGACCTTCATGAGGATGAAAGGTCCTTCTTGAACTGTTACAAGGACCCTAGGATCAGAGGCTTCCATGATTTACTTGATCATTTCTTTCCAAGTCTTAAAGTTCTCCTTGTTGCGGACTTGAAGCTCCATTCCTTATGCTTCTCTTTTGAACCCACAAGTATAACCCTTTTAGCTATCCTTGGAGGTTAACTCAGACTGTTAAATCCTTTTTGAGTAACCTCCCTCTGATACCACTTGAAAGTTGTTTAACTTAATGTTAGTTAATCACCTAGAAGGGGGGGTGAATAGGTCTTTGATCTTTTATAAAATCTTTTGTCGATTTTAAGTTGTTCTAGCTAGAGTTTGTCCTTAAATCCTGCAATAACAAAGAAAAGCAAGTACACATCAAACACAAGAATTTATAGTGGTTCCCCAATTGGGTACATCCACTTTCCCTCCCACCTATCCAACTTATTTGTTGGAATCGGCACAAACTCCTCCACTATGCTCCTCAAAGCTTACACCTCAGGCTCTCAGTCTTACACAGATTCTTCATAGAATCCAACTCAGAATCACAAGGGTTCCTACCTCAGAGCTTTGCAGGACTCCTACAGCTCAGTGATCCACTGATCACCTACCTTAGCCTTATTTCTAAGGCCTACACTCAGGCTCTTCAGCCCTACAGCTTTAGGCACACAACCCTACTCTCAGAGTGTTGCAGCACTCCTACAACTCAGTACCCCAACCATGTACCTACAGCTCAGCCTCCTCTAAGGCCTACAACTCAGTAACAAACTTGTCACCTAAAGCTAAGTGACTCTCTATTCACCTACCTCAGGCACAAGGCCCTATACTCAGGCTGGGAGGACAGCCCTACCGCAGATCCACACTTGGATCCTACCTCAGAGATCAACACTCTCCTACCCCAGTCATTTAAAACCTATAGCTCAGATCCTCACTTGGATCCTACCTTAGTGCCCCAACAGGGCACCTACCTCAGTGACAAATTTGTCACCTACCTCAGGCACAAAGTGCCCTACACACGCATTCAGATCTACTGAATCCTACAGGAAGTTAATATAAATCATTTTAATAAAAACAAAAACAACTGACTCAGAGAAGTATCTCGGAGTCAACTTTCTGCACTGAGTAGATATCAGTCCAGCCCACTTGTTGTAAAAGGAATCAGTCTTCTTCTACAGCTCAAACTTTTCTGCTGCACTGATAAGCAGCTACCAACTTGCTGAAGAGATGAATCAGCTACACTATTCTGATGAGAACAAACTTGCTAAACTTTGAAGTGCTTCAACTATCTTTCTTTGCCTTCAGGCTAACTTGGTTGTACTTTAGCTTTCAAGCTCGTTGGGAAGAAAATGTCTAGCCACCTCTTTCAATTTCTCTTTTTATATTTTCAGTGTTTGATCCTTGTGTATTCGTTAACCCTAATCCCTTTATAGTTTCCTTTTTATATTCATTGATTTGAATCAACGGCACAATAGAATGTGGGCCACCAAGGATTGGTGAGCACCATCTCCATCAGAAAGGGACAAGACATCTTTTGGCGCTTCAGCAGCTTTCCCTCAATGGCTTCCTGCAATTTTGACTTTGATGACGTCAGTAGTAGTCATCAACATCTGGACTTAGAAAAATTTCCATCAAGCGTTGAGTGATGTTAAGACACTCAACGCCATCAGCCATGGCTCTCAGCGCTTCTGGACCTAGAAATTTCCCTGGCTTATTCTCAGCCATCTTGTCTCAGTGGTCTCAATGGTTTTTCATTATTAGTTGAGATATGTCTTTGTCTTAGCGCTTTCTTATTTTTAGCTGAGACAAGTTTCTGTCTCAGTGGTATCTTCACAGCTGTCTCAGCGGTTCTTGCTTTTAACTGTCTCAGTGCTTCCTTCTTCATTAGAAGCGTTGAGTGGACCTGCTTTACTCAATGCTTCTGGACTTAGAAAAAATCCAGCTAGTTTTATCTCAGTTATTTACCTTTTAACTGTCTTAGTGCTTCCTGCTTTATTAGAAGCGTTGAGTGAATCTGGTTCACTCAACGCTTTTGGACTTAGAGAAATCCAGCCAATTTTATCTCTGTTGTCTCAGCAGTCTCAACGCTATCTTCTCAGCTGTCTCAGTGAACTCAACACTATCTTCTCAGTTGTCTCAGCTATCTCAGCAGTCTCAATGTTATATTCTCAGTGGTCTCAGTGCTTTTGCCTTAGATAGATTTTCTAGCTTTAGCTCCGTTCGACGATCTGTAGGCTGAGATCGACGGACTTTAATCTTCTCAGCGGTCTCAGCATTTTTTGCCTTAGTTGATTTTTCTGGCTTTAGCTTAATAAGTGTCTCGCTGAGTTCGACGATTAGTAAGCTGTGCTCGACGAGTTGTAAGCTGAGCTCGACGAACTTCAAGTTGAGCTCGACGAAATTTGAAACATGAACTCTTGTACTTATCCCACGGAATGTTGAGTTGAGATCAACGACTAGCGTGCTGAGCTCGACGAAGTTTGAGTTTACTACCAAAAGTCATTTTCTTCACATGTCTAATCATAGACTACCTGCATGCATGAACTAAAGCACACATCAAATACATTATCCTCCTTAGCATGATTGGTGATGCCCCTTCAAATCCTGAGAAACATTGTAGGGCACAATTCCCAATAATGATCTTGGAGCTATCGCTGGATTCTCGTCATTTGATCACAGTAGCTCCCTTACACCATGATCACTTATTGCTGAGCCAGGTCTTTTTCTTCCCTTTAGCAACAAACTTTCCTTTGGCTTTAGCTTTCTGATCAGCAGCACAAGTGTGTTCAGCCCACTGACTTGGACATCCTTTGCTACAGGTTCGGATAATGTTGAACTTGAGCACACTTCTTTTCTGGTTTCCACAGAAGTGCCAGACAGCTGATGATACCACTTGAAAATCCTTTCAGATGAGCATAATTTGCTCCCTCCCTACTGCTCTCAGAATAACTTATTCTTTACAGCTTTCCTCAGTGATTATAGCTTACTTTTCCACATTAGTTTGCTGGTGTGGCAGCAAAACTTTGTCCAACCAGCCAGGAATTTTGTTCTTAATGGAAGATCTTAGGTCTTTCCCACACTGGAGTCTGATCCATAAGATAACTTTCTTGTTCAAGTCCAAGTTCTGGAACATCTTCTGTCCAAGTACCGCATGGGAGATGGGCACTTGAACTAACCTACAAAACAGAATTATCTTACCTTAGGACCCCAATAGTTATTGGGTCCTAGGTTTTAATTAGACTGAAATCTAACTTGCCTACATGCAGCATTTCTGACAGGTAGGCTAACACTTGCTCTAAACATAGAATGATTGTGCCAGCAATCTAGGGAAAAATGTTCCACCTTACCACAGCACCAACAATCATGAATAGTATATCTTCTTTTCTGAGCAGGTCTTATAGTGTGGTTAACTGCTGACTGAACGGAAGGAAGAGGAGCAACAACTTTCTTCAGGTTCCTTTCAGCAAGGATCTGACTGAAGGTAATTCTTCCAATAGGCTTTCTTTTATTGCCCTGAATGGTATTTACAGCTGTCTTATTTGCAGAAGACAAGTTGTTTATATCATCAGAACAAGCCAAGTTAGGCTTACTGGTAGACTGACCCTTGGTCTGAGTCCTTGCTGGATGGGCTTGAGTGAAAGCCACTGTCTTTCCCTTGTGAGTTAGGGCTGAGGCACCAAATTTAAATGGTCCAGCATGAGCCATTTATACTTTTTTATGGGGAACCTTAAAGGCACTCATTCCCCTACCCTTTCTTCTTCTATTGGAAGATACTCTTGTACTCTTACAAGAAGAATTCCCATTCTCCCAGTGACCATTCATGCAGCCTTGGTCATACCTATGAGAAGGGAGGTTTACTTTGTGAAAGGTTGACTGTGGCACAACAGGAGCTTGCCCTCTCCTCTGAGATTGGATAACTTTTGTAATCCACTCAGATTCAGATTTTCTCTTGATAGCATCTATCTTAGAGAAATTGGCCACTATCCTCTTCTCCCTTTCAAGTTTCTCTTCAAGAACCTTGATCATAGATTCCTTATATTTGATAGACTCAACATGGATATCTACCACGATCTTCAGATCAACAACTTCCCTCTCTTTCTGAGATAGCAAGGATGAAGTCTCATCTTGCTGGGAAGCAGCTAGCCGGAGGGATATAATTTCCTCTACTTGTTTCTTAACAAGTAGCCTACTTTTCTTGAAAGCTTTCAGAAGGACATCTTGATTGTCAATCAATTGATTGATATCATCCTCTGTCAAAGGACCCTCATCATCACTTGATGAGGAAGCATTAGAGTCTGAGCAAGACTCATGACCTGAGCAATAAGAAGAACTAGACAGAGATTGTAACTGATCTGGACCAGGTTGATCCTGACAGGATTCTTCTTCTGTCAAAGCCATCCACTCATAGTAGCCACTAATATTTTCATCGACCTCATTATCACTTTCTGAGTGTGATAGAGTGGCCCTGGCCTCCATCATAATATCTGGATGGTCTTCATCTTCATCTGTAATAGCAGCATGTAACCCAATGAAGGCTTCCTGTTCTTCTTCAGGCTCTGATTCACTGTCTGATAGACTGACATTATTGTCATCTCTTTTGTCCCCTGCCCCTTCCATGTAGGCAGTCATTCAGTCCCACATTTCTTTGGTTGTCTGACAGTGAACAACTCTCATGAGGGTTGAGTCATCCATGGCACTTATCATGATGTGTAGTGCCCTCTTGTCCATAGTTACTGAGATGATTTCATCTTTAGTCATTTCTGCATAACTCTTTGGAGTCTGTACTTTTGCATCTGAGACAGAGACCTTCATGGGGATGAAAGGTCCTTCTTGAACTATTGCAAGGATCCTAGGATTAGAGGCTTCCATGATCTGTCTGACCCTTTCTTTCCAGGTCCCAAAGTTCTCCTTTCTGCAGTCTTGGAGCTCCATTCCTTGTGGTTCTCTTTTGAACCCACAAGTATAACCCTTTTAGCTATCCTTTGAGGTCTACTCAGACTGTTAGGTCCTTTTAAGCAACCTCCCTCTGATACCACTTGAAAGTATTTAAGTCAAGGATAGCTAAATCACCTAGAGGGGGGAGAATATGTTATTGGTATCTTTTTAGTTCTTTTATGTTTCTTCTTTAAGAGCTTTAGCTTTTAGTTGTTTTATGCTTTCAAGATATACACAACCTGCACAATGAAAACAACATAGAAAAGCACATAGTGATTTATAATGGTTCCCCAATTGCGTACATCCAATTTCCCTCCCACCTATCCAACTATCTTGTTGGACTAGGCACAAACTCCTCCAAACTGCTCATAAGAGTTTACACCTCAGATCCCTCAAGATCTCTAAGTCTCCTCCAAGACTTACTTCTCAGCCATAAAGGCCTACAACTCAGTGGTCAACAGACCACCTACCTCAGGCTGTTAAGCCCTACACTTAGGCTGGGAGGACATCCCTACCTCAGATCCACAAAGGATCCTACCTCAGAGCTCTGCAGTACTCCTACACTCAGTGACCCTCAAGCCACCTACCTCAGCCTTATCTATAAGGCCTACAGCTCAGGCTTTTCAGCCCTACAACTTCAGGCACAAGACCCTACTCTCAGAGTATTGCAGCACTCCTGCAGCTCAGTACTCTTCCAGGTACCTACCTTAGTTCCCCTCCAGGCACCTACAGCTCAGTGACAAATTTGTCACCTTCCTCAGGCACAAAGGCCCTACACTCAAAGAGCAGCACTCTCCAACCTCAGGGAATTAAGCCCTACAGCTTAGATCCACGCTTGGGTCCTACGGGATGAAGGTGGGTTGGTGGATATTCTTGACACAAGAGATATTTCTCTATGTCAAGCTTCTTTACTGAGATAGACTCAGCCCAACAATGACTACTGGAATTTATTTCCTAAGTCTACCTTCACTAAACTAAGAAGTACTTAGTCCTAACTTCTTCCACAGCAACAAGTAATTACTTGAGCTAGAAGTGACTTGCAGAGCAATGTTCTGTCTCTTATTGAACTGAGCCTGAAGCTCAGCCCTAACTACTACTTGACAGCACCGGGGATTTTTCCTGCTGGTCAGTGAAGTTACTGCAGCTAATTGTTGCTACCTAAGCTGGGGAAATCTCAGCTCTAACTTTGCAGACTAAGTTAGCTCTGCCTTTTCTTCCTTTCCTGGGTTGAGGTGATTCAGCCCTGACTTTGACTCCTGAGGAAAAGTCCCTTAAGTCTTCTTTCAGATCTCTGCTTCTTCAAGCTTCTTCTCTTCATAGCTTCCAGATTAAAGTCTTCAGGATGCTTGTACAATTGGAACTGTGAAGAACTTGCAGTAAGGGTCGGCCCTTGGCTGCTTCCTCTTTCCTCAGGGAAATACTCTGCACTTGCTTTCTAGTGCAGATGAAGATCACACCAGCTATCTTGTTGTTGACGATGTTGATATAACCTTTGATGAAGCTAACATGTATTACAAGGAGAAGAATTCTCCTACCAAAGATTTATTGTAGGTACCCCAACTATGTGGGAAATTGGATGATTTAAACCTCACCCATGAGGCTACATCACATCCCTCTCCATATATTGAAGAAGAGAGTGAAGAAGATTTAAATGAAATGATTTTTGAACCACCAATAGCAAACATAATTCCACAAGAGTAATTAATTCACAATGTTGTTGTTGAACCAACTCCTCCTATTGATCTTGTCACACTTAGGGATCACCCTATATCTCAAGTGATTGGAGACATATCAGTTGGTGTGCAAACAAGGCATCAACTCAACCAAGACTTAATGCATACTTGCTTCATATCTCAACTTGAGCCCCAATCCATAAAAGATGCAGAGCAAGATCCCCACTGGATTATTGCAATGTAGGAGGAGCTCAATCAGTTTGAGAGATGCAGAGTTTGAGATTTAGTCCCAAGACCCAAAGACTACCCAGTCAGTGGAACTAAATGAGTTTTTAGAAATAAATTGGATGCACAAGGTGCTATCATCAGAAACAAAGCAAGGCTGGTAGCACAAGGATATAGACAGGAAGAAGGAATTGACTATGATCAGACCTTTGCCCCTGTTGCAAGACTGGAAGCTATCAAAATTTTTCTTGCTTATGCAGCCTATAAGAAGTTCAAATTCTACCAGATGGATGTCAAAAGTTCCTTTCTCAATGGTGAACTCAAATAGGAAGTATATGTGGAACAACCACCACATTTTATCTCTCTAACTCATCTCTCTTTTGTTTTCAAATTATATAAAGCTCTCTATGGTTTAAAGCAAGCTCCAAGAGCTTGGTATGAGACCCTAGCTAGCTTTCTTTTAGAGCATAAGTTCACTAGGGGCATTATAGATAGAACTCTGTTTACTAGGCATCATAAAAATAACATATTATTAGTACAAATATATATAGATGACATCATTTTTGGCTCTACTGATTCCAAATTATGCAAAAGGTTTTCTGACCTGATGCATTCCAAGTTTGAAATGAGTAGCATGGGTAAGCTTTCTTACTTCCTTGGTCTCCAAGTGAAGCAATCTCCCGATGGCATTTTCATTTCTCAATCAAAATATGCTAAAGAGCTTGTTAAAAGATTTGGGATGACTGATGCCTCAGCCAAGAAAACTCTCATGGCTTCCAATATTATGATTGATTCTGATGAACATGACAAAACAGTTGATCAGAAAACATATAGGGCTATTGTTGTGTTCTTATTATATCTCACCGCTAGTAGGCCAGATATTATGTTTGATACATGTCTTTGTACTAGGTTCCAGGTGAACCCTAAATAATCTCACTATATTTTACTTAAAAAGATTTTGAGATATATAAAGGGTAATCCTAATCTAGGACTTTGGTATCCAACAGAATCAGAATTTGACTTAACTGGATTTTCAGATTCTGACTATGCTGGATGTAGAGTGGACAGAAAAAGCACTTCAAGAACATGCTAAATCCTTAGAGATAGGCTTGTGTCCTGGTTTTGTAAGAAGCAGTCATCTGTGTCAACTTCAACTACTGAAGCTGAATACATTGCAGCTGGCAGTTGTTGTTCACAAATATTGTGGATTCAAAACCAACTCCTGGATTATGGTCTCAACTTAAATAATTCAACTATATTTTGTGACAATACCAGTGCAATTTCTAATGCACAAAATCCAGTATTGCATAGTAGAACTAAGCATATAGAGATTAGACATCATTTCATTAGAGAGTGTGTGTGGGCACAAAGAAAATTAATCTTATCTTTATCTCTACTGATTTGCAAAGAGAAGACATCTTCACTAAACCATTAGATGAGAAGAAACATCTGTTCTTTTTGAATCAGCTAGGTATGATTAATAGAGAAGTTTAATTTGATTTCTATCCAAGGTTAAAGAACTGATCACAGATCGTCGAATGGAGATCGATGATTTGAGAACTGTTCTTGAGAAATTTAGTCGACCTGAGATCGACGAAATCACTCTATGAAGTTATTTTCGTCGAGCGGAGATCGACGATCTTGCTTCAGAAAAGTTTTCGTCGACCTGAGAATGACGAAAAGTTTTCCCCTCTTCCAACTGAGATCGATGATATCAATTCTTCATGAAATTTTTTCGTCGATCTGAGAATGAAGATTTTCTATTTTTCGCAGGACAGAGCTCGCCGCTTCATATTCTGAAAACCTTATAACCATGTTTTCTTCATGCTCTATCCTGCGCTTTTTGTTCTCATGCACTTGATCTTTCTCTTATTTTTGCAAGAAAACCAATGGCGATTCCGATGCTATCCCTCTCCAGCATGAAGTATGACACCGGTTTCGACATCGACTTTGATTCCTTCAACCATACCGATCAGATTTTCACAAACATTCTACAGCTATTTGAAGAATAGCAACTGAAGAAAATCATGACCACCAGGATCAGGTTGCCAGCAACTGTGATTGGGGTTAAAACTCCAAAAATTAGTTCGGACATGCGGCGCCCCGGGCGATTTATTTAGAAAAGGCAGATGTGGTTTTATTTAGGAAGACGGGGCGCGCGGATTTATTATTTGGATATAAAACAGTTGAAATCGAGTTTTAACGAAAGGAGGCAAGTGCACCTATCACGTGTAGTACAGGATATTCCGATGAGGAATATCGGGGTCGTATTGTTCTCAGGGTAGGGTTGATTATTTCTACTCTTCCCTAGAGGAGGACTATTATTTTACAGAAAATTTATCTTGTCAGGATATTATTTATATATAAAAAAGTGCAGAAAATAAAAGCATTAAAATGGAGTTGATGAATAACTTAGCGAACCGTATCTGAGAGAATTTGAACTAAAATAAACTTTTAATAAAAAGAGATCCTAAATTTCAAATTAATTAAGGCGGAGACTTGGCCGTGGAGGTTCCACAAAAATGAGCTCACATATCTCTAGGACTATCTCTCACCTGAACATTAAGACTATTCGACCGGGCTCTCGTTCGACGAAGGATTCCTCTTAATACCCGCATTATGCTAAGAACCCCGCTATTGGGTGGGGAACCCAATCCGATAAAATTATGCGCCTCCTCTCTCGAGGGTTAGTACGGAACTCCATTTACTAAGGGGTGATCAGTCCATACGCACGATCTCTCGGCTAGCTAGCGTATGGACTACGGAAATAGTTCCCATACATCGATATGTGGTTCTACGCGTCGTAAACCCGGAGTAAACTTTAAGTAATTTAATTAATTTGAAAAACAGGACCTTTAATTATTTAAAGCGATTTAATATGTCCCAATGCTCTTCGATACCGAGGGCTAAGAGCGGTTAGCCACTCATAGGAATGGGGACGGCTTGCGGGAAAAAGCGATAAAAAGAAAGTAGTAAAAGAAAGCTGTAAATTGCGAGTCCTACTCAAACGAGTAGGCGGGAAATGAAAGCAGAAAATTATGAATCCTACTCAAACGAGTAGGGGGAAAATAAAGCGAGTCCTACTCAAACGAGTAGGAGGAAATAAATGCACACACGCACGCACTCTATAGAAATGAAAACACACACACGCACTCTACTTGAAATTAAAAACACACTCACTCTGCTGAAATAAAAACTCCACTCTATAGAAATGAAAACTCCACTCTACAGAAATGAAACGCACACACCCACTCTACATAAAGTAAAGCACACTCACTCTGTAGAAATTAAAACCACTCTACAGAAATTAAAACGAACCCACTCTACTGAAATAATACGCACGCACTCTATTAAAATAAAAACACACACACGCACTCTACAGGAATGAAAGAAAGCGATAAAAAAACTAACTCATACACGCACGCACACAAGCGAAAAATACGAAAAACAAAGTGTTCGAAAAATTAAAATAACTATATTTTTACCTGTGGAATGTGATAGAAATGCGTAAAATTAACGGAGCAAAAGTTTTTGAAAATAAAAGCAAAATGAAAGTGTTCGAAAAATTAAAACAAATACATTTCTACTGCTAGAACGTGGTAGAAATGCATAAAAAGAAGACAGAAAAATTAACCGAGCAAAAGTTTAAAATGAAAATTGAAGTGTTCGAAAAATTAAAACGTCTATATATTCATTCCTATAACTCCGTAAAAGTGCTAAAAAGTGAAAATAAAGTAAAAAGAACGAAAAAGTTTTATAACCTAAAAAGGAAAATCTAAGTTGAAGAGAAATGAAAAATACTTTAAAAACACTTTTACGGGTTTATAGGAATGAATAAAAAACAATAAAAACGTAAGTATAAATGAAGCTAAGGAAAAATTACAATAAAAACTAAACTATATAAAAGAAAACCTATAGCTAAACAAAGAAAAAATGAAATTGAAAACATAAAAAGAACAAGTTATTCTCATACACGCACACACACATAGAAAAATAAAACAAGAAAAATAAAAGAAAAAAATAAGATTGCATAAAGAAGGGCGCTCAGATGCATTCCAAAACCATATAAAGAGAAGAAAAACACACATTTTATTAAGTAAAACAGGAGTTACAAAGGAACTAAAACAAAAGCTAAGGAGAGGGGGAAAAATTCCCTTACAAGGCTTTGGAATACATCAAGCAGCACAGCCCCTACACAAAATGGTTCAAAAAACGGAACAGAAAACCTTACAGCAACTTCCTATTTATAGGCAAAATTTTCAAAGTGCACGCCCTAGGTCACGGGCGTGTACTGGGGGCGTGTAAGCACTGTTGACGAGTCGGTTCTGAGATTTGATGCTGATTTGACTTTTCAATTGTACACGTGGCGGGTCACGGGCGTGTCTCTGCCAACACGGGCGTGTAGCATGCGCGTGTCCAGCAGGTATATCTGGGGGAAAGCATTGCGTCATTTCGTCGGGCGAAGTCTTGTCTGGGCCACGTGGATGCGACACGGGCGTGTCGTATATTGACACGGGCGTGAAGGTTGGGTCAACGAATGTCAAGCGTGAAATCTTCGAGCTAGCGTGACACGGGCTAGGTCACAGGCATGTCATTTTTGACACGGGCATGGCGCAGGGCGTGTTTAGCAATTCCTTTACGGGACATAACTTCCACTTGGAATTGAAGGTACACGCCCAGGTCACGGGCGTGACCTGAAGTACACGGGCGTGTACCATGCTGATTTTGACTTTTTCTAAAAAAATTTAGAAAACAAACAGAGGCTAAGTTAGAATAAAATTTACAAAAAAAAAGCATTTTATTAAAGAAAATTAACTAAAAATATCAAAAAGAAACTAAAATGAATTATTTATTATACGTAAAAATACGTATATTTACAACTCATCAAATACCCTCATACTTAAGCTTTTGCTATTCCAGAGCAAAAGTTGGAGATATACTTATAAGGAATTAAAGAAATCCAAAGTTTAGCTACCGCTTGAATTAATTGAAAGAAAGATCAAAATAAACATCGGGGGTATAAGAGTTAAGTCCTAAATTATGACAAAAATTTAAATAAAGAAAGAGTTTCAACTAAAGACTTCTGATATAATCAAATAGATAGCAAAAAATTTTATTTGTTAGGTTAATAAGATTAGATTGGATTATGGAAACTTTAACTTATAAGAATTAAAGGAAATAATTTAATTTAAGAATTATACTCTCAAAAAGATTTTAAATTAATTCTAGCATCATTTGAAATTGGCGGAGTAAGATGTTGAGCTTTATGAAGAGCGCTTTGGTTTAGAGGTGAGGGTATATTTTTTTGCTCGAACCTCTAATAGAATTTTTTGGTTTTAATGTGGATGTTTAGGAAAACGAAATCTTATTTTCCATAACATATAAAAAAATTTTAACAACTTCATAATAACCCAATGTATATGTATAGGAGTAATGAATTTTATCCTCTTACTCCGTAACATATAATCTTTTCAAATATTAGATGCATATGTTTACGGAACGAAATCTTATTCTCATTGATATAGGATTTTTTAAGGATCAAAATCATGTCAAGTAAGACATGAAAAAAAGAAGATAGGTTTTTTCTTAGAAAGAAAACTAGATATAATAAAAAAAATTTGAGAGCAACCTTTATAAATTAAACGTTCCTATATTTCAAAAAAAAGTTTGGAGTAAACATAATTTGAAATCTAAGGTTGTTATTTTCTAACAAAATAAATGTGCAGCTATTTAGATAAGTTATAAGTAATACTGAAAATAGGTAGCATATCTAAATAAAAAAGCATACGAAATTCTTTAAAACTTAACCCCAGATATCTAAATCTATCGATCTCCAATTAATAAACGAATAGTAAACAAAAAATTAATAAAATTCGCTTATAAATTAACACGCAGCTGAATTTTTGGAGAGCAAAAGGGTTAAGAATGAGATATTCGATTTATTCGTTACATAATAAATAATATATTTTTGGGGTTTTTGTCTTTTTTCTGTGTTTTTGATTTATTACCTTTTCTGGATTTTTAGACTTATTCTCTTTTTAGGATTTTTTGATTTTCTATTTTTATTTTTTTGAATTTTTTATTTTTTTTTATTTTTTTTAACATTTTCATGAATTTATTTACAAGAAAGGGGAGAGAAAGATGTGTTATTTACAAAGAAGAGAGGAGGAAAGAGATTTTTATCAAAAAAAAATTTTAGTTATTTTCTTTTTTTGGATTTTGGATTTTCTAATTTTTGATTTTTTTGTGTTTTAAGAATTTTTTTTTGAGTTTTTGATTATAAAAACAAGCAAATATTAGTTTATTCTAAAAAAAATTTAGTTTTATAATTTGTTTCCAAATTTTATTATTTTATGAAACTTTTTTGAGTTTTTTTGTTTAATTATAACAGCAACAACAAAAATTTTGAAGTTTTAAATTTTTTTATTTTTTTGAAGTTTTATAAAAATTTTAAAAAAATTTTTGTTTTATGATTTTTTTTAGTTTTACATTTTTTGCTTTTTTTGTATTTTTGATGAGTACATAATATAAAAGTGCAGAATGGAAAAATAAGAGAACACTCTCATACTTAAATCCAACACTGTCCCCAATATTGCACTTAAGAATGTGGATCGATAATAAACAAAATACAACATGTACAAAAATAGAAAGAGAGAGTAGAAGCTTCCCTAAAATGAGGTCGGGGAGGCTCGCGTTGAAACCCTGCATTATTTAGAAAAAAGAAAGAAGCAAAACAATTCTGTTATATGGAATTTATTTGGTGGCGCGAGTTTTTTATTTCAAATATGCGTCTTATTTATAGATGTACTAAGTCGCCTATGACAAATGGTTTCGGGTGGTAGGGGTGGCAACTGTAAGTGACTCGAAAGTAGCTAATGTCTTAGCTACAAGAGCGTGATAGAAATATGTTCCCCTATCGCCTAAAATAATGTTAAGCGTGTCGAAGCGAAAACAAATAGTTAATAATAGAAAAATGTTGATGTATTTTTTTGTGAACAAAAACTTTTTGGATTTTAGAAATAAATAAAACAAGTTAAAACAAAACATATATACGGGAAAATTTTGTTTTGTTTTTGAGGAGGGGAATTTTTTTGCTATATATATAGAGTTTTAATAACAAATTATATATATATATATATATATATATATATATATATATATATATATATATATATATATATATATATATATATAGTAGTTTTATTTTGTAGGTTTCTTATTTTTAGGTGGTTTTTTTGTTGGTTTTTTAGTTTTTTGTTAGGTTTTTAGTTTTTGTAGGTTTTTTAAGTTTTTTCGTTTTTAGATTTTTTGGGGCTTTTTGGTTTTTTAGTTTTTAGATTTGTTAGTTTTTTAGTTTTTAGTTTTAGTTTAGTTTTTTTTTTAGATTTTTGTTTGGTTTGTACATTTTAGATTTTTTTATTTTTAGTTTTTAGAGTTTTTTGTTTTTTAGTGTTTTCATAAACAAATACGGAAAAATTTTTTAGATTTTATAGTTTTTTTTCATTTTTTTTATTTTTGGTGTTTAGATTTTTGGTTTTATAGATTTTTTAGTGTAGTTTTTTTAGATTTTTTGGGTTTTTATATTTTAAGAGATTTTTTTTTGTTTTGAGAGTTTTTTTGGGGTGTTTAGTTTGTTTTTGTTTTTCTTTTTTTTTGTTAGTAGGAAATGACGTCATTTCAAAAACAAATGTTTTATAGATAATAATAATATGATAAATTTTTTATGCTTTTTGTTTGTTTTTTTTTTGTTTGAAAGTAGTTTTATTATTATTATTATTATTATTATTATTATTGTGTTGCCCAATTTTATATATATATATATATATAGGTAAAAGTAATAGTTCTCCAGAGTTCAAAATAACGACTCGAAAATTCCCTAGCAACGGCGCCAAAAACTTGATTGGGGTTAAAACTCCAAAAATTAATTCGGATACGCGGCGCCCAGGGCGGTTTATTTAGAAAAGGCAGATTTGGTTTTATTTAGGAAGACGGGGCGCGCGGATTTATTACTTGGATATAAAACAGTTGAAATCGAGTTTTAATGAAAGGAGATAAATGCACCTATCGCGTGTAGTACAGGATATTCCGGTGAGGAATATCGGGGTCATATTGTTCTCGGGGTCGGGTTGATTATTTATAATGTTCCCTGGAGGGGACTATTATTTTACCAAAAATTTATCTTGTCGGGATATTATTTATATATAAAAAAAGCAGAAAATAAAAGCATTAAAATTGAGCCAATGAATAACTTAGCACAACCGTATCTGAGAGAATTTGAACTAAAATAAACTTTTAATAAAAAGAGATTCTAAATTTCAAATTAATTAAGGCGGAGACTTGGCCGTGGAGGTTCCACAAAAATGAGCTCACTTATCTCTAGGACTATGGATCACCTGAACATTTAGACTATTCGATCGGGCTCTCATCCGACGAAGGATTCCTCTTAATGCCCGCATTACGCTAAGAACCCCGCTATTGGGTGGGGAACCCAATCCGGTAGAATTCTACGCCTCCTCTCTCGAGGGTTAGTGTGGAACTCATTTACCAAGGGGTGATCGGTCCATACGCACGGCCTCTTGGCTAGCTAGAGTATGGACTACAGAAATAGAGCCCACACATCGATATATGGTTCTACGCGTCGTAAACCCGGAGTAAACCTTAAGTAATTTAATTAATTCAAAAAACATGACCTTTAATTATTTAATGCGATTTTATCTGTCCCAATGCAATTCGATACCGAGGGCTAAGAGCGGTTAGCCACTCATCGGAATGGGGACGGCTTGCGGAAAAAAGCGATAAAAAGAAAGCAGTAAAAGAAAGCATTAAAAGAAAGCATTAAAAGAAAGCATTAAATTGCGAGTCCTACTCAAACGAGTAGGCAGGAAATGAAAGCAGAAAATTGTGAATCCTACTCAAACGAATAGGGGGTAATGAAAGCGAATCCTACTCAAACGATAAGGAGGAAATAAATGCACACACGCACGCACTCTACAGAAATGAAAACACACACACGCACTCTACTAGAAATTAAAACACACTCACTCTTCTGAAATATAAACTCCACTCTACAGAAATGAAAAACTCCACTCTACAAAAATGAAACGCACACACCCACTCTACATAAAGTAAGACACACACTCACTCTGCAGAAATTAAAACCACTCTACAGAAATTAAAACGCACCCACTCTACTGAAATAAATACGCACCTACTCTACTTAAATAAAAACACACACATGCACTCTACATGAATGAAAGAAAGCGATAAAAAACAAACTCTTACACGCACGCACACAAGCGAAAAATGCGAAAAACAAAGTGTTCTAAAAATTAAAATAACTATATTTTTATAGGTGGAATGTGATAGAAATGCGTAAAAAGTAGAAATTAAAATTAACGGAGCAAAAGTTTTTGAAAATAAAAGAAAAATAAAAGTGTTCGAAAAATTAAAACAAATACATTTCTACCGCTAGAATGTGGTAGAAATGCATAAAAAGAAGACAGAAAATTAACCGAGCAAAAGTTTAAAACGAAAATTGAAGTGCTCAAAAAATTAAAACGTCTATATATTCATTCTTATAACTCCGTAAAAGTGCTAAAAAGTGAAAATAAAGTAAAAAAGAATGAAAACGTTTTATAACCTAAAAAGGAAAATCTAAGTTGAAGAAAAATGACAAATACTTTAAAAACACTTTTACGGGTTTATAGGAATGAATACAAAACAATAAAAACGTAAGTATAAATGAAGCTAAGGAAAAATTACAATAAAAACTAAACTATATAAAAGAAAACATATAGCTAAACTAAGAAAAAATGAAATTGAAAACATAAAAAGAACAAGTTATTCTCATATACGCACACACACATAGAAAAATAAAATAAGAAAAATAAAAGAAAAAATAAGATTGCATAAGGAAGGGCTCTCAGATGCATTCCAAAACCATATAAAGAAAAGAAAAACACACATTTTATTAAGTAAAACGGGAGTTACAAAGGAACTAAAATAAAAGCTAAGGAGAGGGGGGGAAATTCCCTTACAAGGCTTTGGAATACATCAAGCAGCACAGCCCCTACACAAAATGGTTCAAAAAACGGAACAAAAATCCTTACAGCAACTTCCTATTTATAGGCAAAATTTTAAAAGTACACGCCCTAGGTCACGGGCGTGTACTGGGGGCCTGTAAGCACTGTTGGCGAGTTGGTTCTGAGATTTGACGTTGGTTTAACTTCTCGGTTGTACACGTGGCGGGTCACGGGCGTGTCTCTACCTACACGGGTGTGTAGCATGGGTGTATCCAGTACGTACATCTGAGGGAAAGCGTCGCATCATTTCGTCGGGCGAAGTCTTGTCTAAGCCACGTGGAGGCGACACGGACGTGTCGCATATTGACACGGGCGTGTAGGTTGGGTCGACGAACGTCGAGCGCGAAATCGTCGAGCTGGCGTGACATAGGCTAGGTCACAGGCGTGTCATTTTTGACACAGGCGTGGCATAGGGTGTGTTCAACAATTACTTTACGGGACGCAACTTTCACTTGGAATTGAAGGTACACGCCCAGGTCAAGGGCATGATCTAAAGTACACGGGCATGTACCATGCTAATTTTGACTTTTTCTGAAAAATTTCAGAAAACAAACAGAGGCTAAGTTAGAATAAAATTTACAAAAAAGAAGCATTTTATTAAAGAAAATTAACTAAAAATAACAAAAAGAAACTAAAACGGCTTATTTATTGTACGTAAAAATACGTATATTTACAACTCATCAAACTGAAATAAGGGAATGAGTTTATACTTCAATTTCTCCAGATGCAGAAACTATGACCGGTACCATCGCTAACAATTAGGTTACCTTAACCCCTGATATTTTAACTGAGATTTTTGGTTTGGCAAATGGAGACGAGGATATTGAAATAGATAGTTCTGAATATGATAATATGCTGATTAAAATGGGTCACTCTGAAGGAAACCCTAATAAGCTACTGAAAAAGAATCTATCTGTTGAGTATAAATTTCTGGTAGATGTTGTTAGTAAGGTTTTGCTGGGCAAGCACACGGCCCATGACTATATAACCAGGCACCAGTTCTTGGTGATGTGTGCTCTAGTTAATAAGAAAGCAGTAATTTGGGGAAAGTTATTATTTGAGTTGATTAAGAAGAAGAATTCTAAGAAAGAGGCTTGTTTTGGGAGGATATTAGGAATTTTCCTCCAAGCAAAGACACCTGAATTATTGGTCTCCCAGAACATATTCATAAATGCCACCAAGAGGATAACCTCTGCCTTATTTGGTAGATGGGAGAGCTCTATCCCAAAACCATCCAGGGCTTCCTCCTCCAGAACTTCTGAGGACACCGAGGCAGTAATAGCCTCTCCACCACCTCCATAAGAAGTACTTCCATCCACCAGAATTCCTTCACCTCCTCCACAATAACAACAACAACCATCTTCACCTCTTCCACCTCCACATTCTCCAATCATCATCCATGAGGACATTCCATCTCCACCACCTCCATCTCCACTCCCAACTCATCTATCTGATATTCCATCCACATCCTCTTAGCCCAATTTCAATCTGTTATCTCCCCCTCCACCATCTCCACACCATTCCACTATTCCATCTCCTGTTCAGGAAACCACCTCAACACCCACTACCATAATTCCTACCTCCACTACTGCAATTCCATCCAACCATACTTCCACATTCCCTGAATTCTTCCATACAGATTTCCCCCATGCTTTCTCTGTATGTTCCAACTGTGGTCATCATACCACTTATACTCTCTTTGCTCATGAACCTCTATATTTAAATTTCTCTGACATTGTCAAAGATCTTCTAGCTTTAATTTCTCCATCTCTGGAGCAATTAATAGCAAAAGCTATTGCTCCTCTTTCAGCCTCCATCACTTCTCTCTCTACTAGAGTTGCTGCTCTCACCTCTGTTCCTTCTTCTGGGGGGCCTGGCTTCAGGATCATCTGAAACCAGGCAGGGGGAGATGTTCCATGAACAAGTTCCAGCAGCAGATTCCCCAGAGGTAGACATTCCAACAGAAATAATAGATATAATTGATGATTCAGATACTGACATGGCTTGTGATATAGTTGCTGAAATAACCATTGTTGGTGATTTTATTATAAATCCCACAGTTGATTTGGATTCTTTACTCAATTCTTTCAATTCAGTTTACAGAAATGCTTTACCAAGTTTTGATGTTCGGTACTCTAAGGCTATTGTATGTTATACTGCTCCAACAAGTCCTGCAGTTGTGGATCAACTAAAGTCAAGTTTTGTAGTTCGTGTGATTATAGAAAATTTAGCTGTTGAAGATGGTAGTGAGCTAGTTCCTGAGCATAAGGCTTTCTCTCCACCAACATTTGGTTGGTGTGAATCTCCAATGCCAAATCTTGATGATATTATGTTTGCAGACATTGAAGAAGATGAAGAAAGTGTTCAGATTGCTACAGAGAGTTTTGCAGAGTCAGTAAGACAAGCACAGCCACAAGTTCCAGGAATCTCAGTTGAATGCCTAAAGCAGTTGAATGAACTATATGATAATCCTCCTAAATCATCTGATGATGATGAGGATTCTGATGATTCTAATTCAAAAAAAAAATCAAAGGCTAAGAAGAGAAAGGCTCCTGCCAAGGTTGCTCCTAAGCCTAATCCATCTGCTGATATTCCTTATTATATCCTACACGATATAACTCTCACCCCAGACACCCCAAACTGGATGAGATATTCCAAAAATGAACTGAAAGCTAGGAAGAAGAGCAGGAGATACTCTCCACCTCCTAAATTCAGGAGAGGACCTCCTCCTCCTCCTCCTGTAAGTGCTTCAGGAAGTGTTGCTCAAGTTCGGAAATCTACATCCTATTATCATTCTAAACCTCCCTACAGCAGACAGCAGCATAGTTCCAGTAGCAACAGCAGCAGGCAGCAACAATATCAAAAGCACAGCAGATAGCAGAAGTTATCTGAAGATGCTCAGCAAGATAAAGCAAGTCCAGAAAGGCCTGTATCTCCAGCTTGTGATCCAGAAACGGACCAGAATGGACAGATTTCAAGAATTAATAGCTCTATCTCAAATCAGAAAAGCTAAGGAAGAAGGACAAGATTCTTCTCAGTATACTACTATGTCCTCCTACAGAAAGAAAGATCTAGACAAATATCTGGTACACAATCTTTTTAATGCTAATAAATATATATCCCTACATCCTGAAGCAGTTGTACCAAGAACTTCTTCTGTGATAATTCTTGGAGCAAGTGATATGAAGATGACAAAGCAGCAAACTGCAGAACCCAAAAGAGAAATCATCTTCACCAGACCAGCTTCAGATGAACAGAAGAAAGATTCTAAGAAAGTCTGAAAAATTTTCTTTCTATATTTTGACTTGAACTGTTATCTGTTATTTATTCTTCACATGGCACTGTTGTTAATATCTGCTGAACAATTATAATTCTGCCAGATATCTTTTTGTGCTTTGTGATTTTTCTCTTTTCTGTTGTTCATAGTGACCTCACCTAAATAGGGGGAGATTGTTGGATCCCTAGTTTGGATTTGGGCTAGGTTCACTATTAGGTTATTGACCCTCCATGTATAGCCTAGGGTCAAATTATTAGTTCTAAGGTCTTGGTCAGTTTGACTAGGTTAGACAAACATTGATCCAGCCCTCAGAAGAAATCAGAGATCTAGACATAGAAGAATTGCAGCTTTTAAGAGTTCAGAGAATCGGTTCGAAGTTCTTTGAACTCAGCTCGACGATCGTCGATTGACGAACTCAGAGTCTCTACTCTGAGCTGAGCTCGATGAACTTGGAGTTCAGGTTGACGATCTTCCATCTTCTCTCAAGTTCTCTGGTCGACGAATTCTATCTCAGGTCGATGAACTTGGAGCTCAGCTTTGACAGACTATTTTCCAGATCAACTTTATCTGAGCTAGCTTGACGAAGACGATTTCTCATCTCGACGAAGTCGATTTCTCAGCTCAACGAACTTGAGTTCAGGTCGACGAAATCTGTCCTGAGTTTGACGATTTCTCTCAGAATCAGTTTGGCATTTTCTCTCATTTTGATTTCAGTTTGGATTATTCTAAGGCTGTAATTCTCTGATAATTAATGCTCATATTCTCAAGAATATAGTCGTTGTTTGGCAGTATTAATTATGGATTTCACAGTGTAATTACTTGACTTATTTACTGAGACAGTTAAGGAAATCATTTAAGACAAATTACAGTCGTTCAACTCCCAGGATTTCGGCATTAAATTCAGGAATTCTTTTTCAAATTCAAAATGGCAGAAATCCTTCAGAATAATAGAAAAACAAGGAATTACAAGAGATCTTTTACACAGCAAGTGACACAAGTTTTACAGAGAAAAAGATTGCTATCTATAGGAAATTGAAGAAGAACATCAATACACAGATCTTTAGTCTTCTTTAGTTTCTGCTTCAGGCTTCAAAAGTACAACTCATCAACACCAGTCCAAGAAGTTTTTGAAGATCTCCATCAATGCCTACACCTTGTGCAAAGCTCTCATCTTTCTGAAACATTCTACATCTCAGGGGAAGCTTTGACAACATCATCCACTAAAGTCTTTTCATTTGTTTGAGAAAGAGAAGACATCACTTTTCATTTCCAACTGTGTACAGGGTTAAAACTCCCCTCAAAAGTTAACCCCTTTAGTTGTTAAGTCTCCTGATCAAAAGACTTAGTTTGTTTTTTGGGCACCTGATCAAAAGCTCAAAAGTGTTGTGAGATATCCCTTGAAAAAAGTAGAACTTGTGGTGACACGACACCTGAGAAAAAACCTGTGGTGGCAGGGCACCTGAACAAAAACCTGTAGTGGATGTACCCAAATTTAGGGGAACCACTATAAATTTATTGTGTCGTCTGGATTACTCTATTATTTATTTCTGTATGATGTGATTGTTTTTGTTTTCATCTCTCTTTATATATATACTTATCACTTATTTTAATCCACTGTAAAAATTAATTAAAGTTTTAAAATACTCTATTCACCCCCCTAGAGTTTAAGCAGATTTATCCCTCACTTTCAAGTTTTATCGTCGTCGGGAGGAACAAGTCATCGCTCAATTAGGTCGGGAGAATGAACAGTTACACATCGACTCAATGTACAAATCCTATTTATACAGAAAGCTGAACCAGCTGATACCCGCAGACCAACCGAACCAAACTTAAAAGAAATAAACCGGACAAAATAGAATTCGTCGAGTATCACGTCGATATTTGATGAATCAAAAGATATTCGTCGAGATAACACAGATATACTCGACGAATCGAGACATGGCAAACCGTCCAAGTATTAAGGCGATATACGATGAACCGGTGTCTAACTCATCGAATCTATCATGGCGATATTCGACGAATCTAAGACAAAAGCATTGAGATGTCACGACGATACTCGACGAATCTGAGACAGAAGCGTGGAGATGTTACGACGATAATCGACAAATTCAAACTATTCGTCACAAACTCTCAGCCATACTCGACGAATTTCCCTTAGTATCTTTTGACTACTTACCTAATGACCCATATTCACAATACAGGTCCCGGAATGAAATTCCTGCACATCCAAAACATCATAGGCTTGGTCCTTCACTCATATAACATATAATCAAAGCCCACACAAACCTTACAAACTTATCAAATGCTCTTTTGTGCGGCCTCATAGGCTCATATTATGTCGGCAGTGAGGCCACATGTATGATCACTTTCAGATCACCATGGTAATACCAATAGTCTCCCACTTGATCTTGAAAGTATCAAACAAAATCTTCACAAATATGAGCGGCATCTAGCAATACAACATTGCTCCCCAAGCAATAAGAGTTTAAAAACTCGAAAGCCATTGTGACTAATGTATCAGTTTTATCATGTCCCTTTGTCCCTTACATCTAGATAGAACTAGAGGTATAGACTGTATCACTCTCATAATTGTTCAATCCTAGTTTCCTGATCTAGCATGGACTTTCAGAAATTGGTGAGCCCAATATCATATATTGACTCAACCAAACATGGCCATGAATTTCTCAGTCTCATTCCATCAAGGGGCCCGTAGATGCAACTCCTGTCATATAGGAGGATAAATCCCATCTCTACTCACACATAAACACTCAAATGATTCGTAACGTACCCAATAACCACCTTTATCATCCAACTTTATCAAGACTGGACTTTTGATAGCATCAAAGCACGTTCTTCTTCACTCGATGAATGATGTGACTTCAGGTCAAAGGACCACAAACACCATTGCCACTTGTGCCATACTTGTGATACATTCATATAATAATCCACAAAGTATTCTCATGGTGTGTCTGTCTAGTAGAACTTGTTTACTAACAAGTACCCATATGATGACTTGATATCACAATATCATGACCTGTGAGAATCGGCCAACAGTCAACGCACATGCTAGTCTTAATGTATCATCATTGCCCCAGCTTCTAAGATGACACTCGACCAGGTACCATTTAAGAATGAAGCTTCTAAAACATTGGCTCTCACATTCAAGTCACTACTTGACTCCTATGTAAGAAAATATTCTAAGGGGATTTATTATGTTAAATTACTTGATCGCAATAGAAATAAATTTACAAAATAAAAGAACTTGCCAAAATATTTAAATGAAATGTATACAGTACTCTATTCATCAAATGAATTATTACAGCCAACAAACATACAATCCACAAGGCTTCGACTAGGGTTGATCATTAAGGTATCGTATACACATAGATCTAACATGACCATCATGCTTTCGCTATGCTAGAGGCTTTCCAGTGGATCTGTAATATTTTCTTCAGTCGGCACTCTGCTAATGCTCATATCTCCTCGATCGACAATCTCTCGAATAAGATGGAACTGCCGAAGTATGTACTTGGAGCGCTGATGAGATCTAGGTTGTGAAGAAAGTGCAATTGCACTGTTGTTGTCACATTAGAGATCTACGGGACGAACAATGTCAGGAACTATATCTAACTCTCTGATGAATTTCCTAATGCATACAACCTCCTTTACTGCATTTGTCGCGGCGATATACTCAACTTCAGTTGTAGAATTAGTAAATGTCTCCTGCTTGGAATTCTTTCAACTAACAACACCTCCAATTAGGCAAAATATGTATCCTGACTGAGACTTTGAGTCGTCCCTATCAGTTTGGGAGCTGGCATTTGTGTAACCTCTTACAACGAGCTCTTCTTCTCCACCAAATATCAAGAATGTATCCTTAGTCCTTCTCAAGTAATCCAGGATAATCTTAATGGCAATCTAGTGACTTTCACCGGGATTAGGCTGAAACCAACTTGTCATGCTTAAAACATAAGAGACATCGGGTCGAGTGCATGTCATTGCATACAAGATTGACCCAATTGCCGAAGTATATGGAATCAACTTCATGCGGTCCTTATCTTCACAACACTTAGGACATTGGTCTTTAGAGAGACTCACACCATGAGACATGGATAAGAATCATTTCTTCGACTCAAGCATGTTGAACAGCTTCATCACCTTATCAATATATGTACCTTGGGTTAACCCCAGCAACTTCTTTGATCTATCTCTATAGATCTTAGTAGCAAGTATATAAGTCGCTTCACCCAAGTCCTTCATATAAAAGCAGTTCCCTAGGTTGTTCTTAATAGCTTGTAGGGTCGGTTTATCATTCCCGATCAACAATATGTCGTCTATATGCAATATCAGAAAGACAACGATGCTCCCAATAATCCTCTTATAAACACACGGCTCATCCTCGTTCTTGATAAAACCAAACTCTTTGATATTTTCATTGAAATGAAAATTCCAACTTTGAGAAGCTTGTTTTAATTCATAAATGGATCTCTGTAGCTTGTATATTTTAGTGGCTTCACCTGGAGATACAAAACCCTCAAGTTGTGTCATATACACTTCCTCAAGGAGGTTTCCATTTAGGAAAGCCATTTTGGCATCCATCTGCCAGATCTCGTAGTCATAATACACAGTAATAGCAAGCAGAATTCTGATGGACTTAATCATAACTATAGGGGAAAAGGTCTCATTATAGTCAATACCATTAATTTGCTTGAAACCCTTAGCCACTATTCACCCTTTGAATGTCTGAACATTCCCATCCATGTCTGTCTTCTTCTTGAAGACCCACTTGCACCCTATAGGTCGTACCCCTTCAGGTGGTTCCACCAAAGTCCAAACTTGGTTTTTATACATAGATTCCATTTCAGATTTCATGGCCTCAAGCCACTTCTCGGAGTCCGGTCCACTCATAGCCTCTTAGTAGGTTGCAGGCTCATCACTATGATCCATAAGCAACACATTAGTTATTTGAGACACAAGAAATCCATATCTCTCGGGCTTAAACCTTGGTCTACCAGGCCTATGTGGAACTTGTGTTTCCTGAGCAGGTTCTCTAGCTCTAACAACTTGTAGTCCTGACTCAGGTTCCAATTTCTGTTCATTCATATTTTGTGGTTCTTGAACTTCTTCAAGTTCTACCCTGGCAGTCTTTCTACTTAAGAATTCTTTCTCAAGAAATATACAAGTCCTTGCGACAAATACTTTGCCTTCGGATGGTGGGTAGAAATAGTACCGTTTAGTTTCCTTAGGATACCCCACAAGATAACACTTATCTGACTAGGGTTCCAGCTTGTCAAGTATTTGACGTACACGTATGTCTGACAACCCCAAACCTTAATGAACGTCATACTAGGATGCTTCCCAGTCCATACCTCATATGGTGTTTTTAGAACCGTTTTTGTTAGAGTACGATTTAGTGTAAAAGCAGAAGTTTCTAGAGCAAAACCCCAAAAGAAAACAAACATATATGCATGACTCATCTTCTACCGTACCATATCTAAAAGAGTATGATTCCTCCTCTCCGACACACCATTATGTTGCAATGTTCTAGGTGGAGTGAGATGTGATACAATACCACACTCTTTCAGATGATCACAGAACTCATGACTCGGGTACTCGCCACCTCGATCAGATCAGAGTGCTTTAACCTTATTACCCAATTGGTTCTCTACTTTGTTCTTAAATTCTTTGAACTTTTTAAAGTTTTTGGATTTGCACTTCATAAGATACATGTATCCGTATCTATTGAAATCATCAATAAATGTAACAAAATAGAAATACCCACCTCTAGCTATAGAACTTATGAGTCCACATACATCACTATGTACTATACCCAAGAGATCATTAGCCCTCTCATTGAAACCAGTGAAAGGAACCTTAGTCATCTTGCCTAACAAACAAGACTCACATCTCTCAAATGATTCATAATAAAATGAGTCCAGTTGTCCATCTCTATGGAGCTTGGATATGTGTTTCTCATTTATATGGCTCAAACGACAATGCCAAAGATATGTAGGGTTTGAGTCATTCGTTATTAGTCTTTTAGTATTTTTTTATATTATAGATCTGATGGTCTAAGTTCAAAACATATAAACCATTAAACATCTCGGCTATACCATAACAAACATCATTCTTAAATATAGAACAACAATAGTTCTTAATAATAAAATAAAATCCAATCATGTCGAAGCATGAAATGGCTATAATGTTTCTAGTTATGGAATTAACATAACAATAGTTATCTAGTTCTATTACAAGCCCACTGGGCAAATAAAGACAGTAAATTCCTACGGCAACAGCAGCAACTCTTTCTCCATTTCCAATACGCAGGTCCACCTCCTCTTTACTCAGCAATCTTCACCATCCCAATTCCTGGACATTTATATAAATGTGAGAACCACATCCGATATCTAAACTCATGATGAAGGAGCAGAAAGGTTTATCTCTATAACATAGATACTTGAAGCGGAAGTCATACCTCCCTTCATCTTGTGCAGACCCTCAATGTATGAAGGACAATTCCTCCTCCAATGACCAACCTTGCCATAGTGGTGGCATTTCCCTTCTTTCACCAAGCCCTTCTTATTCAGTGCTGAAGACTTGGGCTCCAGAGAAGACTTAGGTCCTACCTTTGTATTCTTGAAGCCCTTGGACTTGCTCTTGCCTTTATGCACCATCAGTATGGGGCTAGTAGGCTTGGCCTTCTTCATGTTAATCTTGGAAGTTCGCAACATGCCTAGGAGCTCGGGCAGTGTCTTGTCTATTTCATTCATGTTATAGTTCAAGATAAAGTGATCATAACTGTCTGACAACGATTGCAGGATCAGGTCTCTGGCCAACTCTTGACCCAGAGGGAAGCCTAATCTCTCAAGGATCTCTATATACCCAATCATCTTGAGTATGTAAGTCCCTACTAGGTCCCAAGCTCCCATCTTACACTGAAACAATGCCTTAGTGATGTCAAATCTCTCTTGACAAGCTTGCCCTTGAAACATTTTCTTGAGATACTCGTCAATTTCCTTACAACCCATGTTCTCATGTTGCTTTTGGAGCACAGAATTCATAGTTGCCCGCATGAGACATTCAACATCTAAGGAGTCGTCAAGGTACTTCTTATAAGCATCCTTATCAGCACAGGACGCATTCCCGACAGGCTCTTCAGGGGATTCCAATTCCAAAACATAGAGCTTTCGCTCTTGCCTGAGAACAATTCTCAAGCTCCTATACCAATCCAAATAATTCGTACCCCTCAGTTTCTCCTTCTCAAGGATGGCTCTAAGGGAAAGGGTGGAGTGTTAACCACTTGCCATGGAAATTCTACAAGGATCAAGCAAAGTAAAATCAGTACCATATTTCAAAATACATTTTATAATTTCAATAAGTACTTTAATCAAAATAACTCACAGTATTTTTATAAAACTGATAACCCTCGATATCAATTCAGAGAGTATATGCGAGTTACTCTCTTAGTGGATAAGATCCATATTTCACTAACACTATGAGTCTGCTTTGCCTTTTATCTCACAATGCAGATATTTAGGTAGACAATGCTTGCCAATTGGATCATAATGCAATTCCTGTATGGCTGGTGAATAACTCTTTATTCGCATTCATCATATAGTGCATGTCAACCCTATGCCTCTGGGCACTCAACCTTTGAGGTCTTCCAGTTAAGTTTGACCCGATGTCAACAGTGAGATATCAAAATTATACACTCGCACCCTTACTAAGATAGATTAATGCACCTTGCTTTGGCAAGCTCACACTTCATTGATAGAGGCAGGAGGAGTGTCATCCATCAGAAGGCATCTGAATACTTAATATTGCTTAAGGGATTTTAGATACTTGATTAACATTTAATCATGGTTAACAATTAACCAATGTGCACATCCTCAAACTAAAATTCTACAGCATCCATAATCCAAATGCATCCCAGATGTGCACAATAAAATCATCAACACTTGATGAGTTGGGCTAAATCTGAACATCTAGAACCTTTCTAAATCTTCAGATGTACATGCACTGGATATGAGTAACACCAACTCCACTTACACAGTAGATAAGCTCATCTCTCTATGTGAGATTCAAAATCTAACACATACTTGGTTTCACAAACCAACAAGAGGGACGGTTACTATTAAGGAGTAATAAAGATATCACAATGAAATCACATGCGCTCCTGGCGGGGTTCCAAGGGGCTTTAATATTTGATGTTCCAGGAATAGATCTAGGCATCTTAGAACACTTCTAAAATTTCCAGATCTACAGGCAATGGATTTAGCAACTTATGAAATAATGATCATCGCATAAACCTCCCTCTGATACAACTGTTGGGTTTTGCTAGGATGACACAACACTTGTGTGCGCAGCGAAAATAAAGAACAAGAAAACCCAAAAGAGTTCAGATCTAGCGATGAACATTAATCAAGAAGTAAAGTGTTGTAAAATAAAAATTACCTTTGAGGGATTGAGTTGATACTCAATGAATGTGCTCTGAATAATTTCATCGAACGGCAACGACTAGAGTTCCTAGCGTAGAATAGTGTTCATGTCTCTATGGATATCCACACGAGGACAGAAAACCCTAGACTCTTGTCGCACAAGATCTGGGTCGGAACTAGGTTTGCCCTCAACGTCAGCACGGACTACTAGATCCGTTCAAGGAGAGGTGGCAGTGATGAATCCGACGCACAGGAAACCTTTTCCGGCGACGGTAGATGGTTGACAGTCGACGGCAGCAAGCGGTTTCCACAAACTGGCGGAACAGTTTCGTCGTCGTCGGGAGGAACAAGTCGTCACTCGATTAGGTCGGGAGAATGAACAGTTATACATCGACTCACTGTACAAATCGTATTTATACAGAAAGCCAAACCAGCCGATACCCGCAGACCAGCCGAACCAGACTTAAAGGAAATAAACTGGATGAAACTGAATTCGTCGAGTATCATGTCGATATTTGACGAATCAAAAGATATTCGTCGAGATAACTTGGATATACTCGATGAATCGAGATAGGGCAAACCGTCCAAGTATTAAGGCGATATACGACGAACCGGGGTCTAACTCGTCAAATCAGTCATGACGATATTCGACGAATCTGAGACAGAAATGTTGAGATGTCACGACGATACTCAACGAATCTGAGAAAAAAGCACTGAGATGGCACGACGATACTCAATGAATCTGAGATAGAAGCATTGAGATGTCACGACGATACTTGACGAATTCAAACCATTCGTCGAAAACTCTCAGCCATACTCGATGAATTTCCCTTAGTATCTTCTTACTACTTACCGGATGACCTACATTCACAATACAAGTCTAGGAATGAAATTCCTCCACATTCAGAATGTCATAGGCTTGGTCCTTCACTCATATCACATATGAGTAAGGGAAACACAAACCTTACCAACTTCTCCAATGCTCTTATTGTACAACCCCGTATCCGGCGAGTGAGGTCGACAAGAACCAGACCGGCCGGTTCAAATCACCCAGGGCAACAGGAGAGCTCGGTAGGGAAAGCTGGAGGCAGCAGGCGAGCTCGGCAGGGAAATCTGAAGGCCGAGCTCGGCATTCGTCGACCCCGAGCTTGGCACTCGCCGAGCTAAGCCCGGGCTTCGTCGAGCTGAGCTCGCCTGGTGAAGTAAAATAGAATGGCGAGCACCGCTGCCAGCTCGCACTCACCCTATAGAGCTCGGCAGATAATAGGCGAGCAAGACCTTCAGGGGTGGCCGAGCTCCTCAGCTCGCCCAGGTCTATGAGGTACTTTTTACTATTTTGTCCCCGCTGGCCTGCCCATAGCCTTTCAGAATAGCAGAGTTATGCTGTTGGCAGGCCAACTTGGACTGAACATAGCCATTCAGGACAGCGGGAGTTGGCTATTTGCAGGCCGTTTTCAGAAATCTATAAATAGGACCCAATGGGTACCTCAGAAAGCATGCTTCATGTGCTCTCTTGCTCTGTCTCTCAAGCGCTTTCTGAGGATACCTTAGCTCGGCCTTTAGCTAAGGAGGGGAAGCGCTCTTAGATCTTCCAGGTGTGTGGTGGGTCCTCCCCGTCGAGCCCTTGGGTCAGTTCTTCCTTGTTTCCCTTATTATTTTGCTTGTAGGAGCGAAGTAGGTGCGCGATCACCCTTTCCCTGAGGGTGAACTCCACAGGAGATCTTTTTTCAGTTTCAACATTTTTTTTCGACCCCCTTCCCCTGGGGTCAAGCTGTCTAATCGGCCCAGCTCGCCGTCCCAGCTCGCCAACCCCCAGCTTGCCAACTTCCAGCGCGTTCAATCCCCAAGCTAAGATTAATAAAAAGCAATACTTATTATTTGAATACCACACATCTAAGAATGTTCAGTTATTTATTACAGCAGTTTAGTGCAGGAATAAGAAAATAGGGCGCGCGGGTAGGGGGAAACTAGGAGGCGAGTGCCGATCGGCTCGGCAAGGGAGCCGCCTTCTATCTACCCCAGCCTCGCATCCCCCGTCCCTCAGACTGCCGCGCGCGGAGAAGCTCGTTAATCCTCTCCGAATTCCTCTGCGCCACCGAGAGACCGTCGTCTATCTCATACAGGAGCCGTGAAGGATACGTCATCTCTCCAGCTTGGCCGCTTCGCACCTCGTCAGCGAGACGCGCATAGTCGCGTTGTAAGGCCTCGTTGACTTCCTGCACCTCACACGGCCCGCACACAAGTTTCTTGAAAAGTTTGACCCCCCTCCTCGTCAGCTCACTTTGCTTCACTTCAGGGCCTAGGTAAGAGTCCAGCGAGCTCGGGGAGGGGAGGGGAGAGTAATGGGCTGCCCGCGAAGACTCCTCGGCAACGTATTGGCTGGGGGGAGCTGTGAAGACAGAAACATCAGCAAGGGGAGGTATGCTGGAAAATCACATGACAAGAATCCAAGGCCAAGTTTACCTGAAGAGCTCGACATCTCCAAGGAGGTGCGGGGAGGGACAAACCTCAGGTCCTTCCCGCAGCCTGGGTCGCGCGTTCCCGGTGAGAGGAGCTCGAATCCCGGGATGGGGATGGTTTCTACACCCGCCCCCGTGGTCACAACAGCTCGCTGAGGGGAGGGGGCGCGCACCAGCGAGTTCGGCTTCTGCGAGCTCACCCCCAAGGTCCCAAAGGGAGGGGATGGATCCCGGGGACGGTTCTCCGGAGTTATGAATCGCGAGTCACCAAGTGTGGTCTTGGCTCGCGGGGTGGGGTCTCGCGGTGTGGTGCCCCCATGCCATCAAGCTGGCTGTCCGGGCCTTCGTAGAGGACAACAATATTCTTGCCCTTTGCAGGGGCAGGCAGAGTGGAGGAGTCGGTCCCATGCTCCAAGGTGGTTCTCTGGTCATCATAAATGGGCTCGGCCGCTTGAGGAAACGGCTTCACCCTCTTGGAGTTTGGCTCGGTCGAGCCACCCTGCGGTACAGCGGGCGGAAACGCAGTCAGGGAAGCCACGCGAGCAGCTGAGGTCTGGCGAACCCGCGCGAGCCGCTCTTGGATCTCCTTTGGGATCGGTATCTCGGCAGGGCTAGAGCAAAGGGAATGGCAAGAGTCAGGCAGGTAGGCAGGTGTATATATATAGTCGGAGGTGGACCCCACCCAAAGATTCCCTCCGGTCTACCCCGCACTCACCGAACACTTGGGGTTGGATGTTTCTTTCCGAGCTTTGCCAAGATCAAAAGGAGCGGGGATTGTGTACAACCCTGTATCCATCGAGTGAGGTCGATAAGAACCAGACCGGCTGGTTCAGATCGCCTAGGCAACAGGAGAGCTCGGCACGGAAAGCTGGAGGCAGCAGGCGAGCTCGGCAGGGAAATCTGAAGGCCGAGCTCGGCATTCGTCGACACCGAGCTCGGCACTCGCCGAGCTAAGCCCGGGCTTCATCGAGCTGAGCTCGCCTTGTGAAGGAAAATCGAATGGCGAGCGCCGCAGCAAGCTTGCACTCGCCCTATGGAGCTCGGCAGACAGTAGGCAAGCAGGACCTTCAGGGGTGGCCGAGCTCCTCAGCTCGCCCAGGTCTATGAGGTACTTTGTACTATTTTGCCCTCGTTGGCCTGCCCATAGCCTTTCAGAACAACGGAGTTACGTTGTTGGCAGGCCAACCTGGACTACACATAGCCGTTCAGGACAGCGGGAGTTGGATATTTGCACGCCGTTTTCAGAAATCTATAAATATGACCCAAGGGGTACCTCAGAAAGCATGCATCATGTGCTCTCTCGCTCCGTCTCTCAAGAGCTTTCTGAGGATACCTTAGCTCGGCCTTTGGATAAGGAGGGGAAGTGCTCTTAGATCTTCCGGGTGTATGGTGGGTCCTCCCCGTCGAGCCCTTGGGTCAGTTCTTCCTTGTTTCCCTTGTTATTTTGCTTGCAGGAGCGAAGTAGTTGCGCGATCACCCCTTCCCCGAGGGTGAACTCCACAGGAGATCATTTTTTTGGTTTCAACACTTATGTGCTACCTCATAGACTCATATTGCATTGGCAGTGAGGCCACATGTTTGATCACTTCCAAATCACCATGGTAACACCAACACAAATACCCACCGACATCCAACCACATCAATGCCCAGAGGTAGGGGAACAAGAGTTCAAGTACCTCTCTCAATTAATGTGTTCATTTCTTCATCCAAAATGGCTTTCCAATGAGGAATGGCAAGAGATTCTTGATACGAAGCCGGTATAACAGTCGAAGAGATAGCAAGAGCAAAACGCTTGCCAACTGGGAAAGCTGAGCATAGGAGACAACCGCATCAATAGGATGCTTAGTGCATTGGTGAACGCCTTTCTGCAGGGCTATAGGAAGATCAAGATCACTCTTGTACAAGGGAGGCAATTTGCAGCTAGAAGAAAGAGGAGGCCCGGGAACAGGTACAGAAGTCTCCAAGGGCAAAAAATCAGTCTCTAGAGAAAAAGACGACACAACAGGGACAATTGTAGAAAGAACTGGCTCCGTCAGAGGTGCCGAGATAATAGGCATTGAACAAGAAGTATCAGAAGGCAGGAGAGAAGAAACAGGAGAAAAATACAGTGTATCTTCAAAGAAGGTAACATTAGCAGACACGTACTGTTTCGTAGAAGAGGATCAAAACATCGATAACTCTTCTGAGTCGGACAATAACCAAGGAATATGCATTTAACAGAACGGGAAGAAAGTTTGTCACAACTAGGAGAAGGTATGTGGACAAACGTCGTACATCCAAAAACTTTACGAGGTAAAGGAAATGGCTCGGCCTTGGGATACAAAATGAAAAAGGGAGTCTTGCCCTGAAGAACAGATGAGGGTATTTGATTAATGAGATAGCAGGAGAGAAGAACAGCATGACCCCAATAGGACCGAGAAACATTCATTTGTAATAGAAGGCTGCGACCAACATCCAAGAGATGACGATTCTTGCGTTCAGCAACGTCACTCTGTTGAGAGGTATAGGGGAAAGAAGTTTGATGAATCAAACCATGGTTCACACAAAAATCAGAAAATTATTGGTTGACATATTCCTTGACATTATCAGTATGAATAACTTGAATGGGCACCTGAAACTATGTCAAGATCTCAGTATAAAATGCAAAAAAAGACAGTGTAATGTTCAGAATGATCTTTCAAGAGATATAGTCAAGTAGACCTGGAGAAATCATCAATGAAAGTGACAAAGTATAAACGACCTCTACCAACAGTCGCAGAAGGAGCAGGACCCCATATATCAGAGTGAACTAGTTCAAAAGGATGTGAAGAACTATGTCCCGTGCGTGCTGGGAAAGAAGAGCGATGATGTTTGCTAAACTGACAGACTTCACAATTCAAAGGGGAGTCCTCTTGAGGAAGATCTGGAATAAGTTGGTGGATGAGACGTGAAGGAGGGGGCCAAGACGACGATGTCATTGCTGAATGGATGAAGAAGCAGAAAGAGCAACGTCATGGTTAAGAAAGAAGAGGTCACCACGCGCAGTCCCAGTAGAAATCGTAGCATTTGAGGCAGAATCAGAGAAAGGGCATGTGGTAGCAGTAAAAGTAACCGTGCAATGTAACTACATGCAAAGAGCATGAACAGAGAGTAAATTGCACGGGAAAGAGGGGACATAGAGAGTGTCCTAAAGTAGTAAAGACTGAGTGAGGTGCACAATGCCAATACCACGTATAGGAGAAGAAGTGTCATCTGTAATAATAATAGGAGACACCTTGTTCTGGTCAGTTAAGGAGGAGAACAAACAAGAATCGTCGGTCATGTGACAAGTGGCACCAATGTCAATAAGCCACTCATCAGAGGAGGCCACAAGAGCATGAACTGTAGAGGAGAGAAGAGAGGCCATCCTCAAGAGAGAAACAAACCGGAAAGCGGAAAGACTAACCGTACGGTTAGCATCAAGACGACAAAAGAGGTAAAAGAAGCGTGCAAGGGAAATCACAGTGGCCAAGCATCGAAGAAACCGCACGAGAAAACTGCAATGTCAAGGTGATAACACCCCAGTGGCAAGAAAAAGAGTCGCGACAAGGATGCCAAGCCCGTAGCAATAAGAGTAGTTGCATCGGTTAGAGAAGAAAGAAGAGGAGAAGCAAAGGAGAACGCGCATAAGGAAACCGTGCGACCAAGAGGGGCATAAGCCGAAACAGAACAGGAAGGCAAGCAAGTCGCAGAAAGGCAGCGACCACGAGAAAGAGACCAGCAGAGACTCAAACTGCCCGATTTGAGTGAGAAACGGGAAACAAACAGAGCAGATAGAATAGAAGTTAAGCGAAGAGGACAAACAAGGGAGGGCAGGGAGGGAAACCGCACGGACAGAATAGAAGTCGCGCGAATAGAATAAAAGCCGCACATTTTGCAGCAAAGGACCGATTAGCTCTGATACCATATGAAAAAGAGCTAAATAAAGGCAAATTGTATTGCTCCAAAACGATAATTATTACATAGGTATGCCCTCTTATTTATAGAAAGTGGGGGACAAGAGAGAATACAAAAAGCATTGTGGGAATAAATACAAGTCGTACGGGCTGGGCGGTTTGACACAGTCAAACCGCTAGGCTACACAATACATAACAACAAAACCTCAGAACCTTGGGTGGCTAATGTAACACCCTCATCTGTCGCATGGCATATAACAGAAGGTCCAGCTGGAACCCGACGTCATATACCACAGACAGTCGGAAGGGATACTAAATGAATAATCAAACCAACCAACTAAGACTACTCGTCCTAATCACAGAGCATTCTAGCGGAAGATTTTAAAGTTGAAAGAACCCAAAATTAAATCCATCAATATGAATGTCCACAGCTACAACAACAGGAATGAAACCCCAAATACACAGAAATGGGTACATGGCCTTATGGCCTTATAAATGTTCACTTAATAAAGAGTGTTTTACATACATCGGCTCGCAGGCCGGCCACACATGATAAATATAAAAACAGCTATTCTACGACCTTCTAGGGCCAGCACAGCAACATGGGCTCCAGCCCGCTATTTGGCGCTCGACTCCGCAGCACCTGCAAGCACATACCACCGCACGGTGGCAAATAAAGCAACGGTCAGTTAAAAGCCGACCAAATTATAACGACTCCGCCCCTTACTCGGGACGGCGGTGCTCTTTCCCTGCATAACATTAGTCCAATAATATATATAGCGCAATTATAATTCGCCACAGGTGTAGGCTCGCACGGCCAAACACCCCGTGCACTCAGGGCACATTCATGGTGAACCCTGACCCATCAGTGCATTCACCACCACCCCCAGGATGGCAACAACATGTGAGCATTTAGCCTTTTTGACCACCGTCTAAGGCTCCGACTATGCCAACGGCCAGTCCCCGTCTTCGGGTCTCTCGCACCGAACCACATAGCCTAGGTCCAATTCCACTTGCCCGTTGCTCACGTCGCATGTCCAATTTAAGTCCTTTGCGCGGGCCAAGCTTCTCTCGGATCCCAAATTTTCCAAAACAATCTCATAACCCAGTTATGATCAAGGCCAGTTCCCAGATAGCCAAGTTAGCAGAACACGTTTCCGCTCAATTTTCCGGGTGCGCCTTGAAGCTAACCTCCAAGGATCCCTGCTGCAATCTACCGCGTAGAAACCCGAAAAAAACCAAAGCACGGAGTCTTCTCCGGCAAAACCACATCAAATGCAACATCACCGATCCAGACAAAACACGTCCGGGTAGGCTTCACACACAATGCCTATGCCCGTACTTACGATTCCGGACTCTATATGCAACACAAGGGGGATTATTCACATCAACCCCAAGGAACACCACGCACTCGCCGCACACTCGCGGGAGCGGGATTCCCTATGCAGAAAGAAAGAGCTTCAAACGCTCAAGTTGAGAATCGTTACCCTTGTAGTCCGTTTTGGCGCCATGGAAAAACTACGCGGTTAGAACTCTTCGCAACGACCTTCCCTCCACGGATCCGCTCTCAGACTTCGAAATGGTGCTCCGATGCTCCGCCGGCGGCCGGAAACCTCCTTCTTCTTCCTCTTCTCTCTCACTTTGGAAGGAGAAAGCTTTGGAGAGAAAATGAGGAATTAACCCCCTATTCCCGGCCTTAACAGAGCACTACTTTCCGCTGATTGCAGACGCTCTGACTGACCAGCACCGCTCCTAGCTGCCTATAGTAGCAAAGACACACGATTAGACGACAAACAAATTGCTAAAAGCAATCATTGGAACACTCAGGTTCCACAAAACAAGTGTATTTTCCATTCCTAAGTGGACATTCATGGGTTCTTTTGATGTTATAACGATGACGCACACATGTGCTCACCACCCCTTAAAAGAATTCGCCCACGAATTCATTTCAGCCTAACTGTAACCAGAAGTCTGATACCAAATTGTAACACCCCCATCTGTCGCATGGCATATAACAGAAGGTCCAGCTGGAACCCGACGCCATATACCACAGACAGTCGGAAGGGATACTAAATGAATAATCAAACCAACCAACTAAGACTACTCGTCCTAATCATAGAGCATTCTAGCGGAAGATTTTAAAGTTGAAAGAACCCAAAATTAAATCCATCAATATGAATGTCCACAGCTACAACAACAGGAATGAAACCCCAAATACACAGAAACGGGTACATGGCCTTATGGCCTTACAAATGTTCACTTAATAAAGAGTGTTTTACATACATCGGCTCGCAGGCCGGCCACACATGATAAATATAAAAACAGCTATTCTACGGCCTTCTAGGGCCAGCACAGCAACATGGGCTCCAGCCCGCTATTTGGCGCTCGGCTCCGCAGCACCTGCAAGCACATACCACCGCACGGTGGCAAATAAAGCAACGGTCAGCTAAAAGCCGACCAAATTATAACGACCCCGCCCCTTACTCGGGACGGCGGTGCTCTTTCCCTGCATAACATTAGTCCAATAATATATATAGCGCAATTATAATTCGCCACAGGTGTAGGCTCGCACGGCCAAACACCCCGTGCACTCAGGGCACATTCATGGTGAACCCTGACCCATTAGTGCATTCACCACCACCCCCAGGATGACAACAACATGTGAGCATTTAGCCTTTCTGACCACCATCTAAGGCTCCGACTATGCCAACGGCCAGTCCCCGTCTTCGGGTCTCTCGCACCGAACCACATAGCCTAGGTCCAATTCCACTTGCCCGTTGCTCACTCCGCATGTCCAATTTAAGTCCTTTGCGCGGGCCAAGCTTCTCTCGGATCCCAAATTTTCCAAAACAATCTCATAACCCAGTTATGATTAAGGCCAGTTCCCAGACCGCCAAGTTAGCAGAACACGTTTCCGCTCAATTTTTCGGGTGCGCCTTGAAGCTAACCTCCAAGGATCCCTGCTGCAATCTACCGCATAGAAACCCGAAAAAAAACCAAAGCACGGAGTCTTCTCCGGCAAAACCACATCAAATGCAACATCACCGATCCAGATAAAACACGACCGGGTAGGCTTCACACACAATGTCTATGCCCGTACTTACGATTCCGGACTCTATATGCAACACAAGGGGGACTATTCAGATCAACCCCAAGGAACACCACGCACTTGCCGCACACTCGCGGGAGCGGGATTCCCTATGCAGAAAGAAAGAGCTTCAAATGCTCAAGTTGAGAATCGTTACCCTTGTAGTCCGTTTTGGCGCCATGGAAAAACTACGCGGTTAGAACTCTTCGCAACGACCTTCCCTCCACGGATCCGCTCTCAGACTTCGAAATGGTGTTCCGATGCTCCGCCGGCGGCCGGAAACCTCCTTCTTCTTCATCTTCTCTCTCACTTTGGAAGGAGAAAGCTTTGGAGAGAAAATGAGGAATTAACCCCCTATTCCCGGCCTTAACAGAGCAGGATTTCATCTGGGCCGTCGGATCCTAATTAAAGAAAACGAACGGCTCAGATCTGCACCAAATTCTCCAGACCTGGGCCGAACAGGGGTCGGCACACGGCCGTGTCCCAGGCCGTGTGCCTCGATCTAGGCACGATTGTCGAACTAAGAAATGACACACGGGCTACGACACGCCCGTGTCTCACCTGACATGCCCGTGTCGGGTTCCTCGACACGCCCGTGTTCGTGGGCGTGTCACGCATAACCGCCACGATAATGGACACGACCCAACTGCACACGGGGTGGGACACGGGTAGGCACACGCCCGTGTCGGAGGACACGCCCGTGTCATCCGGCCGTGTTCCTGGCCGTGTCCTTCTTGGGTTGAAAACGGCCAAAAATCACCAGCCAGACACGGCCTTGGACACGCCAGTGTCCTAGGCCGTGTACCCCTACAGGCACCAAAAACCCTTTTTCCGCGACCGACTCGCACACAATATTCGAGGCGTTACAAATCTCCCCCACTTAAGGAATTTCGTCCCGAAATTAAGCAATGGTACACAAAAGCTAAATGATACCTGAGTGGAATAACTCGGGGTATTCCTCCAACATAGCTTGCTCTCGCTCCCAAGAAAGCTCCTCACGTCCGCAATTATCCCAACAGACTTTTACCATTCGGATCTCCTTTTTGCGGAGTCGTTTGACTGCAACATCTTCAATTCGCACTGGCTTGACCCTTGTTGTTAACTCATAATCAACCGGTAGCTGATTGTCCGCAACGATCTGCGAAGGCTCTTGCACTACCTTATGCAACACTGATACGTGGAATACGTCATGCAGCCCACTCAACTCCTTCGACAGCTTCAACCTATACGCCGCCTTGCCAACACGCTCCAGGATTTCAAATGGTCCAAGGTATCTCGGACCCAGCTTCTTCAAGCGTCGAACCCGCGATACACCCTTGAACAGCTTGATCTTTAAATATACCATGTCGCCAACGTTGAACTCCACATTTCTATGTTTGGCATTGTAATACTTTGACTGTCTATCCTGAGCAATCTTCAGCCTTTCCTGAATTATCCGTATCATTGAAGTGGCATCTTCCACCGCTTGACGTTTATACAACTTTGATTCGCCTGCCTCCAACCAAGACAACGGCGTACGACACTTCCTCCCGTACAAGGCTTCGAAAGGCGCCATTCCAATACTTGCCTGAAAACTATTATTGTATGCAAACTCCACCATGTACAAGTGATCCTCCCAATTCTTCCCGAAATCTAGGACGCACATGTGAAGCATGTCCTCCATAGTCCTGTTGACTCTCTCGGTTTGGCCATTTGTCTGCGGGTGAAAGGCTGTGCTGAACTTTAGCTTAGTACCCAACAGACCATGCACCAACCTCCAGTCATTTGACGTGAAGCGTCCATCACGATCACTCACAATACTGCGAGGCACACCATGCAATCGTACAATATTATCCACGTAGAGTTTGGCTAACTTTTCACCGGATCCTCCTTTCTGACTGGGATAAAGTGCGACACCTTTGTCAACCTATCTACGACCACCCAAATGGCGTCGTTTCCCTTCTACGACTTCGGCAAACCGTGCACAAAATCCATAGATATGTCGTCAAACTTCCATTCTGGGATAGGAAGGGATTTCAAGAAACCTCCGGGCTTCTGGCATTCCGCTTTCACCAATGCACAAGTACGATACTTGGCCACATAAAGTGCCACATCCTTCTTCAAACCCGGCCACCAGAATAATTTCTTTATGTCTCTATACATCTTCGTGCTTCCCGGGTGGATTGAGTACTTGGTATGATGAGCCTCATACATCAACTCCTCCCGAATATTGTCCGCACTAGGAACGCATAGACTACCGTCCTTCCTTAGCAACCCTTCTTCAACCACAACTGGGAATTTGACCCATCCAAAGCTTCATCCAAGATCTGCTTCATGCTGCGATCCTGAACAAAGCCCGCCGAACTCTATCCGCTAGGTCACACTGCACCTCTGTCCAAAACAGTTTCGCCTCGGCACTAGACTGCTTATCAACGCAAGATATCTCCAATGCCTCTAACTCTTGGACCAATCTCTCATCATGTACTGATAACCAGTTGGCTTGTGCGGGAATCTTATGACTCAACGCATCCGCCACTGCATTTCCCTTCCCAGGCACATAGTGTATATTGAAGGTGTAGTCCCCTAAGAACTCCATCCACCTCCTTTGCCTCATGTTCAGATCCTTTTGGTCCAATAGGTACTTCAAACTTTTATGATCGGTGTAAATATCGACCTTCACACCGTACAGATAGTGCCTCCAAAGCTTTAGAGCAAATATCACGGCCGCTAACTCTAAGTCGTGGACCGGATAATTCCTCTCGTGAACCTTCAGTTGTCGTGAACCATAAGCTATCACTCTCACATGCTGTAGCAGGACACAGCCCAAACCACTGCCCGAAGCATCACTATAGATCTCGAACCCTTCGGTTCCACTTGGAGAACATAAAATAGGCGTCGTGGTCAACCGCCTCTTCAACTCTTCAAAAGCATGTTCGTACTCCGGAGACCACACAAACTTCTGATCCTTTCTTGTCAACATCGTGAGTGGTAGTGCTATCCGCGAGAAGTTCTCTACGAAGCGCCTGTAGTAGCCAGCAAGCCCCAGAAAACTCCGGACTTCTGCCACCGTAGTCAAAGTATGCCACTCCTGTATCGCCACTATCTTTGCCGGATCCACAGCTATTCCTTCTCCACTGACAACATGACCAAGGAATGCTATCGAGGATAACCAGAATTCACACTTGGAGAACTTTGCATATAACTGACTTTTCCTCAATGTCTCCAACACCATGTGTAAATTCTTGTAGTGATCCTCCTCGCACCACGAATACACCAGGATATCATCAATAAATACTATCACAAACTGATCAAGGTATTCTCTGAACGTCCTATTCATCAGATCCATAAATACGGATGGTGCATTCGTCAACCCAAACGACATAACCGTGAACTCGTAATGCCCAAACCGCGTACTGAATGCTGTCTTTGGGATGTCGCTCTCCCTTATCCTCAACTGATAGTAACCGGACTTCAAATCTAACTTCGAATATACAGTTAATCCAACCAACTGATCAAATAGATCGTCAATCCTCGGGATTGGATATTTGTTCTTCTCCGTAAGTTTGTTCAATTCCCGATAATCGATACAAAGCTGCAAGCTCCCATCTTTCTTCTTAACAAAGAGAACTGGTGCGCTCCAAGGCGACGAACTTGGACGCACATAACCTTGATCTAGCAACTCTTGTAGTTGCACCTTCAACTCTGCCATTTCTCTTGGGGCTATCCAATAGGGGGAGCGTGACACCGGTTTGGCACCCGGTACCAGCTCTATAGTAAAGTCTATCTCCCGCTGAGGAGGGGCTCCTAGGAGATCATCTGGGAACACATCAGGATACTCTGACACAACTGGGATGCTGTACAAACTAGGCTTAGGCGTCGAAGTCTGCACTAGAGTGACATATAGTTCTGCCCCAGATCGAACTGCCTTGAACATCTGAAGGGCCGATATCAGAACTTTCCCTGACCCCTTCATGCCCGCAAAAGTAGTCTCCCGATCAGTGTCCAGACCCAACTTGACTTCTTTACGGTTGCAATCAATACATGCAATTTGCTCCGAGAGCCAATCCATACCGAAAATTACGTCGAACTCCACCAACGGTAGAACCAACGCCCGCAAATCAAACTCAGGGTCTCCAATCCGAATCTTCACAACACAAACCCTATCCGCACGCATTGAGCACCCATTAGGCAACAACACATCCAACTTGTTTTCTGCCATCGAGAACGGAACTCCGATGCGCGATATAAGTTTTTCGGACAAGAAGGAATGTGATGCTCCCGTATCAAAAAGGGCTCTCGCCGGAAACCCAAAGATTAACACAAAGCCTAGCACTGACAAACATAAGCTAACAAATACAAAGGTAACAACTATAAAAGTTAAACCACTGTAATTTAACTCATACCTGTCACCACGTCTGCTTGCTTTATGGTCTCCTGCAGACCAAGATTATAGACTCTAGGCTAGGCTGGAGCATGATGGGACGCGGTTGACTCCACCGCCTTCCCTTTCTCCTCATAAGTCGCTCCAGGTCTCCTCTCGGACTTTGAACGTCCGCTCCAACACTCCCGAGCAAAATGCCCCGTCTTCCCGCAGTTGTAGCAAGCTCCGGGGACTCGACTTGTAGTTGCCCCTGATGCATCAGCCGAAGGGGCTGAGTTCGAAGTCCTCCGCTTCTTGTTCCATCTACGGAAACCTGTCTTGTTACTTGGCACCTTGAACTCGGTCTTCCTTTCTCCTGGGTCCCTCTTCTCTTGAACTTTCTTCGCAACCTTTTCCAACGATCGGGCCGAATTGACCAAGGCTAGGAAGCCCTGCGCCTTAGGCCCAGCAAGGAGTAGCTGTAAATCGCCGCGAAGACCCTCATAGAATCGGTTGGTCTTCCTTTCTTCTTCTGAAAACATAGCACCAGCATAACGACCCAACCGTGTGAACTCATGCAGATATTCGTCCACGCTTCTGGATCCCTGAGTCAACCCAAGAAATTGATTCTCCAACTCCAACTTCTGAGCAGAAGGTACAAATCTGGCTAGGAACAATCTTGAAAATTCCTCCATCGGCACATCCGCAAGTTGCCTTCCCACTAGAAGATGAAACTCCATCTCGTCCCACCACAGCCTCGCTTCACCTTCCAAAAGAAAAGTCGCTATGGTGGTCTTCTGTCACTCCTAAGTTATTGTGGCCGTCAACACCCTCTTTATGGAAGAGAGCCAGTCCTCAGCTTGAGTTGGCGTTCCAACCCCATTAAACCTCGGAGGATTAAAGCCCATCACATGCTTTAACTGCCTCTCCGTAGTTCTTCTCGGCTCTACCAACTCCACTGCTGCACGTTCCACCACTCTCGACTTTGCCACCCTAACCGGTTCTTGCTCATTCACAGGAGGTGCGCGATGCATTTGCCCTGCAGGTTGGGCATTTATCATTGCGAACACTGCCTCAGCCACCATCCTGATGGTTTCCGCTGAAGGAGGTGTAGCAGGCACGTCCCTTGGTGCACTACTTTCCGCTGATTGCGGACGCTCTGACTGACCAGCACCGCTCCTAGCTGCCTATAGTAGCAAAGACACATGATTAGACGACAAACAAATTGCTAAAAGCAATCATTGGAACACTCAGGTTCCACAAAACAAGTGTATTTTCCATTCCTAAGTGGACATTCATGGGTTCTTTTGATGTTATAACGATGACGCACACATGTGCTCACCACCCCTTAAAAGAATTCGCCCACGAATTCATTTCAGCCTAACTGTAACCAGAAGTCTGATACCAAATTGTAACACCCCCATCTGTCGCATGGCATATAACAGAAGGTCCAGCTGGAACCCGACGCCATATACCACAGACAGTCGGAAGGGATACTAAATGAATAATCAAACCAACCAACTAAGACTACTCGTCCTAATCATAGAGCATTCTAGCGGAAGATTTTAAAGTTGAAAGAACCCAAAATTAAATCCATCAATATGAATGTCCACAGCTACAACAACAGGAATGAAACCCCAAATACACAGAAACGGGTACATGGCCTTATGGCCTTACAAATGTTCACTTAATAAAGAGTGTTTTACATACATCGGCTCGCAGGCCGGCCACACATGATAAATATAAAAACAGCTATTCTACGGCCTTCTAGGGCCAGCACAGCAACATGGGCTCCAGCCCGCTATTTGGCGCTCGGCTCCGCAGCACCTGCAAGCACATACCACCGCACGGTGGCAAATAAAGCAACGGTCAGCTAAAAGCCGACCAAATTATAACGACCCCGCCCCTTACTCGGGACGGCGGTGCTCTTTCCCTGCATAACATTAGTCCAATAATATATATAGCGCAATTATAATTCGCCACAGGTGTAGGCTCGCACGGCCAAACACCCCGTGCACTCAGGGCACATTCATGGTGAACCCTGACCCATTAGTGCATTCACCACCACCCCTAGGATGGCAACAACATGTGAGCATTTAGCCTTTCTGACCACCGTCTAAGGCTCCGACTATGCCAACGGCCAGTCCCCGTCTTCGGGTCTCTCGCACCGAACCACATAGCCTAGGTCCAATTCCACTTGCCCGTTGCTCACGCCGCATGTCCAATTAAAGTCCTTTGCGCGGGCCAAGCTTCTCTCGGATCCCAAATTTTCCAAAACAATCTCATAACCCAGTTATGATTAAGGCCAGTTCCCAGACCGCCAAGTTAGCAGAACACGTTTCCGCTCAATTTTCCGGGTGCGCCTTGAAGCTAACCTCCAAGGATCCCTGCTGCAATCTACCGCATAGAAACCCGAAAAAAAACCAAAGCACGGAGTCTTCTCCGACAAAACCACATCAAATGCAACATCACCGATCCAGATAAAACACGACCGGGTAGGCTTCACACACAATGCCTATGCCCGTACTTACGATTCCGGACTCTATATGCAACACAAGGGGGACTATTCAGATCAACACCAAGGAACACCACGCACTTGCCGCACACTCGCGGGAGCGGGATTCCCTATGCAGAAAGAAAGAGCTTCAAATGCTCAAGTTGAGAATCGTTACCCTTGTAGTCCGTTTTGGCGCCATGGAAAAACTACGCGGTTAGAACTCTTCGCAACGACCTTCCCTCCACGGATCCGCTCTCAGACTTCGAAATGGTGCTCCGATGCTCCGCCGGCGGCCGGAAACCTCCTTCTTCTTCATCTTCTCTCTCACTTTGGAAGGAGAAAGCTTTGGAGAGAAAATGAGGAATTAACCCCCTATTCCCGGCCTTAACAGAGCAGGATTTCATCTGGGCCGTCGGATCCTAATTAAAGAAAACGAACGGCTCATATCTGCACCAAATTCTCCAGACCTGGGCCGAACACGGCTCGGCACACGGCCGTGTCCCAGGCCGTATGCCTCGATCTAGGCACGATCGTCGAACTAAGAAATGACACACGGGCTACGACACGCCCGTGTCTCACCTGACATGCCCGTGTCGGGTTCCTCGACACGCCCGTGTTCGTGGGCGTGTCACGCATAACCGCCACGACAATGGACACGACCCAACTGCACATGGGGTGGGACACGGGTAGGCACACGCCCGTGTCGGAGGACACGCCCATGTCATCCGGCCGTGTTCCTGGTCGTGTCCTTCTTGGGTTGAAAACGGCCAAAAATCACCAGCCAGACACGGCCTTGGACACGCCAGTGTCTTAGGCCGTGTACCCCTACAGGCACCAAACACCCTTTTTCCGCGACCGACTCGCACACAATATTCGAGGCGTTACAAATCTCCCCCACTTAAGGAATTTCGTCCCGAAATTAAGCAATGGTACACAAAAGCTAAATGATACCTGAGTGGAATAACTCGGGGTATTCCTCCAACATAGCTTGCTCTCGCTCCCAAGAAAGCTCATCACGTCCGCAATTATCCCAACAGACTTTTACCATTCGGATCTCCTTTTTGCGGAGTCGTTTGACTGCAACATCTTCAATTCGCACTGGCTTGACCCTTGTTGTTAACTCATAATCAACCGGTAGCTGATTGTCCGCAACGATCTGCGAAGGCTCTTGCACTACCTTATGCAACACTGATACGTGGAATACGTCATGCAGCCCACTCAACTCCGTCGACAGCTTCAATCTATACGCCGCCTTGCCAACACGCTCCAGGATTTCAAATGGTCCAAGGTATCTCGGACTCAGCTTCTTCAAGCGTCGAACCCGCGATACACCCTTGAACAGCTTGATCTTTAAATATACCATGTCGCCAACGTTGAACTCCACATTTCTATGTTTGGCATTGTAATACTTTGACTGTCTATCCTGAGCAATCTTCAGCCTTTCCTGAATTATCCGTATCATTGAAGTGGCATCTTCCACCGCTTGACGTTTATACAACTTTGATTCGCCTGCCTCCAACCAAGACAACGGCGTACGACACTTCCTCCCGTACAAGGCTTCGAAAGGCGCCATTCCAATACTTGCCTGAAAACTATTATTGTATGCAAACTCCACCATGTACAAGTGATCCTCCCAATTCTTCCCGAAATCTAGGACGCACATGTGAAGCATGTCCTCCATAGTCCTGTTGACTCTCTCGGTTTGGCCATTTGTCTGCGGGTGAAAGGCTGTGCTGAACTTTAGCTTAGTACCCAACAGACCATGCACCAACCTCCAGTCATTTGACGTGAAGCGTCCATCACGATCACTCACAATACTGCGAGGCACACCATGCAATCGTACAATATTATCCACGTAGAGTTTGGCTAACTTTTCACCGGATCCTCCTTTCTGACTGGGATAAAGTGCGACACCTTTGTCAACCTATCTACGACCACCCAAATGGCGTCGTTTCCCTTCTACGACTTCGGCAAACCGTGCACAAAATCCATAGATATGTCGTCAAACTTCCATTCTGGGATAGGAAGGGATTTCAAGAAACCTCCGGGCTTCTGGCATTCCGCTTTCACCAATGCACAAGTACGATACTTGGCCACATAAAGTGCCACATCCTTCTTCAAACCCGGCCACCAGAATAATTTCTTTATGTCTCTATACATCTTCGTGCTTCCCGGGTGGATTGAGTACTTGGTATGATGAGCCTCATACATCAACTCCTCCCGAATACTGTCCGCACTAGGAACGCATAGACTACCGTCCTTCCTTAGCAACCCTTCTTCAACCACAACTGGGAATTTGACCCATCCAAAGCTTCATCCAAGATCTGCTTCATGCTGCGATCCTGAACCAAAGCCCGCCGAACTCTATCCGCTAGGTCACACTGCACCTCTGTCCAAAACAGTTTCGCCTCGGCACTAGACTGCTTATCAACGCAAGATATCTCCAATGCCTCCAACTCTTGGACCAATCTCTCATCATGTACTGATAACCAGTTGGCTTGTGCGGGAATCTTATTACTCAACGCATCCGCCACTGCATTTCCCTTCCCAGGCACATAGTGTATATTGAAGGTGTAGTCCCCTAAGAACTCCATCCACCTCCTCTGCCTCATGTTCAGATCCTTTTGGTCCAATAAGTACTTCAAACTTTTATGATCGGTGTAAATATCGACCTTCACACCATACAGATAGTGCCTCCAAAGCTTTAGAGCAAATATCACGGCCGCTAACTCTAAGTCGTGGACCGGATAATTCCTCTCGTGAACCTTCAGTTGTCGTGAACCATAAGCTATCACTCTCACATGCTGTAGCAGGACAAAGCCCAAACCACTGCCCGAAGCATCACTATAGATCTCGAACCCTTCGGTTCCACTTGGAGAACATAAAATAGGCGTCGTGGTCAACCGCCTCTTCAACTCTTCAAAAGCATGTTCGTACTCCGGAGACCACACAAACTTCTGATCCTTTCTTGTCAACATCGTGAGTGGTAGTGCTATCCGCGAGAAGTTCTCTACGAAGCGCTTGTAGTAGCCAGCAAGCCCCAGAAAACTCCGGACTTCTGCCACCATAGTCAAAGTATGCCACTCCTGTATCGCCACTATCTTTGCTGGATCCACAGCTATTCCTTCTCCACTGACAACATGACCAAGGAATGCTATCGAGGATAACCAGAATTCACACTTGGAGAACTTTGCATACAACTGACTTTTCCTCAATGTCTCCAACACCATGTGTAAATTCTTGTAGTGATCCTCCTCGCACCACGAATACACCAGGATATCATCAATAAATACTATCACAAACTGATCCAGGTATTCTCTGAACGTCCTATTCATCAGATCCATAAATACGGATGGCGCATTCGTCAACCCAAACGACATAACCGTGAACTCGTAATGCCCAAACCGCGTACTGAATGCTGTCTTTGGGATGTCGCTCTCCCTTATCCTCAACTGATAGTAACCGGACTTCAAATCTAACTTCGAATATACATTTAATCCAACCAACTGATCAAATAGATCGTCAATCCTCGGGATTGGATATTTGTTCTTCTCCGTAAGTTTGTTCAATTCCCGATAATCGATACAAAGCCGCAAGCTCCCATCTTTCTTCTTAACAAAGAGAACTGATGCGCTCCAAGGCGACGAACTTGGACGCACATAACCTTGATCTAGCAACTCTTGTAGTTGCACCTTCAACTCTGCCATTTCTCTTGGGGCTATCCGATAGGGGAAGCGTGACACCGGTTTGGCACCCGGTACCAGCTCTATAGTAAAGTCTATCTCCCGCTGAGGAGGGGCTCCTAGGAGATCATCTGGGAACACATCAGGATACTCTGACACAACTGGGATGCTGTACAAACTAGGCTTAGGCGTCGAAGTCTGCACTAGAGTGACATATAGTTCTGCCCCAGATCGAACTGCCTTGAACATCTAAAGGGCCGATATCAGAACTTTCCCTGACCCCTTCATGCCCGCAAAAGTAGTCTCCCGATCAGTGTCCAGACCCAACTTGACTTCTTTACGGTTGCAATCAATACATGCAATTTGCTCCGAGAGCCAATCCATACCGAAAATTACGCCGAACTCCACCAACGGTAGAACCAACGCCCGCAAATCAAACTCCCGGTCTCCAATCCGAATCTTCACAACACAAACCCTATCCGCACGCATTGAGCACCCATTAGGCAACAACACATCCAACTTGTTTTCTGCCATCGAGAACGGAACTCCGATGCGCGATATAAGTTTTTCGGACAAGAAGGAATGTGATGCTCCCGTATAAAAAAGGGCTCTCGCCGGAAACCCAAAGATTAACACAAAGCCTAGCACTGACAAACGTAAGCTAACAAATACAAAGGTAACAACTATAAAAGTTAAACCACTGTAATTTAACTCATACCTGTCACCACGTCTGCTTGCTTTATGGTCTCCTGCAGACCAAGATTATAGACTCTAGGCTGGGCTGGAGCATGATGGGACGCGGTTGACTCCACCGCCTTCCCTTTCTCCTCATAAGTCGCTCCAGGTCTCCTCTCGGACTTTGAACGTCCGCTCCAACACTCCCGAGCAAAATGCCCCGTCTTCCCGCAGTTGTAGCAAGCTCCGGGGACTCGACTTGTAGTTGCCCCTGATGCATCAGCCGAAGGGGCTGAGTTCGAAATCCTCCGCTTCTTGTTCCATCTACGGAAACCTGTCTTGTTACTTGGCACCTTGAACTCGGTCTTCCTTTCTCCTGGGTCCCTCTTCTCTTGAACTTTCTTCGCAACCTTTTCCAACGATCGGGCCGAATTGACCAAGGCTAGGAAGCCCTGCGCCTTAGGCCCAGCAAGGAGTAGCTGTAAATCGCCGCGAAGACCCTCATAGAATCGGTTGGTCTTCATTTCTTCTTCTGAAAACATAGCACCAGCATAACGACCCAACCGTGTGAACTCATGCAGATATTCGTCCACGCTTCTGGATCCCTGAGTCAACCCAAGAAATTGATTCTCCAACTCCAACTTCTGAGCAGAAGGTACAAATCTGGCTATGAACAATCTTGAAAATTCCTCCATCGGCACATCCGCAAGTTGCCTTCCCACTAGAAGATGAAACTCCATCTCGTCCCACCACAGCCTCGCTTCACCTTCCAAAAGAAAAGTCGCTATGGTGGTCTTCTGCCACTCCTCAGTTATTGTGGCCGTCAACACCCTCTTTATGGAAGAGAGCCAGTCCTCAGCTTGAGTTGGCGTTCCAACCCCATTAAACCTCGGAGGATTAAAGCCCATCACATGCTTTAACTGCCTCTCCGTAGTTCTTCTCGGCTCTACCAACTCCACTGCTGCGCGTTCCACCACTCTCGACTCTGCCACCCTAACCGGTTCTTGCTCATTCACAGGAGGTGCGCGATGCATTTGCCCTGCAGGTTGGGCATTTATCATTGCGAACACTGCCTCAGCCACCATCCTGATGGTTTCCGCTGAAGGAGGTGTAGCAGGCACGTCCCTTGGTGCACTACTTTCCGCTGATTGCGGACGCTCTGACTGACCAGCACCGCTCCTAGCTGCCTATAGTAGCAAAGATACATGATTAGACGACAAACAAATTGCTAAAAGCAATCATTGGAACACTCAGGTTCCACAAAACAAGTGTATTTTCCATTCCTAAGTGGACATTCATGTGTTCTTTTGATGTTATAACGATGACGCACACATGTGCTCACCACCCCTTAAAAGAATTCGCCCACGAATTCATTTCAGCCTAACTGTAACCAGAAGTCTGATACCAAATTGTAACACCCACATCTGTCGCATGGCATATAACAGAAGGTCCAGCTGGAACCCGACGCCATATACCACAGACAGTCGGAAGGGATACTAAATGAATAATCAAACCAACCAACTAAGACTACTCGTCCTAATCATAGAGCATTCTAGCGGAAGATTTTAAAGTTGAAAGAACCCAAAATTAAATCCATCAATATGAATGTCCACAGCTACAACAACAGGAATGAAACCCCAAATACACAGAAACGGGTACATGGCCTTATGGCCTTACAAATGTTCACTTAATAAAGAGTGTTTTACATACATCGGCTCGCAGGCCGGCCACACATGATAAATATAAAAACAGCTATTCTACGGCCTTCTAGGGCCAGCACAGCAACATGGGCTCCAGCCCGCTATTTGGCGCTCGGCTCCGCAGCACCTGCAAGCACATACCACCGCACGGTGGCAAATAAAGCAACGGTCAGCTAAAAGCCGACCAAATTATAACGACCCCGCCCCTTACTCGGGACGGCGGTGCTCTTTCCCTGCATAACATTAGTCCAATAATATATATAGTGCAATTATAATTCGCCACAGGTGTAGGCTCGCACGGCCAAACACCCCGTGCACTCAGGGCACATTCATGGTGAACCCTGACCCATTAGTGCATTCACCACCACCCCCAGGATGGCAACAACATGTGAGCATTTAGCCTTTCTGACCACCGTCTAAGGCTCCGACTATGCCAACGGCCAGTCCCCGTCTTCGGGTCTCTCGCACCGAACCACATAGCCTAGGTCCAATTCCACTTGCCCGTTGCTCACACCGCATGTCCAATTTAAGTCCTTTGCGCGGGCCAAGCTTCTCTCGGATCCTAAATTTTCCAAAACAATCTCATAACCCAGTTATGATTAAGGCCAGTTCCCAGACCGCCAAGTTAGCAGAACACGTTTCCGCTCAATTTTCCGGGTGCGCCTTGAAGCTAACCTCCAAGGATCCCTGCTGCAATCTACCGCATAGAAACCCGAAAAAAACCAAAGCACGGAGTCTTCTCCGGCAAAACCACATCAAATGCAACATCACCGATCCAGATAAAACACGACCGGGTAGGCTTCACACACAATGCCTATGCCCGTACTTACGATTCTGGACTCTATATGCAACACAAGGGGGACTATTCAGATCAACCCCAAGGAACACCACGCACTTGCCGCACACTCGCGGGAGCGGGATTCCCTATGCAGAAATAAAGAGCTTCAAATGCTCAAGTTGAGAATTGTTACCCTTGTAGTCCGTTTTGGCGCCATGGAAAAACTACGCGGTTAGAACTCTTCGCAACGACCTTCCCTCCACGGATCCGCTCTCAGACTTCGAAATGGTGCTCCGATGCTCCGCCGGCGGCCGGAAACCTCCTTCTTCTTCATCTTCTCTCTCACTTTGGAAGGAGAAAGCTTTGGAGAGAAAATGATGAATTAACCCCCTATTCCCGGCCTTAACAGAGCAGGATTTCATCTGGGCCGTCGGATCCTAATTAAAGAAAACGAACGGCTCAGATCTGCACCAAATTCTCCAGACCTGGGCCGAACACGGCTCGGCACACGGCCGTGTCCCAGGCTGTGTGCCTCGATCTAGGCACGATCGTCGAACTAAGAAACGACACACGGGCTACGACACGCCCGTGTCTCACCTGACATGCCCGTGTCGGGTTCCTCGACACGCCCGTGTTCGTGGGCGTGTCACGCATAACCGCCACGACAACGGACACGACCCAACTGCACACGGGATGGGACACGGGTAGGCACACGCCCGTGTCGGAGGACACGCCCGTGTCATCCGGCCGTGTTCCTGGCCGTGTCCTTCCCGGGTTGAAAATGGCCAAAAATCACCAGCCAGACACGGCCTTGGACACGCCCGTGTCCTAGGCCGTGTACCCCTACAGGCACCAAAAACCCTTTTTCCGCGACCGACTCGCACACAATATTCGGGGCGTTACAGCTAACACCAAGACTGCTCGGCTAGCATCAGACTATTGCGGTCAACCGCTAGGCCGTTGTGGCTAATCATCCGGACCTCTGCTGCGGCTAACATCAAGCCGATGCAACTACTGACAAACAGACCGCTGATCCAAATAGCCAGGTCGCTAAACAGACAGGTTGCTAGTCCAAATCACCAGGTCGCTGACCAGACAGGCCACTGGTCCAAACTGCATGGTCGCTGACCAGATAGGCCGCTGGTCCAAATCACCAAGTCGCTGACCAGATAGGTCACTGGTCCAAACCGCCAGGGCGCTGACCAGACAGGCCGCTGGTCCAAATCACCAGGCCGCTGACCAGATAGGCCGCTGGTCCAAACCGCCAGGTCGCTGACCAGACCGGCTGCTGGTCCAAACCGCTAGGTCGCCCAAACAACTAGCACTCGTCGAATTCGTCGTATTTACTTAGGGAATAATCTCTGAGTTCTTGGAAATTAGTTAAGTAAAAATTGCTGAGTATCGTCATGTATACTCCTCAAATTCGTCGAGTGTACTTATTGATTCTTGTCGAATTCATCGAATATATATGTCGATACATGACGAATTCGTCGAGACTCATTGGATATGCCTTGAGTTCTTGAATATACTTCTCTGGATTTCTCTAAGTCAAATTTGTCGGATATCACTTTGCCTATACATCAAATGCGTTGAGAGTATATGTCGATACTCATCGAATTCGTCAAGTAAGCTAGTCGATATTTGTCGAATTCGTCGAGTATTTCTTCAGGAAAGCGTTTAGTTGTCCATTAGATTTGTCTGGAATCGTCTAAGTTATTTTTGTCGAGTTTCGAAGAAGTTTGACGATTATACCCGTATATACTCGATGATACTCAACAAATTATACTTAGGATTTATTTTTGCTACTTTCATATTTCTGACTCGGATCGTCCAGACCTCCATGTACAGTAACTCACAGATTTTTCGGTATGGAAGGAATCTTCTAGACGTTAGAGAAGAGAAGTTTCTATAAATACCTAGGGTGGATTTCGAGAAACCCTAATCGTGCATTTCCAAGTTCAAATCGAGAAATTCCAAGAAAAGCTCCCGTCGAACTTCTTTTCATTCTTCACGATACTCTCCGCCGACAAAGACGTGACGCACGGTTCATTCTTCATCAAGCGGTAGACTAGATTCTTGATCTCTGAAGGTTCTCATACTACTCAGATCTTGTTGATCTGTGTGTTCATATCAAGGCATTAAAGATTTCAGATTCTCTTCTCCACAAGATTGTCAAGTTCTATATTTCAGAGGAAAGGAAGACTGAAGAATTCAGATCTGAATAATATTATTTTTAATCTTTGTTTGTGTAAATCTTTTATACTATTGTAGGAGATTTTGCCTTTGTGTTGTAGATCCTTATTTTAGGATCAAGTTGTAGGAGAGGTTGTTCTCCAAGTTATATGAGAGATTGTTCTTCGAGTGGTAGGAGAGTTATCTCCGAGTTGTCGAAGTTGAGGCTCTGAGGTGTAAGATTGTTTTCAATCTGTGATAAAGGTGAAGTAGCTGAATCTATCTTTTCGTGGTAGATAGGCGAGGCGGCACAGTGAACGTACCCAACTCGGGGAACCACTATAAATTTTGTGTGTCTGTGTGCTTATTTTTATACAATTTTTTTTCATTATAAGATGCAGAACTCACCTATTCACCCCCTCTATGTGATTTAGGTTGACTACTAGACACTTTCACGAAGACGCTTCCATCCCAATCTCGTGGAAGATGTTTGTGGACGGAGCATCGTTCAAGAACTTAGTGGGAGCAAGCATCGTGCTGGTGAGCCCCCAGGGAACTCGGATTGAGTAAGCAGTCAAGATCCTCTTCCCTGCTACAAACAACCAGGCAGAGTATGATGCCATAATTGCAAGCATCGTCTTTCTAGGGAGTTAGGGATCCAGGATCTCAAGGCCCTCACCGACTCAATGGTAGTCGCATCGCAAATCAGGGGAGAGTTCGAGGTGTGTGACCTCATAATACAGAGATACTTGGCAAAGGTTAAAGGCTTAATGGGAGGTTTCTAATCTTTCTTCGTCGAGTATGTTCCCAGAGAGGAGTACTCAGGGTGGACTATCTCGCGGAGTATGGCCCCAGGGCCGATGGAACTGTGATAGAGTTATTTTGAACATCCATCGATGAAGGGGAGATGATGGAGATTGAGCAGATAGCTTCTTGGAAGGACTCGTTTGTTACATTCTTAACGGCAGGTCATCTCCCCGCTAGTATGGGAGACCAGTGGAAGTTTCGATATAAAGCGGCTTACTATATGTTGCACGAAGGGGAACTGTACCTCAAGACCATTTTGAGCCCTCTATCCAGATACCTGTTAGAAACAGAAATCCCTCGATTGCTTGGGAAAATTCATTCAAGAGAGTGTGGTAGAAACTCTGGGACTCGCAGTCTAGAGCAGAGGATTCTGAGGCAAGGCTACTTCTGTCCGACCATTTGGAAGGATGCAGAAGCCTTCTCGAAGAAGTGTCTAGAGTGTCAACTCTTCACACCTCTCCAGTTGTAGCTGGCTCAGTAACTTCGCTCAATCACGGCTCCCTGGCCCTTCGCCATCTGGGAGATGGATTTGATAGGCCATTTCCACCAAACCAGCGGTTAGAGTAAGTTTGTTCTCGTCATGATCGACTACTTCTGCATGTGGATCGAGACAAAAGCTCTTGTCAAGACCACATCTCAGATCATGAAGAACTTCATCTGGGGAGAGACTTCTTGCAGGTACGGGATCCCTCTTGCCATCATCACCGACAAAGACCCGTAATTTGCCAGCTTGGAGCTGCAAGACTTCTGCAAGCAGCTAGGGACGGATCTTAGATTCTCCTCTATACACCATCTTTGGAGCAACATGTTGGAACCCCACCTATGTTTAGGGTTGATTTGGGTTAGGTTCACTATTAGGATTGTTAGATGACCTAACATGTATAGTCTAGGGTCATAGGTTTTTATTAAGGTCAAGGTCAGTCAACAACCTAGATTGATTGGTTCTCACCTTCAAAAGACCTAGAGACAGAATACCTCCAGAGAAAAGCAGTTTTCTAAGAGAAAGAAAGTCGTTCGAAGATTAGCTGAACAGAGCTTGACGATCGTCGATCTCAGATCGACGAACTCAGGTTTCTTCTCTGAGTTGTGTTCGATGAAAGTCTAGCTAAGATAGACGAACTTTGATCTCACCTCAGTAGTTTCAGCTCGACGAAAGATTATCTCTGTTCGACGAACTTGGAGCTCAGTTTGGCAAGTTGATTTTCTGGTCAATGATCTTGCAGCTTAGCTCGACAAAGGAGAGGTGTCAGTTCGACGAATTTGGATCTCAGGTCGACGAGAATTTGTTGAGTTCGACTAATTTCTCCCAGGTTTCAGTTCGACTATTTCTTTGTTTGATTTCAGTTCGAGTAAGGCAGATAAATTTCAAATTATATTATATGTTTGTAATACTCTAATAATTAATGCACAATGTTCTTATGAATATAGTCGTTCCATGGCAGCATTAATTATGGTTTTCATAGAGTTATTACTTGGCTTATTTTACTGGGACAGTTAGGGAAATTCATTAAAGACAAATTCCAGCTGTTCAACTCCCAGAATTTCGGCAGTCAGTAAAGGAAAGGAATTGAAAAATGTTTAAGTTGTCTACCTAAATCATCTAGAGGGGGTGAATAGGTGAGTTCTGCGTCATTTTGCGGAATAAAAATTGAACGAGCAATGCACAGAAAAATAATCAAGCATTCACAGACAACAACAAGAGTTATAGTGGTTCCCCAACCTTGGGTACATCCACTTTTCACCTCACTGATCGAGCCACGCACTAGACTCGGCTACTCCGCTATCTCGGATTGAAAACAATCCTACAACTCGGATCAATGCCCCTACAACTCGGAGTAAAAACTCCTACAACTCGGAGAAGAATCTCCTACAACTCAATCCTGAAACGGGATCTACACTCGGAAGAAAAACTTCCTACAAAACTCGGAGACAAAATCTCCTCCAAGAATTGAAATAGATTTACAATAACAGTAAAATAAACTTCACTTTAGATTTGAGAACGTCAGATTTCTTCCTTCTTGAAAGTTGAAACTCTGTCCGGAATAGATCAAGGAAGACTGCCGAAATCTCTGGATCTAAAACTCTTAAGATCAACACGATCAAGAAAGAGATCTATAGAAGTTGAACCCCTTGATTTGTTGATCGATTCTTGTTCTGAACTTTTTGAATCGGAGAAGAGCAGCGATGAGAACGACGATGAGGAGCGGCGGCTTTCCTGATTTAGAATGAAAGGACGATTCAGAAAACTTATTTTCGCGTGTTAGGGTTAGTTGAAATTGATAGGACCTTTTATAGGACAAGCCTAATGGTCATAATCATAAATGACTGCACACGTGGACCAATAAGAATCGAGATTAAATTTGAACTCGTTTCCGTCTGGACTTAATGAAATTTCTGAAAAATTTGTTGCATTTCTCGAGTGGTTTATAGACTACTCGAGTAATAACTTCTATTTCTTGAGAAGAGGGATGTAAGTTTCTCGAGAACAAGACTTAGATAAATTTCGGAAGTGATTTCTGGCTTCTTGAGAAGTGACTTCTACTACGCGAGAACTATAGTAAGACTTCTCGAGAACTACCATGACTTCTCGAGAACAAGACTTCCTCTTACTCGAGTACTGGTCCACTGACTTCTCGAGATAGGGCTTGGCCTTCCCGAGTACTGGCTTCTGTTACTTGAGTACAACACTTGGAAAATTTCTGAAATGAATTATTGAGTAAACTCGAGACATAGATAAGTAGTACTCGAGTACTTCATGGCTTACTCGAGTATTGGACTAAGCCTTCTCGAGAATGATTTCTATTACTCGAGAACTGTACTTAGTTTACTCGAGAAATCATTCCAACACTACTCGAGTACAATATATACTACTCGAGTAATGAACTAGGAAAATTTTACTTCCTCAAAATTATTTTCTTCAAGGTATACAGCAGCTATTTTTTCTTTCATTGCTTTAGTACTTGAGAATGAAGTTTGTCCCAATAGAGAGGCTACAAATGAGTCAACATCATGGATCACACAATGAGGAATTACATTATATGGTCCTGTATTTGGTGACTCATTGTAGACTGACATTGGTCTACACTTGGCAATTATAACCTGCAAGCGCATCTAAACAAACACCATCAAATACAACTACAATTCACCTTAGTTTTAGGGGGACTTCTTCAAATCAAGGTTATTATGGTAATAAAACCCAACAATCTCTCCCTATTTGAAGAAGTCAGAACCTCATATAATAAGTTGAATTGCATAGGTAAAAAAATGTGAAGTGAATTAAAAAATTGCATTGCCTTACTTTTCTTAAGGGGATACCGATGCATTTCTCCCCCTTTCTGACTACTTCATTCAGCCTTGCATTTTTCTCCTCCCTTTTCTTTTCATCACTCTCTCTCCCCCATTCTGACATCTTTAATAGGGGACAAGGCAGAGGTCTCAATCATAGCATCTTCTTCACTGAGAGCTCAATCACCTCTGAGGTCCTTTTGGAGAGAGTTTTCAGCAGAAGCTCCCCCTCAACCAATTTAGGAGAAACTCTTCTTCAGTTGCTTTGTTGTCAAACTTTCAACAGCACAGATTAAATCTTCTAATTCCAAGAGATTTCCTGTAACTTCTTCTTGGCCATTTGCCAGGTAGGAGTTTTTGTTGGCCTATGGACATACCTACATCCACAAGTTTAGAATCCCTTAGGAACCCCAATAAGTTTGGGTCCTAGGTCTTTGGTTAGCAACCCCCCACCCCCTACGTGAGTTAACATTGTGAGTGGTCTTTCTCACATTATCAACTTGAGGAGTTACATAATTTCTGGAGTTAAAGCAGCAATCTATAGCAAAGTGACCAACTTTGTCGCAACACCAACAGTCAAACTTGTTTTATATTTGCCTAAATTTCTCCTACTTGACCTTTTGAGAGTGTGGTCTAGTAGGGGCAGCAGACTTGGAGGTAGAAGCTTCATGGTGATGGCACTCACATGACTTCTTCTCCTTAAGAGGTTTTTCCACAACAGATTTTACTTTTGGTGCTTTCTTGATGTTGTGACCATGACTATAAAGGTCATAGCTCTAAAGAGTGATCTCCTCATAATGTGCCTTGAAGACACTTTCGCCAAAGTTTCGTGGACGGGTCCTTCCTTGGTACCGAGACTTGGGCTCTACATAAGTAGGTCTAGCAAAGTGACCGTAGGAGGAATCAAAATCAAACTCGTTGGTTGGAAAGATAACCTTTTTGAATGAAGTTTGATCTTGAGGAGCTTTCCCCTTCTCTTTGGCCAAAGCTTTCTTGGCAGCCTTACTCTTCCGTTGAGCCTTATTTTTCCTAGAAGATTTACTAGGAGCATCCATATGGCCTATGCCTGCACCTTTTGCCTGAGCTGAGAATTCAGCAATAAACAGAAGGACAATCTTGTGCTTGGAGAAACTTTCAACAAGTTTCTTTTCAGCTGCAAGTTGTTCTTCCAGTTCTTTGATTATTTTCTCCTTCAGATCTAGGTGCTCGAGAGCTTTATTATACTCTTTAATTGCAGCATTGAAATTCTCTCTAAGTGAGTCCGTCTTGGCAACTTCCTTTCTCAGAGTACTCTCTTCAGCCTTGAGAGATTTGATCTCCTTGGCCTGAGTTTTCACCACTTTTCGACATTTGTCGTAAGCCTTGATTAACTCTTTATATTGAGCCATGAGTTCAGACTCATCGTCAGAAGAGCAGTCCTCATGATCATGGTCAGAAGCATCAGATTCAAAGAGAAGAGTATGAGAGTTTACCTTCCCAGTGTACTGGAGTTCTTCTTCCTCATATATTTGTGTCATTAGCCCAAAGTAGGTTTCCTCCTCATCACTAGACTCAGATGAGTCTGTGTCACTAAGGGTCTTGCCCTTCTTGGCTACCAGGCTTCTTTCAGTCTTCTTCTTATTATAAGAAGTTTTCTTCTCCTCGCTTCTTCTACCCTCCTTCTCCTTGTGAGGGCAGTTAGTACTTATATGCCCTAACTTATTACAACAGTAGCAAACAACGTTAGATGAAACATGTTTGTTCGGTTTAGATTTATACCTGTCAGATGTGTGACTTTTCTTTTGATTGTCACCGTTGTGACGTGATCTTCTGAATGAGGAATCATTTCCTTTCATTTGTTTCTTCTTGCTGAGAAACTTCTTAAATTGTTGGGAGAGTAGGAAGAACTCTCCATTAGATAGCTCTAAGGGTGAGGTGCTTGGCTCTGAGTCTTCTTCTTCATAGTCTTCTTGAGTGGAAGCAGAAGATGTAGCTTTGGCCTTTTTGAGCTTTCTGCCTTCAGTGCAACAGACTTATCTTTTGACGAAGATCTGTTGCCCTATTCTGCAACTTTTCTTGTATTTATTTGAAGCTCGTATGACATAAGCTTACCGAAGAAATTTTGAGGGTCGGCTTCTACTAATTTCCCGAACTCCCTGATGGCACATATTTTGTTGTCCCATTACTTTGTCAAGGATCTCAGGAACTTGTCGTTTAGTTCACCATCTGTGAACACCCGGCCGTAGTTCCTTAGGCCATTGACGATTTTGAAAAAGTTTTCATATGTGTCGGTAATTGCTTCCTTGGGGCCTTGCTTGAAGGCCTCATACTTCTGATTCAGAAGGGATCTTTTGTCATCCCTTACTTCTTATGTGCCTTCCATCAAGATGATTAGAGACTGACACATCTCCTTGGTAGAATTGCAGTGAATGAGGTTTTGCAACATAGAGTCATCGACTGCGCTTGTGATGATGTTTTTGGATTTCTTGTCAAGGGAGACAAGTGAAATCTCTTCTTTGTTGAGGTCCATCAATTTCTTTAGCACCTTTTTCGTAGGATCAATAGTGGAAGCGATCATAGGCACTTGAGGGCCTTCTTCCACTATCATGAAGATGCGGGGGTCAACAGCTTCCATGAAGAACTTTACTCTTTCTTTACACATGGGAAAGTTTGCCTTATTGCACACTGGAAGCTTAGTGGAGTCCTTGGATCTGTCCATGCTTGAAACACTCAAAAGACAACTTGGGGCAGATCTGTTCAAGGTGTTAACCTTTTGATGAACAACCTCCCTCTAATACCAATTGAAAAATGTTTAAGTTGTCTACCTAAATCACCTAGAGGGGGTGAATAGGTGAGTTCTGCGTCTTTTTGCGGAATAAAAATTGAACGAGCGATGCATAGAAAAATAAGCAAACATTCACCGATGATACCAAGAGTTATAGTGGTTCCCCAACCTTGGGTACATCCACTTTCCACCTCACCGATCTAGCCACGCACTAGACTCAACTACTCCACTATCTCGGATTGCAAACAATCCTACAACTCGGAGCAACTCCCCTACAACTCGGAGTAAAAACACCTACAACTCGGAGAAGAATCTCCTACAACTCGATCCTTAAACGGGATCTACACTCGGAAGAAAAACTTCCTACAAAACTCGGAGACAAAATCTCCTACAAGAATTGAAATAGATTTACAATAACAGTAAAATAAAATTCACTTTAGATTTGAGAACTTCAGATTTCTTCCTTCTTGAAAGTTGAAACTCTGTCAGGAATAGATCGAGGAAGACTGCCGAAATCTCTGGATCTAAAACTCTTAAGATCAAAATGATCAAGAAAGAGATCTGTAGAAGTTGAACCCCTTGATCTGTTGATTGATTCTTCTTCTGAACTTCTTGAATCAGAGAAGAGCAGCGGCGAGAACGACGATGAGGAGCGGTGGCTTTCCCAATTTAGAATGAAAGGACGATTCAAAAAACTTATTTTCGCGTGTTAGGGTTAGTCAAAATTGATAGGACCTTTTATAGGACAAGCCTAATGGTAATAATCATAAATGACTGCACATGTGGACCAGTAAGAATCGAGATTAAATTTGAACTCGTTTCCGTCTGGACTTAACGAAATTTCGGAAAAATTTCCTGCATTTCTCGAGTGGTTTATAGACTACTCGAGTAATAACTTCTTTTTCTCGAGAAGAGGGATGTAAGGTTCTTGAGAACAAGACTTAGATAAATTTCGGAAGTGATTTTTGGCTTCTCGAGAAGTGACTTCTACTACTCGTGAACTATAGTAAGACTTCTCGAGAACTACCATGACTTCTCGAGAACAAGACTTCTTCTTACTCGAGTCCTGGTCCACTGACTTCTCGATACAGGGCTTGGCCTTCTCAAGTACTAGCTTCTATTACTCGAGTACAACACTTGGAAAATTTCTGAAATGAATTATTGGGTAAACTCGAGACATAGATAAGTAGTACTCGAGTACTCCATGGCTTACTCGAGTATTGGACTAAGCCTTCTCGAGAATTATTTCTATTACTCAAGAACAGTACTTAGTATACTCGAGAATTCATTCCATCACTACTCGAGTACAATATATACTACTCGAGTAATGGACTAGGAAAATTTTACTTTCTCAAAATTATTTTCTTCAAGGTATACAACAACTATTCTTTCTTCCAATGCTTTAGTACTTGAGAATGAAGTGTGTCTCAATAGAGAGGCTACACATGAGTCAACACCATGGATCATATAATGAGGGATTACATTGTATGGTCTTGTATTTGGTGACTCATTGTAGACTGATATTGGTCTACACTTGACAATTATAACCTGCAAGCACATATAAACAAACACCATCAAATACAACTACAATTCACCTCTGTTTTAGGGGGACTTCTTCAAATCAAGGTTATTATGGTAACAAAACCCAACAATCTCCCCCTATTTGAAGAAGTCAAAACCTCATATACTAAGTTTAATTACATAGGTAAAAAAATGTGAAGTGAATAAAACAAATGCATTGCCTTACTTTTCTTAAGGGGATATCGATGTATTTCTCTCCCTTTCTGGCAGCTTCATTGAGCATTGTATTTTTCTCCTCCCTTTTCTTTTCATCTCTCCCCCCCCCCCCCACTTTCTGACATCTTTAATAGGGGACAAGGCAGAGGTCTTAATCATAGCCTCTTCTTCACTGAGAGCTCAATCACCTCTGAGGTCCGTTTGGAGAGAATTTTCAGCTAGAAGCTCCCCCTCAACCAATTCAGGAGAAACACTTATTCAGTTGCTTTGTTGTCAAACTTTCAACAGTATAGATTAAATCTTCTAATTCCAAGAGATTTCCTGGAACTTCTTCTTGTCCATTTGCTAGGTAGAAGTTTTTGTTGGCCTATGGACATACCTACATCCACAAGTTTAGAATCCCTTAGGGACCCAAATAAGTTTGGGTCCTAGGTCTTTGGTTAGCAACCCCCCCCCCCCCCCCCACTACGTGAGTTAACATTGTGAGTGGTCTTTCTCACATTATCAACTTGAGGAGTTACATAATTTCTGGAGTTAAACTAGTAATATATAGCAAAGTGACCAACTTTGTCGCAGCACCAACAGTCAAACATGTTGTATCTTTGCCTAAATTTATCCTGCTTGACCTTTTGAGAGTATGGTCTAGCAGGGGCAGCAGACTTGGAGGTAGAAGCTTCATGGTGATGACACTCACATGACTTCTTCTCCTTAAGAGGCTTTTCCACAATGGATTTTACTTTTGGTGCTTTCTTGATGTTGTGACCATGAGTATACGTGTCATAGCTCTGAAGAGTGATCTCCTTATAAGGTTCCTTGAAGACACTTTCACCAAAGTTCCGGGGATGGGTCCATCCTTGGTACCGAGACTTGGGCTCTACATAAGTAGGTCTAGCAAAGTGACCGTAGGAGGAATCAAAATCAAACTTGTTGGTTGGAAAGATAACCTTTTTGAATGAAGTCTGACCTTGAGGAGCTTTCCCCTTCTCTTTGGCCAAAGCTTTCTTGGCAGCCTTACTCTTCTATTGAGCCTTATTTCTCCTAGAAGATTTACTAGGAGCATCCATATGACCTAAGCCAACACCTTTGTCCTGAGCTGAGAACTCAGCAACAAACGGAAGTACAGTCTTGTGCTTGGAGAAACTTTCAACAAGTTTCTTTTCAGCTGCAAGTTGTTCTTCTAATTCTTTGATGATTTTCTCCTTCAGATCTAGGTTTCGAGAGCTTTATTATACTCTTTAATTGCAGCATTGAAATTCTCTATGAGTGAGTCAGTCTTGGCAACTTCCTCTCTCAGAGTGCTCTCTTTAGCCTTGAGAGATTTAATCTTCTTGGCCTGAGTTTTCACAACTTTTTGACATTTGTTGTAAGCCTTGATTAACTCTTTATATTGAGCCATAAGTTCAGACTCATCGTCAAAAGAGCAGTCCTCATGATCATGGTCAGAAGCATCTGATTCAGAGAGAGGAGTATGAGAGTTTACCTTCCTAGTGTACTGGAGTTCTTCTTCCTCATATGTTTGTGCCAGTAGCTCAAAGTTGGCTTCCTCCTCATCAATAGACTCAGATGAGTCTGTGTCACTGAGGGTCTTGCCCTTCTTGGCTACCAGGCTTCTTTCAGTCTTCTTCTTATTATAAGAAGTTTTCTTCTCATCTCTTCTTCCACCCTACTTCTCCTTGTAAGGGCAGTCAGTACTTATATGCCCTAACTTATTACAATAGTAGCAAACAATGTTAGATGAAACATGTTTGTTCGGTTTAGATTTATACATGTCAGATGCGTGACTTTTCTTTTGATAGTCACCACTGTGACGTGATCTTCTGAATGAGGAATCATTTCCTCTCAATTGTTTATTCTTGCTGATAAACTTCTTGAATTTTCGGGAGAGTAGGAAGAACTCTCCATTAGATAGCTCTAAGGGTGACGTGCTTGGCTCTGAGTCTTCTTCTTCATAGTCTTCTTGAGTGGAAGCAGAAGATGTAGCTTTGGCCTTTCTTGAGCTGTTTGCCTTCAGTGCAACAGACTTATCTTTTGATGAAGATCTGTTGTCCTCTTCTTCAACTTTTCTTGTATTGATTTTAAGCTCATATGACATAAGCTTCCCGAAGAGATTATGAGCATCGGTTTCTGCTAATTTCCCGAACTCCCTGATGGCACATATTTTGTTGTCTCATTCCTTTGTCAAGGATCTCAGGAACTTGTCTTTTAGTTCTCCATCTGTGAACACCCGTCCATTGACGATTTTGAAAAACTTTTCATATGTGTCGGCAATTGCTTCCTTGGGGCCTTAGGCCATTGACAATTTTGAAAAAGTTTTCATATGTTTTGGCAATTGCTTCCTTGGGGCCTTGCTTGAAGGCCTCATACTTCTGATTCCGAAGGGATCTTTTGTCATCCCTTACTTCTTATGTGCCTTCCATCAAGATGATTAGAGACTGCCACATCTCCTTGGCAGAATTGCAGTGAATGAGTTTCTGCAATATAGAATCATCGACTACGCTTGTGATGATGTTTTTGGATTTCTTGACAAGAGAGACAAGTGCAATCTCGTCTTTGTTGAGGTCCATCAATTTCTTTGGCACCTTTTTTGTAGGATCAATAGTGGAAGCAATCATAGGCACTTGAGGGCCTTCTTCCACTATCATGAAGATGCGGGAGTCAACAGCTTCCATGAAGAACTTTACAATTTCTTTCCACATGGGAAAGTTTGCCTTATTGCACACTAGAAGCTTAGTCGAGTCCTTGGATCTGTCCATGCTTGAAACACTCAAAAGACAACTTGGGGCATATCTGTTCAAGGTGTTAACCTTTTGATGAACAACCTCTCTCTGATACTAATTGAAAAATGTTTAAGTTGTCTACCTAAATCACCTAGAGGTGGGTGAATAGGTGAGTTCTGCGTCTTTTGCGGAATAAAAATTGAACGAGTGATGCACAGAAAAATAAGCAAGCATTCACAGATGACACCAAGAGTTATAGTGGTTCCCCAACCTTGGGTACATCCACTTTCCACCTCACCGATCTAGCCACGCACTAGACTCAGCTACTCCACTATCTCGGATTGAAAACAATCCTACAACTCAGAGCAATGCCCCTACAACTCTGAGTAAAAACTTCTACAACTCGCAGAAGAATATCCTACAACTCGATCCTGAAACGGGATCTACACTCGGAAGAAAAACTTCCTACAAAACTCAGAGACAAAATCTCCTACAATAATTGAAATAGATTTACAACAACATTAAAATAAACATCACTTCAGATCTGAGAACTTCAGATTTCTTCCTTCTTGAAAGTTGAAACTCTGTCAGGAATAGATCGAGGAAGACTGCTGAAATCTCTGGATCTGAAACTCTTAAGATCAACACAATCAAGAAAGAGATCTGTAGAAGTTGAACCCCTTGATTTGTTGATCGATTCTTGTTCTGAACTTCTTGAATCTGAGAAGAGCAGCGGCGAGAACGACGATGAGGAGCAACGACTTTCCCGATTTATAATGAAAGGACGATTCATAAAACTTCTATTCGCGTTTTAGGGTTAGTCGAAATTGATAGGACCTTTTATACGACAAGCCTAACGGTCATAATCATAAATGACTACACACGTGGACCAATAAGAATCAAGATTAAATTTGAACTCGTTTTCGTGTGGACTTAACGAAATTTCAGAAAACTTTCCTGTATTTCTCGAGTGGTTTATAGACTACTCGAGTAATAACTTCTGTTTCTCGAGAAGAGGGATGTAAGGTTCTCGAGAACAAGACTTAGATAAATTTCGGAAGTGATTTTTGGTTTCTCGAGAAGTGACTTCTACTACTCGAGAACTATAGTAAGACTTCTCGAGAATTACCATGACTTCTCGAGAACAAGACTTCTTCTTACTCGAGTACTGGTCCACTGACTTCTCGAGACAGGGCTTGGCCTTCTCGAGTACTGGCTCCTGTTACTCGAGTAAAACACTTGGAAAATTTCTGAAATGAATTATTTAGTAAACTCGAGACGTAGATAAATAGTACTCGAGTACTCCATGGCTTACTCGAGTATTGGACTAAGCCTTCTCGAGAATGATTTCTATTACTCGAGAACTGTACTTAGTATACTTGAGAATTCATTCCAGCACTACTCGAGTACAATATATACTACTGGAGTAATGGACTAGGAAAATTTTACTTTCTCAAACTTATTTTCTTGAAGGTATACAGCAACTATTCTTTCTTCCATTGCTTTAGTACTTGATAATGAAGTGTGTCCCAGTAGAGAGGCTATACATGAGTCAACACCATGGATCATATAATGAGGGATTACATTGTATGGTCCTGTGTTTGGTGACTTATTGTAGACTGACATTGGTTTACACTTGGCAATTATAACCAGCAAGCACATCTAAACAAACACCATCAAATATAACTACAATTCACCTTAGTTTTAGGAGGACTTCTTCAAATAAAGGTTATTGTGGTAACAAAACCCAACAAGAATTCAAAATTCAAAAGCTGAAATCTGCATGGGATATATATAAGGATTATTTTTCTTTTACAACAGACAACAAGAAAGAAGGAAATCAGTTAGCTGCGACAGAAAAGAAAGAATAATTCATAGAAAACTGAAAGAGGAATAGCTCTCATAGACAACTCAAGTTCTTCATCAGTTTTTGCTTCGGGGATTTCAAGAGAAAATCCATCAACATCTGTCTAAAAGCCTCCTAAAGATCAACAAGCAATCTGAAGGCCTACACCCAGAGCAAAGCTTCCATTCTCCCGAACTATTCTACATCTCAGGGGGAACTTTGACAACAACAACAATCCACTAGTCTTCTCAGGACATTGAGAAAGGGAAGACAATATCAAATTTCTTTATACTCTACTGAAAAAAGGGTTTCTAACTCCCTTCAAAAGTTATCCCTTTGGTTGTAAAGTCTCCTGATCAAAAGTCTTAGTTTGGTTTTTGGGCACCTGATCAAAAGCTCAAAGGGTTACTAGATCTCCCTTGAAAATAGATCTTATGGTGACAGGGCACCTAAGCAAAAACCTGTGGTGGCAGGGCACCTGATCAAAAACCTGTAGTGGATTCCTACCAGGGTAGTAGAAGAGTGGATATACCCTGGTTTATTGGGGAAGCACTATCAATTTCCTTGTATCATCTGGTTGTGCTCTATTCTTTGTTTTGTTGTGCTGTGATATACATATTTTCATTTCTTATATATATATATATCACCTACTTTAATCCGCAATAAAAACAACTCAATAATTTTTTTATATATATACTATATTCACCCCCCCCCCCTCTAGAGTAAAGATAAGATCTATCTGTTAAAATTCAACAACCTGGCACTACTACCACGGTGAATTTTCTCCAGGTGGTCAATAAGATAGCCTGATGCCAAATTAATATTCTCAGCACTATCAAGATCACACCTTGATCACGCGGAAAATTCCCTGGAACCTAGAGTGAGCAGGGGTTATCTCAACCTGAGCAAGTCACCAGCAAACACATGCAGCACAAGAGTCTTTATTGATTCACAGCAATCTTCTCTACACCGCGAGACATGCTTCACCAAACAACCACTCAAGGGAAAGAAGAGAACTACAAAAACAAGACAAGATAAACAAGCCGCGCAGACTCAACCACCAAGCCACTAGTCTATTGCTGTGGAGTCCGCTCAGTCCTCCAGGTCGCCAGACCGCAACCCAAGCCGCACGGACTACCCCCTTGTTCCAATGCTAGCTCTAGCCGCTGATCTGCAAGCCGCCTGACCTCGAGGTCGCCTAGCTGCCAGACCGCACACGCTGCGATGCCGAATAGAATAGTCCGCCTGAGGCAGGCGACTTATTGAACCCCGAACCAAGTTGCCAAAGAGAAGACCGTATGGTCGCTATCTGCGACCTGCTGTTTTCCGCCTGTTGCTTAACCGCAGAGTTCGCACTGTCCCTGACCCCAATCAGATCCAAGTCCTAGCTTTCCAGTGCTATCCGCACAACCTGCACAGCACAACCTGGTCAACTCACTCAAACCGCGCGGACAGAAAGGTCCAGTCTACAGCAACTGTTGCGGGCTCAAGTTACTGTTCACTTACTTCGGTTAATTCCTTGTCTTTTTTCCTGATATGATATGGGTTTTATTTATAGGCACGATGATGAGTGTGGTCACTGCCCTAGCCGATAGGATTACCGCCACATCCCACATCAAGACTTCTCTGCAGTCCGCGAATACATTCTAGTCTGCCACGCCTGTGCAAGATAGCCATCCCGCCTAGCTTCTCCAAGGCCGGGCACAATCGCCAGTCCGCCTTCTTGCCAAATGCCAAGCCGCCACGATATCACCAAGGCCGGACAGCAACATCAATCCGCCTTGTTGCCAAGGGCCAAGCCAGGACAGCCACAGTCGGACTCCACAGCAACAGTCCGCCAATCCGCGGACACAGCACCAGCCCGCTTATCTCGAGCCCGTAGCCTCACCACCAAGGCACCTACCGGACTCAGCGGATACCCTGCTTCAGTCCGCCAATCCCGATCCCACGGCCTCGCCACAAAGACAACAGACAGACTCGGCGGGAACACCACGTCAGCCCGCTAATCCCGAGCCCACGGCTACGCCATCAAGGCACCTGTCGGACTCAGCGGACACCCGGCTTCAGTCCGCACATCCCGAGCCCACGACTTTGCCACAAAGGCACCTGCCGGACTCAGCAGACACACCGATCCAGTATACACATACTGCGGACAGCTCTAGTCTGCATATCCCTGTAGACATCCCAGTCCACATACCTTGCAGACTTCTCCAGTCCGCATTTCCCACAGGCTTGCTCCAGTCCGCGTATCCCAAGTCCATAGCCATGCCAACAAGGCAGCTGCCGAACTCAGCGGACTCCAGATCCAGTCCGCACACAGTTGCGAACACAACCTCCAGTCCGCTTATCCCCAAACTCGCAACCAAGGCACATGAACTTCTGCCGAGCTTGGCGGGCTGAGAAGCAGTCCGCGCTCCACTGCGCGATCTCCCCGGACTGAGTCAAACATGGACTTGGTTCAGACCCAACCAAGTCCACACCACTTGCCACAAGGGCCAGTCCGCATGTACTGGCGGACACTGGATCCAGTCTGCCTCTCCTGGCGAGCTCTAGTATCAGTCCGCAATGACTGACGGTCTCCGTGGTTTCCACTTGTCGCTGCACCAGAGCAAGACCAAGGCAACTGCCAAACCAGTCTGCCGATCTCCAGTTCTTCAGTCCGCTTCATGCTGGACTCCGCGGCTAGAGTTTCTATCCGCCCAGTTACTTCCTAGGATCCAACTGCCTGTTGAGAACAAGTCGGCCTTGCTAACCATCATTGTTGTTCGCGTAGTCCGCGCGAACAGACCACCCAGGCCGCTACAGAACAAACCGTCTGCAACTTCCCTACCGACCTAACAGTCCGCCAACCCTGTCCGCATAGTCCGCACAGATAGGTCCAAGTGCTCCATTCACCCACTTTCACTTCACAAATTTCAACACTATCTCATTGGTATCAGAACATATATGATGTCACTTTCAATTGGTATCAGAGGGTAAGGTTAACTGGTTGTACATGTTAACACCTGAACCAAAAGATCTTTGATAGATCTCATTTACTCTAGTGATGTTCTATATCATGGCGCAAAATAAGGAATACTCAAGCACCAGACCTCCATTGTGCAATCTTAACAAGTTTGCACTTTAGAAGGCAAGGATTAGACTGTATATGAATTCTATTGATGATGACATTTATAATTCTATCTTGACAGGTCCCCCTACACCAACTGCAACAATAAGCACAAGTGTAGTTCCACCATCTGAGTGGACTGATGCTCAAAAAAAGCTGAAAATTGCAGATGCCAAAGCCATGAACATTTTGGCTCAAACAATGTCTGATGATATATTCTAGAAAGTTGCTGAATGTTCTTCAGCCAAGGATATCTGGGATTCCTTAAATGTTATGGTTTCTAGTTTAGTAGATGAAATAAAGGACAGAAGGTCCCACTTGATTTCTCAATATGAGAATTTCAAGAAGGATGAATCAGAATTAGTTGCTGAAATGTACAACAGACTCAGCCTCATCATCAATGAGCTGAAGACTCTTGACAAAGACATCTTTTTAACAGATATCAATGACAATATCCTTATGTGCTTCCCTAGCACATGAGACTCTAGGATCTGGCCAATCAAGGAGACCAGAAGCCTAAATGAGATTTCTACTAAGTCATTATTAGGCAACCTCAAGTCTTATGAGCAGCTTATCAAAACGAGGGAAGCAACTGAACAAAAGACTTCTACCTCAGGAAGGAAGGAACAAAGTATTGCATTCAAGGCATCTGAGGAATCAGAAGCACTACCTGCCAATGAAGACCTACTGAGTCTTCTGGCAAAAAGATTCTACAAAATGGCTAAGACGGACTTCAGGAGAAGGTCAACCAAAAATGAAGACAAGCCAAGGTATAACAAGACTCCTACTAAGAAAATTATTTGTTATGGATGCAGGAAGCTAGGACACATTCTTCCAGAATGTCAAGAGGCTCAAAATAAGGATAAGAGAAAGGAGAAAGAATCTAAGAAGCACTCCAGCAAGCCCTCCTCCAACAAATACAAGAAGAAGAAGGAGAAAGGATTTGTGGCTGAGACTTGGAGTGACTCAGAAGAAGAAACTTCATCTAGTTCTAGTGAGGATGAAGAAGAGACAAAAGCCAGAGAGATCTGCTTGATGGCAATAAATGCCTCTTACAGCAACTCAGAAGCTGTCGATTCAGAAGCAGAAAACTCAGAATCTGAATCAGAAGAGGACCAAGTAATAGCGTCTTTTGATTTTACTTCTGACCATTTTAAAACTGAATTCAAACTTATATGCAATGACTTAATTAAATCTGAGAAGGGAATCGAACTTCTCAGAGAAAAACAAATTGAATATGACAATCTGTTTTCTGAAAACATCAAACTGAAAGATGAATTAGACTTAGCTTCTGAACAAATTATTTCATTAAAACTAAATTAAATGAGGCTAAAGAATTTGAAGAATCCCTTAATGGGAGAAGCATCAATACATGGACATCACAAGCATAGTAAATGTCAGACTTAATTGCAAACTGGGCTTGGGAGCTTCATCAAGTCAGCCTCCTCTTCTTAAGAAAAACATTCTTTCTACCCCTATTAAATTATTTCTACTCAAGAAAAAGGAAAATAACTTTTACAACTTACAAATAAAGATACTGAAATCTTGCCAAAGAATAAATCAAAGAAAAAGAAAAATCTTAATAAAAATAAAGTTCAACATTTTTCGTTGAACCAAGATCGACGAAATGTATGCAGTTCGTCGAACTCAGATTGACGAACTATGAACGCAGAATTTAGATATAACTATTCTTCTAACTGCGATCGACGAAATCAATATGGTTCATCGAACCGCGATCGACGAAATTGGGGTGTAGAAAATGAATATTTTCATTCTCTGAGCGGAGTTCGAAGAACTCATCCCTATTCGTCGAACGCAGATCGACGAACTTACTACAATTCATCGTTCCCAGTTTACTATAACAGAACTTAAATTCTTTTTAGAATTTCAAGAAACCTAAAACCTTTAATAATCCTTTTACTCAATGGATAATTCCACCTAGAAGATTTCACCCCTTAGGATATAAAAACCAACCAGAATTTTATTTCATTTCCAATTATAAATTAAAGAAAAATCAAGTACCCAAGGTTACTTAGGTCAAGAATATCTAATCTATTTTCATGCAGGTGATGGACTATCCTACCACAGAGCAACAGTGGTACTTGGATACTGGGTGTTCAAAACATATGACAGACAGCAAGAGAAATCTAACTGATTACAAGTCAAAGCTTGGACAAAAGGTGATCTTTCGAGACTCCAACTGTGGCCAAACAAAAGGATATGGGAATGTCAAAGTTGGAGTTGTCACATTCAGGAAGGTAGCCTATGTGAGTGGTCTCAATCATAACCCGATAACCATAAGCCAATTATATGATGAAGTTTATCAGGTATCATTTAATCAATCTTGTTGTACTATTACTTCTAATAAAAACAAAATTATTTTAAGAGGAATTAGACAAGGTAACATTTATGTAGTAAATTTTAAGTCTGTCATTTTAGAAATTTGTTTATTTAATCAGATTAGTAATACTAATGACTTATGGCATAAAAGACTGGGACATGTAAATTTAAGAAATATTGCTAAACTATTTAGGGATAACCTTGTTAGAGGATTGCCTTCTGGCCCCTAATAGAAGGAAAGTCTCTACAGGACTTGTCAATTATGTAAGCAAACTAAAAATAGTTTTAAATTAATTAATAAGAGTGATTCACCCAGAATTTTGTATTTGCTACACATGGACCTTTTTGGACTCATTGTTGTACAAAGTTTAGGAGGAAAATCTTACACTCTAGTTATTGTAGATGACTTCTCTAAATTCACTTGGGTGTTCTTTCTGAGAAATAAGTCAGATAACTTTAAAGTTCTTACAGACTTTCTTAGGAGTATTAAGATTAAGTACTCTACTCCAATTGCATTGATCAGAAGTGATCATGGTACTGAGTTTGAATCTCTTCTTATGCAAGAATTCTATGAGATGGAAGGTATCAAGCATTTCTTCTCTTCTCCTAGAACTCCTCAACAAAATGGGATAGCAGAAAGGAAAAATAGAACTCTTATTGAAGCTGCAGGGACATTACTTGCAGATGCTTACTTGCCCCTATCTTTTTGGACAGAGGCTGTAAGCACAACAAATTATGTTCTGAATAGAAGTTTAATACATAAACCTAAGGGTAAGACCTCTTATGAATAGCTTAAAGGAATGCAACCTAAAATAAATTATTTTAGAGTGTTTGGTTGTAGATTTTATATTCATAATAATGATAAGAAACATCTTAGAAAGTTTGAAGCCAAAGCTGTAGAGGGAATTTTTCTTGGATATTCCCAAGTTAACAAGGCTTATATGGTATTTAACAAATCAACTTTAAATATGGAAGAGTCAGTACATGTAACTTTTGATGAAGCTAATATGTGTTACAAGGGGAAGAACTCTTCTACCAGAGATACATAACAGGTACCCTTTCTGTGTGAGAAATTGGATGACTTAAACCTCACCTAAGAGGTTACATTGCATCTCTCCTCTCAGATTGATGAAGAGAGTGAAGAAGAAATTGTTGGAACAGTTGATCCAACAACAGCTAACATAATTCCATAAGAGAAATTAATTCCCCAAGCTGTTGATCAACCAACTCCTCCTACTCATCTTGTCACACTTAGAGATCATCTCATATCTCAAGTGATTGGAGACATATCAGTTGGTGTGCAAACAAGACATCAACTCAACCAAGATTCGATGCATGCTTGCTTCATATCTCAAATTAAACCTCAATCCATAAAAGGTGTAGAGCAAGATCCCCATTGGATTATTACAATGCAAGAGTAGCTCAATCAATTTGAGAGATGCAGAGTTTGGGATTTAGTTCCAAGACCCAAAGACTACCAAGTCATTAGAACAAAATGGGTTTACAGGAACAAGTTGGATGCTTAAAGATCAATTGTAAGGAACAAAGCAAGATTGGTAGCTCAAGACTATTCACAGGAGGAAGGAATTGATTATGACAAGACCTTTGCCCCTGTTGCAAGGCTAGAGGCTATCAGAATATTCCTTGCATATGCAGCATACAAGAAATTCAAAGTGTACCAAATGGATGTCAAAAGTATTTTCTTAATTGTGAACTCAAAGAAGAAGTCTATGTGGAGCAACCACCAGGTTTTATCTCTCTAACTCATCCCTCTTTTATTTTTAAGTTACATAAAGCTCTCTATGTTTTAAAGCAAGCTCCAAGAGCTTGGTATGAGACTGTTGGGTATTGTATCCACAATGTACCTGATTTGAAGAAGCCCCTGGACAAGCTAAGGTCAATAGACAATGTATTTGATAAAATCTTTCAAGTTGTACTTGCAGTTTTTCCACGCTAAGTGCACACCAATGTCAGGGTGCAGTAGGTCAATATACACGGGTCTGCACGACGTAATCCCTCGTTGAGCAGATCAGTGTTTTGGCCTACGTGTACTCTCTCTATTGGAGTGCACTTACTTTCAAGTACAGGGTCGTGTTTATGCAAGAGAAGACAAGGAGCAAGGATGGGTCAAGGAGCAGCTCTTGGGTGGAAAGACGAAAATTCGTCTAAGTATAATTCGACGAGAATCACTAGTGATTCTCGCCGAATCGTCGAGAATCATTAGTGATTCTCGCCGACTCTTTCCGGCTACCTCAAAACGGTGCCAAGTAAGATTCGGCGAGAATCACTAGTGATTCTCGCCGAACCCATCGCAGAGCAGATCATGAATACCAAGTAATATTCGTTGAGAATCAAAAAGTGATTCGGCGAGAATCACTAGTGATTCTCGACGAATCGTCGAGAATCACTAACTGATTCTCGCCGATTCGTCGAGAATCACCTGCGTTTCTCGCCGATTTTTACTTAGCGATTTCTCTGGAAGTTCCTGAACCGGATTTTGCCGCTGACAATGTTCTGGACCGGGACTTAAGGATTCTTCTTGTGGGTCCCACAACGGTCATTTTTGAAAGCATCTACAGTATATATATACGGGTATTTTGAACGGAATATACACAGAAAAGAAGTCGAGCACGATCTAACCCTAAAATCGCGAATCTGCTCCGCCGCCGCCGTCGCCGCTCGCGCTAGTTGGTCGCCGCTGTTGATCGCGTTTCTTCCCGATCTCCGGCGATAGAAGCTTAGCCAAGCTTAGAGTCTCACGCGTCTATCCAGAGATCTCTTATCTCTCGATTTGTTGATCGGGAAAAACTTCCCCGTCCGAATCGATCGAGACGACCGATCCTCGTGTGACCGTTGGTAGACCTAGCTAGCTTCGCTACGAAGTTTGGATCTCTAAAGAACAGCAGCCGCACATCATCGTCGCCGCCGATCCCGTGAACCTAGCCGCCGCCGGTTCCGGGGAGATCCTCTCCAAGAGAGACCAAGGTTGTGGACTCTTTGTAGACTTCAAGATCACGTCGTCAACGAAGAGGGACACCGTAGTCTCCACACGTAGTTTGTATCTCTAGTATATTCTATTTTACTTTTGTTGTAAAGGAACATAGGTTCCTAGTTGTAAGGGTTGGGTGCAACCCGGTTTGTGGGAGTGTTGACTCCTACGTGTGGAAGGGTTCCTTCCGATAGTGCAGGGATTGGATTTCAATCCCGTTGGAGAAGAGACCGAGTCGTCCCTGGTTGGGAGATAGGTCGAAGGGGGAAAGTGGATGTACCCAAGTCGGGGAACCACTATAAATAGCTTGTGTACTATGTTGTGCTGTGTTGTTTTATTTTCGTGTGCAGGTACAATTTAAATTCCGCAAAAGCGCTGCACGTCACCTATTCCCCCCCCCCCCATAGGTGAACATAGTTGACACTAGGTGGACTTTCAAGTGGTATCAGAGTCATGTTACTCATCAAAAAGGTTAACACCTTGAGTTGAATCCTGCCACTAGTGTCAAGAAGAAGACAAACATCTACTATGGATGGGCTCAAGTACACGGGCAAGATCCCAGTGTGCACCAGGCTCAACTTTCCTATCTGGAAGGAAAGGATCCGGTTCTACATGGAAGCAGTTGATCCTCGACTCTTCATAATCGTGGAGGAGGGACCTTATGTCCCCACTAAGGCCTCCACCATTGATCCCACCAAGAAGGTGTTGAAGACACTTTCTGAAATGGACAAGGACGAGATGGTGCTAGTGGGACTTGACAAGAAGGCGCGAAACATTCTGGTCAGCGCGGTTGATGACTCAATGATGCAAAACTTCAGCAACTGCAGGACAGCACAGGAGATCTGGCAGTGCCTGATCATCCTAATGGAGGGCACGGATGAAGTGAGGGATGATCGGAGATCCCTCCTGAACCAGAAATATGAGGCCTTCAGACAAGGGCCTAAGAAAGAGATCGGAGTCACCTACGAGAACTTCCTCAAGATTGTCAACGCCCTCAAAGGATACGGAAGAGTGTTCACCAATGGTGAACTCAATGATAAATTCCTTAGGTCCCTTACTAAGGAATGGGACACAAAGATCTGCGCCATCCGAGAGTTTGGCAGACTAGCTGAAACAGACCCGCAAATCCTATTTGGGAAGCTGATGTCCTATGAGCTTCAGCTGAACACCAGGAAAGCAGAAGAAGAAGCAGAGAAGGCTGCAGCCAAAGAAAAGACTGTGGCTCTAAAAGCCAGTCACTCCAGAAAAGGCAAGGGTGCGGTTTCATACCGTGCCAGGAAAAAGGATGAGGAGGAGGACTCCGAGCCATGCTCCTCCAGCTCAGAGCTGTCGGAGGAGGATTTCTCCCTCATCACTCGAGAGTTCAAGAAGTTCCTCAAGATGAGGAATCAAAGAAAGAGAGACGGCTCCTCCTCCAGGCATTAGAAGAAAAATTATTCTTCTGACAGGTATGCATCTAGACCGAACAAACATTGCTCCTCTGACATTATTTGCTTTGGATGCAATAAGCCAGGACACGTCGTGGCCGACTGCTATCAAGGCAAGAGAGAAAAAGGGAAAGAAGAGGAGCACAAATCCTCTAGAGATAAGAAGAAGGAGGGGAGCTACATCGCCAAAATGCCAAAGACACTGAGTGAGTCTGATTCCTCAGACTCCAGTGATGATGAGGAAGCCTACTTCGGGCTGGTGGGTCGCTCTGACTCAGAAGGAGAATGCCCCCCATTTACTGGGAAGGTAAAAGCTCACACCCCTCTCTCCGACTCCGACTCTGATCCTGAGTCTCAGGATGATGAACCTGAGGATAGCCTTTCGGCCCGTGAAGCTGAGCTCCTCGAGAAGTATGAGCTTCTGCTCAACACTTTCGAGGAGTGCCGAAAGAGATTGAAGGCTGAGAAAAAGGAAGTAAAATTCCTTAAGGGTGAGTGTGTTTCCCTAAGGGAAGAGGTCATCAGTTTGATCTCTCTCCGACAGGAGCACCTTGACCTGACCTCAAAGCATTCAGAGTCTCTGAAGCTCCTTGATCTTAAGCAGGAGGAAGTCGACAAGTTGGAAGAACAACTTGCGGCAGAAAGGAAGATCGTCAAGAGCTTCTCTATGCCAAAAACAGTTCTTCCAGTTGTTGATACCTTCTCTGCTCAGGCCAAAGGAGCTGGCTTGGGGCATGTAGGGGTATCTGGTTCCTCATCCAGGAGAAACAGGAACCAGAGGAAGAATAAGGCCGCCAAGAAGGCCTCTGCTGATGAAAAGGGAAAGGCTCCGCTCAGTCCTGTTGCGTTCAGAAAGCCTAGCTTTCCTTGCAACCAACATGACTTTGAATCAACCTTTGGTCATCTTTTCCGGCCCTCGGTTGCAAAGCCAAAGAGCCGATATGATGGTTGGACCTTTCCCCGGAACTTCGGTGAGAGTGCCCTCAAGGCACCTTATGAGGAAATCCACATGGGAAATTATGGTCAATTCTCTAGCGGCCATACTGGAAAGCAGGCACCAAAAGCCAAGCCTGTTATACAGAAGGTGACGAAGTCATGTGACTGCTGTCACCATGAGGCCTCCACCTCCAGATCCAAGGCCCCAGCTGTGCCCACCGTTCCCAGGGTAAGGCAGGAGCCTAGGAAGAGGTACAACAGATTCGACGGTTGGTGTTGTGGCAAAGTCGGTCACGTTGTCGTGGATTGTTGGTTTAATCCAAGGCATTACGAGACTCCCTATGTTAGCAATGCGAGGCCGACCACTCGTAGGGTTAACCAACCGAGGGGGAGTGTGCTAACCAGGAATCTAGGACCCAAGTTCGATTGGGTTCCTAAGGCAAATTAACTTTGTTTTGCAGGAATGTCCAAAGGCCACCAAAACGCCGATCTGGTATTTGGACAGTGGATGCTCCCGGCATATGACTAGGACAAGAAGCCTGTTGCGTGATTACACTCTAGTCGAGAATGGACCCAAAGTCATCTTTGGAGGGTCAGATCGAGGAGTCACCAGAGGTTACGGTATGATTTCCAACGGTATAATCTCTATCACCGACGTGGCTTATGTTGAAGGGTTAAACCATAACCTGATCAGTATAAGTCAGTTATGTGACAAAGGTTATGACGTTAAGTTCTGCAAGGATAAATGTCTGATAATTTCACGTACCTCTTCTGAGATGGTATTATCAGGCATTAGGAGTAGAAATATCTTCTGCTTAGATTTTCTCAGTATAGATTCATCTACCCCCGTATGCTTCGTGGCAACAGGCAGTGCATCTCTTTGTGATCAATGGCACAAGAGATTGACACATATTAATTTCAAGACAATTAGTATGCTGTTTTCTAAGAACTTAGTAAGGAATGCTCCAAGTATCAAGTACATCAAAGATAGCCCCTGTCCTACATGTCAGATGGGCAAACAGACTAGGGCTACCTTTAAGAGCATCGCAGACAAAGACTCTTCCCGATGTCTTTACCTTTTACATATGGACTTGTTTGGTCCAATGCAAGTTCATAGCTTGGGAGGCAAGTCATATACGCTAGTGATAGTTGATGATCATTCTCGGTTAACATGGGTGTTCTTTTTGAAACGAAAGTCAGATACGTTTGACATCTTCACTAGTTTTGTCAAGCAGGCTCAGAACGAATTTAACTGCTCAGTGGTCAAAATCAGAAGTGACCATGGAACAGAATTCGAATCTGGTGCTATGACAGAATTTTGTGAAGAACAAGGTATCTTTCATGAGTTTTTCTCCCCGCGCACTCCTCAGCAAAATGGAGTTGCGGAGAGGAGAAATAGAACTCTCATTGAAGCCTGCACGACAATGTTGAAAGACGCTTCTCTCCCGGAATACTTCTGGGCAGAGGCTGTCAATACAGCTTGTCATGTACAAAACCGAGCATTGATTAACAAGCATCATCGTAAGACGCCTTACGAGCTACTGAAAGGCAGGAAACCAACCATGTCCTACTTGAGGATTTTTGTTTGTAGATGCTATGTACTGAATAATGGGAAGTGCCCGCGTACTAAATTTGGTGAAAAATGCTTTGAAGGCATATTCATGGGCTATAGTTCCCACAGTCGGGCATATAGGGTCTTCAATAAGAAAACCCTAGTGGTAGAAGAATCAATAAATGTTGTATTTGAAGAAGGAAGTTTGCTTAACAGCAATTCTTCCAGTGGTATTCTTGAAGATGCAGGTGCACGACTTGAACAGCTGAGTCTGGATGAGACCGCTAAAGATGACACTCCTAAGTACGTCAAAGTTTCCACCTCCACGTCATCTGAAAATGTTGAAGATCAAAATGGAACAAATCTCTTAGAAGAAGGAGAAGCCCAAGAAGTAGTCGAAGCTCCAGACGCCAGACTTCTAGAGCTCCGGCACGTGAGGGATCATCCTAGAGATCAGATCATCGGAGATCCTCGTGTCGGTGTCAGAACTCGAAGAGGTACTATTAACGAAGTATTGCATCTTAGCTTCCTGTCACAGGTTGAGCCAAAGAAGTTCGACGAGGCGAACAAGGATGCGGCATGGATTCTGGCCATGCAAGATGAACTACATCAATTTGAACGTTGCAACGTTTGGACGCTAGTTCCCAGACCATACAAGCAGAATGTGATTGGCACCAAGTGGATCTTCAGAAACAAACTGGATGAACATGGTGTCATCGTAAAGAACAAGGCCAGGCTGGTGGCTCAAGGTTACAGACAGGAGGAGGGGATTGACTTCGACCAGACCTTCGCACCAGTAGCAAGGCTCGAGGCAATCAGATTGTTCCTGGCGTATGCTTCACACAAAGGATTCACAGTCTATCAAATGGATGTGAAATCAGCATTCTTGAACGGAGACCTGAAAGAGGAAGTATACGTCGCTCAACCCCTAGGTTTTGTCGATCCTACTTATCCCAATCATATTTATTTTCTTAATAAAGCCTTATATGGGTTGAAACAAGCTCCACGAGCTTGGTATGAGACTTTATCTAGTTTTCTTCTTGAGAACAAGTTCTCTAGAGGTAAAATAGATAAAATATTGTTTCTCAGGGAAGTCAAAGGCAAGATTTTGCTGGTGCAAATCTATGTCGATGACATAATATTCGGCTCAACGGACAACAATCTTTGCAAAAAGTTTTCTAAACTTATGCAAGGAAAGTTTGAAATGAGCAGTATGGGAGAGCTCAAGTATTTCTTAGGACTTCAAGTGAAACAGTCTGAGGATGGAATCTTCATCTCTCAGACGAAGTTCACAAATGAACTCCTTAAGAAATTCGGTATGGAGAGTGCAACCTCTATGAGGACTCCAATGGGATCCACTATGTCTCTGGATAAGGATGAGAAAGGTAAACCTTTCGATGAAACCAAATACAGAAGCATCATTGGATCCCTACTCTACCTTACTGCCAGTAGACCGGATATCATGTTCTCCACATGTGTCTGTGCCAGATATCAGGTGAACACTAAGGAATCTCACTATGTCGCTGCGAAGCGAATTCTAAGATACCTTAAAGGTACTCCCAATCTTGGCTTGTGGTACCCGAGAAACAATGATGTCGAGCTAATAGGTTTTTCAGATGCTGATTTTGCAGGGAGTAGGGATGACAGGAAAAGCACTTCCGGGACGTGTCAATTCCTTGGAAGAAGGCTTATCTCATGGAATAGCAAGAAGCAAAATTGTGTAGCTACCTCCACAGCAGAGTCTGAGTACATCTCGGCAGGAAGCTGTTGCGCACAACTCCTATGGATCAGAAACCAGTTAGCCGACTACGACCTTCAGTTCAAGGAAGTTCCAATGTACTGCGACTCCTCCAGTGCAATTGCCATTGCCAACAATCCGGTATCGCACAGCAGAACGAAGCATATTGAAGTGCCCTACCACTTCATTCGGGAGCACGTGGAGAACAAGGACATCTCTCTCTGTTATGTCCCCACGGACAAGCAGATTGCTGATATATTCACAAAGCCCTTAGACGAGGCCAAGTTCAATCTTTTCAAGTCTGAACTGGGGATGCTCAATTATGAGGAATGAAGACTACAGAAGCTTCAGGCTCGTACACGATCTGAGGGGGAGCAAGGAACTCAAGTGTGAGCACAGATGCAAGAACTGAGGGGGAGCAAGGGGTCAAATGCTACCGACCCTGATTTGCAGAAGCCGAAAAGGGGGAGATTACCCTCTCGGCTAAGGCTAAGGTGGCTCCAAGCTTGTTCCCAAGAAATTGGTATTGGTAATGGATAACTCACTCAACTCTATTTCAAGTTTATGGTTTTCATTTCCATATGCTCTATTCACCTTAGCTTGTAGGGTTTAGGCTTCTTCAAATAGGGGGAGATTGTTAGGTATTGTATCCACAATGTACCTGATTTGAAGAAGCCCCTGGACAAGCTAAGGTCAATAGACAATGTATTTGATAAAATCTTTCAAGTTGTACTTGCAGTTTTTCCACGCTAAGTGCACACCAATGTCAGGGTGCAGTAGGTCAATATACACGGGTCTGCACGACGTAATCCCTCGTTGAGCAGATCAGTGTGTTGGCCTACGTGTACTCTCTCTATTGGAGTGCACTTACTTTCAAGTGCAGGGCCGTGTTTATGCAAGAGAAGACAAGGAGCAAGGATGGGTCAAGGAGCAGCTCTTGGGTGGAAAGACGAAAATTCGTCTAAGTATAATTCGACGAGAATCACCAAGTGATTCTCGCCGATTCGGCGAGAATCACTAGTGATTCTCGCCGAATCGTCGAGAATCACTAGTGATTCTCGCCGACTCTTTCTGGCAACCTCAAAACAGTGTCAAGTAAGATTCGGCGAGAATCACTAGTGATTCTCGCCGAACCCATCGCAGAGCAGATCATGAATACCAAGTAATATTCGTTGAGAATCAAAAAGTGATTCGGCAAGAATCACTAGTGATTCTCGCCGATTTTTACTTAGCGATTTCTCTGGAAGTTCCTGAACCGGATTCTGCCGCTGACAATGTTCTGGACCGGGACTTAAGGATTCTTCTTGTGGGTCACACAATGGTCATTTTTGAAAGCGTCTACAGTATATATATACGGGTATTTTGAACGGAATATACACAGAAAAGAAGCCGAGCACGATCTAACCCTAAAATCGCGAATCTGCTCCGCCGCCGCCGTCGCCGCTCGCGCTAGTTGGTCGCCGCTGTTGATCGCGTTTCTTCCCGATCTCCGGCGATAGAAGCTTAGCCAAGCTTAGAGTCTCACGCGTCTATCCAGAGATCCCTTGTCTCTCGATTTGTTGATCGGGAAAAACTTCCCCGTCCGAATCGATCGAGACGACCGATCCTCGTGTGACCGTTGGTAGACCTAGCTAGCTTCGCTACGAAGTTTGGATCTCTAAAGAACAGAAGCCGCACATCGTCGTCGCCGCCGATCCCGTGAACCTAGCCGCCGCCCTTCTTGCCGTCGCCGGTTCCGGGGAGATCCTCTCCAAGAGAGACCAAGGTTGTGGACTCTTTGTAGACTTCAAGATCACGTCGTCAACGAAGAGGGACACCGTAGTCTCCACACGTAGTTTGTATCTCTAGTACATTCTATTTTACTTTTGTTGTAAAGGAACGTAGGTTCCTAGTTGTAAGGGTTGGGTGCAACCCGGTTTGTGGGAGTGTTGACTCCTACGTGTGGAAGGGTTCCTTCCGATAGTGCAGGGATTGGATTTCAATCCCGTTGGAGAAGAGACCGAGTCGTCCCTGGTTGGGAGATAGGTCGAAGGGGGAAAGTGGATGTACCCAAGTCGGGGAACCACTATAAATAGCTTGTGTACTCTGTTGTGCTGTGTTGTTTTATTTTCGTGTGCAGGTACAATTTAAATTCCGCAAAAGCGCTGCACGTCACCTATTTCCCCCCCCCCCCCCCATAGGTGAACATAGTTGACACTAGGTGGACTTTCAGAGACCCTAGCTAGCTTTCTTTTAGAACATAAGTTCATTAGGGATATTGTAAATAGGACTTTGTTTACTAGGCATCATAAAAACAAAATTTTGATAGTACAAATATATGTAAATGACAACATTTTTGGCTCTACTGATTCCAAACTATGCAAAAGGTTTTCTAACCTGATGCATTCCAAGTTTGAAATGAGTAGCAGGGGTGAGCTTTTCTACTTCCTTGGTCTTCAAGTGAAGCAATCCCCTAATGGCATTTTCATCTCCTAATCTAAATATACTAAGGAGCTAATTAAGAGATTTGGGATGTCTGATGCCTCAGCTATGAAAACACTCATGGCTTTTAATGTTGTGATTGATTCTGATGAACAGGGAAAGTCAGTTGATCAGAAAACATATAGGGTTATTATTGGGTCCTTGTTGTATCTCACAGCTAGTAGGCCAAATATATTGTTTGCTACATATCTTTGTGCTAGGTTCCAGGTGAACTTTAAAGAATCTCATCTAATTTTACTAAAAAGGATTTTGAGATATATAATGGGTTGTCAAAATATAGGACTCTGGTATCCAACTGAGTCAGAATTTGAATCAACTAGATTCTCAGATGCTGACTTTGCTGAATGTAGAGTTGACAGGAAGAGCACATCAAGAACATGTCAGTTCCTTGGTGATAGGCTTGTGTCATGGTTTTGTAAGAAACAAACATCTGTGTCAACTTCAACTGCTAAAGCTGAATATATAGCAGTTGGCAGTTGTTCACAAATTTTGTGAATTCAAAACCAACTCCTGGATTTTGGTCACAATCTAAATAATTCAACTATATTTTGTGATAGTACCGGTGCAATTTCCATTGCACAAAATCCAGTACGGAATAGTAGGACCAAGCATATAGAAATTAGACATCATTTCATTAGAGATTGTGTGGACAAAAATAAAATTAACCTTGAGTTTATCTTTACTGATTTACAAAGAGCAGACATCTTCACTAAGCCTTTAGATGAGAAGAAACATCTGTTTTTCCTAAATCAGCTAGGCATGATAAATGGGGAAGGCTTAATTTAATTTTTGTTCTGAGTTCAACGATTAGTACACTGTTCGTCGAATGGAGATCGACGATCTGTGAACTCTTCGTGAAGAGTTCGTCAAACTGAGATCGACGAATTTTTCTTTGTGAAACTGTTCGTCGAACGGAGATCGACGATTTTGTTTCAGAAAATATTTCATCGAACAGAGATCGACGATATGTTTTCTTTCCTTCCGGCTTAGATCGACGATCTTATTTTCTATTTTGAGAATTTCATCGAACTGAGTTCGGAGTTTGTGTTTCTCGTTGGACGAAGTTCGACTTTTCGTCTTCTGAAAACTTATATCTAAGTTTTCATCGAACTCAATCCCGCACTTTCTTGTTCCCACGCACTTGATCTTTCTCTCATTTTTGTAGTAAAACAATGGCGATTTCGGCGGCGGTGCTCTCCAACATGAAGTTCGATGCCGGATTTGATATAGACAGATTCATTCGCTCACTCTGATCAAATCTTTACTGATATTCTGAGATTATTTGAGGAGCAGCAACTAAGGAAGTTTATGATGACTCACATCTAGCTTCCAGTTATAGAAATTAAAGAATGGGTTTATACATCCTCCTCACCAGATGCAACAACCCTTATCGGCATTATATCTGGAGAACATGTTTCCCTGACACCTGTAATTTTATCTGAAATTTTTGATCTTGTTAATGAATCTTATGAAATAGCGATGGATAGTTCTGAATATAATGATATGTTGATTAAAATGGGTCACTAGGAAGGAAACCCTAGCAAGCTGTTGAAGAAAAACTTGTCGGTGGAGTACAAGTTTTTGGCTGACATTGTTGGGAAAGTAATCTTAGGAAAATATACTGCCCACGATTACATCGCAAGGCATCAGTTTCTATTGATGAGTGCCTTGGTGAACAAAAGTTCAGTGAACTGGGTAGTATCTTATTTAATTCCATCAAAAAGAAGAACACCAAGAAGGATGTGTGTTATGGGAGGATTCTGGGCTTATTTCTGCAAGCCAGATGCCCACAGTTGTTGGTCTCTCAGACCATCGTCATAAATGCTTACAAGAGGCTGACCTCAGCCCTCTTTGGCAAGTGAGAGAGAGTAATCTCAAAGCCCTCCAGGGCCTCTTCCTCCAGAGTTTCAGAGGACACAAGGACAAGTGATGTCACTCCTCTAAAGCCTGAAGAAGTTCTTGCTTCTCCTCCACCACAATCTTCTAGATTACCTTCACCTCCTCCACAACAGCAACAATCTATCATTGTCATTGAAGAAACCCCATCCCCTGTCATCCCTCCAGATTCACATATATCATCTTCACCTCCTCCATCTCTTCTACCACACCACCTAGATACTATCCCATCCACCTCTACAATTCCAACACAAACATATCCAAACTCCAGTTCATCATCATCTCCATCTCCATCTCCATCTCCAAACCTATCTCCACATCATTCCCCCATCCAGGAAGAAATTCCTACTGAAATACCACCAGTCAATCCACCAACATTCCCAGCATTCCATCATACAAACTTACCTCAAGCCTTCTCAGTCTGTTCAAACTGTGGACACCAATCCACTTATACCTCATCTACTCCTGAACCCCTTTATCTAAACTTCTCTGACATTATAACTGATCTTCTTGAATTCATGACTCCTTCTCTGACTAAGCTAATAGAGGAAGATGTTGCCCCTCTTATTTATGCCCTTGCTGATCTTTCTTCCAAAATTTCCTCTTCCTCTTCTGTCCCTTCTTCTAGGGGCCTGGATTCAGGACTTTTTGAAATCAGACAGGGGGAGATGTCCAATGAAGAAGCTCCTTCAGCAGTAGCAACTCCTACAACAACAGCATCAATTCCATAAATAACAGAAATAATTGATGATGACACTGATATGCCAGATCTTGAAGAAGATTCTTTTGATGCAGTAATAAACACTGTTGGTGATTTCATTATCCATCCCACAGTGGAAATTCATTCTTTACTCCATTCATTTGATACAGTTTATAGTTGCACTTTACCAGTTTTTGATATAGTTGATATAGTTTCTGACTACTCTAAAACTATAGTCAGTTACACTGCACCTATAAGTCCTCAAGTATTGGAACAACTTAGGACAAGTTTTGTAGTTACATGAGATATTATAGAGCATATAACTATTCCAGATCCAACTCCAGAGCCAAAGGCCTTTTCACCTCCAACATTTGGCTGGGCTGAGTCTCCCATGCCAGGTCTTGATGAAATTATGTATCTAGATATGGAAGCATAAAATGATATTATTTAGGCTCAAGAAATTACAAATATTGCATCTAAAGAGCCAGAACTTCCATAACAGTCTCAAGCTGACGCCATACAGCCACAAGCTCATCCAATAGTGTCTGATGTATTGCTTAAACAGATTCATGCTTTATATAATAATCCTATTGATGATTCTAATGATGATAATGATGAATCAGATGACTCTTATGATTCAAATTCTAAAAAGAGAAAATTCAAGAAGAAAGTACCACCAAAGCCTGCACCAAAGCCAAATCTCACTACTGATACACCTTATTACATTATGCATAACATCACAATCACTCCAGATACTTCTAACTGGATGAGATATTCTAAAAGTGAAATGAAAGCTAGGAAGAAGAGCAGGAGATACTCTCCTCCTCCATAGCATAGGAGAGGTCCTCCTCCTCCTACAGCTGGATCAGCTGGCAGCATTGCTCAAGGACAAAGGTCTACATCATCTTCTCATTCTTCCAGACCATCTTACGGCAGCATCAAATAGCAGCATTGTAACACCCCCATCCGTCGTATGACATATAGTAGAAGGTCCAGCTGGAACCCGACACCATATACCACGAATAGTTGGAAGAGTTACGTATGAATAACAAAACTATCCAATTAAGACTACTCGTCCTATCACAGAGCATTCTAGCGGAAGCTTTTAAACAGTTGAAAGAACCCATAACAGTAATCCAATAATCATGAATGTCCACAACCACTACAACTGGAATAAAAAACAAATACACTGAAAGGTACACGACCTTATGGCCTTACAGAAGTTCACTTAATAAAATAATGTTTTCCATACATCGGCTCACAGGCCGTCCACACATGACAAACTAAAGTACAACTATTCGCTTGGGCCTTCGAGGGCCAGCTCAGCAACATGGACTCCAGCCCGCTATTTGGTACCTGGCTCCGCAGCACCTGCAAGCAACATGCCACCGCACGGTGGCAAACAAAGCAACAGTCAGCCAAAGCCGACCAAATTATAACGACCCCGCCCCTTTCTCGGGACGGCGGTGCTCCTTCCCTGCATTTCATTAGCCCAGCTAAACAATTAAGTATAAATATATTTCGCCACAGGTGTAAGCTCGCACAGCCAAACACCCCGTGCACTGAGGGCACATTAACGGTGAATCCGGTCAATTCCGTAGCTTCACCACCATCCCCGGGATGGCAATAACATGAGCATTTTAGTCTTTCTGACCACTATCTAAGGCTCCCAACTATGCCAACGGCCAGTCCCCATCAATGGGTCTCTTGCACTGAACTACATAGCTCAGGTCCGATTCCACTGGCCTGTTGCTCACACCGCCTAATCACCTTAAGACCTACGTGCGGGCCAAGCTTCTCTCGGATCCTAACATTTCCAAACAATCACATAACCCAGTTATGTTCAAGGACGGTTCCCTGACCGCCATGCTAGCAAAACAACGATTTCGCTCAGTTTTCCGGGTGCGCCTTGGAGTTAATCCCCAAGGATCCCTGCTGCAATCTACCACGTAGAAACCCGAAAAACCAAAACACGGAGTCTTCTACGGCAAACCGTAACAAATGCAACATCACCGATCCAGACCAACATGTCCGGGTAGGCTTCACACACAATGCATATGTATGTACTTCGATTTCGGACTCTATATGCAACACAAGGGGGACTATACACGTCAACCCAAGGGAACACCGCACACTCGCCACACACTCGCGGGAGCGGGTCTCCCTATGCAAAAGGAAAAGAGCTTCGCATGTTCAAGTAGAGAATCGTTACCCTTGTAGTACGCTTTTGCGCCATGAAAAACTATCCAGATAGAAGTCTTTGTAATAGAATTTCCTCCACGGATCCGCTCTCGATTCTCTAAACGGTGCTCCGATGCTCCGCCGGCGGCCGGAATCCTCCTCTTTCTTCCTCCTCTCTCTAACTCCATGAAAGAGAGTGCTTAAGAGAGAAATGAGGAATTGATCCTCTATTTCCGACCTTAACAGAGCAGGGACTCATCTAGGCCGTCGGATCTTAATTAAAGAAATCGAACGGCTCAGATCCGCTCAAAAATCCACAAACCTGGGCCGAACACGGCCTTGCACACGGTCGTGTCCCAGGCCGTGTGCCTCGATCCAGGCATGATCTTTGAACACAGAAATTCACATGGGCTAAGACACGCCCGTGTCTGAATCTGACATGCCCGTGTCGGGTCCTCGACACGCCCGTGATCAGGGGCGTGTCACATATAACCGCCACGCCAACCGACACGACCCTCCTGAACACAGGTGGGGACACGGGTATGAACACGCCCGTGTCACCCCTGACACGCCCGTGTCAAAACTGTGCACAACCTGTGTTTCCTGTCGTGTCCTTCTCTGGATACAGCCGGCCAACACACAAGGAAAGACACAGCCTTGGACACGCCCGTGTCCTAGGCCGTGTACCCCTATACAGGCACCAAAATTTCTTTTGGACGCGATCAACTCAAAAATGATTTCCAGGGCGTTACAAATCTCCCCCCTTAAGGAATTTCATCCCAAAATTAAGTAAAGGTACACAAAACTAAATGTTACCTGAGTGGAATAACTCGGGGTATTCTTCCAACATAGTTTGCTCTCGCTCCCATGAAAGCTCCTTACGTCCGCAGTTATCCCAACGGACCTTAACCATTCGGATTTCCTTGTTGCAGAGTCGTTTGACTTCAACGTCTTCTATACATATAGGCTTGACCTTTGTCGTCAACTCGTAATCAACCAGCACTTGATCGACCGCAACTATCTGCGAAGGCTCTTGCACCGCCTTACGCAACACCGATACGTGGAACACATCGTGTAGCCCACTCAACTCCACCGATAGCTTCAATCTATACACTGCTTCGCCAACACGCTCCAGGATTTCAAATGGTTCAAGGTATCTCGGACTCAGCTTCTTCAAGCGTCGAACCCGCGAAACACCCTTTAACGGCTTGATTTTTAAATACACCCAGTTGCCAACACCGAACTCCACGTTCCTATGCTTGGCGTTATAGTACTTTGCTTGCTTGTCCTGAGCGAACTTCAACCTTTCCTGAATTGTACGTACCATTGAAGTGGCGTCTTCCACCGCTTGACGTTTATACAGCTTTGACTCACCTGTCTCCAACCAAGACAACGGTGTACGACACTTCCTCCCATACAAGGCCTCGAAAGGTGCCATTCCAATACTCGCTTGAAAGTTGTTGTTATACGCAAACTCCACCATGTACAGGTGATCCTCCCAATGCTTTCTGAAATCTAGGACGCACATGTGAAGCATGTCCTCCATCGTCTTGTTGACCCTCTCGGTCTGACCATCCGTCTGCGGGTGGAAGGTTGTGCTGAAACTCAGCTTAGTTCCCAACAAACTATGCACCAGCCTCTAGTGCTTTGACGTGAAGCGTCCACTAACAATACTGTGGGGCACACCATGCAGCCACACGATATTATCCACATAGAGTTTGGCTAACTTTTCCACCGGATCTCCCTTCCTATTCGGGATGAAATGTGACACTTTTGTCAACCTATCTACGACCACCCAGATGGCGTCGTTACCCCTCTGCGGCTTTGGCAAACCATGCACAAAATCCATAGAAATGTCATCGAATTTCCACTCCGGGATAAGCAAGTACTTTAGGAAACCTCTGGGCTTCTGGCACTCCGCCTTCACCAAGGCACAAGTTTGGCACTTGGCCACATAAAGTGCTACATCCTTCTTTAATCCTGGCCACCAGAATAACTTCTTCATGTCTCTATACATCTTCGTGCTTCCCGGGTGGATTGAGTACTTGGTATGATGAGCCTCGTACATCAACTCCTCCCGAAGATTATCTGCACTAGGGACGCATAGACGATCGTCCTTCCTTAGCAGTCCATCCTCAACAGCAAACTGGGAATTTGACTCATCCAAAGATTCATCTAAGATCCACTTCATGTTGTTATCCTGAACCGAAGCCCATTGAACCCTATCAGCCTGGTCTTACTGCACCTCTGTCCAACACAATATCGCCTCAGCACTAGACCGTTTATCAATGCAGGAGATCTCTAATGCCTCCAAATCACGGACCAAGCTCTCATCATGTACCGACAACCAACTGGCCTGCGCAGGAGCCCTGCAGCTCAATGCATTCGCCACGGCATTTCCTTTCCCAGGTACATAATGTATCTCGAAGGTGTAGTCCCCCAAGAATTCCATCCACCTCTGCTGCCTCATGTTCAGATCCTTCTGATCTAACAAGTACTTCAGGCTCTTATGATCGGTGTAGATATCAACTTTCACACCGTACAGGTAGTGCCTCCACAGCTTCAGAGCGAATATTACGGCCGCTAACTCTAAGTCGTGAACCGGATAATTACTCTCATAAACCTTCAATTATCAGGAACCATAGGCTATCACGCTCCCATGCTGTAGTAGAACACAGCCCAAATCTCTGCCCGAAGCATCACTATAAATTTCAAATCCTTCGGTTCCACTCGGCGAACATAAAATAGGCGTCTTGGTCAACCACCTCTTCAACTCTTCAAAAGCCTACTCACACTCCAGTGACCAAACAAACTTCTGGTCTTTCCTTGTCAACGTCGTGAGTGGTAACGCTATCCGCGAGAAGTTTTCTACAAAGCGCCTGTAGTAGCCAGCAAGCTCCAGAAAGCTCCGTACTTCCGCCACTGTAGTCAAAATAGGCCACTCTCGTATCGCCACTATCTTCGCCGAATCCACCGCTATTCCTTCTCCACTAACGACATGACCAAGGAACGCTACTGAGGATAAACAGAACTCACACTTGGAGAACTTAGCATACAACTGATTTCTCCTCAACGTCTCCAACACCATGTGTAGATGCCTGTAATGGTCCTCCTCACACTGTGAGTATACCAAGATATCATCGATAAATACTATCACGAAATGATCCAGGTATTCTTTAAACGTCCTATTCATCAGATCCATAAACACGGATGGCGCATTGGTCAGCCCAAACGGCATGACCATAAACTCATAATGCCCAAACCGCGTGATGAACGCTGTCTTCGGGATGTCGTCTTCCCTTATCCTGAATTGGTAATAGCCGGACTTCAAATCTAACTTCGAATATACTGTTGACCCAACCAAATGATCAAATAGATCGTCAATCCTGGGAATCAGATACTTATTCTTCTCCGTAAGCTTGTTCAACTCCCGATAGTCAATATAGAGTTGCAAGCTCCCATCCTTCTTCTTAACTAAAAGAACCGGTGCGCTCCAAGGCGATGAACTTGGACGCACATACCCTTGCTCCAACAACTCTTGCAGTTGCACCGTCAACTCTGCCATCTCTCGCGGCGCTATCCGATACGGAGAGCGTGACACCGGTTTGGCACCCGGTACCAGCTCAATAGTAAAATCAATCTCCCACTGAGGAGGGGCTCCTGGGAGATCATCTAGGAACACATCAGGATACTCGGACACAACTGGGATATTGTCCAGACTTGGTCTAGGCGTTGAAGCATGCACTAAGATGACAAACAGCTCTGCACTAGACCGAACTGACTTGATCACTTGAAGGGCCGACATCAAAACTTTACCCGACCCCTTCATGCCCGCAAACGTAGTCTCCCATTTAGTATGCAGTCCCAACTTAACCTCCTTTCGGTTGCAATCGATGTAAGCTCGCTGCTCCGAGAGCCAGTCCATACCAAAGATTATGTCGAAATCCACTAACGGTAGAACCAATGCTCGCAAATCAAACTCCCTGTCCCCAATTCGTATCTTTACTACACAGATCTTATCCGTGTGCATTGAGCACCCATTGGGCAACAACACATCCAACTTGTCTTTTGCCATCGAGGAAGGGACCCCGATGAGCGACACAAATCTTTCGGACAAGAAGGAATGTGAAGCCCCCGTATCAAACAGGTCTCTCACCGGACAATTGAAAATCAACACGAAACCTAACACCAACAAATATAAGCTAACATATAAAAAGTTAACAACTACATAAAGTTAAACTGCCATAATTTAACTCATACATGTCACCACGTCAGCTTGTTTTATGGCCTCTAGCAGACCAAGATTATAAACTCTAGGCTGGGCTGGAGTATAATGGGACGCGGTTGACTCCACCGCCTTCCCTTTCTCTTCATAGGTCGCTCCAGGCTTCCTCTTGGACTTTGCACGTCCGCTCCAACACTCACGAGCAAAGTGCCCCGTCTTCCCACAGTTGTAACAAGCTCCTGGAACTCGACTTGTGGTTGCCCCCGACGTACCAGACGAAGGGGTTGAGTTTGAAGTCCTCTGCTTCTTGTTCCATCTGTGGAATCCTGATTTTGTACTTGGCACTTTGAACTCTGTCTTCTTTTCCCCTGGGTCCTTCTTCTCTTGCACTTTCTTTACGACCTTTTCCAATGACCGGGACGAATTGACCATGGCTAGGAATCCCTGCGCCTTAGGCCCAGCAAGGAGTAACTGTAGGTCATCGCGTAGGCCTTCATAAAATTGGTTGGTTTTCCTCTCTTCTTCTGTAAACATAGCACCCGCAAACCGACCCAACCGTGTAAACTCTGGAGATACTCGTCCACGCTTCTGGCTCCCTTAGTCAACCCAAGATACTAATTCTCCATCTCAAGCTTCTGAGCAGAGGGTAGATATTTGGCCAAGAACAATCTTGAGAATTCCGCCATCGGCACATCAGCAAGTTGCCTTCCCACTAGGAGATGAAACTCCAGCTCGTCCCACCATAGTCTCGCCTCACCAGCCAAAAGGAAGGTCGCTATGGTGGTCTTCTGCCACTCCTCAGTTAACGTGTCCGTCAAGATCCTCTTTAGCGTAGAAAGCCAATCCTCAGCTTGAGCTGGCATTCCAATCCCATCAAACACCGGAGGATTAAAGCTCATTACATGCTTGAGCTGTCTCTCCATAGCCCTCCTCGGCTCTACCTGACCCACTGCAAAGCGCTCCACCACTCTCGGCTCTCCCGCCCTCACCGGTTCTAGCTCATTCACAGGAGGTGTGTGATGCATTTTCCCTGTAGGTTGGGCATTTATCATCGCAACGACTGCTTCATCCACCAACCTGATGGTTTCCGCTGAAGGAGGTGTTGTAGGCACGTCCCTCGGTGCACTACTTTCCGCCGATTGCGGACGCTCCAATTGACCAGCACCACTCCTAGCTGCCTATAATAGCAAAGAACCTAGATTAGACGACACACAAATTGTTAAAAGCAATCATTGGAACACTCAGGTTCCACACAACAAGTGTATTTTTCATTCCTAAGTGGACATTCATGGGTTCTTTTTGATGTTATAATGATGACGCACACATGTGCTCACCACCCCTTAAAAGAATTCGCCCACGAATTCGTTTAAGCCTGACCGTAACCAGAAGTCTGATACCAAATTGTAACACACTCATCTGTCGTATGGCATATAGTAGAAGGTCCAGCTGGAACCCGACATCATATACCACGGACAGTCGGAAGGGTTACGTATGAATAACCAAACTATCCAATTAAGACTATGCGTCCTATCACAGAGCATTCTAGCAGAAGATTTTAAACAGTTGAAAGAACCCATAACAGTAATCCAATAATCATGAATGTCCATAACCACTACAACTGGAATGAAAAATAAATACACTGAAAGGTACACGACCTTATGGCCTTACAGAAGTTCACATAATAAAATAATTTTTCCATACATCGGCTCGCAGGTCGGCCACACATGACAAACTAAAGTACAATTATTCGCTTGGGCCTTCGAGGGCCACCTCAGCAACATGGGCTCCAATACGCTATTTGGTACTTGGCTCCGCAGTACCTGCAAGCAACATTCCACCGCACGGTGGCAAACAAAGCAACAGTCAGCCAAAGCCGACCAAATTATAACGACCCCGCCCCTTTCTCGGGACGACGGTGCTCCTTCCCTGCATTTCATTAGCTCAGCTAAACAATTAAGTATAAATATATTTCTCCACAGGTGTAGGCTCATACAGCCAAACACCCCGTGCACTCAGGGCACATTAACGGTGAATCCGGTCAATTCCGTGGCTTCACCACCATCCCCTGGATGGCAATAACATGAGCATTTTAGCCTTTTTGACCACTGTCTAAGGCTCCCGACTATGCCAACGGCCAGTCCCCATCAATGGGTCTCTCGCACCGAACCACATATCCCAGGTCCGATTCCACTTGCCCGTTGCTCACACTGCCTAGTCACCTTAATACCTACGCGCGGGCCAAGCTTCTCTCGGATCCTAACATTTCCAAACAATCACATAACCCAGTTATGTTCAAGGCTGGTTCCCTGACCGCCAAGGTAGTAGAACAACGATTCCGCTCAGTTTTCTGGGTGCGCCTTGGAGTTAATCCCCAAGGATCCCTGTTGCAATCCACCGCGTAGAAACCTGAAAACCCAAAGCACGGAGTCTTCTCCGGCAAACCATAATAAATGCAACATCACCATTCCAGACCAACATGTCCGGGTAGGCTTCACACACAATATCTATGTTCGTACTTCGATTTCGGACTCTATATGCAACACAAGGGGGACTATACACGTCAACCCCAGGGAATACCGCACACTCGCCGCACACTCGCGGGAGCGGGTCTCCCTATGCAAAAGGAAGAGAGCTTCACATGCTCAAGTAGAGAATCGTTACTCTTGTAGTACGCTTTTGCGACATGGAAAACTATCCGGATAGAAGTCTTCACAACGGAATTTCCTCCATGGATCCGCTCTCGGTTCTCTAAACGGTGCTCTGATGCTCCGCTGGCGGCCGAAATCCTCCTCCTTCTTTCTCCTCTCTCTAACTCCTTGAAAGAGAGTGCTTAAGAGATAAATGAGGAATTGATCCTCTATTTCTGACCTTAACAGAGCAGGGACTCATCTGGGACGTCAGATCTTAATTAAAGAAATCGAACGGCTCAGATCTGCTCAAAAATCCACAAACCTGGCCGAACACGGCCTTGCACACGGCCATGTCTCAGGTCGTGTGCCTCGATCCAGGCACGATCGTCGAACACAGAAACTCACACGGGCTAAGACACGCTCGTGTATAAATCTGACACGCCCGTGTCGGGTCCTCGACACGCCCGTGCCCGGGGGCGTGTCACATATAACCGCCACACCAACTGACACAACCCTCCTGAACACGGGTGGGGATACGGGTATGAACACGCCCGTGTCACCCCTGACACGCCCATGTCAAAACTGTGCACAACCCATGTTTCCTGCTATGTCCTTCTCTGGATATAGCCGGCTAACACACAAGAAAAGACACGGCCTTGGACATGCCCGTGTCCTAGGTCGTGTACCCCTATACAGGCACCAAAATTTCTTTTGGACGCGATCAGCTCAAAAATGATTTCTGGGGCGTTATAAGCATAGTTCTAAAGGTAGTCAACAACAATATAAGAAACATAGCAGTCAACAACAGAAATCAGAAGATAATCAGAAAGAAGTTTCCAGTCCAAAGAGGCCACTCTCTCCAACATATGATCCTAAAATGGATCCAAATTCTAGAATGGCCAGATTTAATGAGCTGATAGCTCTTTCACATAACAGAAAAGCCAAGGAAGAAGGCAAAGTTGTAACACCCCATATTTTGAGAGAGAGTCGATTTGCATTTCTGGCCAATTTTTGGTTTCTGGTAGGGGGCACACGACCCGGGACTATGGCGGAATTGTCTTGGTTTGTGATGTGTCAAGGCGTGGCTATGTCTGCGTGGTCGGCTGGCTATCCCGTGACGTTCACGTCATGTGTGGAGAGTGTCCCGGCGAGACTAGTCCCCTTCTATGAGACTGACGAGAATGCCAAGCATGGGGGCAAGCCCGGGCAATGAGGCCATGAGCGGGTGGGGTCCGGCAAGGCTTCTTAGAATCGGTCAGTTTTGTGTTTGTTGGAATCCTGACATGAGACGTTAGAGCTTGTAGGCAAGCTCGGGTCTAAGACCTTGAGCGGGTGGGGCCTTTGCAAGAGTTCCATGTGGCGGCCTGTGTGTCGTTGGGGGGAATGGTGTTACCCCTTTGTTTGCGCCTTTATGCCAATGAGGAATCTATGAGTACCCATATGATATGATGATGTGTTAGATGCATACGAGATAGGATTACTTTGGTGAAACCCCGGTTGTTGCATACATGATTGCATAAGTAGGCCCTTTTTATTATATGCTCAACCAGTAGAGAACATGTATGATGTGTGTGACATTCAAGCATGTTTCTGTAGTTGCTTTTCTTGCTTATGATTATTGCATACGAAGTGCTAACTTGCAGGTTGGAGGGGTACCCCGGGGTCTGTTAGGGGCGGCCGGGAGGAGATGTGTTTGTTACACAGTTTGAGGTCAGCCTTTGCTGACCAACGTTACTAATAAATTTTACAGGGCAAGGATCGCATGCAGGAGCTAGCTCGCCGGCCAGAAAGGCCTATGCTTCATGAAGTGCTTCTATTTTTGGTAGTTCTACTTAAATGATGTTGTATGTTTGAGACTCATGTTGTCCGACTTGCATGCCGAGGTAGACTAGGAGTGCTATGCACTTTCTTAACTGTTGTATTATTTGAGTTTGGACATTTGTTGTAATGCTATAAGGCCATTGTTATTACTCTTCTTGTAGTGGATAACTTCTTGTCTTGCTTATGTTTCCGCTGTGTTGTGCAAAGAGTTTTGAGTGTGGGTAGTTATATCATCTTATTATACTAAAGCTGTGGCGTCCGTATGTTATGGGGCCCCGGCCGGACCCACATTATACGGTCATTATAGGGGAGGTGTTACAATTTGGTATCAGACGGAGTTTAGATTCAAGGTCAACGCGTAGAGAAGTTATCCACATAAGAGTAACGCGGGATCATCAGTGTCCTTATGTTTAAGTCTTGAGATTAGAGACTGATTCCTTGTTTCTTGTTTTCTTAAAGAGTGCAAGCAACGAGGCGGGTACGTCGAGAGCAAGAGAGGAACTCTCGGCGAGCAGTGCCACTGCTCCAGGTCTTTTGGGCACGGGTGTAAACCCGGCCGACTTCTGTCGCATGCTTGCAGAAGCGATGGTGGCAGGCCAAACTGCAGCAGCAGCTCAGGTAGCAACCCCTGCTACGCCGGATACGGCGACGGCCGTGCTAGGAGGAGAAGCCAGGCGAGTGGAGCCTTTGGCGGAAAGGGTAGTTGTCGGACATGGAGACCGGCACTTGAAGTACTTCCTGAGCTTCCATCCCCCGTCTTTCAAGGGAGTTGGTACGCCAACGGATGCGGAGGATTGGTGGGTTCGCATTCAAGAGCTTTTGAGGGCGGCAGAGATGCCAGAAGAAACGAAATCTGAATATGCGGCGTTCATGTTGGAAGGATACGCCAAGTTGTGATGTGTGAGCCTTAGCGGCCGCCAGTTCCCTGGACGCACCCCGTCGGTGGAGGAGTTTGGGGATGCGTTTCTAAAGAGGTATATTCCAGTTTCTACATAGTTGACACTTTAGAGGCAGTTCCTGCACTTAATGCAGCGGGATAAGACGGTGGACGAGTATGTGCTGGAGTTCACCCGTTTGGGTCATTACGCGGGAACGACGATGGCGGATGATGTAGAGAGGGATAACCTCTTCTACCAGGGGCTGAGGGAGAATCTGAGGCAACCCCTCACTTCTATGAAGAGATTTGGATTTAATGAACTAGTTGAGGCTTTCAGGATATTGGAAAGTGATTTGGAGCGAACCCAACATCGTAAGGGTTTCACTCCCAAGCAAGGGGAAGGGAAGCCTTCCCAATCCCATGGAAAGTCTGAAGGGAGTAGGTGGAGGAATAAGCCTCACACATCTAGGTCCGGCGAGAATAGCAAGTGGACGCCTGGAGGTTCTCACTCTAGGGGACCGCCGACGTGCTACAACTGCGGTAAGGTGGGGCACATAGCTCGTGTTTGTCCCCAAGGAGGAGCGGGGCAAGAGGCAAGGCAGGAGCAGACTGTGCGCTCCGGCCCCAGTGCTGCGTAGAAAGGGAAGATGGCGGAGTCGAGCGCTTCTCGGTTCCAACCGGTGCAACCAAGGGCTTACAACCTTGGACAGCAAGAGGCGATCCGCCAAACCGATGTGGTTACAAGTATGAAGAAAATTTAAGTTGAAATTTTGTGCTTCATACTTTTAGACCCTTTTTGTGTGATGTCTATGTTGTAGGCTTCGTTTAGTTTCCGGATACCCCGCTAGGGTATTGTTCGATACGGGAGCTTCGCACTCCTTTCTTGTAGAGAGCTTCATCCGTAGAATAGGAGTTGAGTCTTTCTCGGCAGGCGCGGAGTTGAAAGTGCGCATGCCCAATGGGTCATCCATGACCACCGGGGCCAAAGGGCGCATCTGTTGGGAGCTAGATGGAGTTGACTTCGTTTTGGTAGCAGCGATTTTGCCTTTGGTTGAGTTCGATGTCATTTTGGGCATGGACTTGCTTGCAGAGCAGCGTGCCAGTATTGACTGCCTATCCAAGGTAGTGACCCGAAAGAGCAAAGGGCAGGCGGAGGTCAAATTTGAGGGCCTTTGTGGAGTGGCCTATTCCCTGATTTCGGCCATGCAATTGATGCGGGCGGTTAACCAGGGTGGTGTAGCGCTCGTAGAGTTATTGGAGGTTCGCCACTCCCAGTTGTCTATTGAGGAAGTGCTCGTAGTGGCAGAGTTCAAGGATGTGTTTCCGGATGAACTTCCTGGAGCGCCTCCTCGGGGAGATCGACTTCTCGATCGAGTTAGTGCCAGAGGCTAGGCCGGTGTCACGTCCTCCGTTTAGGATGGCACCAAAGGAGTTGGCTGAACTTAAAGTACAGTTACAGGAACTGTTGGAGCAAGGGTATATCAGACCCAGTTCTTCACCATGGAGCGCGCCGGTGTTGTTTGTAAAGAAGAAATACGGTAGTATGCGGCTATGCATAGACTACCGAGAGTTGAATAAATTGACCGTCAATAATAAGTATCTGATTCCTCGGATAGATGACTTGTTCGACCAATTGGTGGGGTCAGTGGTGTATTCAAAATTGGACTTGAAATCAGGCTATTATCAGCTACGAATTCGGGACGAAGACATCCCCAAGACTGCCTTTGGTACAAGGTATGGACACTTTGAGTTTACGGTGATGCCGTTTGGACTGACGAACGCACCATCTGTGTTCATGGATCTTATGAATCGAGTATTTAGGGAATACTTGGATTCTTTTGTGTTTGTCTTCATCGATGACATCTTGGTGTATTCCAAATCTGAAGTGGAGCATGAGACCCACTTGAGAGTGGTCTTGCAAGTGTTGAGGGATAATCAGTTGTATGCAAAGTTCTCCAAGTGCGAGTTCTGGTTAGAGAAGGTGGCATTTTTGGGCCACGTGATTAGTGGGGATGGGGTGGCAGTGGATCCAACAAAAATGGAGGCCATCAGAGATTGGCCAGTCTTGATGACTGTGGCGGAAGTCCGAAGTTTTCTTGGACTAGCCGGGTACTATAGGAGATTCGTGGAAAATTTCTCGCGGATAGCTCTACCCCTCACCTCACTCACTCGTAAAAATCATAAGTTTGTGTGGACTCAAGAGTGCAGCCAAGCATTTAAGGCACTGAAGGAGAGACTGATGATGGCTCCAATCCTAAGTCTACCGCAAGGGACCGAGGGATTTCAGATCTTCAGCGACGCATCAGGATGCTGTTTGGGTTGCGTTTTGGTGCAACATGGCAAGGTGATAGCTTTTGGGTCTAGACAGCTGAAGGCTCATGAGAGGAATTACCCCATCCATGACTTGGAGTTGGCGGCGGTAATTTTCGCGTTGAAAATATAGCGGCATTATGTATATGGTGTAAAGGTGGAGATCTTCACGGATTATAAAAGCCTGAAGTACCTCTTGGATCAAAAGGACTTGAACATGTGGCAACGCAGGTGGGTTGAATTTCTTGGAGACTACGATGTGGCGATTCAGTATATGCCGGGTAAAGCCAATGTGGTGGCGGATGCCTTGAGTAGAAAGTACTCGGGGCAAGGGAATTGGATCGAAGCTCATGATGAGCGGTTGGTATGGGAATGGGAGTCCCTTGGTTTGGAATGTGTTGCGAGAGGCGAGTCCAGCATGACCCGGTTGAACTGGATTGAAGTATAGAACGACTTGACCGATCGCATTCGGGAAGCGACTCGATTGGATGTGGAGTTTCAACCATTTGTGTTGGAGGCTCAAACGGGCGAGAGCAGCGCCTGGGAGATGATTGATGGGATTCTGAAGAAGGACGGAAGGGTTTGTATACCGCAGTTCGGCAAACTCTGTGAGGAGTTGATGTTTGAGGCTCACTTCACAACGTACTCCATTCATCCGGGCAGTACGAAGATGTACTTGGATATGAAGAAATCCTTTTGGTGGCCGGGGCTGAAGCAGGACGTAGCTTTGTATGTGAATCGTTGCCAGACTTGCGCCTTGGTGAAGGCCAAATGTCAGAAGCCGGGCGGGTTACTGAAGCCCCTTCCAATCCCTGAGTGGAAATTTGATGACATCTCCATGGATTTTGTGCATGGTCTGCCTAGATCGCAGCAGGTTAATGATGTTATTTGGGTGATCGTGGACCGCTTAACCAAGGTGGCCCACTTCATCCCAAATCGGAAAGAGGACAGCGTGGAGAAGCTGGTGGAGTTGTATGTTCGCAACATTGTGCGACTGCATGGGATTCCAAAGAGTATAGTCAGTAATCGAGATGGACGGTTTACGTCCAAGGACTGGAGATTGGTTCAGAAGAGCTTGGGCACGAAGCTAAAGTTCAGTACGGCGTTCCATCCTCAAACTGATGGGCAAACCGAAAGAACGAACCGTACTATGGAAGATATGCTGAGAATGTGCGTTCTTGACTTCGGCAAGAAGTGTGAGGATCACCTCTTCATGGTGGAATTCGCGTACAACAACAGTTTTCAAGCAAGTATAAGAATGGCGCCATACGAAGCTTTGTATGGGAAATGGTGTCGAACACCAATGTCTTGGGCAGAGGCGGGAGACACCAAAATTTTGGGAAAGGAGGTGGTAGTTGACGTTTGTGAGTTGGTACGGACCATACAAGAGCGTATGAAGGTGGCGCAAGACCGGCAAGCAAAGTACTTTAATGCTCGTCACCGGAAGTTGGAGTTTGCGGTAGGTGATTGGGTCTATTTGAAGATCAAACCGTTCAAAGGCGTCTCACGGATTCGCCAACTCAAGAAGTTGAGTCCAAGGTTTTTGGGGCCTTTTGAAGTTTTTGAACGGGTGGGAGAAGCAGCCTATCGGTTGGCGTTGTCCGCGGAGCTGAGTGGATTGCATGACGTCTTCCATGTCTCCGTCTTGAGGAAAGCCTTGGTGGACGCTAGTGTGGTGATTGAGCCGGCATCGGTGCCGATAGAGGAAGACTTGAGGACGCGAGTCCTTCCAATTGCTATAGAGGATTCGGAAACTCGGCAGTTGCGGAATAAAGAGGTTAAACTCGTGAAGGTCCGATGGGACAACTGCGGTCGAGAGGAGTTCTCTTGGGAGCGAGAACAAGCCATGCTAGAAGAGTATCCAGAACTCTTCATTTCAGGTACAATTTAATTTTTGTTCCCTTTTGATTTGTAATTTCGGGACGAAATTCTGTTAAGGGGGGAGAGTTGTAACACCCCAGATTTTGAGAGAGAGTAGATTTGCATTTCTGGCCAATTTTTGGTTTCTGGCAGGGGCACACGGCCCGGGACACGCCCGGGACACGGGCGTGTCCCCGGCCGTGTCAGGCTGGAGTCGACGACTTGGCCACGTAGTCGACACTTTGCGCTCGACGAAGTGTCGAGACAGGGCACACGGCCTGCGACACGGGCGTGTCACAGGGCGTGTCGAGCCCGTGTCGACACTCGGCCCGGGGTGTCGACATTGTTCGCTCGACAATGTGTCGATACAAGGCACACGGCCTAGGACACGGGCGTGTCCAAGGCTGTGTGGGTCTGTCGACGAGCTTCAGTCGACGATGTTCACTCGATGAGTGTCGAGTGTCGAGTGTCGAGTGTCGATACTGGGGCACACGGCCTGTGACACGGGCGTGTCACAGGGCGTGTCCCGCTTGGTCGACGATCTTCGCTCGACTTTTTTGCGCGGTGTCGACACAAAGGCTGTCGACGAGTGTCGAGACTTGGCACACGGCTTGGGACACGGGCGTGTCCCAGGCCGTGTCCCTTCTCGGGTTGTTTCGGGGCTGTGTCGCTGGAGGCACACGGCCGACCACACGGTCATGTAAGTTGGGACACGGGCGTGTCGGGTCGAACACGGGCGTGTCGGATGCCCGTGTGCTGTTCCAGGCGCGTCGATTTGAGATGGCGAATGGGGGACACGGCCCTGGACACGGGCGTGTGCCAGGCCGTATTCGGCCCAGGTATTTTATTTTTCAGACGGATCGTGGCCATTCCTTCCCATATTTTGGGATATGATGGTCCAGGACTATTCTTGGGGAGTTAAGTCCGAGAATAGGGTTGGAAACCCTCATTCTTCTCCAAGCTTTCTCTTACTATTTTCTAGAGAGAAGGGAGAGCAAGGAAGATGGTGAAGGAGGGTTTGGGCTGTAGGAGAAGCTTCGGTGCTCCAAATCGCGAGCCGAGTACAGATCCGTGGAGGTTAGATTTTTGCGAAGGTTTTCATCCGGCTATTTGTGCCATGGAAAGGAAGAGGAGTCGGAAGGTAACGACACTTCTCCTCTCGGTCTTAGGATGCATGTTTTAGCATCATTTCTTTTCTAGTTTTGGGCACCAAACACTCAAATGAGAGGGGTTTTGGGTCGCCAAGGTTCAAGAGGAACCTCCGGGTCGATTGAGTTCATCCCCGGCATGATTTACATTAGAGATCCGCTCCGTTAGTGGATTAGGCATGGTGGGTGAAGCCGTAGTCACGACCGTTAGTCCGACTCGGCGATGTTGCATACGAACTTTAAGGATTCGTAGAGTTTCCGTTGCGGCAAGATGTCATTTATGATGTGGTGATGTTTTCCCCCTTTTTCTCGAGTGAGTACGTGTAGTCGGAACCGGACAAGGTTAGCTCCTCGTGGCGGTAGATGGTTTCCTTGGTGGACAAGGTTAGCTCTGCATGAGTTGTAGATGGTTTCCTTGGTGCGCGGGAACGTTGCAGTACAAATGAGGGACTATGGCGGAATTGTCTTGGTTTGTGATGTGCCAAGGCGTGGCTATGTCTCCGTGGTCGGCTGGCTATCCCGTGACGTTCACGTCATGTGTGGAGAGTGTCCCGGTGAGACTAGTCCCCTTCTGTGAGACTGACGAGAATGCCAAGCATGGGGGCAAGCCCGGGCAATGAGGCCATGAGCGGGTGGGGTCCGGCAAGGCTTCTTAGAATCGGTTAGTTTTGTGTTTGTTGGAATCCTGACATGAGACGTTAGAGCTTGTAGGCAAGCTCGGGTCTAATACCTTGAGCGGGTGGGGCCTTTGCAAGAGTTCCATGTGGCGGCCTGTGTGCCGTTGGGGGGAATGGTGTTACCCCTTTGTTTGTGGCTTTATGCCAATGGGAAATCGATGAGTACCCATATAATATGATGATGTGTTAGATGCATACGAGATAGGATGCCTTGAGTGAAACCTGGGTTGTTACATACATGATTGCATAAGTAGGCCCTTTTTATTATATGCTCAACCAGTAGAGAACATGTATGATGTGTGTGACATCCAAGCCTGTTTTTGTAGTTGCTTTTCTTGTTTATGATTATTGCATACGAAGTGCTAACGTGCAGGTTGGAGGGGTACCCCGGGGTCCGTTAGGGGCCGCCGGGAGGAGATGTGTTTGTTACACAGTTTGAGGTCAGCCTTTGCTGACTCACGTTACTAATAAATTTTACAGGGCAAGGATCGCATGCAGGAGCTAGCTCGCCGGCCAGAAAGGACTAAGCTTCATGAAGTGCTTATCTCTTTTGTAGTTCTACTTAAATGATGTTGTATGTTTGAGACTCATGTTGTCCGGCTTGCATGCCGAGGTAGACTAGGAGTGCTATGCACTTTCTTGACTGTTGTATTATTTGAGTTTGGACACTTATTGTAAGGCCATAAGGCCATTGTTATTACTCTTCTTGTAGTGGATAACTTCTTATCTTGCTTGTGTTTCCGCTGTGTTGTGCAAAGAGTTTTGAGTGTGGGTAGTTATATCATCTTATAATACTAAAGCTATGACGTCCGTATGTTGTGGGGCCCTGGCCGGACCCATATTATACGGTCATTACAGGGGAGGTGTTATAAAAGATACTTCTCAATATTCAACTATGTCTTCTTACATAAAGAAAGAATTGAATAAATATCAGGTACAAAATTTTTTAAATGTTGATTCTTATTTCTCTTTACATCTTGAAGCAGTTGTGCCAAGAGCTGCTTCTGTGAAAGTTCTTGGAGCAGAAGACATAAAGATGACTATAAGAGAAGCAGCTGATCCCAAGAGAGAAATAATCTTTACTAAACCTTCTGCTGAAACTTCACAGGATGCTATAAAGAAAGTTTCACTGATTTTCAACTTTTGTTTGTTTTAACTTAATTATTATTTGTTATAAATATTTCACAAGGCACCTTGTTTATATATCTGCTGAAACATTATAATTTTGCCAGATATTATTTTATGCTTTGTGATTTTTCTTTTATATTGTTCATAGTGACCTCACCCAAATATGGGGAGATTGTTGGAACCCCACCTATGTTTAGGGTTGATTTGGGCTAGGTTCACTATTAGGATTGTTAGATGACCCAACATGTATAGTCTATGGTCATAGGTTTTTATCAGGGTCAAGGTCAGTCAACAACCTAGATTGATTGGTTCTCACCTTCAGAAGACTTAGAGACAGAATACCTCCAGAGAAAAGCAGTTTTCGAAGAGAAAGAAAGTCGTTCGAAGATTAACTGAACAGAGCTCGATGATCGTCGATCTCAGATTGACGAACTCAGGTTTCTTCTCTGAGTTGTGTTCGACGAAAGTCTAGCTGAGATCGACGAACTTTGATCTCACCTCAGTAGTTTCAGCTCGACGAAAGACTTTCTCTGTTCGACGAACTTGGAGCTCAGTTTGGCAAGTTGATTTTCTCGTCAACGATCTTGGAGCTCAGCTCGATGAAGGAGAGGTTTCAGTTCGACTAATTTGGATCTCAGGTAGACGAGAATTTGCTGAGTTCGATTAATTTCTCCGAGGTTTCAGTTCGACTATTTCTTTGTTTGATTTCAGTTCGACTAAGGCAGATGAATTTCAAATTATATTATATGTCTGTAATGCTCTGATAATTAATGCGCAATATTCTTATAAATATAGCTGTTTCATGGCAGCATTAATTATGATTTTCACAGAATTATTACTTGGCTTATTTTACTGGGCAGTTAGGGAAATTCATTAGAGACAAATTCCAGCCGTTCAACTCCTAGAATTTTGGTAGTCAGTCAAAGAAAGGAATTCAAAATTCAAAAGCTGAAATCTGCATGAGATATATATAAGGATTATTTTTCTTTTTCAACAGACAATAAGAAAGAAGGAAATCAGTTAGCTATGACAAAAAAGAAAGAATAATTCACAGAAAACTAAAAGAAGAATAGCTCTCATAGACAACTCAAATTCTTCATCAGTTTTTGCAAGAGACAATCCATCAACATTTGTCTAAAAGCCTCCTAAAGATCAACAAGCAATCTGAAGGCCTACACCCTGAGCAAAGCTTCCATTCTCCTGAATTATTCTACATCTTAGGGGGAGCTTTGACAACAACAACAATCTACTAGTCTTCTCAAAATATTGAGAAAAAGAAGACAATATCAAATTTCTTTCGACTCTACTGTAAAAAAGGTTTCTAACTCCCTTCAAAAGTTATCCCTTTGGTTGTTAAGTCTCATGATCAAAAGACTTAGTTTGGTTTTAGGCACCTGATCAAAAGCTCAAAGGGTTATTAGATCTCCCTTGAAAATAGATCTTGTGGTGACATGTCACCTGAGCAAAAACCTGTGGTGGCAGGGTACCTGATCAAAAACCTGTAGTGGATTCCTACCATAGTGGTAGAAGAGTGGATGTACCCAGGTTTATTGGGGAACTACTATAAATTTTCTTGTGTCGCCTGGTTATGCTCTATTCTTTGTTTTGTTGTAATGTGATATACATATTTTCTTTTCTTACATATATATATATCACCTACTTTAATCAGCAATAAAAACAACTCAATAATTTTTTATATATATACTCTATTCACCCCCCCCCCTCTAAAGTAAAGATAAGATCTATCCCATTGGTATCAGAATATATTTGATATCACTTTCACAACAGACAGGTGGAGGCCTCCAACAAGATGATCATCAACCTCTTAAAGAAGGTCAGCAACTTGAAGAGGAACTAGGCAGAGAAACTCCCCTCGATCCTATGGGCTCTAAGAACAACTCCTAACTCGGCTACTGGGGAAATACCTATCAAGTTATCTCATGGGTTTGAGGCTCTCATCTTAGTGGAAGTCAAAGTTCGGATCCCAAGATTCGTGGCGGCAGGAGAAGGCAGTGAAGAATGTCGCTTGGAGAATGAAGATGCTCAGAGGCTTTCTCTGGACTACACTGAGGAGCTTCGAGACCTAGCCCTCGTCCGCCAAGAGGAGGTCAAGAGGCAAATGGCAATTCCTTGCAGGGCTGGGTGGACAAAATGTTCGTCTTAAGCAATTCCTTGCAGGAGACCTCATCATGAAGAAGGTGGACGCAGTAAGAAGGGCAACTGTTATTGACAAGTTAAATCCTAATTGGGAGGGACCCTTCATCGTCAAAGAGGCTCTAGCGACTGGAGGCTATCACTCATAAAATCAATAAGAAATATTGCTGGGAAGCACCTGAGCGGGGACGACCTGGAAATGTTTTATCCCTAGCAGTGACATATAATGACCGCTTATCTGTAAAGTTATTTCTATTTTTTTAATAAAAGTCCTCGCCACCTAAAATGCGGGTGGATGTGAGTTGTTTTCTTTGTTCGAATCGTCCCAATTCAGCTAGAAGCAGTGAAGTTAATCTCCATGATTGGTTTGGGAAACTTGCGTATGACCTGATTCTCCTAAAGAACTCAGAGCGGGTGATGGGATGGTGTGTCTGGTCATAAATTCGTTCTTGTAAGTCTAAGCCCCTGCATTAACGATCGAGATCAGCTCCCCCTTATATGTTGGTCTAGCTACCTACTTGATTGCACTTTTCATCTGATTGGAGGGACTATCAGGAACAGGTCTGGATGCCAACCTCCCAAACTCGATGAAGGATCGACCTCATAAAGTGATATCTTATGTAAATGCGTCATCGGTCATTGAGAAGACTAAAAGACCCGTTTTAGCGACCTTTTTGTGTCCTATGAAGCAGGACGCATTTCTGTTAGTACAAAGGTGGGCTAGCCCGTCATGCTTATGGAAGCAACCAGGCAAAGAAGCTCTGGGAGGTTCGAGTCTGTAGTAGTATGGAGGCCTCGAGTGTGTGTCTCGTTGGACCCCTCCCCCACTCCCCCCTCCCCCCGCCCGACTGTTGTTCCCTATCTCAGGATCCCTCTAGTTCTTTGTTGGCTGAAGTGGAGTGTTAGCCTCGAGATTGTGCATCTCGCGAGACCCCCGAGTGGAACTCCCTTATAAGAAGGATCGTCGTCGGCAAGCGAGAGCATCTTTCCATTTTACTTTCAACAAGAACCTTTTCGTGGGCTATTCCACCAAATCCTGCGAAAATCGAACAGATATAATGAAGTGCATTGTGCGAGTGTGCATGTGCATGTAAAAATGTGCGATCATGCAGGTGTGAGCAGTGAAGTGCGAGCATGAATGTGCGAACAATGACGTGCGAGCATGCAGATGCGAGCAGTGATGTGCGAGCATGCGAGTGCGACCATGTGGGTGTGAGCAACATTGCATGAGTTGGTATGAACAACCAGGCGAGCAAAGATCACGCACAATGAGCACTCATTCTCTCTGTGCCTATGAGCCTAGCGAGTATCATCGACGTGTGAGTATGTAGACAAAAGAGCAAGCATGAAAGAACAAAGTACAAAAAATCTTTTTTATATTTGACGAGCATTACAACATAAAAGGGCAATGATGCCTTGAATAAAGGTTCGTCCAAAAAGTTTCCTATGTTACATTTCTATATACATGATCATGCATAGGAGGTCGTCAGTCGACTACGACTCGTCATCGCCGGTATCAGGTTTGTTCTCCTCCTCATCCTCGATGACAATATCTTCTTCGTCGTCAGCATCTTCCTCGCCATCCTCATCGTCATCACCATCACTGTCTTCGTCGCTAACTTCGATGCTACTGTCTTCTTCGTCGTCAAAATTAGTAGCGCATTACAGGATGCGATCTGAAGCATTGGACTCTTCAGCGAACAAGCCGGGAATGAGGTCCGCCAATGTCAGGTGGTCGGCCTCCAGGCCAAGGAAGCCATCTATCATCGGCTTGGCGAGAACGACGTCTCCCGTTGCTCGCGTGATCCTGCGATGAATTGCGGGCATCTCCTCCCCTTGGAAGCAGATCTTATTCTCCATCCCATAAGGGCTCGTCTCTAGCTGCTACTCAGCTGGGCGAGTTTCTAAGGGCCCGAGGTGAGCTTCAGCGACTGTCGGGCAAGTCTCCAGCTCGGCAATCCGGACTTGGGCAATCTTCAGCTCATTCTTGGCGTCAGCGAGCTCTTGCTCGAGCTCAGGGATTTTTTTTCGCAATTTCTATCTCGGCAGCCTGCGAGTATCGACAACAAACTGTCAGTAGATCCATCAAGTGAAGCGACGACTAAGCAAAAACCGCGCATTGAAGTAAAAGCTACCTCGTAGTTCTTCCACCAGATGGACTGCATCCCCAGATCGATTGCCTTCTTTGAGACAATCTTCAGATCCTTCGGCGACTCGAGCAGCGTTATCGTCATGTAATGTCCCAACTTAGTAGCTCATAGGAGCACACGAGCAGTTTGATGGGAGACTACCTCTACATCGAGGTCCGACAACAACTCGGCATCAGCTTGCCCATAGAGCGCGAAAGCGACATCGTAAGTCTCCGCCTTATCCTCCCATTCTTTTGACCAGGCGGGCAAGTTGATGCTCAGAATCACCTTGTACTCGCTCTCCGCCCAAGACACCAGCATGCATTCAAAGGCGTCCTTACCACTGCACCTGCGATTAAAGTTAGGAGGGAAGTGCGGTGCCCCGACATCCACCGGCGACTACCTCCAATCAAAGAGTTTGTGGGAGATCTTCGTATGCTTTCTCGCGTGGACAGGGGACTTGGCTTTCCCTTTCCACTTGTTTGGTTTCCCCTATGAGGAACCTTCCTTATCATCAGCTTGCGAGTGGCCCTTATAACCCAAGGAAGGCGGTATCTCCTCAACATCAGTGAGCGGGTTAACCGAACCCTGGCGCGATGACGCGACTTCCTTCTCCATGGGAAGTGGTTCTCGCAAAAGAGTCCGAGTAGCTGCATAAGTGTTAGAAAAAAGTCAAGTCACGACAACTGTCAGAATCAAGTCAGCGACAAAGTTAGCGAGTATAACAAGATCTCGCAAAGGTATGTACCTTCTTCTGCGAAGACCTCGTTGAGCAAGTTGACATTTAGATGTCAGTGGATGACGTCAAACCGACGTCTGCGAAATGCTTCAAATAGCTTCTTGCACGGACCCTCCAGAATGGGCGGCAGGAAGGCGACCTCCGGTGGCTGGTGCGGCCTGTGCGGTACCCCTTCGAATTTGTCGATGACAACAACTAGGTAGTCGCCCCACCGATATACTTTGTTCGTCGTGCCGACCAAGGTGCAGACATGACTGCTGAAGAAGATGACGCCATCGGCGATCGCGACGAAGGCGAAGATCTTTCTAAAGACAGAAAGGTCGAACGCGATTTTCACTTCCCACAAAAAGCAAAGAAACTCCATGATCATCGCCACTCCGTTCGGATTGATCTGTGCGAGGACGATCCCGAAGTACCGCAAGATTTGACAGTACTCTGGGCATAGAGGAAGTCGCAGGCCGACTTCAAAGTGGCGGAGGGGAAGGACAATCTCGCCTTCAAGAACAATGTTTAGTCGCTCAGTATGGGCAGGGTGTCACAACCCGCATTTCCTCAACGAGTACATCGTATCAGAGTAAGAGGAACTACGTGTTGTGATGCCACGTCGTGCAGGGGATAACTGCACACGCTCAGTCAAACGCTCGACGCTTCCTTTAGTAGTTGAAAACATGATGGTTTTCAACTACTAAAGGAAGCGTCGAGCGTTTGCCTGAGCGTGTGCAGTTATCCCCTGCACGACGTGGCATCACAACACGTAGTTCCTCTTACTCTGATACGATGTACTCGTTGAGGAAATGCGGGTTGTGACACAGGGAGCCTGATCGAGTATCCCTCGGACAATTGTCTTTTATATAAATCCTCCGAATCTCGCTTAGTGGAAACAGACTTCTTGAAGACAGCCTCAATGAAGTTGATCACATGGGCCTATTGGTGCGCAATGACATTGTCGTTAACCAACTTTTTAGGTGAGTAGCGAGTAGTGGAGGAGCGAGAAAGAGAATGCGAGTAAAGTTACCGAGAAAGAGATATGACCGAAATACTCGCGAGAAAGACTTAGAAATCGCAATAGCATATTAAAAGCCAACATACCCCTTCTATTTATAGACATAGGTCGAGGGGGGGATATAACAACTGCGCGCGAGTATCAACCTAAGTCGCACGCTAACCGACGAATAAACCGTAGCTATGAACCCTATCTCACGTAAACTCAGTCAAAAGATTGCTAGCTCGCCGAAATCAGCACTGACAGTCCAAGAAGTCGCAAAACACAGACAAATCCAACACGGAAAGAAAAAATGCAAGCTCTAATGTGAGATGCAAACTCACCACCACAATAAAAGAATATTACAGAAATAGTTCATTATAATATCGCCGAAGGAGAGGAAAGAAAAAAAAGAAAGAAATCCTAAAGGAGGCCGCTGCTCGGGAAGGGGTCAATGTCTCCCGGCCCAGCCCATCTCGCGTGCTCACTGGTTGTGCTCGCTCGCCAAAGTCATCACATCGTCGCTTCGACACAGCTGGTCCTCCATCCTCTCCAGTCGTCCCGTAGTGCCCATGTTCGCCCGTATTCTCGCCAACTACTCGTGATGAAGCTATAGACGATGATATGTCATTGATTGTTGCCACTCCAACTCGTTGATCATGTGAAAGTGGGCCTCATAAATCGTAAGCCTGTCCTGCAGATCTTCCATCTTCGCCATCCAAACCTCCAGTGCCGAGATCCGACGATGAGGCTCGCAGATAGCGAGTTGGTCAAACTTCACCTCCAACTTCATGTACGTGCGGACAAAAACCTTATGATACTCATAAGCTGGGAGCCCGAAGGCATCGATGAAAGCCGCTGTCGGGGTTGCAGGATGACCTGTTAAAATAAAAAAGAAGTCGTCAAATCAATAGAGCCACGGAGTAGTAGCAGTCAAACCAATTCAGCCTCAGACGAGCTACCTAGCTAAGGGGATTTAGATTGGAGAGGGGAAGGGCTGCGGCGAGATGATTCTCGCTAGCCTGATGACGAGCCTCCCATACTCTCGGTGGCCTGCCCCTGTCCGCAACCTACAGGATTGCGACCTCCGGTCCTCCACGGGAAGTAACTCGGGTTCCTTCTATCCTGATCTCGCGACGAGCTCTCAAGCGGGTTAAGAGGGGCCATAGTTTTTTCCGAGCAGATTTCAGGGCGAGCTTCATTACTCAGCAGCAAAGGAGGCGACGGTGGAAAAGGGGTGCTCACCATAGGTTGTGATGAGCTGATCAAAATAGGAGGCGACGACAGAGGAGTGCTCGCCGTCGGTTGCGATGAGCTGGTCACAGGGTGAGGGGCCTTGCTCACCCCAAGTTACGAGGTCTTCGTCGCATGATGATCTTTTTTCCTCGCCTTAGGAGTTTGTTTTTCTGATCTCTTCTTGGAACCGACGTTGATCCGAACGGTGTGCCCAAATCGCGGCTATTGCTGAGCTTTAAGGGCGACCAACGGAACTGATCGTAGAGGAGCGACATCAAAGTGCTCTCCAGAGGTAGTCGGCGGAGGAGTTGCGAGTAAAGAACAAAAGTTAGCGAGATAGAATAAAATTGTTCAGCAACTCAAGGAGTCATCGGCGAGATAGTAACCTTGCGAGGCAGCGAGATCCGTTTTGCAGCTGTGCTTAGGACCCGACGAGGTCCGGGGCATGGGGAAAGACGACAGAGGAAGGCAAGAAGATTCAGGGGTTGATTGCTCGGGAACGCCGCTCAAACCGAGATTGTTGAGGAGCTTTTTTAGCGTGGGCTGGAATTTTGGAATGGTCGGCCGGGGTGGCGACATCCTCGTTGCTCGAAGGCAGGTTGTCATTTTTCACGGCCAGCAATTTCTTTTTCTTCTTCAACTTCAACTTCTTCTTCAACTTCTTTTTGGACGAAGGAAGGTCAGCAGCAACGTCGCCCTCTCGCGGCCTTTTTAGCTTTGTAGGCTCAAGGAATCTGGATAATGCAGCAATACTCACTTGGTAGACTTCCTCAATAGATTTCGAAATCATATGCGAACTCAGAAGGCATGCCTCAAAGACCAACCCTCCATATTTATAAGGTTCAACAAGCATCCATCAGTCGCGAGTAACCTAGATACTCGTAGGAGCAGCTCGCCGAATAAGCGTTGGATGTTTGTTTCTGAGCTCCTACGTCGCTCGTAAAGAGCGATGATCATATACAACCAATATTCATCGAGGGTGGACCTCCCAGAGCTAGGTCAGCAAGAGTCAAAATCAACAAGTCAAGATAGAAGTCAGAGTCAACACTCAAAATAGTAGAATGCCTGAGCGAGTATAACGAGCTCCCCTCCCATATTCGCCAGGTAGGAGACTATGGCAGTTACTCGCCCAACCTGAGCGAGCTCTCCCAAGAAGTCGCCTAGTTGTCGAGGAGTGAGGCTATAAATAAGACCCCCTCCTCTTGGATTTGCCTATAAATAAGACCTTAGAGGTACAAGTAAAAGGACTTCGAAATCTTGCAAAAGATCTCGACCACCTCATTTCCTAGACTTCGAACCGAGCCTTTGAATCCTTTCTTCAGAGAGGCAGGTCATGAGCCAACGACTATCCATCTTAGTCGTGGCCTTGACTTAGTCGTCAGCTAAAATCCACCTCGTACCCTGCTCGACCATCTTTGGTTGTGGAGGGGAAGCTTCTTCTAAGCATCCGGGTATATAGTGGGACCTCCCCTACCATAACGCGCGAGGTCCTTTTTGTTATTTGTTAGTTTCTGCGTCCTAGCCCGTTAGCCGTCGAGCCCGACTACTGAACCGGTAACCTTAGACTGTCTTGATCCGAATTTTGGAGTAAGAATTTTCCCGACATCAACATATATGTTTGGGAGCCCATTTTAACTCCATTCCGTTCTAAACAGACAGGAGGAGAGGTGTTTGAAAACAACTAAAATGTTGTCATTTTAAAACGACCGGTTTAAAACCTACTTTTTCCTCCGTTTTGAAAAGATTAGGGCTTCATTTGGTTCGGCAGTGACGGGTCGATCCGGCGGGTGGAAACGGAGTGTTCGAAACGAAGGGAGGAGGTGGCTGCTCCAAAAGGAGCTTTTTGAGGGCGTTTCTCAAGGCGGAAGGGTGGAAACAGAGCAAACGCTGCCGGATGTTCATTTATTTACCATCCTTCCGGCAGCATTTGCCCAAAACGGAGCAACAAAACGCCCAAACAAATAGAGCCCAGGTAGACTTCCATTCTTCCTTTCAAACCGCCGTTTGGAATATTTTTTAATTTGATTTATTTTAATCAATTTAACATCGATAAAATATAATTATATCTATAAATTTGAAAAAAAATCACAAATATTGTACTTAAATTTGTTTAAAATTCAGAAAAAATTGATCTGAAATAAATAAAATTCATATGAAAATAATTTTAAAAATTATTCAAACATCATCCAAATCAAGTTACACAAATAAAATCTTAATTTTAAAATTACAGTATTTAAATACATTTTAACATATATTCCAAACAAAACTAAATAGAATGATAGATAATGAGAATTTCATCCACGTGTTAATTCTGCCGTGTCCTGATCACGGTGACTTTTGTTCGTCACGTTTTATGTGCATTTTGCACCAGTTCGGACTGGGAAAGGTGAAGAAAAAGAGGCCTTCCTCCTCCCGACTGCAATCGCGTCTGTGGGATCTCTGGTCACCAAGCTTGGCTTCTCCTCCTCGATCAAAACCCTAGGGTTTTGTTGAGAGCCTGGGTTCGGCTGCCATGTCTGCGGGCATATGCGGGAAGCGCCTAGGGTTCGAGGAAATCTTCGGATCTCCGGCATCGGCCCCTTCAACGAAGAGATCTCGCTGCTCAAGCTACGGTTCTCCCATCCGTCTTACTGAATTCGGGTTCTCGGCCGAGGATAAGCTCTCGGTTCTTCTTCGTATGTTCCCATCAATGGATAGGGAGGTAGTAATATTTCGGACCAAAGATCTTTTGTTTTATAAGCACTGGAAATCGAAGGAATTTTTTTCCGATTTTTTTTAAAGAAATCTCTGAATTTCTTAAAACCGTAGATTAATTTATGTCAAGAAGGAGAAGAGGCCCCTAGCTATTAAAGTGCTTCTTGTAGAATCAGAAGATGAATTGGGTTACATTGAGGTAAACATTTTTGTTGAAGTTTCCCGACTGTCAAACATTGACTTCAATCCTAGGAGCCAGCAGTTAATATAAATTATGTTATATGAGGATTTTTTTGTCTGTAGAGAATGTAGTTTAAGATGTGATACCTAGAATCCAAGCAGGTTGGTTGAAGTGAAGAGGCGCGTCAAGGATCTTATGTGATCCTAAAGTACCATTAAAACTTAAAGGTAAGTTTTACCGTACTGCAATTAGACCAGCAATGCTCTATGGCTCTGAGTGTTGGGTGGTGAATTGTGTACATACGCAAAAAATGAGAGTTGCGGAGATAAGAATGTTTAGGTGGATGTGTGGACACACGAGATTGGATAAAATTAGGAATGAATATATCTGAGATAAGACATGAGTGGCACCAATTGTAGAAAAGATACGGGAAGCTCGACTAAGATGGTTTGGACACGTACAAAGAAGACCATTCGAGGCACCTATTAGGCCTTATGAGAGTTTAGTTACTAGGCATGTTAAACGGGGGAGGGGTAGACCAATAAAGATTTAAAATGAAACTATACCGAAAGACATGATGTACTTGGTCATTTGTGAGATTATGACTAGAGATAGGGCTCAATGGTGACAAAGGATCCATATAGCCGACCCCACTATAGTGGGATAAAGGTTTAAGTGTTGTTATTGTAGATAATGTATTTTAAGAAGTTTGCTACAAATGCATAGAGAATGTGTTGAAATCAGCTACCTGATGAAGAATTGAAATTTCTTGTAGTCTCCATACATTTTGAAGTCTAGGAAGATAAAACCTTTTTTTTGGATCTCACCACTTTGTTGTTACCTTATTTTTGTGAAGGTTAGTCTTATTGAAAATTGTCAGATCTGAAGTTATCGCGATCCTTAATACATACAGATAGAATACTTTCGATAATTTACCTGATTATAATCTGTTTCTAATGCTTTTGATATATGCATGCATTAGTTCCAAGGTCTTTTTTCAAATATTTTTCATCTATTTAATTTAATCTACGAAAAAATGTCAGCCCAATAACTGTAATTGTTTCAGTGATCAGATAATTTAGAACTGGATATGAGATCCATTTATGCTTTACTTTAATGAAGAATATACTAAACATCACTTCATTTTCTTCATTATCATGTATTTCCCTAGAATTGTTGAATGGCTTAAGTGGAAGTATAGAAAATTGAATAAAAATTATGTTTTAATATTGTGTCAATTTTTTTTTGTTTATTCAGTCCTTTAATTTCCTTACATTTGTATTTAACAGTTGACTTGCACGTGAAAGTGGATAATTGCCTGCAATTTGAAATTGAGTCAGCTCTTAGTGTAATAGTAGCAGCAATTTCACGTTAGCTTTAACTTTTGTTTTAACGGGTGTCCTGTTACTAGTATGTTGGGTTCAATTCTGGCCCCTTGGTGTTCTCCGTTCATGTATTAGGCGCATTTTAAGGGGTTTTTTGGCAAGCAGGAAGGATGAATCTCAAATTTTAATCTTTAGATTACTTTCACATAAATAGGAATAACAAAATAAATTTCTTATAGTGTATCTATGTCAACTGTTAAACTCCAATATCCAAGTTTTTTTTCAATATTCTTGAATCCTCTCCTTCACAAATCAATAAGGACATGCCTTGCACTACCTTCTTTAACTAAAGAAAATTCTGACACTCTGAGGTTAGGATATATTCACACCTAATACTCCTAGCTTGTCTTTGCACAAAGTTCAGAGGGTGAAAATGTGAACATTTTTTTCTGGAAATGTGGGATTTTCTTTTTTTCAAAGAAGACAGTACAAGGCTTCTCCTCGCGCGGATTTGTAAAGGAGAGTGTAGAAGTACAAAATTGGAGAGAAATAAAATAATTATTTTATTTATTCTCATAAACATTACATACATAAGACACCGATTTGTATATATCTATATATATTTGTATATCTATATATATTTGTATATCTATATATATTTGTATATATCTCTATATCTATATATATATATATATATATATATATATATATATATATATATATATATAGATGTGGTGAGTGGTGACAAAACCATCTCCAAGATGTGGGACTAATGCTTATTTGGCAATGGGCTCAGTCGTGGGCTTTTGTATTAGCCTTTTGTATAGATTACTTTAACACTCCCCAGCAAGTTGGAACATACATATCATATGAACCATGCTTGGACAAGAATTGGTGATAAAGTGGGCGTGATAAGGCTTTGGTAAAAATATCAGTAATTTGTTCGACCACAGAAATATTTCTCAAGTCTAGTTTGTTCATCTGCACTTTCTCCCGGATAAAATGACATCCGATCTCGATGTGCTTGGTACGTTTGTGAAACACGATATTATTTGCAATGCGGATAGTTGCCTGACTATCACAGAAGAGAGTGCCTGGATCAGAGAGTTTCACACCGAAATCACTGAGAAGACTTTCCAACCGGGTAAGTTCAGAAACGGCTGAGGCCGTGAGCGATGCTCTGTTTCTGTAGATGATTGTGCAATCACAGTTTGCTTTTTTGCTTCGCCAGGTGACAAGGTGTCCGCTAAGGTAAGTGTAGTAACCACTGGTGGATCGACGGTCGTCCATAAATCCAACATAGTCCGCGTTCAAGTAGGCAATGAGAGATAAAGTTGAAGAGGGCTTATACACATGCCCTTGACCAGGACCACTCTTTAGATACCAGAAGATATGCTCAATTGCCTGAAGATGTGAAGTTCGTGGAGAATGTATGAAACGACTGAAAACCCAAACAACAAAGGATATATCAGGTTGTGTAACTGGAAGATAAATTAGTTTGCCTACAAGACGACGACAATATTCTGAATTTGGAAGTAGTAGGTCGGAACTAGAGCTATGCGCGCTGAGCTTCTGGCTGGCATCTATAGGTGTTTTTGCGGGCTTGCATCCAGAATGCCCAACATCATGAAGAACATCCTAACAATACTTTCTTTGGGATAGAACAAAACCATCAGGGAGACAAGCTGTCTCGATATTGAGAAAATATCTGAGATTGGCCATATCCTTGGTCTGAAAACAGTTGTCAAGTGTTTCTTATCATGTGTATGTCATTGAGATCATTTCCCGTGATCAGAATATCAAAAGTGTCACTGTGTCGGTTGAGCGATGACGAGTAAAAAGAGAATTGTCAGCCGAGCTTTGAGTAAATCCAACATGACAAATGACACGACTAAATTTGTCAAATCATGCTCGATGAGATTGTTTGAGATCATAAAAAAACTTCTTTAGGTGACATACATGGTTCTCCACCGTGGTCTCAAACCCGAGAGACTACTTCATGTAAACAATATCAACAAGATAAAACATTTTTGATGTCCAATTGATGTAACAGCCAGTGACGATAAACAACCAGGGAGATCAAGACACAGACAATATTTAGCTTCATAACGAGCGAGAATATTTCCTCAATCCTTATAGTCGAGGACTTGTATGAAACCATAGGTCACATAATGAGCTTTCAAAAGTTCCCCAGCCCAATCCGGTCCATTCTTGACGGCGAAGACCCATTTACAACCCACAAAGATTTGATGAGGAAGTGAGATAAGGTCCTAGTTTTAATTAGCCTAGAGAGCTGTCATTTCTTCATTCATAACATCGCACCACCCGGGATGTCGAGGAGTTTTTTGCAAAGATGTAGAGGTGGAAATAGTCGCCAAAGATGTCGCAAATTTGTGAAGCGTCGGGGTTGAGCGATGTAATAAAACATAATTAGATTGAAGATGAACGGTAGTGGCTAGTACTAGATCAACAAGATACAAATCATCATCTGTAGAGGGTCACATTTGTTGGGAATCTGAACTAGGGTACGTCGCTTGTACACACGAATAATAAGCGGGTTGGAAGAGATTGTAGTGGATGCATGTAAATGGGGAGATGAGTTAGAATGGACAGGAATGACATGACGTGGTATTGTAGAATTTGCTGGAGGGACCGTAGGTGAGAAGTGAAACAGATGGTATTCGAGGAAGGTTACATCAGCAAATGTAATAGTCTTGCGATCAGTGGGAGAATACTAGACAACCATTCTGAGTGTGAGAATATCCGACGAACATATATTTGGTAGCTCTTGGAGCAAGCTTGTCTGTAGGAGGACCAAAACGATGAACATAGCAGACGCAGCTAAACACGCGAGGAGTCAAGGGAAAATGAGGTGTGAATGGGAATAGGAGGCTGAAGGGCATCACAAAATTGAGAATATATAATGACATGCGATTGATAAGATAACACGCTATAGAGACTGTGAAATACCAGTAGACCATTGACACCGTCATCTGAAATATATGAGAAACTGCGACCTCAACAAGATGACGGTTCTTTCTCTCGACAACTCCATTTTGTTGGAGTGTGTACTTTGTAGGCACATGAAGTTTGATGGGCAATACCAAGCTTAACACAAACATTGTGAAACACATGATTAGTATACTCTCGTGCATTATCAGTTCAAAAAACTTTGATATAGCTAGAAATTTGTGCACATGTTTCGCCGATGAAGGTAAGAAACACCAAACAATTCAAAACAGTCCCGAAGTAATCACAAGCAGGTCATGCGAGAATAATCATCAATAAATATAATGAAATAATGATAACCAAAAACACTCGTTATTTTATACGGTTCCCAAATATCAGAGTGCATTAAATTAAAAGGAGCAGATCTCAGATTATAATTTGGTGAAAAAGTAGAACGATGCTGTTTGTCATAGATGCAGAACTCGCAGGTGAAGTCGGTGGGGGAGAGATCAGGAAGAGATTTCAAAGAATCGAGAGAGGTGCATACCCAAAGAGCCGATGCCAATTAACATAGGTAACAAAGGTTAAAGCAGTGGTCGGAATGTCCAGAGTGTAGAGCCCGTTTGACAGTCGTTCTCTACCAATGATATTCTGGGTCTGCTGATTTTGCACAATAAAGAAAGAAGATGAAAATGCTACATAACAGTCAAGATCTTGTGTTAGGCGACTAACAAAGAGACCATTAAAATGAGAGACCGGAACATGAAGAACTGAGCACAGAGAGAAAGAGAGAGAGAGAGAGAGAGAGAGAGAGAGAGAGATGAAGTGAGGGGCACATCCCCCGAACCATAAACAATGGTGGTTTGCACAATAAAGAAAGAAGATGAAAATGTTACATAGCAATCAAGATCTTGTGTTAGACGACTAACAAAGAGACCATTAAAATGAGAGATCGGAACATGAAGAACCGAGAGAGAGAGAGAGAGAGAGAGAGAGAGAGAGAGAGAGAGAGAGAGAGAGAGAGAGAGAGATGAAGTGAGAGATGTATTGAGATGGCTTTTGTGGAGTAATATGATTTGTGGCACTAGAGTCCACGGTCCAAGCTGGACTATTCAAAAAACAGGAGATACCTTCATTTGAAATAGACGCCACAGAGCCAGGAGAGCGACTGATCAACCCTTGATGATGCTGAAGTGCACAAGCTTTCAATGTCTGTATGGGCCGTCGAGGGAGCAATGGTCGTAATGGAGGCATGTTATTGCAGAGACCGCAAAGGTACACCATTCTTACGAATGCAAATAGACTCCAAATGACCACCTTGGCCACAATAGGTACATACGCGAGTGTCGATACCTCTGGAGCGATTCCATCTGGAGCGATTCCATCTAGAGCGATTCCATCGATACCCTAAACCAATCCATGAGAGTCGATGAAACCCCCACGAGCCGGCGACAGGGTGGGATAGTGTTCAGAAGAGTGTTGGAGAAGGGCCGAAGAGACATGCCATGGAGCATCAATGGGTGTTGTGACCTTCAACATCATGTATCACACATCTGAGAGGTAAGGAACCTTGGAGGACGAGAGAATGTTTGCACAGACATACAGGAGATATGGTGTTGGGGGGGGGGGGGACACGGGCCAACATCGTGACAATACCGACTGTTTCCTTCTGAGCACGTTGAGTTGCGAGATTCGACGTTGGAGGCTAATGTTGAATTCAAGTCTCGACGAGAGTTTTGGATTTCACAACAAAGGAGGTTAAGGTGGCGTTTGGTTCAGCTGCTAGGCTGCGGTGCGGTTGGAACGCATCGTGATTTTGATAATAAGCACTGTTTGGTTTAACTTTTTTCATAAACCATGTTTCTTTTAAAAAGCAGCTTATAGTTCTAACTCCAACTGCAAAAATATTCTGCTTTTCACCGCCGCAGAAGATGCCAGTAGCCCGTCACTATTCATCAACAGCCTTCACCCGAACCAACAACCCGTCACTCACTCCCCCTCTCTCTCCACGGCTGACAGATCCAAGCGCCAAGCTCCTCCCTCCTCCAAAGCTCCGACGACAAAGTTCTCCTCCTCCATGGCAGCCCATCTCCTTGTCCGGCGACCTCCACCTCCTTCTCCAGCAAGGTATGGATCCAGAGAGAACTAGAGAGAGAGGTTGCTGGCGTAAATTGATTGTGCCGTATTTTTAGTAAGGTATGGATCCAAAGAGGTTGCTGGCCCATCTCCTTGTCCGGCGACCTCCATCTCCTTCGGTTGTGGTGTCTCCTCTTCATCGATCTCCGTTTCCTTTTGATTTTCTCCTCTGGCTGTTCCTCCCGTTAGACAATAACTTCGGTGATTCTCTCCTCTGTTTGGTGAAACTTCAGTTAGATCTTTTGACTATGAAAGAATGCAATATGTTGATCCGTTCTTAGAGCTTCCTTATTTAGCTGAAGGCGATCGATAATTACATTAAATTGATGGAACGAGTTACTTGACTATATTATTAAATCAATAAAAAGTAATTTGAAGAGGGTAAAAGAGGACTCATTAAATCCAACAAATTACATGAACTAAATAAACATGTGAGTTCCTACATAAACAAATATTGTGGCAACTTACTTGATGACTCACTTCTGGAACTAATAATAGTAATAGGATATGTTTACACATTACTGTTTGTTGTGTATGACTATATCATCAAAGAAAACTAGAAGAATTTTCGCAAATAATGATACGATACCTTAATGGTTGAGCCAAAAAAGTGGAGAGGGCATAGGACAGGTTGAAAAAACATGACTAAGAACTCCAAATGCCCATGGTTGGTGAAAAAATTATATTCTTGTTATCTCCAGGGTGCATCTCCACTTGGTGATAACCCGATGTGAAATCTGACTTGGCGAACACGCTACCTCCCTACAACTCATCCAGTATTTGGTTGACTATAGAAATTGTGAACTTGTCTTTCACTTTCTTTGCATTCAATTGGCTGTATTCACAACTAAATTGCCAAGTACATTTTCTTGGACGAACAATACCAGTGATGAGAAAGAGGACCGATTGGCTGTATGATACCTTGTTCCAGTATGTTGATGCACTGCCTATCAATCTTATCTTTTTTATGGAAAGGATATCAATATGATTTGATTACCATGGGTGTTGTCCCTATAATAAGACAGATACCCCCTTCATACTGACATGCCCCGAAATATCTTTGGAAATGATTATGTCACCCTGTCAAATAACTTGCCTACCTGTCAACTGTAAGGACAATGAGTTTCGTGAAATCCCACACAATCAGTCCTAATTATCTAAGCCACATGTCTAATAAATCCAATGGAATGATAAGAAGTTCGATGTAAGGACAATGAGTTTCGTGAAATCCCACACAATCAGTCCTAATTATCTAAGCCACATGTCTAATAAATCCAATGGAATGATAAGAAGTTCGATGTAAAATAATCACATAGGACTAATTTTGAAGTCCTTCACAAAGGCTAGGGCAGTTGAACTTTTCCTCATTGACCACTGGAGCCTATGTGCTCCTTCGCGTTCTTCGCAAGTCCACACAACAAGTAGCACCTTGTAGATGAAGTTGTGGGTGCTCCCAAAAATCCAAGTGTTCTAGCACTTAATGACTTACAATGAATTCCTTGATATGCATGGTTTGGGAGTTCTTGACTCTTGAGATGGTGTGGAGGGATATCCCAAGGTTTATTCACTCCTTTCCCTCCTTCAACTCTTCCAGCTCTTGGAGTTTGAACATAAATCTTCTTCCATAATGACCCATGGCATGCAACTCATTGCAGCCTCGTGCACCACAATTTCAGCCATAATATAAAATTTATTGACAAATGTAGAGTAATGCCTTCTCGGTCATGCGAAGGTCCTCCGACGGTTCAAACTGACCCATTGGACCGTGGGGGGGGGGGGGGGTGGGTGGCCATCACGTAGACAGTTACCAAGTGGATGTTTGAAGAAGAAGTTGCAAATTTTTTTGAATCCCCCCATTCAAGCTCAGATGTTCCCTTCCCTTTGAAGATGCACATACCATAGTCGATAAAGAACTGTTTGCATCAAATTTACCCATTCCAATAGGTTATTCTTCCCTTCAAACTACATGAAGTCCACCTTCACATACCGTAGTACACTTCCTCCTATTCTTCCCAACTATTTTCGATCCGTACGAGGTGACTTGTAGACGTTGATCCCATGAAGCCCGTAGTGTAGCATGGGAAGGCCATCGATCCTAGAGGATATGCTAGATTGAATTTTGTGGGCGCACTAGAGCTGTTGGGGTGGTCCGAATTGCTATGCGGGATTGTACTTAGGCCCGCATACCGCAGACAGTTGCGCGTGTGTCAGGAAATGGGTTTGCCTCGACACACTTACTGTCGCCTCCTGTGCGCTCTAGTTGCCTCTTGTGTGGCTCCCAGCACTACCGCCGAACTCGGTCGTGTCCAACCTCTACTTTTGTAGCTCCCGCCCATCGATTATTGTGTCAGCGGCCTCAGCGCACTTCCTGCGCTTTGTCGTTGCCTGCTGAACCCGACAACACCTTCCCCTACCATCATTGCACCTTGTTCAGCCTCTTCGGCAGCTGTCTCCCTTCGGCCCTGCCTATCCATGCCCAGACATGTTCCACGACCCTCCATGCCGATGAGGATGCCTATGTTGACTCCCATCACCTGGATAAACTCGAAGATTGAATTGAGAATCTCACTCTCCGCTTTTGAGAGCTCGCGACCACGATGATAAATCTCCCACCAGCCCCTTTGCCACCACCGCCGCAACCTCCTTAGCCCGCTCTTGACTACATGGGGGCTCTCCACCCAACCCATCTCCGTCGAATCAAGGTTCATGTGTTTGACGAAACCAATCCCCTCTGTTGGATTACCTGCGCGGAACAATTTTTCAACCTTCAGCCCACCTTCGCCAACCAGGAGGTTCCCCTGGACACTATCTATATAGATGGCTCATCGCTCCATTGGGTGCATTGGACACAAGAGCAGGTCTTTGACCTTTCTTGTTCGACACTGAAGGAGGCACTTCTCCGCCACTGCGTTACCCGCTAGGAGGGTTACACCCACGAGCGCTCCAGTTTCGTGCGCCAGTCCGACACGGTCACCACTTACATCGATGAGTTCATCAAGGTAGCCATGCCCCGTCCTAGCCCTCAACCATTACCTGGGGTACTTTCTTGAGGGCCTGCAATCCCACCTCCGGGCGCGCATTCGAGTCCATAATCCAACCACTCTTTCCCACGTCATGAAACAAACTCGTTGCCTCAACAAGGAACCCACCCAGCCTCGCTGTCATCCTCGTCAAGATCTCCCCACCGGTCGCTGCCACTACCACCGCCATCGTCGTAATATTTGCCTCCACTTCCCCACTTGGCCCCCTGCCCCCAATTGGGCCCCCGCTGCTAGGCCAGTCTCTGCTGCCTCCAGCTCTGCCAACCCTGCTTCCCTTGCCACCATGACGACCTAAGCGCTTATCTCACCAGCAGCACCTCGAGCTTCGTCGCAAGAGTCTTTGCTTCACTACCAACAGTCGTACTCTCCCACCCACATCTTCCCTCTCAAAGACCTGTGTATATTGCTTGGATCTGAAGGCGGTCTTGAATTTTGTGACTTAGATCCTCTGACGCTTGCTGACGATCCCTACGGAGCCCAACCTTAAGGACAAAGTCATTTTTTGGGCGAGAAGTAATTGATACGAAGCCGGTCTCCACCCGCTCCTTGAATAGTCTATGTATCCCTAAAGGGCATTATCATAATTTGTTTGCCCCACTCCCCTATATAATGGAATGATAATGTGTTACGAAGAAGAAAGAGGGCAAGGGATGAGGAGAATAAGACACATCACTTATGCTGACTTCAGAACCAAGACGATATAGGCACAGATCCTATTTCGATAACGAACGTTCGCTAGTAGTGCGCACAGGCATAGTGCGCACATGCGTAACACACCCGCTAGCCGTATCGTTTTATTATCACCCATGTATTTCGGGTCGTAGTTATTTATTGTTTTCCCTTGCGTACTGATGCAACCTGAGATGCTTCTTTAATTTTTTTGTACAACATTTATATTTTGTAGCGCATGTCTTCGCGCACGTTAAATATTTTTTGCGCATGTTATCTGTACATGTATTTTTTATTCCACGCATGTTATTCACGCATGTTTGTTCGGCTTATTGACATGACCGACCAATAAGAGCATGAATGTAAAGGTCCGTCAATCTAGGTGATTTGTAATTAGGGAAAGCTATGAAAATATAATTTTACGTTCTCGAGTGGGCTTCACCTACATCCAGGTCCGTGCTACACCGTAATCGCTTTCTCGGGTGCATCGGCTTCGCCCGTGATCGATAGGAATGCCACGCTGCTCACCTGTGCTCCCGAGGAAAGCGAGTACAAGCGTATCACGGGCTTCATGCAGGCAGAGCCCCCTGGAAATGGGCGAAGCCCGCTCGAGAGCATCATGCATAGGCTAAGCCCTTGCGAAAATGCTTGTATAAAAAATTAATAGATAATGCTTACCTTTTACTGTAGATAGCCATGTTTGCTCTATAGATAGCATAAATAAAGTGAAACAAGATGAATTTATAGGCTGTGAACTTATGATGCCCTGACCCAAAATGCAACACACGTGAGCATATGATGAATGTAATCGACTGGCGATGAACCTTAAATTGAAGATGCAAGCGAATACAAGCACACAACCCAATGAACTAACAAAGATAACTCTAATGTGATGCACATGCAATGACTCACTCATGCACGTATTTTCCGACACAATTTATTAAACAAATTAATTTTAAGATCTCATGCAACCATCACAAGTGATTACAAATATTGCAATGAAAGTAAGCAGACAACAAGTACAAGTTAATTGAGAGTGCATTGAAATTAAAATGCGAAGCGAATAATTTTTGCTCGTCAATAAAGAGATACAAAAGTCAAATCAATTCAAGTCAAGTATTAGTAATTGTTGATAGTGCCCAAAGCTTGTATGTATTATTCAAGTATCTAAATACAAGGAGAGAATACAAATATATAGGAGAGAAGAGAGAAGAATAAATCTTATACATGATGTGGGACTAAAGAAGGAGGAGAAAATAAAGTGGGCCATCAAATGGGCCTTTTACATGAGCTTTTCTAATACTCCCCCGCAAGCTGGAGCGTACAAGTCGTATGCGCCAAGCTTGGATAGGCACTGATAGAAGAGGGTACTAGGTAGAGCTTTGGTGAGGATGTCAGCAACCTGTTCAGTACCCGGAACATGCTTGAGCTCGATCTTCTTCATGTGGACTTTCTCTCGGATGAAATGACAATCTACCTCAATATGCTTCGTTCTTTCATGGAAGACCGGGTTTTTAGCAATATGTATGACAGCTTGACTGTCACATAGGAGGAGAGCTGGTGAAGGTAGTTTAACTCCAAGGTCGGTAAGGAGACTCTCAATCCATGTGAGTTCAGAGACCACAACAGCCATTGCCCGATATTCTGCTTCTGCTGAGGATCAAGCTGTAAGACCCCCCCTCCCCGGATCCCAAAACACGGCACGAAGGGGGAGTCTTATGCCCGGAACAGCCGCCTTGCGGTAGCATTAGCACACAGGCTAACCTGTACCACAAGACGCCTATCCCGCCGGCCACAACAATATCAATAAATCATGCCAACCCAACCAAATATATAAGCAAGAGAAGTCAAAATCCACACTAAGTATATAAAGTCCAAATACATCAATAAAGAGAAGCTAAAACATGCTTCTACAATATATCAGAGTACAGCTAATCTTTGCCCAAACGGGCTACATCAGAGTAAGCAAAACACTAACATCAGTAACAGACGGTATCGACGGCACCGTCACGTCAGGCCCTGTCGTCCTGGCCTGGCTGTCCTGCGGCGTAGTCTGCGGCTGCTCTACCTGCGGCGTGACCTCCTAAAAAGGAAGACGTAGCAACCGTTAGTCGAAACGACTAAGTGGTTTCACATCCGCTCCCCCGGCGACTCCTCGGCACCGGGCGGAGAAAAGGAACAAGAGTATAGTATATGTAACAAGTAAGCAAGTAAAGGAAGTGCAAACAGGTGGCAGTAGTGTAAGAGAAACATTATCATAATCAGCATTTATATAAGAGCTACAACTAGACTAGCAAGTATAAGAGCTACAACAGGAAAGTAACTTAACTTATAAGGATGCCCATACAAACTTATAAGTTAAGGATCGGGTTACATAAAAGTAACTCATCGTATAGGAGTGCCCATACAAACTTATACGATGAGGATCTTGTTGTGCAATGTATGAAATGCTATGAATGCTATGTAATGACTCACCCATGCACACCCATGCAATAGCTATGTCGACACAGACTATAGTTCCCACTTTTCGAGCAGGTAGCTAACCTCTCAGGCATCAGCCGCCGTGGCCAGGCGGTGACAGTAGAACGGGCACTTCTACTACTAGGCGGGTATCACACTACTTCACCTAGGCCTCCGTACGCCTCAACGCTAAGAACACAACAGCGGAGCCCATGCGTACTATGACCCAGCGGGGTCTTGGGTAGATGTGCACCAAGAACACAGCCCGAACTGGCCTTGCGTGACCCGGAAGGGGCCTCGGAAGAAAGCACGAGGACACAGCCCAACCGTTCACATGGTCGGAGGGGCCTCGGGACATGAACACCGAGGACACAGCCCAAACCGACCAAGTCTAACCGTCAACTCCCGTCGGTGTGACGACTGGCGAGCCCGTAGACCTGCCACACTATCCTTAACCCGGGATTACGACACCGCGTGTCGACTCACACCACATGCAAACACCACATCAACATATCATGGAAGGGGCCTCGGAAGTAAACACGAGGACACAGCCCAACCATCCATCCACACCTATCTCATCACAACAAAACAAGTGACGGTCAACACCGCACTTTCGTTCTTCCACAATACTACCCGTAGGGAGACGACGCTTTAAGTGTTGAACTAATAAATTTCATTTCACCAAATCAACATATCATGGCCATAGTTTAATCTTCTATATGTCATTCCATATGAACTCTACATAAGACTTATATGATGCGCATATGTTATAATCTATCAACATCTTATCAATTCGATTCGATTAAACATAAAGGAAACCATCCAAATCTCAAGACAACTTGCAATAATAAATCAGTTGTATGCATTCTAAATAATAAACACCATCATTCAAAGTTCTTCGGTGATTAGCATCAATTATTTAATCTTGACAGAATTCCACCGTCTCTTGTTGCACTTTATATAAAACCAGAATTCTAAGTGTATCACTAATCTGGACAGCAATTTCGACCGGAGATTCCCGAGGCTACAGGAATCCGGTGAAGTCGTGTAACCCCTTGTTGGAAAGATCTTTTCATGATCTACAACTTTCATATTCAGGTCACAACCCAGATCTGAAAATAACGTACTCGAAATCGGCTTCAAAGTTCACTGCGCACAGAACACAATTTCTGTGTACAGGAATTGCCGGACAGCAAACTCGATTTGGTTTTCCCGGGGCCACAGACATCACCTGAAGTCGTGCAACCACTCGTTGGAAAGGTATTTCCAAGGGCTACAACTTTCATGTTTAGCCGAAAGCCCAGATCTGCACATATCCATCGGGAAAATGGCCTAGAAGATCGCTGCGCGCAGAATACAGATTCTGCGCGCATCTTAAAGGAAAATGAACGGCATCGGTTCGTCTTCCTCCTCAAGGCGATCGTTCCTAAATTTTCCAGAATTATTCTCCTCCCTTATTCAACCTCAAGGCCATAAACTCTTCACGAGACCATCCACCCATCGTCATATTGAAGAAAAGGGGAAGGGTTGAAGAGATCTAAAACCTAGGATTCAAATCCTAACATGGCCAAACCTAGAAATCTTCTCCTCTCCATCAAGTTCTCTTGAACCGATGTCTCTCCTAAAGCATAACTATAGATCTAGCACCAAGGGAGAGGGTAGGAAACTCACGTTGACTCCAGCGGTACCACCATTTCCGGCCATGGATCGCGTAGTTCTCCTTGGCGGCATCTTCTCTTTCGCGGCGATGGCGGATCTCCTTCGGTAAAACTTGCTCCTGCAGTTTTTCTCTCACCAGGAAGTCTCACAGGAAATAGGGGAAGGAAAAGAGAATGAAAAACGGCTAGGGTTTCTCTGCCCCTTATAAGCAAAATGTGACACGGGTAGGGACACGGCCGTGTCCGTACCCGTGTCCTGCTTCCGCGAAACGGCCGTGGCGGTTTCCATGTCGGTTCACTGTTTGACACGGGTAGGGACACGGCCGTGTCCCAACCCGTGTTCACATGACACGGCCGTGTGCCTGGCCGTGTCATTGGCCGTGTGCATCTTCAGTTACATCTCGCCACTTCTCGTCGAGCCCAACTCGGCGCACACGGGTAGGGACACGCCCGTGTCACTACCCGTGTCACTTAGTGTCGACCCCGCTCGACGATCTCGACACGGCTCGTCGAGATCATCTCGACGCACACGGGTAGGGACACAGCCGTGTCACTACCCGTGTCATGATCTCGACGACTCTCGACGATTCTCGACGATCTCGACACGCCTCGTCGAGATCGTCTCGACGCACACGGGTAGGGACACGGCCGTGTCACTACCCGTGTCACTTCTCTCTACACTGATTTCTCCACTTCTCCACAAGTGCAGCCCAACTCCCTGCACTTCTCAGGACTTGAGTCAACCCTCCTGACTCAAAAACTCACACACTAGGGGCCTAGAGCGATTCGGGTCGTTACAAATCCTATAAACAAAATAAAAGATTTCGTCCCCGAAATCAGGCTTAAGCTGTGTGGAGAAAACTTAACAGGAAGTTTATCACATGTTTTTAAATAAGGTTACCTTGGGCAAACAGCTCCGGGTAGCGTTGCTGCATCAAATCCATTGGCTCCCAAGTGTACTCCTCCTTCCCATGATTCAACCATAGCACCTTTACTAAGGGAACACTTTTGCGGCGCAAAGTCCTTGTCTCGCTGTCAACAATCCGTACCGGCTCTAGTCGCACAGACCTATCTGACGCCACCGCACCATCAGTAGTGGGAATATACTGGTCGGGCCGCAACAATGCTTTTCGAAGCGACGACACATGGAACACGTCGTGGAGATTTTCTAGTTCTGGTGGTAACTCCAACCGATAGGCCAACGGGCCGATCCTTTCCAATATAGTATAAGGCCCAACATACCTTGGGCTGAGCTTTTTCACTCCACGCACCCGCGACACTCCATGCATCGGCCGAATCTTAAGGAACACTTTTTCGCCCACCTGGAACTCCACCATCCGATGCTTTTTATTATAATATTTCGCCTGTCGACTTTGAGCCTCCAACATGCGATCCCGTATCAATCTGACCGCCGCATCAGTATCATCTATGTATTCGTTTCCCAATGCCTTCGGATCTTCATCTTGCACCCAAGACAAGGGAGTCCTGCACCTTCTTCCGTAAAGGGCTTCATGGGGCGCCATACCGATGCTTGCTTGATGACTATTGTTGTAGGAGAATTCCACCAGGGGCAAGAGTCTTTCCCATGGCTCTCCTCTGTCCAACACACATAGCCTCAACAAATCCTCCAGCGTTCTGATTGTCCGCTCTGACTGTCCGTCAGTCTGAGGATGAAAAGCGGTACTAAAGGTTAGGCGTGAGCCCAAATACGCCTGCACCGCCTTCCACTCATTTGATGTAAACCGACCATCCCTATCCGAAACAATCGTCTTGGGCACGCCATGATACCGTACAAATTGCTCCACAAAAAGGCGTACCAAAACATCCACGTGTGCTTCCTTCTTCATTGGAATGAACCGGGCCACCTTTGTCAGTCGATCCACAATAACCCACACCGAATCATTCCCGGAGCGGGAACGAGGTAACCCATGAACAAAGTCCATGGAGATATCCTCGAACTTCCATTCGGGGATGGGCAGCGACTGCAACATACCACCGGGACTCCTGCATTCAGCCTTCACTCTTTGACACGCTTCGCAATGGGTAACATAGTAGCGAACATCCTTCTTCATTCCCGGCCAACACATGGTCTTCCGCAGTCCGGCGTACATCTTAGCAATACCCGGGTGCACTGAATATTGAGAGGAATGCGCCTCTCTCAATATATCCTCCCGAATTTTGCCGCCCTTGGGAATATAAAGTCGGCCACGAAAATAAACGAGACCGTCTTTTAGTGTGTACTCATCGGTGGTCCCATCTTCAATTGCCTTGATTGCCGGGGCCAAGGCCGCATCCATTCCTTGTTCCACCCGAATCCGGTCTCGGATATCACAAACTATGCTCATGTTGGCCAAATACTCCGCATACTCTGCCGAAGGAGCCTTGAATACTAGAGTAATTTCCAACTCTTCGACCATCCGAGCCAACTCCATACTCATCAACCGAGACTCCGGGCTAGAGCCTGGCGCTTTCCTACTCAAGGCATCGGCTACCGAGTTTGCTTTCCCGGGGTGGTAGTTCATGGTGAACTCATAGTCGCATAGAAATTCCAACCACCGCCGTTGTCTCAGGTTCAACTCCTTCTGAGTGTGAACATACTTCAAGTTTTTGTGATCGGAAAAGATCTCGCAGTGGACGCCATATAAATAATGCCTCCAGACCTTCAAGGCGAACACCACTGCTCCTAACTCCAAATCATGAACCGGGTAATTGATTTCATGTTTCTTTAACTGCCTTGAAGCATAAGCGATCACATGCCCGTGCTGCATCAGCACCGCTCCCATCCCTTGATATGATGCGTCTGTGTAAACCTGAAATCCTTCCTTCCCAGACGGAAGTGCAAGGATGGGGGCGGAGGTAAGCCTATCCTTCAACTCTTGAAATGCTGCTTCACATTTAGGTGTCCACTCAAATGGCACACCCTTCTTCGTCAAGGAGGTAAGAGGAAGGGCAATCTTGGAGAATCCTTTCACGAACTTGCGGTAGTAGCCAGCAAGTCCAAGAAAGCTTCGTACATCGGCCGCCGACTTCAACGGCGACCACTCCTTCACGGCCCGCACCTTAGCTGGATCCACAGCTAATCCTGCTCCACTGATCACATGTCCCAAGAAGGCAACCTCCTTAAGCCAGAATTCACACTTGCTAAACTTGGCATACAAGGCGTGCTCCTTCAATTTCTTCAAAACCAGGGTCAGGTGCTCGACATGCTCCTCCTCCGTCTTTGAGTAGACTAAGATGTCGTCGATAAAAACAATGACGAAGATGTCCAGATATGGTTCAAACACCTTGTTCATCCAACTCATGAAGGCCGAAGGGGCATTTGTGAGCCCAAACGGCATTACTGTGAACTCATACAAACCATATCTCGAACTGAAGGCCGTTTTCTGGATGTCCCCTTCTTGTATCCTCAACTGATAGTATCCGGAGCGCAAATCCAATTTAGAAAACCAATGTGCTCCCACTAGTTGATCGAACAACTCATCGATCCGAGGTAGTGGGTAAGTGTTCCGTACCGTCAACCGATTGAGTTCCCGATAATCTATGCACAATCGCAGGGTTCCATCCTTCTTCTTTACGAACAGCACAGGGGCTCCCCATGGTGATGAACTGGGGCGAACGAACCCTGAATCTACTAGTTCTTGCAGTTGAACTCTAAACTCCGCGAGTTCTTTCGGGGCCATTCTGTACGGAGCCTTAGATACAGGCTTGGCACCTGGTACTAAATTAATCTGGAAATCGACCTCTCTATGCGGTGGTAATCCTGGTAGCTTCTCAGGAAATACCTCGGGAAAATCCCGCACAACCCGTACATCCTTTAATTCCAACGCTTCCTCCTTCAACTCGAACCAGATCATGAAGACCTCGTCCCCCTTCATATGAGCTTTTAAAACCTGGACGGAAGATAACATCATGCGAGGAGCGAAGCCAATACCTTGGAAGATGACGTCAGAGTCTCCATGTCTCAAATAGATCCGCTTCTCCGCGCAGTCGATCCTCGCGAAGTGCCAATCGAGCCATGTCATGCCCAAAATGATGTCAAACTCCGGCATTCTCAGAACCGTGGTCGGCGTATCAAAGGCCTTCCCATCAATAAATAACTCCAACTCGCACTTAGCGGTCGCGATCATCTCCGAGCTGTCCGGAAGGCATACACGTCGGGCTATGCCAGTGAAGTACTGTACACCCTCCACGTCTTTTATGAAATCCTCGGACACAAAGGAGTGTGAGGCACCGGTATCGAATAGAGTGTAGGCCGGTTTCTCACTAACCATTACGCCTTAGTATCAAGATTGTGAATGCTCAAGCCAGATTCCTAGAAAAACTTAGGCAGACTAAGGACGAATGCTTAATTTCTTCCTCGTAGTCCTCGTCTTTGAGCTGGGTCCCGCTTCAATCACTCCTTCAGCGAGTCTCTTAACGCTTGTCTGAACACCCAAAAGACCCGCTCCCAACCACTTTACCATATCCATTATCTCTACCAAGCACAAATCTCCTATAAACAAAAGTGGTTGCCCTAGGAAATCTGCCATGTCTATTTTCTCCGTTAGATTCAAAATCCGCTATAAACAAAAGTGCTTGCCCTAGAGGGTCTCGCAAGACTTTATACCATAATTTTACATACTTGGGGTCGTCCAAACTTGGAAGATCGACGTATAAAGGTATGTACTTCAGGTCAGGTTGGCTAATCGTAGGGTCAAAGTTGGACAAACTTAATGTGAATTACATATGGGCACACCACTGCTTCCGCTAAGTCAGTTTGTCCCCAAACTGACTAACCAAACGGGGGTGGCACCATTGTTGAATGACTTCTTAGTTGAGGATCGTGGCAAATTGATACCATTTGTAAGACCCCCCCTCCCCGGATCCCAAAACACGGCACGAAGGGGGAGTCTTATGCCCGGAACAGCCGCCTTGCGGTAGCATTAGCACACAGGCTAACCTGTACCACAAGACGCCTATCCCGCCGGCCACAACAATATCAATAAATCATGCCAACCCAACCAAATATATAAGCAAGAGAAGTCAAAATCCACACTAAGTATATAAAGTCCAAATACATCAATAAAGAGAAGCTAAAACATGCTTCTACAATATATCAGAGTACAGCTAATCTTTGCCCAAACGGGCTACATCAGAGTAAGCAAAACACTAACATCAGTAACAGACGGTATCGACGGCACCGTCACGTCAGGCCCTGTCGTCCTGGCCTGGCTGTCCTGCGGCGTAGTCTGCGGCTGCTCTACCTGCGGCGTGACCTCCTAAAAAGGAAGACGTAGCAACCGTTAGTCGAAACGACTAAGTGGTTTCACATCCGCTCCCCCGGCGACTCCTCGGCACCGGGCGGAGAAAAGGAACAAGAGTATAGTATATGTAACAAGTAAGCAAGTAAAGGAAGTGCAAACAGGTGGCAGTAGTGTAAGAGAAACAGTATCATAATCAGCATTTATATAAGAGCTACAACTAGACTAGCAAGTATAAGAGCTACAACAGGAAAGTAACTTAACTTATAAGGATGCCCATACAAACTTATAAGTTAAGGATCGGGTTACATAAAAGTAACTCATCGTATAGGAGTGCCCATACAAACTTATACGATGAGGATCTTGTTGTGCAATGTATGAAATGCTATGAATGCTATGTAATGACTCACCCATGCACACCCATGCAATAGCTATGTCGACACAGACTATAGTTCCCACTTTTCGAGCAGGTAGCTAACCTCTCAGGCATCAGCCGCCGTGGCCAGGCGGTGACAGTAGAACGGGCACTTCTACTACTAGGCGGGTATCACACTACTTCACCTAGGCCTCCGTACGCCTCAACGCTAAGAACACAACAGCGGAGCCCATGCGTACTATGGCCCAGCGGGGTCTTGGGTAGATGTGCACCAAGAACACAGCCCGAACTGGCCTTGCGTGACCCGGAAGGGGCCTCGGAAGAAAGCACGAGGACACAGCCCAACCGTTCACATGGTCGGAGGGGCCTCAGGACATGAACACCGAGGACACAGCCCAAACCGACCAAGTCTAACCGTCAACTCCCGTCGGTGTGACGACTGGCGAGCCCGTAGACCTGCCACACTATCCTTAACCCGGGATTACGACACCGCGTGTCGACTCACACCACATGCAAACACCACATCAACATATCATGGAAGGGGCCTCGGAAGTAAACACGAGGACACAGCTCAACCATCCATCCACACCTATCTCATCACAACAAAACAAGTGACGGTCAACACCGCACTTTCGTTCTTCCACAATACTACCCGTAGGGAGACGACGCTTTAAGTGTTGAACTAATAAATTTCATTTCACCAAATCAACATATCATGGCCATAGTTTAATCTTCTATATGTCATTCCATATGAACTCTACATAAGACTTATATGATGCGCATATGTTATAATCTATCAACATCTTATCAATTCGATTCGATTAAACATAAAGGAAACCATCCAAATCTCAAGACAACTTGCAATAATAAATCAGTTGTATGCATTCTAAATAATAAACACCATCATTCAAAGTTCTTCGGTGATTAGCATCAATTATTTAATCTTGACAGAATTCCACCGTCTCTTGTTGCACTTTATATAAAACCAGAATTCTAAGTGTATCACTAATCTGGACAGCAATTTCGACCGGAGATTCCCGAGGCTACAGGAATCCGGTGAAGTCGTGTAACCCCTTGTTGGAAAGATCTTTTCATGATCTACAACTTTCATATTCAGGTCACAACCCAGATCTGAAAATAACGTACTCGAAATCGGCTTCAAAGTTCACTGCGCACAGAACACAATTTCTGTGTACAGGAATTGCCGGACAGCAAACTCGATTTGGTTTTCCCGGGGCCACAGACATCACCTGAAGTCGTGCAACCACTCGTTGGAAAGGTATTTCCAAGGGCTACAACTTTCATGTTTAGCCGAAAGCCCAGATCTGCACATATCCATCGGGAAAATGGCCTAGAAGATCGCTGCGCGCAGAATACAGATTCTGCGCGCATCTTAAAGGAAAATGAACGGCATCGGTTCGTCTTCCTCCTCAAGGCGATCGTTCCTAAATTTTCCAGAATTATTCTCCTCCCTTATTCAACCTCAAGGCCATAAACTCTTCACGAGACCATCCACCCATCGTCATATTGAAGAAAAGGGGAAGGGTTGAAGAGATCTAAAACCTAGGATTCAAATCCTAACATGGCCAAACCTAGAAATCTTCTCCTCTCCATCAAGTTCTCTTGAACCGATGTCTCTCCTAAAGCATAACTATAGATCTAGCACCAAGGGAGAGGGTAGGAAACTCACGTTGACTCCAGCGGTACCACCATTTCCGGCCATGGATCGCGTAGTTCTCCTTGGCGGCATCTTCTCTTTCGCGGCGATGGCGGATCTCCTTCGGTAAAACTTGCTCCTGCAGTTTTTCTCTCACCAGGAAGTCTCACAGGAAATAGGGGAAGGAAAAGAGAATGAAAAACGGCTAGGGTTTCTCTGCCCCTTATAAGCAAAATGTGACACGGGTAGGGACACGGCCGTGTCCGTACCCGTGTCCTGCTTCCGCGAAACGGCCGTGGCGGTTTCCATGTCGGTTCACTGTTTGACACGGGTAGGGACACGGCCGTGTCCCAACCCGTGTTCACATGACACGGCCGTGTGCCTGGCCGTGTCATTGGCCGTGTGCATCTTCAGTTACATCTCGCCACTTCTCGTCGAGCCCAACTCGGCGCACACGGGTAGGGACACGCCCGTGTCACTACCCGTGTCACTTAGTGTCGACCCCGCTCGACGATCTCGACACGGCTCGTCGAGATCATCTCGACGCACACGGGTAGGGACACAGCCGTGTCACTACCCGTGTCATGATCTCGACGACTCTCGACGATTCTCGACGATCTCGACACGCCTCGTCGAGATCGTCTCGACGCACACGGGTAGGGACACGGCCGTGTCACTACCCGTGTCACTTCTCTCTACACTGATTTCTCCACTTCTCCACAAGTGCAGCCCAACTCCCTGCACTTCTCAGGACTTGAGTCAACCCTCCTGACTCAAAAACTCACACACTAGGGGCCTAGAGCGATTCGGGTCGTTACACAAGCAACCACTGCTTGTTTCTTGCTTCGCCAAGTAATCAGATTTCCTCCAAAATAGGTGCAAAACCCGCTAGTAGATCGTCGATCGTCGATCGTCGAGGGAGCCAGCGTAGTCGGCATCAGAGTATGTCACTAGTGTAGGAATGGAAGATGAGATTTTGTATACAAGTCCTTGGCCAGGAGCTGTCTTAAGATATCTGAGAATGCGTTCCACAGCCTGGAGATGAGAGCTTCGAGGAGAGTGCATATAGCGACTCACAAGTCCCACAGCGAAAGATATATCAGGTCTTGTAACTGTTAGGTAGATAAGCTTCCCAACTAGACGACAGTAATATTCTGGATTTGGTAGAAGCGAATCAGAATCCGAGCCCTGAGCACATATTTTGTGATTTGCATCCATGGGAGTGTTAATAGGTTTGCAGCCAGAGTAGCCTGCATCATGAAGAAGATCCAGGCAATATTTGTGCTGAGAGAGAACCAACCCATCTGACCGTCTGGCCACTTCCAGACCGAGGAAGTACCGAAGATGTCCCAGATCTTTAGTTTGGAAGACGGAGCTCAGATGTAGCTTAACGGCCTGTATGCTGTCCAAGTCACTGCCAGTAATAATGATGTCGTCGACATAGACCAATAGGAGAACCGTACCAGTGGCCTGGTGGCGAGTAAACAATGAGAAGTCAGCCGAGCTGCGAGTGAAGCCAATTGCCCGGAGAGCTTTGCTGAACTTGTCGAATCATGCCCGAGGGGATTGTTTGAGACCATATAGTGATTTGAGAAGATGACAAACCCGTGACTCCCCCGTGGTCTCAAACCCGGGAGGTTGTTGCATGTAAACCGTTTCCTGAAGGTCGCCATTCAGGAAAGCGTTCTTGACGTCGAGTTGAAATAAGGGCCATTGGCGATGGACAGCCACAGAAATGAGAATGCGGACCGTGTTGAGCTTAGCGACCGGAGAGAAAGTCTCGTCATAGTCCAGCCTCTGTTGCTGGGTGAAGCCACGAGCAAGCAAACGAGCTTTGAGGCGATCAATGGTCCCATCAGGAGCATGTTTAATGACGAAGACCCATTTGCACCCAACAGGTTTCTGGCCGGGAGGAAGGGGCACCAAAGTCCAAGTCTGCTTGGCCTAAAGAGCAGCCATCTCGTCTTCCATGGCCGCACGCCACCCAGGATGTTGAAGAGCGTCCTGGACAGAAGTAGGAATAGAGACCGAGGAGAGCGAAGTAGCCAAGGTCTGAAGAGGTGGAGAGAGGCGATGGAGAGAAACATAGTCCGCCATTGGATGAGCGGTAGAGGCCGACACCGGAGCAGCAGAACACGGAGAAGCCGAGGTCGAAGCCGACTGCAGTGGAGCAACGGGAGGAAGAGGGCGACGAGTATAAACCCGAATGACGGGGGGTCGAGGAGGGTCAAGGGTGGGAGGAGGCGGAGGGATGGTGGGAGGGTACTGGACGGGGATCACCGGCCGTGGGAGGGAGGGTGTTGTAGGAGGTGGTGGTAGAAGTGGTGGCAAAGGGGGGGGGGGGGGGAAGAAGGGTTGATCCTCCCGGAAAGTAACATCAGCCGATACAGAGATCTTCCGGGTGAGCGGAGAGTAGCAAACATAGCCCTTTTGGGTGCGGGAGTAGCCGACGAAAATGTGTTTGGCCGCACGGGGATCCAGTTTGTCAAGAGTAGGGCCCAGGTGATGGACAAAGCAGGTACATCCAAAAACCCGGGGGGTGAGGGGGAAGGCAGGTGTGGAGGGAAAAAGAAGGCTGAAGGGGGTAGCGTTCTGGAGAACTGGAGAGGGGAGACGGTTGATAAGAAAACATGCAGTGGACACCGCAAAGTTCCAGAAGACTTTCAGAACGTGCATGTGAAGCATGAGGGAACGAGCAACATCAAGCAAGTGACGGTTCTTTCGTTCGGCGACCCCGTTTTGTTGAGGGGTGTAGGGACAAGAGGTCTGGTGAACAATACCGAAGTTTGCGCAGAGAGTGGCAAACTCGTGGCTATTGTATTCCCGGGCATTATCAGAGCGGAAAGTTTTAATGGTGTTAGAGAATTGCGTACGAGTCTCTAACACAAACGCCTGAAAGACACGATGAAGCTCAGAGCGATCATGTAGGAGATACAACCAGGTAGTGCGAGAGTAATCATCAATAAATGTTAGAAAATAACGATAACCAGAAATGCTAGAAACTTTATATGGTCCACAAATATCAGAATGTATTAAATCAAACGGAGCAGAGCTCCTAGTACAATGAGCGGGATAAGAAGAGCGAGGCTGTTTGCCAATAATACAAGAATCGCATTTAAAAGCAGGAAGAGAAAGGTCTGGAAGCGCCTTCTGGAGGATAGGTAGAGGGGCATGCCCAAGCCGACAATGCCAATCAGACGAGGAAACAGAGGAAAGAGATGTGGGAGAGACATCGAGGAGGTAGAGCCCGTTCTGCAGTCGACCCCTACCAATGGTAATCCGCGTCTGCCGATCCTGTATCAAAAAACCAGAAGAGTTGAAGGTGATAAAGCAATTCATATCAGTAGTAATACGACCAACAGAGAGTAAATTAAAAGGTGAGGCTGACACAAAAAGAACAGAACGAAGAGAGAGAGAGAGGGAGGGAGGAAGAGATCAGCGCAGCCGGAGACCGGGACAAGCGCACCATGGGCCACATTAATAGACGGGGGATGAGCAGCAGCAGAGAACTGGGGCGGCCGCATGGAAGTGATGTGGTGGGTGGCTCCCGAGTCCAGGATCCAGCGAGATCCGGAGGAAAGACAGGCAGTACCTGCAGTGGAGGTGGAGACAATACCTGCATGGGAGGTGGAGGCAATGGAAGCAGAGGGTGGGTTGAGGAGCCCCTGGAGTTGTTGCAGCTGAAGGCGAAGAGCCTCAAGATCCATACCAGTCGGAGGAGAGCTATCGGTAACAGCAGAAGTAGGCGGGCGAGGAGGGTAGCCATGTTTCTTGTGACAGACTGCTTCAGTATGGCCATCCCGGCCGCAGTAGGTGCACTTGGGCCGTCCGCGGCCACCACGGCCCCGCCCACGGGAGCCCGTACGTCCACCCCGAGTAAAAGAGGGTTGTGGAAGTAAAGGAGGAAGGGCCTGCTGAAGAAGGGCCGGCGAGGGTGGTGCAGGAGCCTCCGGTGGAGGTGGTACGCGAAGTAACATCGAGCAGACATCAGAGAAGGAAGGAGTAGTGGGTGAAGCCAGAACCTGGGCCCGGATACTGTGCAGGTGTGGCGGGACGCGAGCCATAATCATAGCAATACAAACAGCCTCCTTCTGGGCGCGTTGGGCAGCGAGATCAGTAGTCGCGGGCTGGTGCTGAATCCAGGCCTCCGTGAGAGTTTTAGCACGGGCCACGAAGGAGGTCATGTCCAGAGCTTTGCCAACATCCAAGGCTTGAAGATCAGTGATGATGTCAAAAAGGTGCTGAAGGCTGTCTTTCCCTGAGTACAACGAATGAAGTTCATCCCACATGGCTTTGGCGGTCTCATGATACATGATCATCTGGTACGGCTCACCCTCCACCGAGTTCAGGATCCAGGTCTGGACGCGACCGTCATTGCGGAGCCAATCATCAGTAGGAGGAGTTGGTGAGCCCTGTGTAAGGTGACGGGCAAGACCCTTGGCCTGTAAGACCCGACGGACGGAGTGGACCCAGAGAATGAAGTTGGACTTGCCAGAGAGGGAAATAGTAGTAATCCGAAGCTCATCGCGGAGTTCGAGAGGAGCCACGTGGTCGGCCGGGGGTTGAGCGGTAGTGGAGTCGCTGGAGGACATGGCGACTGAGGAGGAACAGACAGCAGGGCTCGGAGAGAACAAACCGCGCAGCAAGTAGTGGGTGAAAGGAGGTCGCGGCGGACTGGAGGTCGCGACGAACTGAGTGAGGCCGCGGCGAACAGGAGCAGTCCGCGAAAGGAGGTCGCGGCGAGTTGGAAGAGGGCGCAGCGGTGTGGAGCAGATCGCAGCGGTTTAGAGCAGAGCTGGAGCAGGTCGCTGAAAAAAAACACCGTGGCGGACTGAAGAAGAGATCGCGAGAAAGAAGCCACACAGCAAGAGGAGCGCACAGTGGACACAAGGATAGCCCGCAGCGGACTGGAGCAGTCCGCAAGAGACTGCGGATAGAGAGTCCGCGAGCACAGAGGCGCGAGCGGACAGAAATGGAGCGGGCTAAAGGGAGCAGTCCGCGAGCAAAGAGGCTCGAGCGGACACAAACAGAGAGTGCAGCGGACAGGAAGGATCGTCCGGAGCGGATAGAGAGAGGTGGGCCCCACGAGTCAGAGCAGAAGATGGCTATAAGAAGCCTGAGGAGGGTGGAACCACGGAGGGAGAGAAGAAAGGCGGAAGCAGAAGGGCAGTCCGCACGAGACCGGAGCGGACAGGAAGGCAGTCCGCAGGGTAGCCGAGCGGACAGATGCAGAGGGGCAGTCCGCAGAGAGGCGGATGCAGAAGGGCAGTCCGCAGAGAGGCAGATGCAGAAGAGCAGTCCGCAGAGAGGCGGATGCAGAAGGGCAGTCCGCAGGAGACCGGGCGGACAAAAAAAAAGGCAGGTCGCAGCTAGAAGTAACCTGGCTCTGATACCATGTTGATAGTGTCCAAAGCTTGTATGCATTATTCAAGTATCTAAATACAAGGAGAGAATACAAATATATAGGAGAGAAGAGAGAAGAATAAATCTTATACATGATGTGGGACTAAAGAAGGAGGAGAAAATAAAGTGGGCCATCAAATGGGCCTTTTACATGGGCTTTTATAATAGTAATAATACAAAATATCCATACAATGTGAATAAATGAACACTAAAAAGTAAAATCTCACCAAGTAATGGATGCCTGTGGAGGTGGTGGCTGTCCGGAAATGAGAATACTGCTGTGTGGAGAGTTTTGAAGAGGGGTGGTGGCTGTTTGGTGGACTGGGAGGGCTGTTGGAGGCGGGGAAAATGCATGTATGGTGTTGGGGAAGCGCTAGAGTGATATATGGAGGAGTATTGCTGTGGAAATGGGGAGGGCTGGAGAGACTACAGGAAGGTGATTGAGAGTTGATTTAGCAGTGGAAAGGGGCTGGACAGCAGGGCATAATAATGGGGTAGTGCTAAATGGTGTGATTTTGGAGTGGGGTGGGTCTGGAATACTGAAATATTGAAACATAACCCTAAACCCTAAACCCCTAGTAGAGTTGGATTGTTTGCGGGAGGGGTGTGAGAAGGTTTATTTTGGATTGTAGATGTGCGTTGAAGACAAGGATATACAGTGGGGTGGAATGGGAGATGCAGATCTGAGGTGGAGAGTGGCCGAATACCTGGTAGGGGACGGTAGGAGGCGACAAAAAAGATGTTGGGGCTTGGGAAGTTGGCTGTATGCTGGGGAAGGTAGGGGAGGAAGGAGGCTGTGTTAGGAAGAGGCGTCAACAATAAGAGAAGCAGCGGGAGGCGGTGTTGGCTGCTGGAACAAACGAGGACGGCGGCGGAAGGGGGCGTTGCACTCCCTTGAGAAAGAGATCACGACGTCGCATCGTGGGAAGCTTCGGCGTCGCACCGAAGAGATGACCGTGCGGTCTTTGTTTTCCAAAACTGTAAATCAACGATCCTTATTTCTTGTGGCTGCTTGGGAATATAAGAGGTAAGTTATGTTAATAATATCAAACGACCACGATCGTTTGATGAATAATTTAACATAACTCGCAAAATACAAATCAAAAACTTAAAATAAAATACCCACTTGTGAAATATCGCGCCGAACGCGGTAGCGGTCTCCGTTTGTCCATCCGACGATCTAAAAGTTCTCGATCTCCATCAATCTCCCTGGCTTAGAAACATTCATCTCCGGTGAATGGAGGCTATACGCTCCCAAAGTAAGCCAGAGGAAGACTCTCTATCACTCCAGGTAGGAAGTGTCTTTGCATAAGGTTATCATATTGCTGAAGTAGCCGTGACTCCTATGTATTAAACAAGCTGCCGCAAGGGTGAAGGGTAGGGATGTAATGGTAATGAGTTGAGCTATAGTGGAGGTCAGGGGTATATGAGAGGCTATAATGATGGTGGAAACTGAAACTAGAAGGGAAGGCTAAAGGCCCCAAAGTAGGTGGCTCCACGCCTATAGTCAAATTCTCAGCATTGAGAACTGGATGAACACCCGTATTTCTAGTAATATTAAGCTCAAAATTTTTGACTCAGACTCCCTCATGACAGTATATGAACCTATTCGCCTAACTTTTAAATTCATAGTTGTCCCCAATGAGAACCTCTCAAATAATATGCAAATTATCAGCTAACCATCTTCTTTGAATATTCATTTTCTCATGTACTTATCGACGCAAGTTTTAAAATGTTCATTGTTTAATATAACTTTACGTCGGAATATGACATGCAAACAATGCAGCAGATGCAAATGCAAAATGACAAACTCAGCAGACTTATTAAATGCAAATTTTACGGGGCAGTTGGAGTTCCTAGAAATAGGTGGTTTATATGGCGGTTTCTTGGGTGGGGTGTAGAAACCAAGGTTACAGATGTCGGATGTCGGGTTCATGTTGGTTTGAGTTTGAAATGTCGTATGTCGAATTGTGGGGGATATATCGTGGATATTTTACAATGTCGGATTTTAATATTTAAATAAATTTATTTATATATATAAACATTGTTTGTAAATATGTGCAGTTACATACACAGTGTATTTTTATAAATTACATAATAAACATATATACACATGTTGTATGTTTACAAATTATATAATATACATATATACACTTAACGTATGTTTATAAAATACACAAAAAGAAGCATTGACAAAAAAGAAGACAAATCTTGGCTCAGAGAGATGCACAAAATGTTTGCACAAAACAAAATATTACCGCTCAAATGCTTAAAAGTAATAAATATATATATTTAGTACTCGTCATATATCTCCGCGAGATATTTCCCGATATATCTGAGCTCGAAGACTGATATATGAAGGATATTTTCAAAAATGACATTTTTGCTTAAAATGTCGATGTCATTGCGTTTTCCCCAAAACTTTTATGTCGGTCGACATGTCAGACATGTTGTACGACATCTACAACACTGGTAGAAACAATCGTCGAGTGTATGGTAAACACCTAGATACCTAATAGAGAGACATCAAGAGTGAGATATAATATCGTGGAATGACAAATATCTCTCGAGAGGCGTGAATCATCAGGGAGCTCCCCAGATGGTCGATAAAAAATTTCAATATGGATGGAATCTTCCGGAGTGCCGAAGATAATGACCTAATGATGTAAATCAGGTGGCTCACCTGGTGGTACATATGTAAGTTCATCGTGAATGTGATGATCTAAACGGACGCGTGAGATAAGGACACAAGGGTGTAATATCGGGGTCAGTTGTACGTATCCTAAAAGAAAGAACTCCTCAAGTGTCCCTCTAAAAGTCTCAACGGGAGGCTCATCAAGGTGTTTACTCATAGCAGGGCGATCTTTGAGATGCATGTCATCGATAATAGTAGTGTCCTCATCCTCGAGAGGGGAAGAGACAACTACTACAAGGTCGAAACTATGCTCTCGACCCTCACACGAGATATGACTCGCCACGACAATATAGGGAGGCTCAGGTGAACATGCATGTAAGGACGAGTCAATGATCAGAGGAAGGGTAGGGCAGGAACACATTACGATAGGTGCACTAAGTCGATCGGGCTCGCTTTCCGTAGGGGTCATAGGGGATGTGTCAAAGTCAAAGGATGGCTCACTTATCAGACATCATATCTTACTAGGATGAGATAAATCAGTCTCACGCACCACTTTTATCGTGTCTGACGGGCCAAGAGTGACCAAAGTGGTAGCTTCAAAATGGAAGGGACTCATACCGGTGAGGTCAAGGTGTGATATGTCAATTTCGCAGGTATCTCAGATCGCAGCCCCGACTGAAATCAGGCAGCGGTCATAGCCGGCTCCTCTCGAATCTCGCTCCTCACTCCTAACTCATCAAACTGATCCTTATATTTAGTGACAGAAGCAGATCCTTGCTGAAAAGAGAATAAATGCTCGAGTAGGCAACTCTGATAGGAAGTAAATAAATACCTCTGACATAAAATATGCTTCATATCCACCAAACTAGTGATGCAGTGAAGACGTTCTTGCTCATGGGTTCTCTCAATGCTAAGCTAATATTCCCTCGCATGATCTAGCAATATAAGTTTCACAAATTTTATGTGGTGCTCATCGAATAGCTTAAAATGATCGAGCTAATATTTCATGTCCATGGACCAATAAGTAAAGGACTAGGGGCTCGATGAGCCGTTAAAATAAAGGTCAACAGTACGAAACTGACACTCGAGATCTCTCTCAAAACGACGATTCTCACCATAATCATCTTTTAGGTAATCGAGTCGTGTTGAAGGATTAACACGATCCACTCATGTGCAGAGATATGAACGACGACAATCATCATACCAATCGTCTCTAGCATAGTGGCATCGTGTTGGTGGATCAACACGATCTCTGGATGTGGAGTGCCGCGATCGCGAATAATCATCGTAGTAACGCGAGGCTCTCTCTGAAGAGGCTTTATGGGGTCGAGCGTAGACTGATGCTGGCTCCTCAAATTGAGGATCAATGTTGTGATGACCACTATAATAAGACATTGTGGCATAACATATAGTCCCGCATATTTTAAAGTAAGTTCTAACCTGGCTTTGATACCAAACCCGACGCAAGGTAGGCCGTTTGATTCGAGTCTGCCGACGCAATGCAATCCTACGTGAATGTTACAAGACAGACTTAATGACCTCAACCCAAAATGCAACACACATAAGCATGTGATGAATGTAATCGACTGGCGACTAACCTTAAATTGAAAATGCAAGTGAATACAAGCACACAACCCAATGAGCCAACAAAGGATAACCCTAATGTGATGAACATGCAATGACTCACTCATGCAAGTATTTTCCGACGCACAATTTATTAAACAAATTAATATTAAAAATCTCATGCAAGCATCACAAGTGATTACAAATATTGCAATAAAAGTAAGCAGACAACAAGACAAGTTAATTGAGAGTGCACTGAAATTAAAATTCAAAACGAATACTTTTTGCACGTCAATAAAGAGATACGGAAGTCAAATCAATTCAAGCCAAGTATTACTAATAATACAAATTATCCATTCAATGCGAAGAAATAAACACTAGAAAGTAAAATCTCACCAAGTAATGGATGCCGGTGGAGGCGGTGGCTGTCTGGAAATGAGAATACTGCTGCGTGGAGGGTTTCAGAGAGGGGAGGTGGTGGTTTGGTGGTCTGGGAGGGTTGGAGGTGGGGAAAATGCACGTTTGGTGTTGCGGAAGCGCTGGAGTGGCTATATAGATGAGGCTATATAGATGAGTATTGCCGTGGAAATGGAGGAGGGCTGGAGAGACTACAGGAAGGTGATTGTGACTGAATTTAGCAGTGGAAAGGGTCTGGACAGCAAGGCATAACAACGGAGTAGTACTAAATGGTGTGGTTTTGGAGTGGGGAGGGTCTGGAATGCTGAAATCGGAGAAGAGTTGGGTCGGGCTGCTGTGGGAGCGGTGTTGGAAGGTGTATTTTGAGTGTAGATGTGCGGGAAGGCAAGGATATGCAGTGGGGTGGAAGGGGAGATGCGGATCTGAGGTGGAGAGCGGCGAAATACCTGGTAGGGGACGGTAGGAGGCGGCAGGAGGGCAGCTGGTGCTTGGGAAGATGGCTGTATGCAGGGGAAGGGAGGGGAGGCCGGCGGCTGTGTGGGGAAGAGGCAGGCGGCGGTGTTGGCTGCTTGAACAGACGAGGATGGCGGCGGAAGGGGGCGTCGCACCCCCTCAAGAAAGAGACCACGACGTCACACCGCGGGGAAGCTTTGGCGTCGCACCGAAGAGATGACTGCGCGGTCTTTTTTTTTCCAAAATTGTAAATCAGCGATCCCTATCTCGCGCTGCTGTTGGGGAATATAAAGGGGGGAAGTTAGATTAATAATATCCAACAACTACGATCGTCCGATGGATATTTTAACATAACTCCCAAAATACAAATAAGAAAAATAAAATAAAATACAAAAAATGTGAAAAATCGCGACGAACGCGATGACGGTCTCCGATCGTCCATCCGACAATCCAAAAGTCCTATATCTCCATCATAAAGCTTTTCTGTTTCTAATTAATTATAGTAAATAAATTGTTTTTTGTTTCTAATGAATTATAGAAATTAATAAATGCCTGTCTAGATGACCTTACAATTTAGTGAATATGTTCCAAATATCGTGAAACCTCTTAAACAATTTTAGCATTCATATATACACATGTTTCGCATATTCTATAATCTATCAGACTAAATGCGGTGTAATGCGATTTCCTAAGAGCACATCACATCGCAGTGGCATGGCCACATGTGTAAGAGATGCCTGGATGGTATGAGTAAGTTTCTAAGATTTTTAGGTTTTAGCAATGCGTGAGTACCTAATGGAACACTAATAATGCTTGAATCAATAATAGAAGAATTTCACGGTTAGTGAGCCAAATACTTCAATCAATTTAAAGTTTGTATATAAATCCTAAGTACATTTAAGTAGCAAAAATGTGCTAATGCTCAAGGGATCACTCTTATTTATGTTCTAGTGAAAATTATATTTGTGGTCTTGATCATCAAACTCATTGGTACTGTGTAGGTTTGTTTCATTTAATTTAACCAACAACGCTCAAGAAAATGTAGTTGCTCAACTTAATGAGCTTTTGGGGTTGGCAATCTCACCATTTTAATTATCATAGAAATATGATGGTTTGAGGTAAAATTCCTTAGAAGAATTCTAGACCTCATTGAAATGCATGCATCATTAAATTAAATTCATAAACAAGCTTAACATTTATTCAAAAAGTTGTTCGATAAAAATGCCCATGAGTATCCATTAGTCACATGCATAAAAGCACCTTTAAAATATCCATTATACAGTCAAAAAAGTTCATCATAGGATAAGAAACAAATCTGCTTCAAATAAGATAAACTTATCAATCATCAATTAGGTTCTCCTCAAACAAGTTTTCCTTCTTTCTTTGGTCAGATAAAATGGAGAATTACCACAGGCAATTTGTCATTTAGATCCTCATGAAGAAACTGATCCTCATGAAGAAACTGATCGAAGCAACCATGCATTTGATCTTCAAATTAGTGAGAGAATCACAACATTTCATTAAGCCTAGAGGTGATATCAGTTGAATATACGCGTTGCATGCTGTTTTAATTCAAGTTTTGATATGTCACATGAATGTTGTCATATATATGTATGCTTGGCCCGATTTAGGGCAACATATTAATTTCCTCTTTTCAACTTGGTATCAGAGCCAAGGGAATACCGCCGCTCTCCTGATCCCATTAGACCTAGCCTGTTCGCCTTCAGCGCGCTGACAAGACCGCTCCCGCTCGCCCGCGTTCGCCTTTAGCACGCCGCCTCCCGCCTCCCAGCGTATCGCCTCTAGTCACGTCTACCTCCCGCCCACGCGTTTCTCCCGCCTGACCGCGCATCTCCCTCCCGACCACGTGTTTCTCTCCAGCGCGTTTCTTCCACCCGGTTCCTCCTAGCGCCGCTCCTCTTCTCTCTTTAGCGGCTCTCTCCGCCCGATTTTCCGGGCGGCCCCTTTGTCTCCGGCCGTTTTGTCCTCCATGGGGGTTGTCAGAGACATTGCGGTCACATCCTCCGGTGTCCTCTCCAACGACGCAATCTATGGACACTCATAAGATGTGGTTTCTTCAAAGTTGAGATCTTTGTCTTGCTAATTTTCATCCTCTGGCCTGTTATCGATGGATGTTTCTTCCGAAATCTCATCGTCTCCTCAAACTGGTGTTCTCCACTGCCCCTCTTCAGATTCTCCTCGGAGCCACGACCAAACTGGCTCTTTGAAGATCATTACCGTTGCCTTGGATGTCACAAATTATCTGGAATGGTCCTGGGCCGCGCAACATGCTATTCGAAGTCATCAGCTATGCGGGCATTTTGCTGGTACCATTGTTGAGCCACCACATACCGATCCCTCATGGAAAAAATGGGATGCAGACAATTCCTTGGTTGTCTCGTGGTTACTTCACTTTATGTCCCCTCAGGTGTACAACATCTACATGCTTCTGGATTCGGCTTTTGACATTTGGAGAAGGGCCCGTGACACCTATTCTCAGGCAGACATTTCGATGCAGATTTATGAGCTCACTGGCCGTGTTTTGAAGCTGAAGCAGGGCACCATGACCGTTTTTGCCTATTACTCTGAGTTCGAATGCCTGTATCAAGAACTGGATTACTTCATCACATTTACCGTTTTTTGCACTGCCGATGCACAGTCTCTTCAGAAGGATAAAGATTGCTTTTGGGTTCATGTCTTTCTTATGAGACTCAATATGGAATTTGATGCTGTTTGCCTGCATTTCCTCCACTGTGAGCCTCTTCTCTCTCTCAGGGAAGCATTCTGTATGCTCCTCAGTGATGAGAATCGTCGCCGCACACTTGGTTCCTGTACTGACCACTTTGCTCCGGCTGTGATTACTCGAGGACCTCCACCTCTATGCAGCCAATGTGGGAAGAAGGGATATACTAAGGACGCCTGCTTTCATCTTCATCCTCACCTTGCTCCCTCTGGCCGGGGTTCTGGTGCTCGAGGGAGAGGTGGTCACCGTGGTGGGGGTCGTCAAGATGGTGCCCGTACTTAGTATTCTGCGCATTCCACTGAGGTTTATGAGGATAAATCTGGGGGCCTTTCTGCTATGGAGTAAGAGGGCTTTCGCCGTATGTTGCGCTCTCAGTCTGAACCTCCCTCTAATTCCACTACTGCGTTTGATACTTCATGTATCTCCAGTGCTCATGCTGTACTTCTTCCCCTTTCGAGTGGATCATCGACTCAGGTGCGACGGATCACATGACCGGCTCTGTCTCAGGTTTTACCTCCTATATTCCTCTCTCTGGCCATGATAAGGTCATTGCTGCTAATAGTTCCCTTTCTTCTATTGCGGGCAAAGGCAGTGTTGCGTGTTCTACTGATCTCTCTCTCTCTACGTTTTTACATGTCCCTTTCATTCCCTCAAAATCGTCTTTCCATAAGCCACTTAACTGCTTCTTTAAATTGCTCCGTAATTTTTTTCCTGATGTTCGTGTGTTTCAGGATCTGTATACGAAGCGGATGCTTGACAGTGGTAGGAATGTTGTCGGGCTGTACTTCCTGAACCAATCGTCTTCTCCCCGTGCTCTTTCCACCACCAGGGCTCCGACTCTTCAAGACATCCGACACTGGCATCTGCGCCTTGGCCATCCTTCTGCCCTCTATCTTACAAAACTATTTTATGCTTCTAGTAGTTTAATTAAATTGTTTTCTTGTGACACTTGTGAACGCTCAAAACATGTTCGTCAGAGTATCAGTTATGTTTCTTTTCCTAGTTCGTGCCCTTTTGATGTTATACATTTTGATGTCTGGGATCCCTCCCCTGTGGTATCTTTTTCTGACTATAAATGGTTTGTTACATTTATTTGATGCAACCCATAGTGCATCTTTTTATTTTTATTTATTGTACCAGTATTTTTTCTCTTGTCGCGCATGTCTTCGCGCTTATTTGAGATATTATGTTCTGTCGCGCACATTATTAGCGCTCTGGATGTTATTTTGTAATGCGTGCACTACTTGCACAAGTTTTGGTTTGGCTCGTTGGTGTGACCGGCCAACGAGACCCTAAATATATAGGTCCGATAATTTAGGCGATAGATTAGTTTAGGGCAAGCTCGAAATACTTAATTATTTTACTAATTGGCACATATGCCCTCGACTGACCCCGCCTTAAAGCCCCTCCACTTTGTCTTCAAAGCCTTCATATTTTGATCTACCATTTTAAAATATATCCTGAATGTTTGCCAATAGCCATATGAACCCTAATTATTCCCTATATAAATTAAACCTCCCCAATGTTAGCAACGGCTGGAATAGAACTGAACGAACCAATTTTTGATTTCATTGGGTTCACTTCTAGCGCCGCAAAGCCGCGAGTCTTCCTTCTCCCTGCTCGACGAAGCCCTACGCTGTTGTCTCCTTCCCGTCCAGCGCCGGTGAGCGCTCCAGCTTCCCTTCCGAGCTCCGGCAACCCCTGATACGCCGTCTCCGGCCATTGTCGAAGACCTCCTCGGCCCGCCCCGACCTCCTTCTTCCCCGTCGACTTCTTGCAACTGCGACGCAACGTCCAGGGTCCCCTTCATCGACGACGCCACCTTCGAAGCCATTCCCAGCCACCGACGAGCTCGCCTGAGCATACCTAGGCTCCGGCGACACCTCCTGCTCCGTCCTCCACCCGATCCAATGAGCCCGGTGCTCTCCTTCCTCCCATTCGCTGGCCGCTGCCACTCCAGCCCTCATCACTGTCTGACATTCCTAATTTCGGCTTCTTCCAGATAGGCCGATCCAGATCCTCACCTTCCAGAAAGCCCTGAAGCAGTCGCCACTTCTTCGATCCCCGCCGGTATACCTTTCCTGACCAAACTTCATTTCCTGCAGTTATATTTTGTGCTTACACATTTAGATTGATAGTTAATTATCAAGAGCTTGCCCTCCTTTTCTTAATCTCCTCATTACCGTCATTTATTTTCATATCCGTGTTGCCACCAATTAATCCTTGTGCTTGTGGAATGGAGATTCATGACGCTAATACGTTTGTGCGGTAGTCTTGCGTTCGCGAGCGCCGCCTCGACTGTTTAGTTCGTTAGAAACAACTCGCGAATGCCTCCCGCGCCACAAATATTTTGAAAGATCGCATTTATTATTTTGAAACCCACAACCCTAGGTTTAGGATCACATCATTATTGATTGTCATTCTCGTACTACTTGGCTTTATTTATTAAAAAAAGAGTGATGTGTTTTCTTGCTTTCAGTTCTTTCATCGCATGATTGTGAATCAATTCAACAACACCATTCGTGTGCTCCGTAGTGATAATGGGGGGGGGGGAGGGAAATATGATGATTGGGGAGCGTTTGGTTCCTACCTTACCGAACATGGAATCATCCACCAAACTACATGCGTACACACTTCCACTCAAAATGGTGTAGCCGAACGAAAGGATATGCACTTACTGGAGGTTGTTCGATGCTTATTAATTGCAATGAATCTTCCTAAGTTCTATTGGGGAGATGCGGTTCTTAGTGCCGCTCATCTCATTAATCGTCTTCCGTCTCGCTCCATTTTCTACGAGCGCCTCTATCCCGTTTAGCCAAGAACCACATAGTCCACACCTCTAACATTGCTCCTCACATCTTTTGCTTTGTCTGCTTTGTTCATGTACATACCCCGCATCGCGATAAACTAGATGCTCGCTCTCTCCGATGTGTTTTTGTTGGATACTCTCCTACCACCAATGGGTATAAGTGCTATCACCCCCCAGTACGTCTCTATTATTGTATTGTTGATGTTACATTTCGTGAGGGGGAATCGTACTTTGGTCTACGTCAGGGGGAGACGAGTTGTAACCAAGGTTTTAAGAACCGGACCGGAGAATGAACCGGTGGGACCAAAGGTTCAAGGTCCAACCGGTTGGACCGGTCGGACCAGAATTGAACCGTGATACTAGATAATAACATATTACATATCATAAATCATAAGTTCATATCATATTATATATCATGAAAATATCAAATTTAGCTCAAATGTAACCAAATATAATCATTTTATTAAAGAAAAAAATAATTTTAAATAAATAGTTATATATAGTAAGATATGTGTGTTTATAATGTAAATATCTATTTCAACACTATGTATATATACAAATATATTTTTTTAAAAAAATTGTATAAATATATAATATATATTATATATTACGTTGTAAGTGGAGGCGATTTGTAGGATACGGTTTGTACGGTGTAAAAATTGAATATATAATTTTTTCAATGATATATAAATTTATTATGTTACATTAATATTAAACTGTATTTCAAAAAATAAATTTGTATAAAAAATTGATTATTTCTTATGAAATATAAAGTGGGCATAAACATTGCCCATTATTATTCGTAAATAGTTATATATATATATAATAGTCTGAATATTTATAACAAGTGCCGCTTGCCATGACGGTTAGCATGTTTACTCTTCTTACAAAGACCCTGGGTTCGATCCCCAACGCCAGATTTTTTTTTCCTGAAGTTTATTAAAATATTCATATACCTGTGTAGTTGGCCCGCCCGGTTGCCTAAAAATCGGACCGATTTCCGGTTAACCGGTCAAACCGCCCGGTTAACCGGTTCTTGGCCGGTTTTCGGTGGAGCCGATTTTCAGTACCTGACCGGACCGCCCGGTGAACCGGTCCGCGGTCTGACCGGTTGAACCGGCCGGTCCGGTCCGGTTTTTAAAACATTGGTTGTAACAATGACAGGGCCATCGACTCTCCTCTTCCGATTTTTCTCTCCTCATATTCCCTTTACTCCTATTCCTAGTACTGATTTTGGTCCTACCACATCCATTCCACCTATATTATATACATACTCTCGCTGTCCTCAAGAACTATTGAGCAAGTGCAGACCGTGGACATTCTATCGGTGCCTGTCTCCGCTCCAGATTCCGATGATGATCTCCATGTTCCCCTTGCTCGTCTTAAAGGTAAAACTGGTGGCACCAAACACCCCATTGCTAACTACATCTCTTACACATTTCTGTCAAAGTCACCAAACTTTTATCTCATCTTTTTCCTCTATTGTGGTTCCTAAGATCTGACAGAAGGCTGTTCAGATACCTAAGTGGAAACATGCTATGAAAGAAGAGATGTGTGCCTTGGAAAAAATGAAACTTGACGACTTACTCGTCTTCCTCATGGGAATCGAACGGTTGGATCACTCTATATCTTCTCTGTGAAGCAAAACCAAGATGGGGTGGTGGAGCGGTATAAAGCTCGCCTGGTCGCTCAAGGGTATACCCAGACCCAAGGAATTGACTAACAAGAAACCTTTGCCCCTGTTGCAAAGATGAATTCTATTCAGGTGATCCATTCTTGTGTTGCTTGTCATGGGTGGGAGTTACAACAACTTGATGTAAAAAATGCATTCATGCATGGTGATCTGGAAGAAGTATACATGACTATCCCTCCCGGATTTACTAAAGAAGAGTCTAATGGAAAGGTCCGTTGTCTGCAGAAATCCTTATATGTCCTGAAGCAGTTCCCTAGAACGTCGTTTGTCGGTTTAACAAGACCATGATTCGACTAGGTTATACTCAAGGACAGACTGATCATACTATCTTCATCAAGAGGAGAGTAGCTCAAGTATCGATTCTGATTGTGTATGTGGATGATATCATCATTACAGGAGATGATCTTGAGGGGATCAGACATTTGAAAGATCAGTTGAGCAAAGAATTTGAAGTCAAGGATTTGGGGAAGCTGAAATACTTCTTGGGAATTGAAGTTTTGAGGTCTCGGCGGGGATCTTCATCTCATAGAGAAAGTATACAATTGATCTGCTGGAGGAAACTGGGATGCTTGGGTGTGCTCCCGTGGATACACCTATTGAGGCGAATCACAAGATTGATGCTGATATTAGTTGTGAGAAAATGGATGCTTATAGGTACCAATGATTGGTTGGGAAACTCATATATTTATCTCATACTCGCCCTGACATTACGTACTCCGTGGGTGTCTTAAGTAGATTCATGCACTCTCCCACAATTCGCCATCAGCAGACAGCGCATCGGGTATTGAGATACCTCAAGAAGTCTCCTGGTCGTGGTATTATATTTTCTGCAAGTCAACTTTTGGAGATTGAAGTGTTTACAGATGCCGATTGAGTCGGTAGTCAAGACAATAAAAAGTCAACTATCGGGTATTGCTCATTTGTGGGCGATAACCATGTTTCATGGAAGAGCAAGAAACAGAATGTTGTAGCTCTCTCAAGTGCTGAAGCAGAATATATGGCTATTACACAAGGAGTTTGTGAGAGATTGTGGTTAAAGACAATCCTCCAAGATATGAGTCTCCAGGTGAACAGACCAGTTAGTATCTACTGCGACAACAAAATGACCATCAATATTGCACACAATCCGGCTCAACATGATAGGACGAAGTATGTTGAAGTTGATAGACATTTCATCAAAGATCACCTAGACAAGAGAAATATATGTACTCCGTTCGTGAACTCACATGACCAACTAGCCGACGTCTTCACCAAGGGATTGAGCAGTGACAACTTTTTGAACAATACAATTGGGAATGATCGATATATATTCTTAACTTGAGGAGGGGGGGGGGGAGTTGAATATACGCGTTGCACGCGGTTTTAATTTAAGTTTTAATTTTTCCCGCTTCCTATTTCACGTGATATGTCACGTGAATGTTGTCATATATATATGTATGCTTGGCCCGGTTTAGGGCAGCAGATTAATTTCCTCCTTTCAACATTTCTACTAGGTTCTGAAATTGAGTGAACCTAAGAAATGTTTTTGCTGAGTTACCTAGCATTGTTATTCAAAGCTGGGATTTGCTGCACCATTTGATCTTTCATTGCCATGATGAGGAGGAACAGTCTCTTCCCTGTTCTTAGGGTGCTCTTTTGCTTCTCTCTCTTTCTTGAGGAATGGGATGGTTAGAATTACTAATGGGACTAAGCTTCCTGCTATGGTGTATGGACCAGGTGATCATGGCACGATGTTACGGACCCATGCTGGGGCGTAACCTACCATCACCGCCACGGGATGACACAGACTAGAAAAAGTGCATTCTATAGCTGCCGCAGTTTTATTTCTATGTTTTGCATTTTTTATTTTTTACTTATAATGTAATCTCTATATGTAATTTTCTGTCCTTCCTACTTAAGGGAAGGAAATGGGCAGCACTAAGGAGGCAAGAATTAATTCAATGTTTCTTTCTCTCTCTAATTCTCCTTTTCTCTAGCTCTCTTATTTACTTACTCTAACCGCAACCATGTCAGCTGCACGTCTCCTCCACGCCGTCGTTGATTTGCTCCCAACACACTCATCGGTTCCTCCTCGATTGTCGATTATAGGTTCTTAAGGGTCTATAAAGGGAAAATTCAATCTCCTCCAAGACTTACACATCGCTCAGCCACGAACGAGATCCCCTTTGTGGGCTTCTAACATCTTGATATCAGATTCACTGACCATGTCCGCGGATTCCTCACAACCTTTGCTTCCTGCATCTGCCTAGTCCATGAGTCTCTTGCCCGCAAGTGCCCTTCCACAGCCAATCGAGACGTCAGTCGGACGTGCGGATCCTGCAGCAGCCGATTGACGCATTCAATCTCGAGTTTCCTCCACTCAGCCGAGCTTCATCTGGCCTCCTCATGAGGGCGGACTCTACCCTCCTTCCAAGTAGTTCGAGATTCCTCCCTACTCCCCACATCGCTTATTCCTTTCCAGCTTCTTTTCCAATGGAAGACACTCACGTCTCCGCAGCCCAAGTGGTGGAGATGTTCGATAAACTGATGACTAAACATTTGAATGCCCTAGTGGCACTCACAACACACATCGACTGCGACACATATCTCCGCCGCCGCTGCAAGTCCCTTCGGACGCCTCTCATGATGGGGCACCAGAACCCCACTAACCGACATGTCATCCTCACCGTTCCGATGGTAGAGGTTTTCTCCGTTACGTCAAAATGGACTTTTCGACCTTCAATGATCGCAAAGATCCATTGACATGGATAATACGTTGTGAGAAGTTTATTGTGAACCAACGAACACCATGAGAAGAATGGATCAATGCTGCCTCATTTCATTTAGGGTCTGTTTGGCTAAGCTGTGGCTGTGCAGGAAGCAGTGGTGAGAAACAGTGGTGCAGGAATCAGCTGTTTTGCAGTGGTGGAAAAATTTATGAAACTGTTTGGAAAACTGTATTTGCAGTGCTGTGTGAAACAGTTGTGCAGAATTAAACAAAGATAATAATAATTAAACAACCCGTAAAATTTACGAAATCTTAAAATAAATAAACAATTTGCTCGACATTAATTTTCTTTAATTATAAAAATAAATATATAAAAAGCTCGCGAGCCGGCTCGCGAGCTCATGAACAAGACAAGATGAGTTCGAGCTCGACTCGTAATCGAGCTCGACTCGTAATCGAGCTCATCGAGCTCAAGCACCACATGCTCGAGCTCGAGCTTTTTTCGAGCCGACTCAACTCAACTTGCACCCCTAGTCTCGAGTGACCCGTAATAAATATTATTAAACATTTACGAGCTACTCGATTCGCTCAAGACGCACGTATTTTTTTATTCTTTCCTTTAAAAAAAAATGTAAAAATAAAAAGCTCAGGAGCCGGCTCGTGAGTTCATGAACAAGACAAGATGAGTTCGAGCTCGGCTCGTAATCGAGCTCGACTCGTAATCAAGCTCGACTCGTAATTATAAATTTATGTATATAAATATTAATTATGCAATTATAAATATATATATATATATTATATAATAATTATTTTCTATATATTTAATATTTAATATTTTATTAATTATAAAATTTTTTATAATTAATATTTTATAAAATATAATATTTAATATTATATAAAATTAATATTATATAATATATTTTAAAAAAAACAGCGTTGCAGCCCTGTTTTCAGGGCTGCAGCGCAGTCCCTGCCGCGGGTGCCCACCCGCGGCAGGTAATGGCGGTGGCAAGGCTGCCACTGCCTTGCCACCGCCCGTCCGGTTTTTTTGTTTGGCGGAGCGGCACGGAAATCGGCGGCATGCCGCTGCTGTGCCGCTCTGCCAAACAGACCCTTAATTGGTTCCACCCAGCTATGGTACTCACGTGATTGCTTGGTGCGCTACAAGGGACGAGTGTATTTTCTTCCTTCCTCTCTCCCGTTCACCGAGATTGTGGCTGACACCCCCGCTGTTCGGTATTGTATTCACAATAACCCTGATTTGAAGAAAGATCCCACTAAGCTAAGATGAATTGAGTTGTATTTGATGCTGCATGTTTAATTATGTACTTGCAGGAGTACGTTGTTAAGTACACCAATGTCAGATTACAGTGGGTCAGTAAACACAAGACTATACAATGTAATCCTTCATTGTGTAGGCCAGCGTGTTGAATCACGTATAATCTCTCTATTATGGTATACTTCCATTCCCTAATAACAACATAAGGATCAAGGAAGGTCAAGAGGCTGGAATCAGAAGAACAGAAATTTTACCCAAGTAAAATTCGTCGAGTATCGTAAAGGATATTCGTCGAATTCGTCGAGTATAGTCATCGATACTCGCCGAATTCGTCGTATATACTTACTGGCACTCGTAGAAGTCATCATTTGTACTTGGGGTAAAATCTCTGGATGTTGAAAAATCAGTCAAGTAAAGTTCGTCGAGTATCCCCGTGTATACATGTCGAATTCGTCGAATATATCTAACGATACTCGCCGAATTCGTCGAATATACATGTCGATACACGCTGAATTCGTCGAGTCATTTCTACTTTACTTCTCTGGATTTTTCTAAGTCAGATTCGTCGATTATCACTTGGCTAGGAGTCGAATGCGTCGCGTATACTTGACGATACTCGTTGAGTATACTAGCCGATACTCGTCGAATTCGTCGAGTATGTTTTCTGCCTGGGGTCGAGTGACAAGTTGGAACAAGTTAAATTTCTCCAAGTACTATTCGTCGAGAATCATTGCAGTTCGGCGAGTATACTCAACCATACTCGACGATACTCGATGAAAATGACTTCGGGTATTTTCTTCCGCTTTTTCAAACTCTCGCCTCAGGTTGCACGGAAGCCATGCACAGTTATTTTCGGAGGTCCCGACTTGGAATTTATTTTATAGATGTTGCCAAGGAGGATCTATATATATATTTACAGTGGATTATTTCCTCCACCCTAATCGTGCAAATTGGGCTAATTTCAAATCAAGAAAGCTTCCAATTGAAGAATTTCCGTCGGCCTCCTATACGACTCGCGACTTCCGCTCGGCCGACGATAACACGAGACGGTTCGATCGTTCTCAAGCAAATCGACTGGATCTTTGTTCTCCAAAGTTTCTCATTCTCTCCGATCTAGTCGATTCGTGATCAAAGTTTTCAAAGCCTTCGGATTTCCCGTGTTCCCCAAGGTTTTCAAGATCAACTTTTCGAAAAACGAAGGACTGAAGACTTTAGATGTGAATAAGATTTATTTGTAATCATTTTGTATAAATCTCTTGTTATATTTGTAGGAGGTTTTCCCTCCGAGTGGTAGATCCGCTTTTGGATCGAGTTGTAGATCCTTCTGTGGATCGAATTGTAGGAGAGGTTGTTCTCCGAGTAGTAGGAGCGTTGTCTCCGAGTTGTAGGAGTTGATGCTCCGCGGTGTAAGATTTGTTGAAATCTGAGAAAGGTGAAGTAGCCGAATCTAGCCCTTCGTGGTAGATAGGCGAGGCGGGACAGTGGACATACCCAACTCGGGGAACCACTATAAATCACCTATTCACCCCCTCTAGGTGATTTAGGTAGAAACTAGATACTTTCAATTGGTATTAGAGAGTCGTTGTTCGGTATAAGGTTAACACCTTGAACAAGATCTCTCATCTAGTTGTCTAAAGATCTCGCTCGGCTGCTATGGACAGAAGCAAGAATATGTCTTCCATGAAGCTACCTGTGTGCACAAAGAAGAACTTTCCCATGTGCAAAGAAAGAGTCATGTTCTTCATGAAAGCAGCTGATCCCAGAATATTTCTGATCGTTGAAGAAGGGCCTCATATTCCTACACAACCGTCTGCTCTAAATCCGACTGTCATGATCCCAAAGAAGATGATGAATCTGACTAAGGATGAATTTGCCTTGGTCTGGTTGGATAAAAAAGCGAATATTATAGCCAGCACAGTGGACGATTCGATGCTCCAAAATTTATTCCACAGTAAATCAGCCAAGGAGATGTGAGATTGTCTAGTTATGCTTATGGAAGAAACCGAAGAAGTTCGAGACGATCACAAATCTTTGCTAAATCAGCAATACGAAACTTTCAAGCAGGGTGCCAATGACACTATTGTTGACAGTTTCAAGAAGTTCTTCAAGATTGTCAACGGGCTCAGGAACTACGGTCGGACCTTCACTAATGGTGAGCTAAACGACAAATTTCTCAGATCTTTGACAAAGAACTGAGATACAAAAGTTGTAGCCATTAGGGAGTTTGGGAAGCTGCTGGAGATTGACCCCCAAAACCTCTTTGAAAAGCTGCTCTCCTAAGAACTTCAGATGAACACCAGAAAGAAGGAGCAAAGCAGCAGGACTTCAAGCAGAGAGAAGTCAGTTGCTTTGAAAGCTGAAGGTTAGAGAAAGTCCAAAGTCGTGCCACCAGTAAGGACACGACCTCCAGATACTCCAGAAGACTCTTAGCCAAGCACGTCAGGATCTGAGCTATCTGATGGAGAGTTCGCACTCATCTCCAAGCAGTTTAAAAGATTGCTCAACAAGAGGAGGCAAATGAAAAATCAATCCCCCTCCTCTGATTTCACAAGATCACGTCGGGAAGGTGATCGTTCCAAGAAGAGCTACAACCGAGAGGACATGTATAAATCTAAACCGAATAAACATTCTTTCTCTGATGTTGTTTGCTACTGTTGTAACAAGGCAGGACACATGATTGCGGAGTGTCCCTATAAGAAGAAGGAAGGTTTTAAGAAAGAAGAGATCCTTCAAGTGTAAAAGGAAGGAAAAGAAAAGCTTCGTCGCCAAGAAGTCCAAGACTCTCAGCGACAGTGACTCGAGTGAGTCAAGTTCAAAAAATGAGGAAGCTTACTTCGGGCTCATGACTCAATCAGATGAGAAATCAGGCGGCTCTTAATACAATGGGAAGGTAAACTTTCACACAATCCTTTTCGAATCAGAAACTTCCACAAATGGTCATGAAGACTATTCTTCTGAAGAAGACGACTCTGACTTGATGGCTCAGCATCAAGAACAAGACTTGGAAGCTTTTGACAAATGCCGCAAGGTAGTCAAGAAGCAATTAAAAGAGATCGCTTCTCTCAAGGCGGTGGAATCAAGCCCGAGGGAGGAAATTGCTAAATTGACTCCTCTCAGAAGTTAAGTTCACTCCTTACAAGAGGAATTGAAATGCTCTGCTGAACTGTTAAGTCAGAAGGTGAAATACCTAGATGAGCTCGAAGAAAATCTCTTGGTGGAAAGGAAGCTGGTGGAAAGCTACTCTAAGCCAAAGACCATTCTTCCCCTCATCGATGAGTTTTCCGCTCCAAAGAAGGGTAGTGGTCTTGGTCACGTAGTGGGAAAATGTAAGGCTGCTAAGAGAGCCAGTACCAAAGAAAAGGGAAGGCACCTTAAAGTCAACCCTCATTTAAGAAGGTTATCTTCCCCACAAATAAGTACGACTTTGAGACGTCCTATGGGCACTTTACTAGGCCTATCTATGTGGAGCCTAAAAAGCACTATCAAGGATGGACCCGTCTCCGAGACTTTGGTGCGAGTGTTTTTAAAGCAACTTATGAAGAGATAATTCTCAAAGAGCACGGTCCCTATGTTCATGGACCAAATTTTAAAAAGACACCAAAAGCCAAACTTATTGTACCCAAGACTAAGGTGACTGAGAAGCCCCATGCATGTTGTAATCAGGAGGCTTCCACCTCCAAGTCGGTAGCCCCTGCTAGACCTCAAATTCAAAAGGTAAAGCAGAAGTGCAAGAGAAGGTACAACTAATTTGATTGTTGGTGTTGTGGCAAAATTGGTCATTTCTGCGTCGATTGTGGATTTAACCCTGCAAATTTTGAAAGTCCACGAGTTAACAATGCGAGACCGACCACTCGCAGCATTAATATTCCTAGTAGTGTTAGGCTAATAAGGAACCAATGACCCAAATTGATTTAGGTTCTTAAGGTAAAATGATTTATGATTGCAGGTATGTCCAAAGGCCAAAAAACTCAAATCAGGTATTTGAACAGTGGATGCTCTTGGCATATGACCGAGACAAGAAGCCTATTGCGAGAATTCACCCCAGTCGAAGACAGACCAAAAGTTATCTTTCGAGGGTCAAACAGGGGAATTACTAAAGACTACAGTATGATTTCCAACGACATAGTCTATTTTACAGACGTGACTTATGTTGAAGGATTACATCATAATCTGTTAAGCATAAGTCAATTATGTGACAAAAGCTATATCGTTGAGTTCTACAAGGACAAGTGTCTGATAAAATCATCTGCAAATATGGAGACGATCTTAACCGACACTCAGAGTAGAAATATTTTATGTTTAAATTTTCTATGTTTAGACAATTCTACACCAGCGTGCTTTTTGACAAAAGATAGTGCATCTCTCTGTGACTAATGACACAAGAGATTAACACATATTAATTTCTGAACAATAAATATGCTATTTTCTCACAACTTAGTGCGTGATGCCCCCAGCTTTAAGTGCCTTAAAGAGAGTTCATGTCACGCATACCAAATGGGTAACTCTTAAGGGCTACCTTTAAGGGGATTTCTGAAAAGGATCCCTCTAGGAGTTTGTATTTACTGCATATGGATTTATTCGGTCCTATGCCAATTCATAGTTTCAGAGGTAAACTCTATACGTTGGTAATTGTTGACGATTACTCTCGTTTTACTTGGGTGTTCTTTTTAAAACACAAGTCAGACACCTTTGAAGCTTTCACTAATTTTATTAGGCAAATTCAGAACGAATTAAACTGCTCAGTTGTCAAAATCAGAAGTGATCACAAAACAAAGTTTGAGTCTGGTGGCATGACAAAATTTTGTGGAAGCCAAGTTATCTTTCATGAGTTTTCCTCCCCGCGTACTCCACAACATAATGGAGTTGCCGAGAGAAGGAATAGAACCCTCATTGAAGCATGTACGACTATGTTGAATGACGCTTCACTACCAGAGTACTTCTGGGTCGAAGCAGTTAACACAGCTTGTCACGTGTAAAACAAAGCACTAATCAACAAAAACCATCGTATGACTCTCTATGAATTATTGAAAGACAGAAAATCGATTGTGTCCTACTTTAAGATCTTTGACAGTAAATGCTTCGTACTTAATAATGAGAAGTCTATCAATGTGGCAAATATTTTGAAGGTATTTTCGTAGGTTATAGCAACCATAGTAAGACTTTAATAAGAAAACCCTAGTGGTTGAAAAGTCTATCAATGTTGTATTTGATGAGACAGACATGCTTCATAGCAACTTGTCTAGTATTGTTAGTGTAGACGCAGGTACCTGATTCAAGGATTTAAGCTTGTCGGAAACAGTCAAGGAAGATGCCCCAAGCTCGGTCAACGTCATCGATCCAAGTATGGTGGATGAAGATCGACTAGATGAAGAACAACCTTAACCTTTAGGAGATGCAATCGATGTGGCAGAGCCTGCTGGTGGGCGAGGATGAAATCTAGCATTCAGACACCTGAGAGATCACCCGGTTGACCAGATTATTGGAGACTTAGACGACGGTGTCAGAACTAGAAGAGGTACTGCTAATGAGATTCTATATCTTAGTTTTCTGTCTCAGGTTGAGCCGAAGAAGTTTGAGGAAGCAAACGGGGATGCCTCTTGGATAATGGCCATGCAAGAGGAGCTCAATTAGTTTGAAAGGTGCAAAGTCTGAGAGTTAGTGCCCAGGCCCAAGGGACAGAATGTGATCGGTACCAAGTGGATCTTTAGAAACAAGCTGGACGAGAATGACGTAATCATAAAGAACAAAGTCAGATTTGTAGCGCAAAGATACACACAAGAAGGGATCGACTTCGATCAGACATTTGCTCTGGTGGCTCGACTCAAAGCGATTAGGTTGTTTCTGGCGCATGCTGCTCACAAAGGCTTCAAAGTCTATCAAATGGATGTGAAGTCGGCATTTCTCAACGAAGGTCTGAAAGAGGAAGTATACGTAGCACAACCCGCAGGTTTTGTCAACTCTATTTTCCCTGACTATGTTTATTTTCTCAATAAAGCTTTCTATGGTTTAAAGCAAGCTCCCCGAGTTTGGTATGAGACGTTGTCTAGCTTTTTTCTTGAGAACAAGTTCACAAGAGAAAATATAGATAATACATTATTTTTTTGAGAAGTAAAAGAAAAGATTTTGCTAGTGCAAATCTATGTCGACGATATTATTTTTGGTTCCACCGAAGACAACCTCTGCAAGAAGTTTTCTAAACTTATGCAAGAGAAGTTTGAAATAAGTAGTATAAGAGAGCTGAAGTATTTCTTAGGACTTCAGGTGAAATAATTTGAAGATGAAATTTTCATCTCAGACGAAGTTCACCACGGAGTTACTTAAGGAATTCGGAATGGCGAGCGCAACTTCGATGAGGATTTCAATGAGTTCAACTATGTATCTGGACAAGGATGAGAAAAAGAAACCTTTTGATGAAACCAAGTACAGAAGCATAATTGGATCCTTGCTCTATCTTACTGCCAGTAGACCTGACATAATGTTCTCGACATGTGTGCACACTAAATTTCAGGTGAACTCTAAGGAATCTCATTATGTCGCCGTAAAGCGAATTTTAAGATACCTTAAGGGCACACCAAATCTTGGCTTATGGTACCCAAGATGTAATGATGTCGAGCTAATTAGTTTTTCTGATGCAGATTTTGCAGGTAGCAGGGACGACAGGAAAAACACTTCCGGGACGTGCCAATTCCTCGGAAGAAGGCTTATCTCATAGAGTAGCAAGAAGCAGAATTGTGTGGCAACCTCTACTGCCGAGTCAGAGTACATCTCTGCTGGTAGTTGTTGCGCACAGCTTCTTTGGATCAGGAATCAACTCGAGGATTACAACCTGAAGTTTAAAGAGATTCCGATGTTCTGCGACTCCTCCAGTGCTATTACGATCGCGAATAATACAGTCACTCACTGCTGGACAAAGCACATCGAAGTACGATATCATTTCATCCGGGAACATGTGAAGAACACAGATATAACCCTCAGCTATGTCCCGACGGATAAACAGGTCACAGATATATTCACAAAGCCACTGGACGAGGCCAAGTTCTCGTTTTTCAAAATGAAACTAATTATGCTGAACAAAGACTCGTGAAGATGGCTAAGAAGACCAGAATGGACTCGGGAAGTACCTCACAAAGCAGAAAAATTTGTCCAAGTCAAAGTCGTCGAATATATCTTATCGGAACTAGGCGATTCGTCGGATTTACACGCCAAAACTCGACGAATTTGACACTGCGTCCTAAGAATTTCGACGAATTTCACTTGGGTCAAATTTTCTCTCTTATATTGGATCCGAAGAGTCACGATTCAGGTACTTGCCTTTCCCATGTCAAATTTAATATATATATATATATATAGGGTTCAGGGCAAACCATCGCCTTTTCGTTGAAAGAAGAAAATCCGTTTCCGCCGAAAAGGTCTTCCCGACGATTCGATTTCCGACAGTTCGTCGTCTTCTTCCCGACGGTTCGACAACCGCAGATCGTCTTCCTCGACGATTCAGTCAGTGCAAGCCATCCAAGCAACTTTCGACAGTCAAGCAACGAATTCAGTCGAGTCATCCAGTGCTTTGATCCCGACAACTCGTTCCTCGATAATTCAGTCTGTGACAACAATTTAGTTCCAAGTCGTCTGTTCAGTCCAGAGCCGATTCCTCAAGTTCTCAGTTTACTGATTCTCCATGACTCTTCAAAGCACAAGTGAACTGCTAGGAGGTGGAGAACTCGTTCGAACCGGGTTTGCATCAGCGTCAGATGAGTTCAAGAATGTGTTACTTATGTTGGAATCTGCCGAGTGCCTGCCTATCCTTCGTGCTAGAGCACCCATGCAAAGTATTGGATAAAGACGTCCTGGAGTTGTATCAGAATGCAAAGCTCCGCAGAGAGGATACAGTTATCAAAAGCAAGGTTCGTCAGACCAAGGTTAAGGTGAGGGCTTCACTCATCACCCGGATCTTGCGGCTTCCGGCTTGTGTCGCGGCCGATCAGCTTGAAGAGGAGGACTTTACTAGAGCCATGCTATTCTGTGGATTGCCCAGAGGCACCAAAGCTGTTAAAAGAAAAGGCATGAATGAGGAAGGCAAACTGCTATCAGACATCATTGACAAACTATGCAAGACAGGTTCTCATGACTACCTCTCTTTTGATATGTTCAAGCTCCTGGTGGCCATCATCTGCAGGAAGAAATTTGATTGGGGTGCAGTGTTGTTTGAAAAGATCAAGGATAGTCTCCACACTCCCAATTTTGGACGAATTCTAAGTCTATATCTTAATCAGATGGACAGAGATAAGTTGATATGACCAAGGGTGTCCTTATCCACCACCCAAAGAAGATCGATTCCTCCATCTTCTAGAAGTGGGATAGGAGGATCCAGAGGCCAGGGGAAGTCAGAGATGTGCCTGAGGCAGAGGAAGTGGTAAGTACCCGAGGAAAGGATTCCCACTCCCACCCCCAGTGAAATACCTGATAGACTGAGTGCAAGAATTGAGGGGGAGTCAGCTGATACACAAGTGGCTACTGAGTCAGTGCCCTTGAATGTTCCTTCCGTTACAGTTCCAGATGTCCCAATCCGCTCTGAACCAGAGACACCAATCCCAGCTGCAGAGGTTCCAGTTTCAATGTCAGTTCCAGCTGCTTCAGTTACAGTTGAAGAGACAGTTGATCTGCTCTTTGAGGTTGCCGCTATAGGCCAGGCTGCAGCTGCTGAGATAGTGGCTGATGTGCCTGAGGATGAGACTGCTGATGATGTTCCAGTCTCCTCTGATATTGAGATTGGTGATGCTGCTGTTGAAAATGCTTTGGATGATACTGCTGATGAGGTGGATGAGCCAGTAGATGATACCGCGCTAAATGTTGCTGATTATGAGATTGATGAGGATGAGCTTGGAGCTGCTGATAATGTAAATGATTCCTCTGCGCTCACTGTTTCAGAGAATCTACTTGGACCTCTCCCAAATGTACTACCGGTAAGGTCTGAGGTGGAGCAGAGCCCTCCTTCTGTCTCCATATAAACAGAGTTAAACAGCAAGCCCAGTTTGATCGTTCCTTGAGGGAAGTGATGAATAAGGTTAAAGAAACTGAGAAAGCTTTGAACAACAGCCTTGCAGCTGTCAAGGTGCGTTTTGACAAGATAGATGCAAGGTTGGATTCTTGGTTCGTCTAGGGTGGAAAAGCTATTGTTCAAACCATGGCCGGGCTCAAAAGTAATCTTGAAGTTCTTGTGAATGTTGATAAGAACGCAATGACCATGATTGATGCTCACAATAGATCAATGACCCATTTTGACAAGACAATGGAATCTTATGCTAATGCTATAACTGTTGAAGTCAGAAAGGGGGAGGATGCCCTGAAAGCTAAGGTAGATTCTGTTGAGGATGCCATGGTTGAAAACTTCTAAGGAGTCAATGAGTACAGTTATTACAACTTCTCTTGGCTACATAATAAGATTTTTGGCAGACCAGGTCAAGTTGATGCAAATTTTCCGGTACCTGTTGGGCTTACACCAATAGATGTTGATGTTCAACCTGCTCAGGATTACTCGCAATACTGGTTAGACACTCGGGATTTTTCACACGACAGACCTGTTGCTGCTGTTGATATTCCAGATGCTCGAGTGGTTGAAGACATTCCTTCACTAGTTTACAAAAGAAGAAAATATGGTGAAGGCCCATCTGCTGTGAGATCAGAGCCTGCCATAGAAATGCCCAACAGAGAAATGACAAACCGAGAAATGACTGAGGTTTGGAGTCTGATTTCCAGAAGCATCATCTTAGACTCATTCACAATGGTTGACGTTGGAAGTGAAAACAGGTGGAACCACTATGATCGAGAGGAGTGGCAGAAGTATGAGGTGGCCACTGTAAAGAGAAGAATTCATTTCAGGAACCACATACATGATGATCCAACGACACCACCAGCTCCACCGAGATATTATCCGAAGTCCAAGGCTTATTTTGTCACACAACGCCAGAAGAGTCAGGACAAACAAGGCTGATGATCTTATGTTTTGGCTTATATGTGTGGATGTTGGTTGCCCCAACAAAACTCTCATTGATATGTATATTTATAATTTAAATGGTTGACTGGGATTGTTTGTTTATTTTTATTTTCAATTTTATATATCTTATTACTTCATGCTTTATTATTATTGTGCAATTCACCTTAGCTGTAGGGTTCTGAATTCTTTAAATAGAGGTAGATTGTTGGGTATTGTATCCACAATAACCCTGATTTGAAGAAGGGTCCCACTAAGCTAAGATGAATTCAGTTGTATTTGATGCTGCATGTTTAGTTATGTACTTGCAGGACTACGTTGCTAAGTACACACCAATGTCAGATTACAGTGGGTCAGTAAACACAAGACTATACAATGTAATCCTTCATTGTGTAGGCCAACGTGTTGACTCACGTGTAATCTCTCTATTGAGGTATACTTCCATTCCAAGTACAACAGAAGGATCAAGGAAGGTCAAGTGGCTGGAATCAGAAGAACAGAAATTTTACCCAAGTAAAATTCGCCGAGTATCGTAAAGGATATTCGTCGAATTTGTCGAGTATAGTTATCTATACTCGCCGAATTTGTCGTATATACTTACCGACACTCGTCGAAGTCACCATATGTACTTGGGGTAAAATCTCTGGATGTTGGAAAATCGGTCAAGTAAAATTCGTCGAGTATCCCTATGTATACACGTCGAATTCGTCGAATATATCTAACGATACATGCCGAATTCGTCGAATATATGTGTCGATACATGCAGAATTCGTCGAGTCATTTCTACTTTACTTCTCTGGATTTTTCTAAGTCAGATTCGTCGATTATAACTTGGCTAGGCGTCGAATGCGTCAAGTATACTTGACGATACTCGTCGAATTCGTCGAGTATACTAGCCGATACTCGTCGAAATCGTCGAGTATGTTTTCTGCCGGGGGTCGAGTGACAAGTTGGAACGAGTTAAATTTCTCCAAGTATTTTTCGTCGAGAATCATTGCAGTTCGGCGAGTATATTCAACCATACTCGACGATACTCGACGAAAATGACTGAGGGTATTTTCTTCCGCTTTTTCAAACTCTCGGCTCGGGTTGAACGGAAGCCATGCACAGTGATTTTCGGAGGTCCCGACTTGGAATTTATTTTATAGCCATTGCCATGGAGGATCTCTATATATATTTACGGTGGATTATTTCCTCAACCCTAATCATGCAAATCAGGCTAATTTCAAATCAAGAAAGCTTCCAATCGGAGAATTTCCGTCGGCCTCCTGTACGATTCACGACTTCCGCTCGGCCGACGATAGCACCAGACGATTCGATCGTTCTCAAGCAAATCGACTGGATCTTTGTTATCCAAAGTTTCTGATTCTCTCCGATCTAGTAGATCGGTGATCAAAGTTTTCAAAGCCTTCAGATTTCCCGTGTTCTCCAAGATTTTCAAGATCAACTTTTCAAAGAACGAAGGACTGAAGACTTTAGATCTGAATATGATTTATTTGTAATCATTTTGTATTAATCTCTTGTTATATTTGTAGGAGGTTTTCCCTCCGAGTGGTAGATCCGCTTTTGGATCGAGTTGTAGATCCGTCTGTGGATCGAGTTGTAGGAGAGGTTGTTCTCCGAGTAGTAGGAGCGTTGTCTCCGAGTTGTAGGAGTTGAGACACCGAGGTGTAAGATTTGTTGAAATCTGAGAAAGGTTAAGTAGCCGAATCTAGTCCTTCGTGGTACATAGGCGAGGCGGGGCAGTGTACATACCCAACTCGGGGAACCATTATAGATCTTTGTGTTCTGTGTGTTCTAATTTTTAAGTTGTTTTATTCCGCGAAAAAACACAGACATCACCTATTCACCCTCCTCTAGGTGATTTAGGTAGACACTAGATATTTTCACCCCCGTTCGATAAACTGATGACAAAACATTCGAATGCCCTAAAGGCACCCACGACACACATCGACTGCGGTGCATGTCTTCGTTGCCACCGCGAGTCCCTTCGGATGCCTCTCATGATGGGGCACCAGAACCCCACTAGCCAACATGCCACCCTCACCGTTCTGATGGTAATGGTGTTCCTCGTTACGTCAAAATGTTCTTTCCGACCTTGAATGACCACAAAGATCCCTTGACATGGCTAACACGTGAGAAGTTAATTATGAACCAACTAGCACCTTGAGAAGAATGGATCAATGTTGCCTCATTTCATTTAATTGGATCCGCCCAAATATGGCGCTCGCATTGCTTAGTGTGCTACAAGGGACGAGTGTATTTGCTTCATTCCTCTCTCCTGATCATCGAGATTGTGGTGACACCCCTGCGCTGGGGCATGAAGGAGTATACAAGATGCTCCTGCCCATTCACTTTGACTTTTTTTTGGAAGGGACCGATGCACAATGTCCATGATTTTATTGTCGCTTGCTCAATTTTTGAGCATCACAAGGCAGAGCATCTTCTGGTGGTCCTTAGGCCCCTTCTGATTCCCACCCAAATTTGGTCTGACATCTCGATGGATTTCATTGAAGGGTGACCTACATCTCGAGGGAAGTATATTATTCTTGTGGTGGTTGAATGTTTTTGAAGAGGGGGCACTTCATCACAATGATCCGTCCATTGACAACAGAGAGGGTTGCCCACACCTTCACGGAGGTTTTCCGTCTCCATGGCCTCTTTGAGCGCATTGTATTGGACCGGGACAAGGTGTTCACGTGCCACTTCTTGAAGGAGCTGTTTACCCTCTGCAACATCAAGCTTTCCTTATCTTCGATATACCATTTGCAGTCAGATGACCAGACAGAGTTCGTCAATCAAACAGTGGAATATTGTTACAACATATCCTACCATTCGTCGATGCAGACTACGCCCGTTCGTTTGATCTACGTCTGGGATCTGCCCCGCCTATTGTCTTACTAGGGCAGCGCCGCCCACATGGATGTAGTGGACCACGACCTTCGGGACTGAGACCAGATTCTCTCACTTGCACAATTGCGCTTTCTGTAACGAAGAAGGGAAGGTGGCCGCCTGAGGGGTAGGCCTGGGAGGAGAGAGACAACATTGGATAAGAAAAAAGAACTATTATCATGCATGCCTCTTTATTACAAATGCACATCTATTTATATAATCTCGCTGCCCGAGTAACCACTGTTCCAGCTGGCATTATTTACAATTCATGCTTAATTAACTATTCATGGTGTAGCGCCTCATACATGTTTCATATCCGCTGCACGCCCCGCTAAGGTCCACGCGCGCATGGAAATTACTTACTGTCAGGGTCATCACGAGCTAATCTTTGCTCAAGGAGATTGGGTGTGGCTTAAGCGTCGCCCTTATCATCAGACCTCGGTAGTGCTCCTTCGAGATCCTCCAACGCATTGGGGAGGTAGCCTTTGCTCAGTGAGATTGGGTGTGGCTTAAGCGTCACCCTTATCGTCAGACCTCGGCAGTGCTCCTTCGAGATCCTCCAACGCATTGGGGAGGTAACGTATCGCCTTCCGCTTCCACCGGAGGCCCTAATTCATAACGTCTTCCACATCTCTCAGCTGAAACAGTTCCATAGCCCTCCGCCCACAGCCCCCTTGGTGATCCTTCCTCTGCAACTAGATGACAATCTTGGTCTCAATGGGGAGGGAGATGTTATAGACCCGCACTGGAGTGTTAGTAAGTACCACCCACTTCGGTCGTCGACCATAGGTTCCCGCGGGTCTAGAAAGGGGATTCCAATCTCCTCCAAGACTCCTTGCCCAGCCACAAACGAGATCGGAATCGGGGGCTCTTATCAGACAACCCCCATCGATTTCGGACAGACACAAGATCTAGATGATTAGCTTTATTTTATGTTTTTCCCAATATGTTAGGGCCTCAATGTATTGAAAATTGAACAGGATTGGGTAATTTCTCTATGGAAAATTTTTGTGCATATTTCCTAGGTAAATTCAGTTACCTACTAATTACACTGGAAATTGAAATCAAACACATGAAATTGTGCGAAATTACAATTGAATCCCCTCAAAATTCCTATAAATCAGAGCCATATGGAATTGACTTATTGAATATTTAATTGTAATTCTACCTATCCTTAGAATTTTTGCTAGTGCTTTAAAATCAGGGATCATGTACTACATATATATATATTTCTTTATATTATTAATGATTTCATTAACCTTTTTTTACTTTCTGTGAACTTAAATGTTCTTTGAAGACTGTAGGGAATTGTTGTCATGGTGAATAGATTGTTGATTATTTTTATTTGAAGAACATGCGCATTTACCTCTTTCAACTGATACCTATTATAGGTTGTGGAGTCCGTTTTAAATTCCCATGATCATAAAATTGATGATGCTATCAAGAGTCTCCACGCACTTTGCCTTCATGACAATTCTGTGAGGCATGAATCAGTGAATGTCGGTTCAGAGGTGGAATCAGATGGGAATTGCATCGAAGGTCAAAAAACAGTCCTTAAACTGTTCAGTTTCAGCTTTGTTATTGGCTTCTTTACACCTTACTTAGCCTTTATATGCTTTCTTGAGGTAGGTGTTTTGGATGGTCCGATGCAAACTAAATCAAGTTCATAATGCTTTGGTAGGTGTTTTGGCTGAGGTTATTCATAATGCTGATTCAAATTCTAAATCAAAGGAAACTCCTGGATCCTCATGGGTGGACATATTTGTACAAGAAATGATGAATGCATCAGATTGGAGCAATGTCAGAAGCCGAGCCATACTGATTTTAGAATCGTTTGAACAAATGGTTGTTGCCAATTCCACTGCCTCAAAGGAGGCAAGTATTTGATATATTATATATTTGCATTTATACTAAATAAAGAAAACTATCATTTGGTGGGGCAACACCAAACTCATCGCAATCGTCGAATTATTTTATCACTCTTATGGTTTTCAACTAAAATAAAATAAAATTTGAAAACATAAAGTAAAAAAATAAAAAAAAATAAAAAAATATTATTAGAGCTGGGAAAATATTAATTTGGCGTGACACCATTAAATTCATTTCAACAGTTTGACTTAATCCAAAGTAAACTAAATAAAAAAAACATAAGTAAAAATTGAAGAAATGATGTTTTTGAATTGAAGGAGACCGTGCCGGCCGTAAGTGCTGTCGACACCCGACAATGCGGTGATTTGGATGTCACCGCTGCCTGCTGTATTTTTTGACACCTGATACAAGGCACATAAATTATTTTCCCGAATACTACACCAGATTATGTATATGTATTGTGTGTTTGTGTGTGTTTGTGTGTGTTTGTACATATCATTTTAACAGAGCTTAGTTTTTAATATCTAGAATTGTGCAAGTATTATTATTATTTGTGTTTTTTTGCTTGGAACAGCAAGAGATTGCATCTCTTAAGGAGCAACTACAGTGCTTGTTGAGGGACAACCAAATCCTGAAGAGGGCTGTTACAATACAGCATGAACGCAATTTGGAATTTGAGGAGAAGGCCAAGGAAGTGGAACAGCTGAAGAATATAATCAATCAGTACCAACAGCAAGTCCGGATGTTGGAGGTAAGTTTTAGCACCTGTCAGCTCACTTCGCTTCTACAAAATTTGTTTGAGCATCAATTTTTTTAATGTTTGGCAGTTTAAGTTGAGGACATGGAATCTTCTAGTCCTTTTACCTTTAGTAGAAATAGAACTTATTATTCAGCAGCTCCATTGGACCTAATCTATAATTCGGATTCCGCTTATACTGGTATTTGTAAGAGTAATTTGCTCTATATGAAAAATGAGTCGAAGATACATAACTTATTAAGTACATGTATGATGGAACATTGATTAATACTAAAGATAATTGTAACATGATCAAAATGTTTCCAAATTTAAACAGATTAAGAATCTGTTACGGACCCTGACGGAGCGGACGAAGGCAAGAGGCGACCGCCAGTGTGTCAGGCGTTTCGACGTCGCGCATCTTAGGTCGGCCTAGCCAACTGGTGTCGAGTGAAATTATTATGCCCGTTAGGACCCTTACATTTGGAGTATCTTTTATGTTTCAGTTTCTTTATGTTGATCCCAATGAGTATATAAGCCGGAGACCTATTGTATTTTGGTATGCCTGATGATATTCAAAATTTTTGGTTTTTCCCTCTCATCCTTTTTAATTTTTCCCCCTTCCTCTCTCCCTCTCTTTTCTTTAACCATAACAATTGGTCCGACCTGATGAATTTCGGCTGTGGTCTCCGCTGCTGCCCGAAGTACCCGCACCTAAGCAATCATACATTTGGAGTATCTTTTGTGTTTCCGGTGCGTGATCAATTTGCCTCTCCTATTCCGTCGCGCGTTCGTCTGCATCGCCGCTCCTCCGCGTGGCCCGTCTGCTTCCGCCCCCGGCTCGCCGACTCTCGACGTTGCTCCCGCGGGCTTCCTGACTTCTCCTAGGGCTTTCGGCGTCTAGATCCCCTTCTCCACTCGGTCGCACTGCCGGATCTGCAACCCGACAGAATTACCTTGCCCTAGCCACTGCTCCAGTGAGTTAGGTCTTCTCGCCTAAGGCTTCTAGAGATTTCTGTTTCCCTTCCTCCACCCGGCTTAGTGTATGCCTCTCGAATGTGATCGATGGTCAACACCGACCCAACCCTGCAGCCCCAACCACCGATCCCGCCATCCTTCGTCATTTGGAAGAACACGATGGTTTGATCGCGTCGCTGCAGGCCCTCATGCTACGCATGAATGCTAAGATCGACTCCCTCTTGGTTGGCCGCCCAACCATATCCGCGACGTCGGCGGCAGATTCGCCGTCCCTTCTCGGAGTTAACCCGAAACTCTTCCATGCAGCACCCCCTGCCTGGGGTGTTCTCATCGGGTCTTCGTTCCCTCTATGTTTCCTCTTTCAACGACACCGATCCCATGAGATGGATTGCCCGGGCCGAACAGTTCTTTGAGATGCAACAGATCTTGGAGCCACAGAATGTCAGCATGACATTGATCGTCATGGAGGGCTCAGCTGGCTCCGACAATCCAAACTTACCATGTCTTGGTTAGACCTTCAGTAGGAGCTCATTCACTATTATGACACTCGCTACCCAGGCTCCGCGGTGGAGCGGCTTTGCGGCGTCCGCCAGACGGGCTCTCTTTACAACTTACAAGTACATCGATGAGTTCATTGCCCTCGCGACGCATGTGCCTGGCCTTCCGTCGGACCACTACCTTAGCTTCTTCCTGCATGGGCTCCTCCCACACATCCGTTCCTGTATCCGCACACAACATCCCCAGTCTATTGCGGAAGCCATGGATCTCGCTCGCTTGATTGAAGCGGAATTCCATACTCGGTCTCTGGACATGGGCAAACCGCCCCCGATGCATTAGGCGTGCCCGGTCAACCGACCAGAAACGCTCTACCGTGCCCCCCAGCTTGAGGTACCGCCGGCCCCCGACCACACCACCTCACCGCCCCATCACCCCGTCGTCACCGGCCTATGGCCCACCCACGGCTCTCCAATCAGGAATACCATGAACTGCGTACTAAGGGTTTACGCTGCAAAAACCCTACTCCCCTACGCATGAGTGCCCACTGTAAGACCTTCGGGTCCTCATTGGCGAGGAGGAACCCGAGGTGACGCTCGCAAACTTCGAGGCCCCTGAGTTGGATACTACGACCGAGGATTCCTCACCTGCCACCTTCCATCGTTTGGACCTCCCACTATTAACTATCGGTGGCTTCTCGGGCCGCTGACGATGAAGCTCCGGGGAACGCTTCACGGGGCCTCTGTTGTGGTGACTATTGATAGTGGAGCGAGCCATAACTTCATCTCTCAGCACCTGTTGGATCGTCTGGTGCTACCAGTGCATGCCGCTGACCGCTTCAGTGATTCACGGTCTGCTTAAGAGATGGTCGGCGACGGACGACGGGTGGCTTGTGTGCGGCCCTCACTCTCACTATAGGCCACAACCCATTTCAAGCAGACTTTTACGCCTTCTCTCTAGGCGTAGTGGACGCGTATTGGATGTTTTTCTCGGGGTGGTTTGGCTCCGTACTGTTGGCGACGTCAGTGTTAACTGGGAACGCATGACGATGCACTTTCTCCGTGGGGGAACACCCTGCTTGTTGGAGGGTGATTCGGCCTTACTTCGTTAGTCTGTCTCCTTACGGTCCCTTCAAAAATCCACCGATGTGGATTGTGCGGCCTTCTTATGGCACGTGGAGGAGCAACTCGCCCAGTGCTCTCCTACCGACCCGGCGCTGCAGGCCATTTTGGACATCTTTCCAGATGACTTCGCCGACACGACACTTTCCCCCAGTCAGGTCGACGGATCACTACATTCCTCTGCAAGGGGGTGTTTCCGCCATTTTAGTTCGACTATGCCGCTACGACCACGCTCAGAAGGGTGATATCAAAACACTGATGGGAGACATGCTCACAACTAGCATCATTCGCGCCAACGCTATCCCCTTCTCGAGCCATGTCCTCCTGGTCCGCAAGTAGGGCAACAACTGACGCTTTTGCGTGGACTACCAAGAACTCAACAAGGTCACCCCGAACAAGTATCATATTCCAGTCATTCAGGAGATCTTGGACGGGCTACGTGGGGGGGGGGGGGAGGGGGCGTTTATCTCTCAAAATTGGACCTTACGCGCCAGCTACCATTATATATGGGTCCGAGAGGAGGATGTGCCCAAGATGACTTTCACACACATGACAGCCATTATGAGTTCCTGGTCGTGCCTTTTGGCCCGACGAATGCTCCAGCCACCTTTCAGGACACTATGAATGATCTCTTCCGTCTAGTGTTGCACATTTATATATTGGTTTTCTTTGATGATATTCTAGTTTACAGCTCATCTTGGCAGGACCACCTGGACCATATTCAGGCAACTTTCACCACTCTCCTGGAGCACTCTTTCTGTGTGAACCCCAAAAAATGCGTCTTCGGCTAGACAAAAATTAGTTACTTGGGGCACAACATCTCCAAGAACGTCGTAGCTTTGGATCCAGACTAGGTTCTGGCCGTCCTTCAGTGCCCACTCCCCGCTCACTCCGTAACGTCCGTGGAATCTTGGGGCTCACAAGGTTCTACCATTGGCTCATCCGGGACAACGATAAAATTACCAAGCCTCTATCCAGCTTGTTGAAGAAGCTGCCTCGATATTCTAGACGCTTTAACAGGCACTGAGCACTGCTCCCGTGTTAACTATGCAAGATTTTTCACAGCCATTCGTGGTTGAGTGCGACGCATTGGGCTTGGGCGTCAGTGCTGTTTTGATGCAAGCGGGTCTACCCATCGCCTACTTCTGCCACACGTTCGTCGCCATCTTGCGGCCTCGTTCCGCATATGAGTCCGAGCTGATGATGTTTGTTCTAGCAGTACAACATTAGCGACCCTACCTGCTAGGCCGCCACTTCACAGTTCAGATAGATCATCACAACCCACGCTACCTCCTCCACCAGAAGATTGTGACCCCGACGCAACGGGTTTGGGTGGCCGAAACTCTTGGGATATGATTTTGAGATCGAGTTTCAAGCGGGTTCGTCGAACCGGGCGACTGATGCCCTCTCCCGCCAATCGCGGACGATGATTTTGGCTGCCATTTACCGTCCGGTTTGGGAGAACGTCTCCATTCTTCAGCGCGAAGTTGCAGCCGACCCCGATCTCCTGGAGATTGTGAGGGCCTTGCAGGCAGACGCCATTGCCCACCCACCCAATCGTCTGGGGGCGACCACCTCTGCTATCATGATCGTCTGGTACTTTCCGTATCATCTCAGCTGATTCCCCGCCTGCTCATCGAGTTCCATGCGACTCCAAAAGGGGGTCACGCAGGCGCCTTCAGGACGTATCACCGCCTCACCTCTCGCTTTATTGGCCAGGGATGTTCCAACGGGTCAAGACTTTCTTGGCGACTTGCTTACCGTGTCAGCGCGCCAAATTCAGGCTACCTTTCCAGGGGGCCTCCTCCAGCCGGTTCCCGTGCCGAGTCAGATCTGAGAAGATATTTCTATTGATTTCATCTCCCGGCTTCCCCGCTCCAAGACTTGCGACTGCATATTGGTAGTCGTGGACCGCCTGTCCAAGTATGCTCAGTTTATTCCACTCCGTCACCCGTTCATTGCTCCTGGAGTGGCCGCTGCCTTCGTCGGGATGATCCGTCTCCATGGGTTCCCTCACTTCGTTGTTAGTGACCGTGACCTCCTCTTCTTGAGTTCCTTTTGGCAGGCATTGTTCAATATGCAGGTTATACAACTTCAGACGAGTACAACCTACCACTTGCAGACGGACAGACAGTCCAAGGTCATGAATCGGTGCCTGCAGACCTATCTGCGCTGTTTCATTTTTGATCACCCGTGTGCCTGGGCCGAATGGCTCTCCTGGGCCGAGCACTCCTTACACACATCCTTCCACTCTAGCACCGACACCACACCGTTCGAGGAAGTTTTTGGTAGGCCTTCGCCAGTCATCACACGAGCCATGCCAGGCAAATGCACGGTTGCCACCGTCGACAGCCTCTTCCGCGATCGCGTCGCCATGCTCCACCAACTGCGCCCGCATCTCCAGCGTGCCCAAGATAGGACGGTGTCTTTAGCCAACCGACATCAGCGCGACATCTAGGTCACCAAGGGTGATTCAATGTTTCTCAAGCTCCGTCCACACCGACAAGTGGCGGTGATCCCACGGACCCACTCCAAGTTGTCGGCCAAGTTCTACGGCCCCTTCGGGATCCTAGCCCGGGTGGGCACTCAGGTGTATCACCTTCATCTACCCTCCGGGGAGCCACATACAACCGGTGTTTCATGTTCGCAGCTCACGAGGGTGATCGGGGAACACCCTGTCGAGGAGGCACTTCCTCCTCCGGCACCCGATGCCACCCCAACGGTGTTCCTTCCACAGCGCATTATGGCCACACGCTTGTTCCTCCGCGCGGAGCAGCCAGCTGATCAAGTCTTAGTGGTTTGGCAGGATCGCCCTCTCTCAGAGGAGACATTGGTCGATTGAGCGGATATGTGCCACCTGTTCCTAGACTTCTGCCTCGAGGACACGGAGAATGCCCCAGAGGGCGGAATTGTTACGGACCCTGACAGAGTGGACGAAGGCGAGGGGCCACCGGCAGTGTGACAGGTGTATCGACGTTCCGAGTGTGTCACACATCTTAGGTCAGCCTCGTCGACAGGTGTCGAGTGGAGTTATTATGTCCGTTACATTTGGAGTATCTTTTATGTTTCGGTTTCTTTATGTTGAGCCAGACGAGTATATAAGCCGGAGACCTATTGTATTTTTGTATGCTTGATGATATTTGGAATTTCTGAATTTTCCCTCTCTTTCTCCCTAATTCTTCCCCCTTCCTCTCTCTTTTCCCTTGCCCTAACAGAATCAATATTTGAGTCCGTATATTTTTGTATTGGCTATGAAGATGCTCACAAAATATGTTAAAATGGTGATATTTTTGTTTATTATTCTTTTTTTTGTAGATAGGCTGTTTGGTGAGAGAATTACTACAATAAGTGAAAAGCAATATTGATGTAATGTTTTATAGGTAAGCGGATTTAAATTAAGACAACATTGATTTAGTATGATGTATAATTTTAACTAGTGTAACAATAACATTTACCAGCCGTTATTATTTGAAGATAAAAGAGACCTAAATATAATAAATTTGATATCATATTATCACATAATACTTTCTAGAGTTAATTTGATGTTTAAAATGGAAAAGTATTGTGTGATAATATGATATCAGAAAGATCTAAAGGTAAGTTCTATATAATAACAAATACAATGGTAATGTTGATGTGCCCGTTTAACACATGCTATATATTGACAAGTGCACCGTTCTCATAAATAATAAAAGGTAGTATTGTCTCCACAGGGATTTTGATTGAACAACACTAGTTACTTTAAACACAACCTATCTAGAAGAATGATTGGCTTAGGAGACTTAAATCTATAATATCAAAGTAAAATGGATTAACTAATGATTTAAAAGAAACTACTTAAGACAAACTACTTAAAACAGACAATTAAAATTAAGATGTAAAACTTTGGCAAATTAGAGTTAAGGTGATTTCTTTGTACATGTTACGCGGAGGCCGTATCAACATTTAAAATAAAGAACATGAACTCATATTGCGTGAAATAAATGGTACAATGGAGAGGTGAGCTCTTGCCAAGCACCCGAGGGCCGAGTCCTCCAAAGAGAGACTAAAGACTATCACTTGAAAGATAACTCTCACTACCTAAAGGGCTCCTTATATAAATGGAGGCCTCAATACATGACAAAGACACTACATGAAAAAATACCCTTAAGAACCGTGCATATTAATACACCCATCTTGAAAAGTGACCTTGTCCCCAAGGTTGAACCAGGAAGTTTCCCATGGGCGCTTCAGCGAGACTCAGGTGCTCCTCTGGATGGCAAATCAATCAGAAGCGTGAAAGCGTTGTGGCGGGCTGGCTGCTGCAAATTTGTGATATAGGTGATCGAAACGGGCGTAGTACTCAACATGGGATTGCCCGAGAGGTGAAGCAATGTCATGCCCACAAAATATCTCTTGCAATGCGAGTTCATATTCCTTTTAGATCTTGATACGACTTCCGCGTATAAATCCAACCCGCTGCTCATTTAGGCTTTCGGTTGAAACCCTAATTGAATCTCATTTCTTATTTCATCCGAAACCCGACAGTTTCAATCATCTCCCGCCGACTTCATTGATACCGTCTGTTTCAACCGAGCCCTCCCTGCTCGGGATTTTGCTCGACGTTCCTGTCCAACCATAACCATCGAATATCGTTGTATAACCCCATATCCGGCGAGTTGTGGTCGACATGAGTCGGATCGGCCAAGCTTCAGGAATACAAGTCCTATGCGAGCCGGGAGGAGGAGGGAGCTCGGCAGTCGCCTCAGCTCGCCCTGTTGGGTTGGAGCAAATGGGGGGATAACGGGCGAGTGGAGCAGGTCGTCTCGCACTCGCCCCAGGAATATTGGCAAGTAGCGGGCGAGTGGGGCAGGCCGGGCCCGCACTCGCCCAGGGCCGGGGGTGAGGCGGCGAGTGCTAGCTCCACCGAGCACTCGCCGCCCCCAGCGAGCGGAGGTTTTGGGGGCCGCTCGTCGCAGTATTTTGTGATGTGTTTTCACCATCTTGCCCCAGTTGGGTTGCACATAGCTGTTCAGAACAGCGAGGGTTGGCTATTTGCATGCTGTACAACCTCGTAGCAGGGCGAGTGAGGCCCTCCCCAAATATCAGCCTAGGGGCGTGTTATGGGCCACGAGTTGGTGCGACCCTGTTCGAGCTCGTGCGGGTCCTCGTGCGTGCGTGCCAAGGTTTTATTTGCATAGGCTTTAAACTTATATATATATATTTAATATTGTAATATATATTATACTATATATATATTATATATATATTAGATATATATAGAGAAGATATTATTATGAAAGAGGGGGAGGGGGATGCGCTGGACAAGAAAAAGGGAGGAGAAATAAAGAAAAGAAAAAGCAGGGGGTCTGTACAACCCCGTGTTCGTCGAACGGGCCCCCGTGTTCGTCGAGCGGACCTAGTCCCGCGACCCGCACCCAAGCAACGAGCAGACATGCGGCAAGGGGCTGGTCCGCTCCCGCTCATTTCAGGCGAGCGAGCCAGGCGAGGCGGCTCCTGTGTCCCTCCCGCTCGCTCTGAGAATCGTCGACCGGAGCGGGGTGAGCCAATCGTCGAGCCAGTACTCGCGGGTGGGTTCGACGACCCGCGACCTGCGAGCCGTCCGAGGGTCACAATGGCCGCCAATCCTCCCCCTGTACGCGACCTGATCCCCTATCCGCCTCGGCAGAAGACTGGCGGGTCGCGGCGGTCCGGCTCGCGTTCGCCTGAGAAGGATAAGCGAGCCGCCAGAACCAGGTCGCGCCCGCCTCTCGCGGAGAGGGACGGATGGCGGGCTGGCCCACCCCACGGATACGAATAGCTGTTCTGAACAGCGGGGCCACGCTGTTGGCAGACCAGGTTGGACTGCGTATAGCTGTTTGGAACAGCGGAGCTTGGCTGTTGGCAGACCCAACCAAGGGCTTTTTGGTATTTTCAGGTCAGTTCTTCTGGTTATTGGCAGTTCAGATTCCAAAAACTATAAGTAAGACCCAAGGGGTACCTCAGAAGGCACGCTTGAAGTGCCTCCCTACTCCTGTTTTCAAGTGCTTTCTGAGGGTACCTTAGTTTGGCTTCTGGCTAAGGAGGGGAAACGCTCAGAGATCTTCCGGGTTTGTGGTGGGACCTCCCTGCCGAGTCCTTGGGTCTGTTTCTTCTTGCCTTCTTTGTTGTTTTTCTTGCAGGAGCAAAGTAGGCGCGAGACCACCCCTTCCCCAAGGGTCGAACTCCACAGGAGACCGGATTCCGGTTTCAACATTTTGGTGCGGTGAGCGTGGATCGTGGTCAGCGCAGAAAAGCTCCAGCGAGTTCAATGACAGGAGGACAAGGGTCTGACAGGCAGAACTCGCCGCCCCCCCGCCTCTCGCAACGGTGGGGATGTTGGAGGACTTCAGGAACGAGGTGCTGGGCCTCGTCAAGTTCGCACTCGGCGCGCGGGCCGAGTGCTCGACTCCGGCAGCCCAGATCGCGGCCGCGCCCTCTTTGGGCGAGGACGCTCCCGGCAGGCGAGCTGGGAAGGAGGTGGCCGAGAAAGGCCGGGGATGCGAACTCCCCGGGCGCGAGCTCTTCCCCGGCTCGGCAGGCCGAGGCCGGTTCGGCGAGCTGGGCTCCCGAGACTCGCCAGCTCGCCCGGTGGGGGGAGGCAGTCCTTTCAGCGAGCTGGTCTCCTCAGCTCCAGTCCCGGATGGGTTCAGGGAACCCGAGATGTCTTACTACACCGGGAAGGGAGACCCGGTCCAGCATGTCCAATGGTTCGAGGATGTGGTCTCCATCCGTCAGATGTCGGACGGATTCAAATGCCGACTTTTCGCCATCACCCTCCGGGAGAAGGCAAGGGAGTGGTTCCACCAGCTCCCGGCCAGCTCCATCTACTGCTTCGAGGACCTGCGCCGAGGGTTCATGCTGAGATTCACCACCTCGAAGAAGAGGAAGAAGGAGTCCGAGTCTTTGTTCCACATTAAGCAGGGAGTGAACGAGACGTTGGGAAGCTACGTGGACCGATTTCAGGAGGAAGTTACTCAGGTCCAGGAGATGTCGGGGCATAGTCTGATGATGGCCTTTACCCTGGGCCTGCAGCAGGGGTTCTTCCGAATGGAGCTGAAGAGAGTTCCCCCTCTCTCCTACGAGGAGTTGATGGAGAGGGCGGCGAGAGAGGTCGACGGGGAGGCGTCGAACCCGGAGTTTGCAAGGAAGCTGGCCAGGTGGGCCATAGAGGAAGAGAAGGAGTCGAGAGGAGGAAAGGCACAGGAAGAGAGAAGAGGGGAGCCTAGGCAGAGGGAGCAAAGGCAGCTCCAGTGGCAGCAGCAGCAGCAGCCGAGGTGGGGGCACCAGGAGCCCGACCGTCGGCTGGGCTGGAGACCTGAGTGGCAGGGGCAGGGGCCACCGAGAGGACAATACGGAAGGGGTCACCACCATGGGAGGCAAGATCAGTTCCACCCCCCGGGTTGGAGGCAGGGCCAGAGGCCCCGACTCCCCGATCAGGAGGAGGCCATGGCCATAGCCCTGGGAGCAAGGAGGGGGATCATGAGGAGGAGGAGAAGGGAGGTCAGGGTGGAGCTGCCCTATTGCGACTTCCATCAGGAAGAGGGGCATGCCACAGCCACCTACCCGGAGTTCCTTGAGATGAGGGGAAATCGGGAACAGCAGCAGCAGCAGCAGCAGGGAGGACGACAAGAAGTGAGGATCGAGTAGGTCCTGCCTCGGGCGGAGGAGGATCGTTGCGAAGACCGGGTGGACGTCGGAACCCGGGGGGGGGGGATCAGAGTGATCCACAGAGGGGTCGGGGTCGAGGCTTCCGCAAGGCAAGCCTCCACACCATGTACCGGCGGAGCGTTGCCTCCACATCCCAAACCCCGCCCCCGTAAGAGAGGATCACGTTCTCAAGGAGCGATATGCCAGACCACGAGGATCCGTTCTGTGATGCGCTGGTCATCAAGGCAGCCATCGAGAATTTTACTGTCTCTCGGATCCTCGTGGACAACGAGAGCTCCGTCAACGTCGTCTTCAAAAAGGCATTTGACGCGATGAAAGTGGAGGCTAAGAGGGTGCTGGCCTCAGACGGGCCCTTGTTCGGGTTCTTAGGAGAAAGGAAGGAAGTAGAGGGAGGAGTTGGCCTCCACGTCACCTTGGGGGGGCAGTCCCGAAACTGCAAGTTCGTCATTGTGGACGCCCCCAGCAGCTACAACGCCATCTTCGGGAGGCCCCTTATCAGCGCCTTCCGCTGCGTCCCCTCATCTTTCCATCAATGTTTGAAGCTCAACGCTGAGGGGGTCCAGGTCAGGGTCAGGGGGGACCCAAAGGTGGCGCGGGAGTGTTATGTCACTGCGGTGAACACCATCTCCTGGCAGGAGGGAGCTGAGGAGATGGGGCGAAGGATGGGGGAGGTCGAGCAGGAAGCAGGAGGGGAGGAGCTGTAAGTGAAGGACTGCACAGAAGAGGCGGCAGGAGGAGATCTGGAGGAGGTGGCCGAAGTGAGGGGCGTGGGAGAAGAGATGGAGGTAGAGGTCCCCGTTCCAGAGGAGGGGGATGCCGAGGGATGGGGGGAGCAAGCCAGGCTGGAGGCAGCCGAAGAAGTGGCGGAGCTGGAAGTGTTCACCAGAGGAGGCAGGATGGAGAAGATCCGCGTCAGCGGGGGCTGACCCCGGAGGACCAAGGCAGGATGCTGGAATGCATCCAGAAGAACGTGGACATCTTTGCTTGGAACGCCGCTGAGATGTCGGGGGTTGACGCGGATGTGGCTTGCCACCGCCTCAACCTGGACCCGGGAACACGCCCCGTTCAGCAGAAGAAGAGGTCCACTGCGGACAAGCTGGCGGAACCCATCAGGGAGGAGGTGGCGAAACTCCTCAAGGCCGGCTTCGTGTCTGAGATTCAGTACCCCGGCTGGGTCTCCAACGTGGTTATGGTTAAAAAAGGAGACGGCCGATGGATGATGTGTATCGACTTTTCCTTACTTAATAAAGCTTGTCCTAAGGACTGTTATCCTTTGCCTCGAATCGACGCGCTGGTTGACTCAGCCGTCGGTTATTCTGTAATGAGTTTTTTAGATGCTTTTTCAGGTTATCATCAAATCAGGATGCACCCCCCAGACATCAAGGATGTCTCGTTCATCACAGGGGACGAATGCTACTGCTACAAGATGATGCCCTTCGGACTGAAGAATGCTGGGGCAACCTATCAGAAAATGATGGATAGGGTCTTCAAGGAGCAGAGGGGGAGGAATTTGGAGGTGTATGTAGATGACCTCATGATCAAAAGTCGGGATGTGCACTCCCACCTCCGGGACCTAGAGGAGACCTTCACCACCCTGCGCAAATACAAGATGCGGCTGAATCCACTGAAATGTGTCTTTGGGGCCAGCAGGGGAAAGTTCTTGGGGCACCTCCTCACCCCCGCGGGGGTCGAGCCGAATCCAGATAAGGTCAGGGCCATCTTGGAGCTGGGGTCCCCGCGGAATGCTAAGGAGGTCCAACGGCTGACGGGGAAGCTAGCAGGGCTGAGTCGATTCCTTTCTCGGGCGGGGGAGAAGTGCTCCCCCTTCTTCAAAACGCTGAGGGGTGGGCAGAGGTTTGAATGGACCAATGAGTGCGAGGAGGCGTTCCAGGCCCTCAAGGTGCAGTTGACACAGGCTCCGCTGCTCCAAGGACCGAAGGAGGGGGAGGACCTGTTCTTATATCTCGGGGTCGGGGCGGAGGCCCTGAGCTCCGTCTTGGTTCGTGAAGAGGGGAAGAGGCAGCTCCCTATTTATTACGTCAGCCGGGTCCTGAGGAAGGCCGAGCCCCGGTATCCGATTTTGGAGAAGCTAGCATTCGCCCTAATCATCTCGGCTCGGAGGCTGCGACCTTACTTCCAGGCACACTCAATCCGAGTGGTGACCGACCATCCTCTCCGCAACATCTTCGAGGGGGTGGAGCATTCAGGCAGGCTGGCTAAGTGGTTGGTGGAGCTGAGCGAGTTCGATGTCTCCTTCGTTCCGCGGCTCTCGATCAAAGCTCAGGCGATGGCCGACTTCCTGGCCGACTACGTGGTGGGAGTAGCGGAGGAAGAGCTCACCCGCCCGACCCCTTGGAAAGTGAGGGTGGATGGAGCCTCAGGGAGGCATTCCCTCGGAGCGGGGGTGATCCTAGAAAGCCCTTAAGGGACTCGAATTGAGCAGACGGTGGTGATGCACTTTCCCATTACCAACAACCAGGCCGAGTACGAGGCCGTGATAGCAGGGCTGCGCCTGGCCAGGGAGCTGGGGGTGTCGGATGTGGAGGTCCTTACTGACTCCATGGTAGTAGCTTCCCAGATCAACGGGGAGTTCGAGGCAAGGGAGCCCACATTGCGATCGTACTTGGCCAAGGTGAAGGGGGTCATTGGCACTTTTCAAACTTTCACCATCCGACACGTGCCCAGGGAAGAGAATGAACAAGCCGACCAGCTGGCGAAGCATGGTCCCCAGGTGGGGGGCACCATCACCGACCTGTTCCGCCCCTCCATCGAAGAAGGAGAGCTCATGGAAATCGATCAACAAGCTTCGTGGATGGATCCAGTTGTAGTTTTCCTCTCCACGGGAGAGTATCCGAAAGGGGTAGATAAGAAGAAACTAAGGCACAAGTCAGCTTATTACCTCCTCCAGGACGGGCAGCTATACAGGAAGACCCTCTCGGGGATGCTGACTCGCTGCGTGGCCGAGGGCGAAGCACAGAGGATCCTGGAGGAAGTCCACTCCGGGGAATGTGGGAGTCACTCCGGGAGTCGGACCCTGGAGGGAAGGATAGTCAAGCAAGGGTATTTTTGGCCCACCCTGGGCCGAGACGCGACAGAGTTCGCAAGAAGATGTCATAAGTGCCAGCTGTTTGCCCCTCTTCAACTACAGCCGGCCCAACGACTCAGGAGTATCACGGCCCCCTGGCCCTTCGCGATCTGGGGAATGGATTTGGTTGGGCCATTTCTCCAAGCCAGCGGTCAGAGGAGGTTCCTCCTAGTGATGATTGACTACTTCTCCAAGTGGATGGAGGTGAAGGCACTGGCCAAGGTGACCTCCCAAGCGATCAGGAACTTTGTTTGGGGGGAGATCATCTGTCGCCATGGGCTGCCCCAGGCCATCGTCACAGACAACGGGCCCCAGTTCGCCAGTGCCGAATTCACCAGCTTTTGCGAGCAGCTTGGGATCGACCTCAGGTTCGCCTCGGTCCATCACCCCAGGAGCAACGGGCAGGTGGAGGCCGCGAACAAGATCATCGTCAACCTCCTCAAGAAGAAGGTGGAGAATTTGAGGGGGAGCTGGGTGGAGCAGCTTCCCGCAGTTCTTTGGGCCCTAAGAACCACCCCCAACACGGCTACAGGAGAGACCCCCTTCAAGCTCTCCCATGGGTGCGAGGCGGTGCTCCCCGTAGAATTTGAAGTCCAAACACCGCGAGTCGGGGCGGCCAAAGAGGGCCGAGAGGAATGGCAAGCCGAGAACGAGGAGGAGCTGAGACTCTCCCTCGACATGGTGGAAGAATTGCGGGATCTTTCGGCTGTCCGACAGGAGGAGGTGAAAAGAAGGATGGCCAAATACTTTGACAAGCATGTCAGGGTCAAGCAGTTCGTGGAAGGAGACTTGGTGCTGAAGAAGGTGGATGCGGCAGGGAGGTCGACATCCGTAGGGAAGCTCAACCCAGCTGGGAAGGACCATTTATTGTAAAGGAAGCTCTGAAGTCAGGAGGTTATCGACTCCAAAATGTAGAGGGCGAGACCCTGAGTCACACCTGGAGTGGTGACGACTTGAAGCGTTTTTTCCCCTAAAAGCATGTAAGCGACACTTTCGTTATAATAAATTTCTTCAACGCTCCAGTACTGTCATAGCCAGCCTGCCTAGAGAAGTAAAGTGTGTTTGGACCCCGAGAAGATCCCGCTGCCAGGCTCTCACCTAGCTGGCAGGGCCGGAAGTCACTCGGTGTCATCCTTGGCCTCGAGAAGATCCCGCTGCCAGGCTCCCACCTAGCTGGCAGGGCCGGAAGTCACTCGATGGAATGTGTTTGGACCCCGAGAAGATCCCGCTGCCAGGCTCTCACCTAGCTGGCAGGGCCGGAAGTCACTCGGTGTCATCCTTGGCCTCGAGAAGATCCCGCTGCCAGGCTCCCACCTAGCTGGCAGAGCCGGAAGTCACTCGATGGAATGTGTTTGGACCCCGAGAAGATCCCGCTGCCGGGCTCTCACCTAGCTGGCAGGGCCGGAAGTCACTCGGTGTCATCCTTGACCTCGAGAAGATCCCGCTGCCAGGCTCCCACCTAGCTGGCAAGGCCGGAAGTCACTCGATGGAATGTGTTTGGACCCCGAGAAGATCCCGCTGCCAGACTCTCACCTAGCTGGCAGGGCCGGAAGTCACTCGGTGTCATCCTTGGCCTCGAGAAGATCCCGCTGCCAGGCTCCCACCTAGCTGGCAGGGCCGGAAGTCACTCGATGGAATGTGTTTGGACCCCGAGAAGATCCCGCTGCCAGGCTCTCACCTAGCTGGCAGGGCCGGAAGTCACTCGGTGTCATCCTTGGCCTCAAGAAGATCCCGCTGCCAGGCTCCCACCTAGCTGGCAGGGCCGGAAGTCACTCGATGGAATGTGTTTGGACCCCGAGAAGATCCCGCTGCCAGGCTCTCACCTAGCTGGCAGGGCCGGAAGTCACTCGGTGTCATCCTTGGCCTCGAGAAGATCCCGCTGCCAGGCTCCCACCTAGCTGACAGGGCCGGAAGTCACTCGATGGAATGTGTTTGGACCCCGAGAAGATCCCGCTGCCAGGCTCTCACCTAGCTGGCAGGGCCGGAAGTCACTCGGTGTCATCCTTGGCCTCGAGAAGATCCCGCTGCCAGGCTCCCACCTAGCTGGCAGGGGCGGAAGTCACTCGATGGAATGTGTTTGGACCCCGAGAAGATCCCGCTGCCAGGCTCTCACCTAGCTGGCAGGGCCGGAAGTCACTCGGTGTCATCCTTGGCCTCGAGAAGATCCCGCTGCCAGGCTCCCACCTAGCTGGCAGGGCCGGAAGTCACTCGATGGAATGTGTTTGGACCCCGAGAAGATCCCGCTGCTAGACTCGCACCTAGCTGGCAGGGCCGGAAGTCACTCGGTGTCATCCGTGGGCCTCGAGCAGATCCCGTTGTCAGGCTCTCACCTAGCTGGCAGGGCCGGAAGTCACTCGATGACAGTAGCTTGTGACCCAGAGCGAATCACACTGTCGGGCTCTCACCTAGCCGGCAGGGCCGAAAACTACTCAAATGGTGTTAATAACGGATTGGAATCACGAAGATTAACCAAGAAGGGGCCTAACATAACCACTCAGCCCCAAGAAAGACGGCCGAACGGAGGCGAGAACCTAGGCAAGAACCCGCAAGAAATTTGATGACTCGGGCGAAGGACGAGCCGGCTCGCCTTGCTTGGTGGGTGAGTACCCACCTCAGCGGGGCTGGGCCGCGGAGGCGGGTCGCCCCGCGCGGTAATAGCGAATATACAAATGAGGCAGGCGGGGAAGCATTTATAAGAGCAATAATAGATGAAAATCACAAAGTCTAGGCGCGGCTCGCGCTTACATCTCAAAACAACTAGAAATACGTGCGGTATACATCTAACAAGCAGATGACAAAGAAGCGAAGGCGATGCGGGATCCCGGGCGGGGAGTCCTAGATGGGCTGGAAGGACTTGTCCCCGGGATCCGGCACAGGGAGGAACAGCGCCGGCACCACGACGCTCGCCGAGAGTTCCGCGGCCTCGCTCTTGAGGAGATCCGCACGTCGCAACATCTGCATCGTGTACTTTGCGGCGCTGGCGGCGTTTTTCTGCATCAACACTTCCAACTCGTGGTCAGAATGGTGCTCGAGCGGGCAGCCCCTGTTATCAGGCGGAGGGACAGCCGCGGCAGCCTCCAGCTCGCGCACCCGCGCCTCCAGCGCCGATTTGTCCTGACCAAGGGTGGCGATCTCGGCACCCATCCGGCTCGCCGTCGCCGCGTCCTGGGGAAAGGAGAGAGAATCGTAAGGTGAATTCGCGAGAAGGGGCGGTTATTGAGGGTGAACACGTACCACCCCACCCAGGTATTGCGCGAGGGTCTCCTCCGCCGCGTCGGCCCGTCACCTCTGAAGATCCGCGTCCTCCTGAGCAAGCTTTCGGGCCTCCTCCCTCTCGTCCGCCAACTTCTTGAGGGAGGTGGCGTTCCGCTCCAGCTGGGTGCAGCGCCTCCCAACCATATGGGCTAGCTCCAGGCCGCGCAGCTGGGCCCGCGCGCTCTCGTGAACCAGTACTCGCGTCGCCTCTTTGTCGTAGATAGCGTCGTCCTCTCGCGAGTAGAGGCCGAACGAGAAGTTGTAGGCCTCCCCGCCGATGGTGTCCTGCTCCAGCCAACTCGGCAACAGGGTTGAGACCACCGCGCGATTCGAGTCCTTGTCCCATGACAGATGCGGAACGCCAAGCTCGTCCAAATACTTCTCGCCGTAACCAAAGTTGCGGTGCCCTCTCGGCACCGGCTTCGCAGCAGTTTGCGACCCGTCCGGCGGCGCAGAAGTGCCTGCCACCCCGCCGGGGGCGTCACTGGACGAGGCGATCATAGGGGGGGAACCCTCGGCCGGAAGAACCGCCGGGGCCTTGCCTTTCCTTTGGCCACCGGCGGGCTGCTGGCCCGTAGGCTTCGCCATCTTGGGCGGGGGAGCGGGCTGTCCGCCGCCCAGCCGCTTCTTGGCAGGGACCGACGGGGCGTCGCGCTGAGCGACGTCTGCGGCCTGAGCTCGGGCGAGGACCCCGGGGGCGATCCGAGCACTCTCGTAAGGGGGATGAAGGGGCACGTCCCGCTCGCCTGCCAAGAAGAGGGGGTGAAACAAAGAAGAAAAGGGTAAGGCAGAGCAGTAGCGAGTGACAAACCTCCCCCAGGCGGGACGGCGGCAAGGTCATCAAGATGGCGGCGCAAGTACGCGACCTCGAAGTTCTTCCCGGCGAAGAACCCACACAAGTCGGCCTCGTGGCCCCCTAGGCTGGGCGGGCGGTAACTCGCCTCGCTGAGCTGCACCAGCGAGAAGGGGACGTTGCCGAAATCCCCTTTGACGAACATGAACTTTTTGAGCTAGTTGTGACTCTTATTTACGGTCTCCCGCACCTTGAGGTGGGCGCTGGAGAAATAGGCGGTCCCGTCCCGGTTCGCCCGAAAGGAGGATAGCTTCCGGAAAACTGCGAGACTGAACTCGACTCGCTCTTCCCGCAGAAAGCAGGCGAACCCCACCATAACAGCTATGGAGTTCGGGGTCATCTGACCTAGGACGACCCCGAAGTACTTCAGCACTTGGCGTACCTCGGGCCACAGGGGAAGCCGCAGACCCACCTCGAAGTGGGCCAGGGGTATGGCGAGCTCGTCCCTGGATAGATCGTTGATCTTTTCTCCTTCCCCGGGCCGTCTCGCCGAAAAGCCCGGCGGGACGTGGTCGCCGAGGGCATCCAGGTACTCGCGTTCCGGGATGACGGCGTGAGGAAAATCGTGCTCTGAGAAGGTCCAGGCGCACTTGCTTCGCCCGTACGCATCGCCGCCGCCACCGCCCATTCCCACCGAATTGCCGCCAAACGTGCGAGACAGGTCCAGAAGGCGAGCGCGAGCCGTACTTCGCGGAGAGCAGGGAGCGGGAGAGTGTTTTGAACCGGTGAGGGAATAAGAGCCGGCAAGACCTATTTATAGGGAGAAAGAAAGGGCGGGAAACTTCCCGCCGAATGAAGGGGTGCGTGTAGCAAAAATCAGCCCGACGGTTCGACTTCTCGGTGCGCGACCGCACCACCAAGGACGATCAGGCGCGGTTCTCGCCCGACCGCATCTGCGCAGGACTTGAGCGGGCGAGTCTCGGCCCGCACCCGCCCGGGATTCCGCGCGAGTCGGGGAGACGCCCGGCTGGCGAACCCCTCGGCTCGCTCCCGCCCCGATCGGCGGGGCGGGTAGAGAGAATCCATTCCCTGACCTGCCCTCCCCCTCAGAGGGAGGGCGAGCAAAGTACGCGAGTACCGCCGGAGCCCGCTCCGCGGGGAATAAAAGCAACAACATGGTAATTTCAACATACATCAGCAGCAGAAAATTAGGCCCATAGGCGGGCAAAGAGAGTTGCAAATCGTTACAGATACAGGATAACTTTGAAATAGTAGCAACCCCGGCGATATCCCGCGGGCGGGGAGAAGGATGGGTGGATATGTACTGGATCCACTTCCACCTGCCCCGCCGTTGCGTTCCGGATCGCGGCGGCACGCGAGGATAGTGATAGTCGCGCACCGCCACCAGCTCCTGCTGGGCCAGGCCAACTTGCTCCGAGGCATTCCTTAGGCGCTCCTCGGACCGCGTGATGTGCACGCCAGGCGAAGTGACCTCGCCACCTTCTGCAGCGCGCGGGGCCCCCTCCAGGGCCGCGAGCCGAGCCTCGGTGTCGGCCTTGTCTTGGTTGACCCTCTTCACGAGCTCCTGGAGCAGCAGAGTATGTTTCTGGAACAGCCGCGTCACCTGCCTCTTCATCCCCACCGCATCAGCCGGGTCGCCCAGGTAATCTGAAACGCCCTCCACGTCAGGCGGAGGCGAGTACCCTTCGCTCATCTCCGTTTCAGAGGAGATCATGTTGTAGCCTGCGAAAGGGACAATTCAGAAGGAACGAGCGAGAACAAGGCAAGCGCTGACCCGGTGCTTACCAGGGGTTGGCACGTCGTCCATGCCGATGGAAGGACGAGAGGAGCCCGACCGACCCTGAAAGGGTTCCCCCTCGAGGACCGCGAGAGATTTCCCTAGTCCGGGGGGAACTGGCGGGCGAGGGGTATCCGGGGGTGGGCGGTCCAGACCTGAGGGACTACCAGCCCTCTCAGACGACAAGGGAGGGGGGCGATCCTCCCCCCCGTCCTCCTCGCCTTCACGATGCTGTGCCTGCAAGACGAGGGGTCAGAGACATAGCAACAAGCCGAGGAGGAAGGTCGCGTACCTCAGAAGCGACCTCATCGCCAGCCGCCGAGCTGGAACCCGAGAAGTTATTCGTCGGGGACCGCCTCACGATCTTCCCCTTCACCGGCCTGAAGAGAGGGCCGGGAGACCCGCGGGCTAACCAAGGGGCGGCCTCGAGTGCCTCCTCCCGAGTTTTCTGGCCCGCAGCCGCCAGGCGTGCTCGCACCTCTTCGCTGACCGGCATCAAGGAACTGCAGTCTGTTCAAGAAAAATGAGAGGGTCTGGGGAGACCCCCCTGGGCTCGGTGGTATATTTATAGCCGAATAGTGGGGCCCCACCAGAAGATTCCCTGCCAGCTCAGCACAGTACTCGCCGAACACGCGAGTTGGATGATTCTTTCCGAGCTTGTATCAAGCTCAAAAAGTGCGGGGATTGTGTACAACCCCGTGTTCGTCGAACGGGCCCCCGTGTTCGTCGAGCGGACCTAGTCCCGCGACCCGCACCGAAGCAACGAGAAGACATGCGGCAAGGGGCTGGTCCGCTCCCGCTCATTTCAGGCGAGCGAGCCAGGCGATTCGGCTCCTGTGTCCCTCCCGCTCGCTCTGAGAATCGTCGACCGGAGCGGAGTGAGCCAATCGTCGAGCCAGTACTCGCGGGTGGGTTCGACGACCCGCGACCTGCGAGCCTTCCGAGGGTCACAATGGCCGCCAGTCCTCCCCCTGTACGCGACCTGATCCCCTATCCGCCTCGGCAGAAGACTGGCAGGTCGCGGCGGTCCGGCTCGCGTTCGCCCGAGAAGGATAAGCGAGCCGCCAGAACCAGGTCGCGCCCGCCTCTCGCGGAGAGGGACGGATGGCGGGCTGGCCCACCCCATGGGTGCGAATAGCTGTTCTGAACAGCGGGGTCACGCTGTTGGCAGACCAGGTTGGACTGCGTATAGCTGTTTGGAACAGCGGAGCTTGGCTGTTGGCAGACCCAACCAAGGGCTTTTTGGTATTTTCAGGTCAGTTCTTCTGGTTATTGGCAGTTCAGATTCCAAAAACTATAAGTAAGACCCAAGGGTTACCTCAGAAGGCACGCTTGGAGTGCCTCCCTACTCCTGTTTTCAAGTGCTTTCTGAGGGTACCTTAGCTCGGCTTCTGGCTAAGGAGGGGAAGCGCTCAGAGATCTTCCGGGTTTGTGGTGGGACCTCCCTGCCGAGCCCTTGGGTCTGTTTCTTCCTGCCTTCTTTGTTGTTTTTCTTGCAGGAGCAAAGTAGGCGCGAGACCACCCCTTCCCCATGGGTCGAACTCCACAGGAGACCGGATTCCGGTTTCAACAGGGTCGGGACAGAGAGGCAGGAAAAAAAGAGAAATAAAAGCAGGAGGGGATCGGGATTTGAAAAGGCCCCAGCTAGGGTTCGACCAAGGAGAAGAAGACAGCCGCGCCGCCTCCTCTTCTCCTTTCCCGTCGACCAACGACAACCCGCAACCCCGACCGCCTCTCTCTCCCTCGGCCTGGAGCAGCGACCCGAGCGCTCTCTCTCTCTCCGGCCGCCTGGAGCAGCAGCCCGAGCGCAGCCTTTCCTCCCTCTGTCCAGGACGCCGCCGGCAAGCAGCAGCCCGACCGCCCCTCTCCCTCTCTCCCGGCCGCCTGGAGCAACCCGACCCCTCCCTCTTTTCCCGGCCTGAAGCAGCACACCCCGACCCCCCTCCCTTTCTCTCGGCCTGGAGCAGGGCTCGACTTGGAGTGAGGTTCGGCCTGGAGCTAAGCCCTAGCTTTTCACCACCGGCAACAAGCCCGGCCTGGAGCAAGGCTCGGCCTGGTGCAAGGCTCGGCCTGGAGCAAGGCTCGGCCTGGAGCAAGGCTCGGCCTGGAGCAAGGCTCGGCCTGGAGCAAGGCTCGACCTAGAGTGGAGAGCGACCACCGACGTGGTCGCATGCAGTAGGATCGACCCGGAGCTCCTCTCCCGACCCCGCCGCCAAGCACGCGACAAGGGTAACGATGTTTCTACTTGGGCAGGTGAAGCCCTCAGTTTACATATTTGCATGTAAGCCTCTCTCCACCAACGAGTGGGGGGAAGGGAGCTTTCCGACGGGTTGACGTGTACGTCCCCGCAGTTAATTGCATTAGTACCCGGAAGCGTGAGTACGGGTTTAGGCATGCTGTGTGAAGCCCATCCGGACGTGTGAGCTGGATTTGTGATGTTCTGGGGTTCCCGGAGAAGACTCCGAGGAAGTTGTTTATTAGCCGCTTGCAGAGAATGCACACCATATCCCCAGAAAAGGGGGTGTGCGCAATATGTTTGGCCCGCTTATGTTAGCCGACCGATGCCTAGTTGACCGCCGCTCGTCGAGACGTTGACGTACATGTGTTGCAGTACCAGGCGGGGAGTAGCGAGCTTAAGCCCAAGCTTGTGCCGGCTCTCGAAGGCCTTTTTTGTTCATATTACCGGCCTGCGTGCTGAGTATGGAATTCATATTCCTGTAATATTTTTTAATATCTGTGATGCTCTATGAATATGTAGTTTACTCCTCCTGTCTTAGGCGAGCGGTGTGTTCGTGAACCGCTTCCCCCGTGGGGGCCCCGAGGTATAGATGCCGGGAAGCCCCTGATGGCCTGTTGTCATCCTTTCAGAATAGCGGAATTCCGCTGTTAGCTGCCCAATTGGAGGTGCGTAGAGTAGGGCTGCTGGGCGGTTTTGCGCCAATAGTAAGGCGGGCGGGGAACATTTTACATAGACCCGAGGTGGCACCTCTAGTTACGGAGTGGATCTTGAGATCCTCCTTATATGTTCCGGTCGGCCAAGAGAGCCCTCCTAAGGTGCCTTAGCTCAGCCCTTGGCTTGGGAGGAGAAGAGTTTGTTAGTCTTCCGGGTATGCGGCGGGTCCTCCACGCTGAGACCTTGGGTCTGTCCCTTGTGTTCCTAGTCTTGTGCCTAGATCGTTCGCTTGAGGGTAGTAGGTGCGCGGTCACCCCTTCCCCAGGGGTCGAACTCCACAGGAAACCGATTTTCGGTTTCAACATTTTGGTGCGGTGAGCGTGGAGAGTGACCAGCACATAGGAACTCTGGCGAGTGTCATGGCTATAGAAGTGGAACCAGGTGACGACCAGGGTCATGCGTTGATACTTTGTATGTAAGGTCCTCATACTCAAGAGTTGTCCCCTCCCATAGCTGTTGTTTGAATCCCATAGCATTTGGAGTAGGATTTGCACCTATTTGAAGCGCTTCTACCTATGAAAACCCGTGTATTCTCACATATTACATCAACGAGAAACCTGGAGGTTATTATCTTCAAGATCAAGTAAGAGAGCAGCTGAGAGGTATTATAAGCCGGGGTGACCTGAAAGGGTTTCATCCCTAGCTGTAATATGTTATCTCTTTCTTGTAATTCAGTAACGGTCAAGTTTTCTCTTTATTACCAATTCGCCTCGAGCTTCTGAGTGCTTCAAGGGTTAGCCTTCGCGATCGACTCCGGAAGCCAAACGTCCAACCCGTTCCTTTTAAATAGCCTAGTTCGGACGATGGGACGGTGCCGCGGGACTTTAAGCGCTATTGTAAGACCGAGCCTCTGCACTGACGGCCGAGATCAGCTCCCCCTTTGCATGTCGGCCTATGTCCTCCCGATCGTACCTCTCCTCCGACTAGGGGAATTATCAGGAACGAGCCTAGACGCTAACCTCCCAGATTTGATAAAGGGCCAGTCTCTCCACGCAATCACAAGTGACATGGCGGAAAGTGATATTTGTCATTAGATCAGGATACGAGCCGCCGACCTGTTCCTTCTAAATAGCCCAGTTCGGATGATGGGACGATGCCTCGGGACTCTAAGCGCTATTGTAAGACCGAGCCTCTACACTAACGGCCGAGATCAGCTCCCCCCTTGCATGTCGGCCTATGTCCCCCCGATTGCATCTCTCTTCCGATTTGAGGAATTAGTAGGAACAGGCTCGGACGCCAGCTTCCCGATTTGACGACTTCCAGATCGTCTTTCTTATGAATAGAATGCGTCCTCCGTTTATAAAAGCATCGGTGCAATTAACTCTCCAACACCTCTTAAGTAAACAGGATGTCTCCACCTCGAGCAGATCCCGCTGTGAGGCTCTCACCTAGCTGGCAGGGCAGGAAGTCACTCGATGGTGGTAGTAGTGGACCCCGAGCAGATCCCGCTGTCAGGCTCTCACCTAGCTGACAGGGCAGGAAGTCACTCGGTGTTATCCTTAGACCTCGACCAGATCCCGCTGTCAGGATCTCACCTAGCTGGCAGGGCAGGAAGTCACTCGATGGTGGTAGTAGTGTACCCCGAGCAGATCCCGCTGTCAGGCTCTCACCTAGCTGACAGGGCAGGAAGTCACTCGATGGTGGTAGTAGTGGACCCCGAGCAGCTGCCGCTGTCAGGCTCTCACCTAGCTGGCAGGGCAGGAAGTCACTCGGTGTCATCCTTAAACCTCGAGCAGATTCCGCTGTCAGACTCTCACCTAGCTGGCAGGGCAGGAAGTCACTCGATGGTGGTAGTAGTGGACCCCAAGCAGATCCCGCTGTCAGGCTCTCACCTAGCTGGCAGGGCAGGAAGTCACTCGGTGTCATCCTTAGACCTCGAGCAGATCCCGCTGTCAGGCTCTCACCTAGCTGGCAGGGCAGGAAGTCACTCGATGGTGGTAGTAGTGGACCCCGAGCAGATCCCGCTGTCAGGCTCTCACCTAGCTGTCAGGGCAGGAAGTTACTCAGTGTCATCCTTAGACCTCGAGCAGATCCCGCTGTCAGGCTCTCACCTAGCTGGCAGGGCAGGAAGTCACTCGATGGTGGTAGTAGTGGACCCCGGGTAGACTCGCTTTCAGGCTCCCATTAGCTGGGCAGGGCTGTAGGCACACCTGGGGGGAAAGGGTTGGTTCGTGGAGACTTTTTGCAGGACCCCGAGTGATGCTCGGCCCCGGGTAGACCCGCTGCCTGGCTCCTACTAGCTGGCAGGTCAGTAGGCTCGCCTGGGGGGTAAGGGACCCCGAGTGCTGCTCGGCCCCGGGTAGACTCGCTGTCAGGCTCTCACTAGCTAGCAGGGCTGTAGGCACACCTGGGGGGGGAAGGATTAGCTCAGCGTGTACAAGAGGATACAGAATATACGGATTTGTTGTTTCACGATATCACGAGAAATTATATACTTGTTGTAAGTAATGGTATAAGGACAATTCAATAGCAGTGATGCAAAAGGTATTGAGTGATTCAAAAATATTGAAAAGGGCATGAGGAGATTGATGTTCCAAGTGCAAATTTCAGTTTCTCTCAAATTTGTTTTTGGGTCGGCCCCCACTCGCCGGATACGTAGGGTTGGATGATTCTTTCCGAGCTTGTACCAACCTCGAAAAGAGCGGGGATTGTGTACAACCCCGTAGCCGGGCGAGTGGGGCCCTCCCCAAATATCAGCCTAGGGGCGTGTTATGGGCGACGAGTTGGTGCGACCCTGTTCGAGCTCGTGCGGGTCCTCGTGCGTGCGTGCGAAGATTTTATTTGCATAAGCTTTAAACTTATATATATATTTAATATTGTAATATATATATATATATTATACTATATATATATTATATATATATTAGATATATATAGAGAAGATATTATTATGAAAGAGGGGGAGGGGGATGCGCTGGACAAGAAAAAGGGAGGTGAAATAAAGAAAAGAAAAAGCAGGGGGTCGGGACAGAGAGGCAGGAAAAAAAGAGAAATAAAAGCAGGAGGGGATCGGGATTTGAAAAGGCCCCAGCTAGGGTTCGGCCAAGGAGAAGAAGACAGCCGCGTCGCCTCCTCTTCTCCTCTCCCGTCGACCAACGACAACCCGCAACCCCGGCCCCCTCTCTCTCCCTCGGCCTGGAGCAGCGACCCGAGCGCTCTCTCTCTCTCTCTCCGGCCGCCTGGAGCAGCAGCCCGAGCGCAGCCTTTCCTCCCTCTGTCCAGGCCGCCGCCGGCAAGCAGCAGCCCGACCGCCCCTCTCCCTCTCTCCCGGCCGCCTGGAGCAACCCGGCCCCTCCCTCTTTTTCCCGGCCTGAAGCAGCACACCCCGGCCCCCCTCCCTTTCTCTCGGCCTGAGCAGGGCTCGACTTGGAGTGGGGTTCGGCCTGGAGCTAAGCCCTAGCTTTTCACCACCGGCAACAAGCTCGGCCTGGAGCAAGGCTCGGCCTGGAGCAAGGCTCGTCCTGGAGCAAGGCTCGTCCTGGAGCAAGGCTCGTCCTGGAGCAAGGCTCGGCCTGGAGCAAGGCTCGGCCTGGAGCATGGCTCGGCCTAGAGTGGAGAGCGACCACCGACGCGGCCGCATGCAGTAGGATCGACCCGGAGCTCCTCTCCCGGCCCCGCCGCCAAACACGCGACAAGGGTAACGATGTTTCTACTTGGGCAGGTGAAGCCCTCAGTTTACATATTTGCATGTAAGCCCCTCTCCACCAACAGGTGGGGGGAAGGGAGCTTTCCGACGGGTTGACGTGTACGTCCCCGCAGTTAATTGCGTTAGTACCCGGAAGCGTGAGTACGAGTTTAGGCATGCTGTGTGAAGCCCATCCGGACGTGTGAGCTGGATTGGTGATGTTCTGGGGTTCTCGGAGAAGACTCCGAGGAAGTTGTTTATTAGCCGCTTGCAGGGAATGCGCACCATAGCCCCAAAAAAGGGGGTGTGCGCAATATGTTTGGCCCGCTTATGTTAGCCGACCGATGCCTAGTTGGCTGCCGCTCGTCGAGACGTTGGCGTACAGGTGTTGCAGTACCAGGCGGGGAGTAGCGGGCTTAAGCACAAGCTTGTGCCGGCCCTCGAAGGCCTTTTTTGTTCATATTGCCGGCCTGCGTGCTGAGTATGGAATTCATATTCCTGTAATATTTTTTAATATCTGTGATGCTCTATGAATATGTAGTTTACTCCTGTCTTGGGCGAGCGGTGTGTTCGTGAACCGCTTCCCCCGTGGGGGCCCCGAGGTATAGATGTCGGGAAGCCCCTGATGGCCTGTTGTCATCCTTTCAGAATAGCGGAGTTCCGCTGTTAGCGGCCCAATTGGGGATGCGTAGAGTAGGGCTGCTGGACGGTTTTGCGCCAATAGTAAGGCGGGCGGGGAACATTTTACATAGACCCGAGGTGACACCTCTAGTTAGGGAGTGGATCTTGAGATCCTCCTTATATGTTCTGGTCGGCCAAGAGAGCCCTCCGAAGGTGCCTTAGCTCAGCCCTTGGCTTGGGAGGGGAAGAGTTTGTTAGTCTTCCGGGTATGCGGCGGGTCCTCCACGCTGAGACCTTGGGTCTGTCCCTTGTGTTCCTAGTCTTGTGCCTAGATCGTTCGCTTGAGGGTAGTAGGTGCGCGGTTACCCCTTCCCCAAGGGTCGAACTCCACAGGAGATCGATTTTCGGTTTCAACACATGCCGTTTTCAAAAATCTATAAATAGACCCAAGAGGGTACCTCAGATGACATGCTCACTTGTGCCCCGGTCTTCTTGCGCTTTCTGAGGTACCCTTAGCTCGACACTTGGCTAGGGAGGGGAAGCGCTCTAAGATCTTCCGGTTGTGTGGTGAGACCTCCTCGCCGGGCCCTTGGGTCTGTCCCTTGTTCTTTTTTTCCTTTGTCGTTTAGCTCGCAGGAGTGAAGTGCGCGATCACCCCTTCCCCACGGGTGAACTCCACAGAGACCGAATTTTCGGTTCCAACATTTTTTGTGCGGTGAGCGTGGAGAGTGGTCAACACAGAAAATCTTCAGCAAACTCAATGGTTGGAGGAGAAGGGCAACGTTCAGACAGGGCCGACTCGCCACCCCCTCCCCCTCTCGCTGCGATGGGGATGTTCGAGGAGTTCAGGCTGGAGGTGCTCGGCCTCGTCAGGTTTGCACTCGGCGCGCGAGCCGAGTGCTCGACTCCAGCAGTTCCAGTCATCGCCGCCCCGGCTCTGGGCGAGGACGCTCCCGGCTGGCGAGCTGGGAAGGAGGTTGTAGAAGAAGGGAGCGGGTGAGAGCTCCCCGGGCGAGTGCTTTTCCCGGGCTCGACGAGCGGAGGCGGATTCGGCGAGATGTGGGTGCGAGACTCTCCGGCTCGCCCAGCAGGGGGGAGGCAGCACTTTCAGCGAGTTGGTCTCTTCCGCCCCGGTTCTAGAGGGGTTCAGGGAGCCGGAGATGTCTTACTACACCGGGAAGGATGACCCAGTCCAGCACATCCAGTGGTTCGAGGATGTGGTTTCGATAAGGCAGATGTCTGACGCCTTCAAATGCAGACTCTTCGCCATCACCCTCAAGGAGAAGGCGAGAGAGTGGTTCCACCAACTACCGGCCAACACCATCTACTGCTTCGATGACCTGCGCCGGGGGTTCATGTTGAGGTTCACCACTTCCAAGAAAAGGAAGGAGTTGGAGTCCCTGTTCCACATCAAGCAGGGTGTGAACGAGACGTCGAGGTGTTACGTGGATCGGTTCCAGGTTGTAGAAGAAGGGAGTTGGTGAGAGCTCCCCGGGCGAGTGCTTTTCCCGGGCTCGACGAGCGGAGGCGGATTCAGCGAGATGTGGGTGCGAGACTCTCCGGCTCGCCCAGCAGGGGGGAGGCAGTGCTTTCAGCGAGTTGGTCTCTTCCGCCCCGGTTCCAGAGGGGTTCAGGGAGCCGGAGATGTCTTACTACACCGGGAAGGATGACCCAGTCCAGCACATCCAGTGGTTCGAGGATGTGGTTTCGATAAGGCAGATGTCTGACGCCTTCAAATGCAGACTCTTCGCCATCACCCTCAAGGAGAAGGCGAAAGAGTGGTTCCACCAACTACCGGCCAACACCATCTACTGCTTCGATGACCTGCGCCGGGGGTTCATGTTGAGGTTCACCACTTCCAAGAAAAGGAAGGAGTTGGAGTCCCTGTTCCACATCAAGCAGGGTGTGAACGAGACGTCGACGTGTTACGTGGATCGGTTCCAGGAGGAGGTTACCCAGGTCCAGGAGATGTCAGGGCATACCCTGATGATGACCTTCACCTTGGGGCTGCAACAATGTTTCTTCAGGATGGAACTGAAGAGAGTGCCGCCCCTCTCTTACGAGGAGCTGATGGAGGGCGGCAAGGGAAGTCGACGCGGAGGCGTCAAACCCCGAGTTCGCGAAGAAGTTGGCCAGGTGGGCCACGAAAGAAGAGAAGGGGCCAAGAGGTGGCCGGGGGCAGGAGGTGAGGAGAGACGAACCTTGGCAGAGGGAGCAGCAACAACAACAACAGCCCAGGTGGGGGCGTCTGGAGCAGAACCGGCTCGGCTGGAGGCAGCCGGAGTGGCAAGACCAATGCCAGCAGAGAGATTTCCACGGAGGAGACTACCATCAGGGGGGCCAGGGTCAGTTCTACCACCCCGGGGGAAGGCAGGGTCGAAGACCCCCCCTCCCTGATCAGCACCAGGCTATGACAATAGCCATGCAGAGGAGGAGGGGTCAGCAGAGGAGGAGGGAAGTCAGGGTAGAGTTTCCCTATTGTGACTTCCACCAGGAGGAGGGGCATGCTACAGCCACGTGCCCGGAGTTCCTCGAGTTGAGAGGGTACAGGGAGCAGCAACAGCGGGACCATCGGGAGGTGCAGATCGAGTAAGTCCTGCCTCGGGCAGAGGACATGTGTGAGGACCGGACCGATGTGGGAGCCCGAGGAGGGATCAGAGTGATCCATGGGGGTGGGGGGTAGGGGTTGAGGCTTCCCGGAAGACAAGTCTCCACATCATGTACCGTCGGAGCGTTGACTCCACATCCCAGACCCCACCCCTGGAGGAGAGGATCACCTTCTCTTGGAGTGACATGCCAGATCATGAGGATCCCTTTTGCGACGCTCTGGTCATCCAGACAACGGTCGAGAATTTCACCGTCTCCCGGATACTCATCAACAACGGGAGTTCAGTCAACGTTATCTTCAAGAAGGCGTTTGACGTGATGAAGGTGGATGCGAAGAGGGTGTTGGCCTCAGATGGTTCCCTGTTCGGATTTTCGGGAGAGAGGGAGGAGGTTGAATGGGGAGTGGGGCTCCATGTCACTCTGGGGGGGGGGGGCAGTCACGAAACTGCAGGTTTGTCATCGTGGACGCCCCCAGCAGTTACAATACCACCTTCAGACGGCCTCTTATCAACGCCTTCCGCTGCGTCCCCTCGTCCTTCCACTAATGCTTGAAACTCAACGCCGAGGGGATCCGGGTCCGGGGTGACCCCAATGTGGCGAGGGAGTGCTATGTCACCGCCGTGAACTCTATCTCTTGGCAGAAGGGAGCCGAGGAGGTGGAGCGGAGGATGGAGGAGGTAGAGCAGGAAGTATGTGGAGTGGAGATGGAGGTAGAGGAGAGCCGCACCCAGGTGGAGGTGGCGGAGGGAGTCCAGGAAGAGCCGGCCTAGGTGATGGTCGTAGAGGAGGTCGAGGAGGAGGTCCTTGCCTCGGGATTGGGGGACGCAAGAGAATGGGGAGAGCAGTCTCTTCTAGAGGTTGCGGAAGAGGTGGTGGAGATGAAAGTTCTCACCCTTAGAGGCATGGTGGAGAAGGAGCGCATCAGCGGGGGGCTGACCCCGTTGGATCAGGAGATGATGCTGGCGTGCATCCAGAGGAACGTGGACATCTTCGCTTGGAGTGCAGCAGAGATGCCAAGGATAGATGCAGACATTGCATACCACCGCCTCAACCTGGACCCAGAAGCTCGCCCCATCCAACAAAAGAAAAGGTCCATCACGGACAAGCTAGTCGAGCCCATCAGGGAGGAGGTGGCCAAGCTCTTGGAGGCTGGCTTTGTATCCGAAATTCAATACCCCGGCCGGGTCTCCAATGTAGTCATGGTAAAAAAAGGAGACGGTCATTGGAGAATGTGTGTTGATTTCTCTTTGCTTAATAAATCATGTCCCAAGGATTGTTACCCCTTGCCTCAAATCGACGCGCTGGTTGACTCAGCCGTCGGTTTTCCTGTAATGAGTTTTTTAGATGCATTCTCAGGTTATCATCAGATCAGGATGCACCCCCCTGATATAAAAGATGTCTCCTTTATCAGTGGGGATGAGTGCTACTGCTACAAGATGATGCCTTTTGGGCTGAAAAATGCAGGGGTAATATACCAAAAGATGATGTATCAGGTCTTCCAGGAGCAAAAGGTGAGGAACCTCGAGGTGTATGTGGATGACCTGATGATAAAGAGCCGAGGGGTGGACTCCCACTTCCAGGACCTAGAGGTGACCTTCGACACCTTGCGTAAATGCAAGATGAGGTTGAACCCCTTGAAATGTGTTTTCGGGGCCAGCAGGGGGAAGTTCTTGGGCCATCTTCTCACCCAAGCGGGGGTGGAGCCGAATGCTGACAAGGTCAAGGCAATCATGGAGTTGGGGTCGCCTCAGAATGCTAAGGAGGTACAACGGTTGACAGGAAAATTGGCAGGGCTAAGCAGGTTTTTTTCCCGGGCTGGGGAGAAGTGCTCTCCCTTCTTCAAAGCGTTGAGGGGAGGCAAGAAGTTCGAATGGACTGGGGAATGTGAGGAGGCGTTCCAGGCCTTGAAGAGGCAGTTAACTCAGGCCCCCTGCTCCAAGGGTCGAAGGAGGGGGAAGACCTATCTCTGTATCTCGGGGTCGGAGCAGAGGCCTTGAGCTCCGTCTGGTTCGGGAAGAGGGGAAGAAGCAGTTGCCCATATACTACGTGAGCCGGATCCTGAGGAAGGCAGAGCTCCGCTATCCTATCTTGGAGAAACTGGCCTTCGCTTTGGTCATCTTGGCTCGGAAGCTTCGACCATATTTCCAGGCACACTCCATCCGAGTGGTGACTGACCATCTCTCCACAACATTTTCGAGGGGGTGGAGCATTCAGGAAGATTGGCCAAATGGTCGGTGGAGTTGAGTGAGTTCGATATCTCCTTTGTCCCCGCCTCTCGATCAAGGCCCAAGCAATGACCGACTTTTTGGCTGACTATATGGTCGAGGTGGCGGAGGCAGAACTCACTCGCCCAGTTCCCTGGAAGGTGATGATGGACGGCGCGTCAGGAAGACATTCCTTGGGCGTAGGGGTGATCTTGGAGAGCCCCCAGAGGACGAGGATCGAGCAAACAGTGGTGGTGCTTTTTCCCATCACAAACAATCAAGCCGAGTATGAGGTCGTAATAGCAGGATTGCGCCTGACCAGGGAGCTGAGGGTGCACGATGTGGAGGTACTCACTGACTCCATGGTGGTGGATTCTCAAATCGGCGGGGAGTTTGAGACATGGGAACCAACTATCCAATTATACTTGGCAAAGGTGAAGGGGGTCATCGGTATGTTCCAGACCTTCTCCATCCGACTTGTGTCGCAGGAGGAGAATGAGCAGGTTGGTCAGCTAGCCAAGCATGGTCCTCGGGTGGGGGGTACCATCACCGACTTGTTCCTCCCATCCATCCAAGAAGAAGAGCTGATGGAGGTGGACCGACACCCATCGTGGATGGATCCTTTTGCAACATTCTTATCCACATGGGAGTTCCCTGAGGGGATGGACAAGAAGAAGTTCAAACACAAGTCGGCATATTATCTTATGCGCGACAGACAGTTGTATAGGAAGACTCTCTCAGGGATGCTGACACGTTGTGTGGCCGAGAGGGAGGTTCAGAGGATCTTGGAAGAAGTCCATTCAGGAGAGTGTGGAAGCCACTCGGGGAGCAGAACTTTGGAGTGAAGGATAGTCCTACCGGGGTAATTCTGACCGACTCTAAGTCGGGATGCCACAGAATTCACAAGGAAATGTCACAAGTGCCAGCTGTTTGCTCCCCTTCAACTTCAACCGGCTCAGCCGCTCAGGAGTATCACAACCTCCTGGCCTTTCGCCATTTGGGGAATGGATTTTGTAGGACCTTTCCCCCAGGCCAGCGGACAGAGGAGGTTCTTGCTTGTCATGATAGACTATTTTTCTAAGTGGTTGGAAGTGAAGGCGCTAGCCAAGGTGACCTCCCAGGTTATCAGGAACTTTGTTTGGGGGGAGATCATCTGTCGACATGGGTTGCCGCAGGTCATCGTCACAGACAATGAGCCACAATTTGCCAGCACCGAGTTCATCAGTTTTTGCGGGCAGCTTGTGATTGATCTCAGGTTTGCCTCAGTCCACCATCCCAGGAGCAACATGCAGGTGGAGGCGGCAAACAAGATCACCGTGAACCTACTCAAGAAGAAAGTGGAAAATTTGAAGGGTAGCTGGGTGGAGCAGCTTCCTTCGGTCCTCTGGGCTCTGGGACCACTCCCAACACGGCCACGAGGGAGACCTCCTTCAAGCTCTCCCATGGATGCGAGGCAGTGCTCCCCGTAGAGTTCGAGGTCTGAACGCCTCGGGTGGTCGAGGCAGAGGCAGGCAGAGAAAAATGGCAAGCTGAAAATGAGGAGCTGCGGCTCTCCCTCGACATGGTGGAGGAGCTACGTGATCTCTCCGCCATCCAACAGGAAGAGGTGAAAAGAAGAATGACTAAGTATTTTGACAAGCACATCAGGGTCAAACAGTTCGCGGAGGGGGACTTGGTCTTGAAGAAGGTAGATGCGGCAGAAAGATCAGCGACAGTGGGGAAGCTTAATCCTAACTGGGAGGGTCCGTACATTGTCCAAGAAGCACTAAGATCAGGGGGGGGGGGTATCGTCTCCAAGATGTGGAGGGCGAGACCCTAAGTCACACCTGGAGTTGTGATGACTTAAAACGTTTCTATCCATGAAAGCATGTACGTACCCCCCTTTTTAATGGATATGAAATACTTTGATGTTCAAATTCTCTTGCAGATCAAGTTTACGGCAAGCCAAGTCATAAAAGGCCCCAGCGGCTAGGCTTCCATCTAGTTGGCGGGGTCGGAGGTTGATGGATGGCATGTTTTTCTCGCTCTGGGGTTAGGTCCCGGGATGCTCCCGCTGTCAGGCTTCCACCTAGTTGTCTGGGCCGAGAACCCCGTTGGACGTCGTTATGACCTTGGGGCTGAGTCCGGTTGTTGCTCAACACCCGCTGTCAGGGTCTCACCTAGCTGATTGGGCCGGTGGTAGCGTCCAGAGGTTGATGGATGACAAGTTTTTCTCGCTCTGGAGTTAGGTCCCGGGATGCTCTCGCTGTCAGGCTTCCACCTAGCTGGCAGAGTCGGGATCCCCGTTGGACGTCGTTATGACCCTGGGGCTGAGTCCGGTTGATGCTCAACACCCCTCGTCAGGCTCTCACCTAGCTGATTGGGCCGGTGGTAGCGCCCAGAGGTTGATGGATGACAAGTTTTCTCGCTCTGGGATAGGTCTCGAGATGCTACTACTGTCAGGCTTCTATCTAGCTGGTCGGGCTGGGGTCCTCGGTGGACGAGATGATGTCTAAAGTGGGGACCCAGGTATTCAAACTTCCGAGACAGAGATCGCAGGAACAACAAGGGGTTGAGCTCGACGATCCCCAGGCGAGCCGGGTCGGGCGAGCCGAGACCCTGGCGGGTCGACGAGCCGGGATTACTATCAACAGTTACACTCCAGCCTGCCGCGGTTTTACTTGGAAGATTCTCAGCTTTTCACCGTCTCAAAGAGGAAGGGTCGTCACAAGCGAGCTGGGTATTCGCGGGCCTGGCTCGGCAAACAACCTGGCCCAACTACCACAGGGTAGTATCTGAAGGCAGAGCAAAGGGTGTGGCGAGCTGAGATCTCGGCATCTACTGAGGAATGCGAGAGGTGGCGGTCCTCGACGGTATATTTCTGCCCTTCTAGTATTTTACTTGTGAATTTCTAATGGCTTCAGCTTGACGTTGACAAGAAAGAAGGGAGCTCGCGGGCGAGCTGGATAGTCGCGAGCCAGCGCAGCGAGTAATCCACTTGTTGACTGCCTGGGGTTGGCGAGCTCACAAGGTCTCTCCCGAGTACGAGCCCTAACTCAAATACATTCTAGCGGCTCGCTCCACTCTGGTGAGGTCGCCCTATGGGAGAGGGCAGCTCGCAGACAAGGACGTCACAATGAAAGTTCAAAAAAAAAAGAAAAGAAACAATTTTGGGCCGACCCTTTTTTCATTAATACATCAAGTTACAAAAGTTGCTGCTCGCCTCGACAAGGTTACAAAAAAGTGGGGGAAGTATTTGCAGCAAAAAATTAGGGAGGGGTGCTAGTCAGCTCTCGCCTTCCCCTCCCGACAGATGATCCTCGCTCTCCTCGCCTCTGGATGTGTGTCCGTCTTTGTAGCCCTTGGTATCCTTGAAGAGCAACTCGAAGCTTTCCTCCTCGCTGGGAGGGGTGGCCGACGGGAACAAGTTCGGCACTAGGTCCCTCGCCGTGATCTCCTCGCATCCCTCCACCAATACCTCCATGTATTTCATCATCTGGAGGGTGTAGTCGACGGTGCTGATGGAGTTGATCCGCAGCTTCTCGGCAACCTCGACCTCGCCGTAGACCTTCGGCCACTTCGGGGGGATGCCCGGGTCGCCGCCGTCCTGGGGCAAGAAGATTCCTTCAGGCGGATGAGATCGCCCTGGAGCCACTCATTTTCCCCCTTCAAATTCTGATTCTCTTTCTCCAGAACGACGGCGCTAGCCTGCAGCTTACCTGCGACCTCGACATCCTGGAAGGAAGGGCAAAGTAAGATTTAAATTCATGAAAAATCCCAAGTGAAAAAGGAAGGGGATGGCTGACTCTCACCATCCCGCCGACGGTCTTTGCGAGGTGGTTCTCAGCGACCTGCAGTCGCTTCTTCAGACCGACAACGTTATCCTTGGGGAGGTCCCGCTCCTGCTCGGCTTTCAGCAGCTGGTGGTTGAGGTTGAAGCCTCAGCGGACCACCATGTGGTGCAGCTCTAGGGCCCGCATCTGGGCCTACTGGCCCTCGCGGCCGAGCTGCCGGAGGGTCAGCCCCTTGTAGGCCTCGACATCCTCGCGCCCTTACAGGCCGAAGCCTAGTGCATAGGCGTGCCCCGAGGCGGGTTGACCCCCCGACCTGGAGGGATGGAGCGATGAGATGGAAATGCGGTGGGCCCGCTCATCCCATTGCACCATCGGCTCGCCGACCGGGTCTTTTGATTTTCCCCCAAAGCCGAAGTGGGGGTGGCTCTTCGGCAGGCCCGACTCGCGGACCACAGTCGCCGCTGCAGAGGAGGAGGGCTCGCCGCCTTCCAGGCTTTTCTCTGACGAGCCCTTCAACGAGCTCTTTGGCGACCCTTCGGGGGTGGACTCCAGCGAGCTAATGTAGATCTGCTTTTGTTGCGGTTGTTGTGGTCCCCCCGTTTTTGATGTTGTTGTTGTTGTGGCCTTCCCTGAACTTGTTGTTGCTCCCCCCGGGAGACCACAGTCGCCTTCCTCTTTTGCGGCGGGGAGCGGCTGACTCCCGCTTGCCTCGGCAGGCCGCCACTGCTGCCCGCTCGCGCGCGAGCGGATCCGGGCCGGGTCCCGAGCCCGCATAGGGAGGATGCTCAGGAATTGTTCGCTCCCCTGCAAGAAATGACTTAGAGTTAGAAAAACAATTATCGTAGGCGAGTCCGTCGAAAATAGAGGGTGAAGATGTACCTTCGCCGGGGAGAACAGGGGGGGGGGAGCGAGTCGAGACCCCTTCGAATGAAGGCGACCTCGATGTCCTTCTCCAAGAAGAACTTGTGCAGCTCGGCGTCGTCGTCGGACAGCGTTGGAGGCCGGTATACCTCCTCGCTTTTCTGCTGGGGGGAGAAGGGTATGTTGCCTAGGTCGCCCGTGATGAATACGATCTTGGATACCCAGTTGTGGTTTTTGTTGGCGGTATCGCGAACCTTGATGTGCGAGCCCATCAGGGAGGCGACCCCATCGTTGGACGCGCGGTAGGTGAAGAGCTTGAAGAGGACGTCGAGGTTGAACTCAATCCGCTCGCGGCAGAGGTGACAGGAGAACGTGACCATCATAGCGATCGCGTTCGGGTTCAACTGTGGGGGCACCGCGCCAAAGCACTTGAGGATCTGACGGATTTCCGGCCAGAGGGGGAGGCGCAGCCCCACCTCGAAATGCGAGATGGGGAAGGCGGACTCATCCCTGTAGAAGGTGTTGATGGACTCGCCCTCTGCGGCCGACGCGCCTCGAAGCCTGGGGGCACGTACTCCCCCCTGAGGTTGATGAGCTCGCGCTCGGTGGTGTTCCCATCGAAGAAACAGTATTCGGCAAATTGCCGAGCGCACTTAGAGCGCCCGTCGGCGTCAGGCTGGGTTTTGCCCATGATTGTGAGAGTTGGTGGTGCGAGAGCGGGTATCGAGAAGAGCAACAGGTGGGGGTATGAATGAAGTAAAGGCGATGGGCCAGGGGGTTGGTGAGGGGGCCTATTTATAGAAAACAGAATTTATGGCCGAGCTGACCGGTCAGTCCAGCTCACCAGCCCAGCTCACCAGCGCCAGCTCGCCGACCCAGGCCACCTGACCTATCCTTAGCGCGAGCAGAGATCTAATTGACACATCCTATTATTTTCAATGGCATACCGAATTCTAAAAATTGTTTTAAGTTATTACAGACAGGGACTATCGCCGTCCCGTAAATAAAAAAGTTCTCAGCAAGCAGAAGCAGTTCGGTCAGCCCGCGCGACCTGGGGTGCTGGGGGGCGAGGTCCAGTAGGCTCAGCTTGAGAGCCATTTCCATCTACCCCGGCATCGCGCCCCAATCCCCGGAGGCCGGCGCGGGCTGAGGAACTCGTGGACTAGGCCCAGGTCCCGGCTGAAGGCCTGCAGGTTTTCATTGATCCTCTCCATGACTGGGGTGAGTGACATCATCTCGTTTGACGAACTGTGCTCCATCTTATCAGCGAGCACCACATAGTCCCGCTCCACCGCCTGCAGCCTCTGCTAGCGGTAAGAGCCGTCCGTTCGAAGTTGGCGCAGGGCAGCATCCTGCTTCTTCAGCACTTTTATCATTCGCCGCCTCAACTCGGCAGGATCCAACGACTCATCCAAAATGCTCTCCACCCCGGGGTGAGGGGGTGGCGAGCGGCGACCGGTTCCGACGATCCCTCGACCTCAGATGGGGCAGGGAACTATGCAAAAACAATCGACTCCAGTGAAAAGAGGGTGCGAGTACAATAAAGTTTCCTAAGCAAAGTGTTCTAGAGGAAGCAAAGCTAACATGATGAGCTCGGCGGCTCTTGGGGGCTGTGCGGGGGAGGTAAAACCAAGTTCTTGCCGCGACCAGGAGGATGGACTCCCGGGCAGATAAGGTTAAAGCTGGGGATCTGGATGATTCCGGCCATTTCTCCCGCGAGCGCAGGAGCAGGTGCAGGCTGCTGAGAAGGAGCGCGAGCTGGCGACTTGGACTTCAGCGAGTCCAGCCTTGTGGTCCCGAAGGGAGGTGATTTGCTCCGCAGGCGAGCGTCGGGGGGAGTCTGAGGCTGCGAATCATCGAGCAGAGTGTGGACTCGCGGCCTGGAGGACTCGACATCGGTCTGGCGGCGTTCAGAGTTGGTGGGAATGCCGTTGGCCATTTTCCCCCTGGGGTCGGCAGCCCGTTTCGAGGAGGCGAGCCTGGGAGTCAAGGTGGACTCCAGGTCGCGGTAGATGGATTCAGCATCCTTCGGGATGGACTTGGCCTTCTTGGCAGGATTGAGCTTGGACTGCTCGTGCAGTGCTGCACTGGGGGACACGCTGACTAGTGCGTCCCCATGGGTGAACTCCACAAAGACTGAATTTTCGGTCCAACACCCGCCTCCTCCTTCACGTCGGTTTGTCATTCACTCTTCTCGTCATCGCCGCCACATAGAATTTGACAGACTCCCTTGCCTTCCGCTACTCGGCTCGATCGTCGCTTCCGATCTTCGATGAATCCCTCGTCGTCGACCAGCTCATATGCCAATTCCAGATCCTGGGGTCTGTCTTGTTCCTAGCGACTTCTCCAGTTCCAGCCGATTCAGTCGACTATCAACCCTCCATCTACTTCCAATCGATTCCAGCGAGTCCTTCGGCCTCCCGACGTCCTCCAACCTCTCTGTTAGCATCCAATCAGCTGCCTGCACTTCCTTTTGCCTCATAACGATTCTCTTGCACTCCTTTCACATTCCGATGGCTCTTTTGCGGCTTCTGTAGCATTCTGAAAGCTCTCATGCGGCTCCTGCAGCATTCCCGTAGTCCTCCTGTGGCTCCTACAACATTCCGACAGCCCTCCGACGGCTCCTGCAACATTCTGGCAGCCCTCCCGGGCCTCATGCCGCATTTCGGCGGCCCTCACACTTTTTTCCTCCATGACCCTCTTTCCGGACTCAGTGAATGCTCGATGCGACCAAGTTTAAATTGCCATTAATAACATCCTTTTCACGCTGCTTGAGCTTCGTCGTTGGATTCTTCCACATGCCTTCTTACAACCCGTGCCCACCCCTATGCTTTCTATCGAGCCTCCTCCATCCCACCTCCACTACTCCGTGGGTCTTCGACCATTGGAAATACCGCCTCTTCCTCCTTTCCCAACACCCCTTCGTTCTCCCATTGCCGACCGCGACAAATACACCACATGTTTTTTGTCCCCAGCCGTTTCTTGTAGACCCTTGCTTACTTGTCAACTCTCTTTTCTCCCAACTCCTATTTTCGAAAATCTCTCGAGCCCACTGCCACACTACACTCAGATCTTGTCCCTCTCCCACTTCGACCAAACTTTCCTAAGGGTTTCCTTCCAAATCATTACTACTCACTCCTCATCGACCTAATGTCCTGTCCCACAATACTCTTTCAGGATCTAGGTGAGTTTCTGCCATCAGTCTTTATAGCATCCGATCTTCGATTGTGTCCTTGACCCAACTGTCGTGCACCTTACTCGACCTCGTGGTCAAGATCTTTTGTGGGCATATCATTGCTCCACCTTTCAGACAGTACCATGCCAAGTTCTACAACCATGTCAGTCACCCGTACCATAGATCTGCAATAACCAGCCCGCCACGACGCCTCTAAGATTCTGACGTCTCATCTGATCCGCCCACCAAAGGAGCTGCTCGAGTATTTCTGACTCGCCCATGTGATCCTTCCTAGCTCGATCTTGGGACACGGTCGCTTTTCTGGACGAGTGTATTGATATGCATGTCTTCATGTATTTTGTCATGTAGTTTGGTCTCCATCTATATAAGGAGCTCCTTAAGTTGTGAGGCAGTGAGGGATTGCCTTTGGAGTGAGTGTTAGATTTACCAATGATATTTTTATGGCTTTTGTCTTTATTGTATTCCCCTCATATATAGGAGGGGAACCCCTCTTTATGAAATAATACTCATTATTCTCTCGTTCAACATGGTATCAAAGGGAAAATCCTAGTTTCGCTCGATCCCGATCCTGCCCCGTCCCCCCGATACCGTTCCCGTTCCCGTTCCCGCTTCTCTTCTTCTCCGTGGATCTCTTCGTATCTCTCATGATCACGGGACTCATCAAATTACTACTATTCTATTGAATGAAACAAATTATCTTCCGTGGGCTCGTTCTGTCACTTTGGGCCTCAAGAGATGCCGTTTGTTTGGCTACCTCAGTGGTACTACCAGGGCACCTTCGCCTACCTCTCCCGATTGGTCATAATGAGATTCCGAGAACTCTTTGGTTATGTCTTGACTCACTAACTTCATGCAGAAGTCTATTGCCCGCAATTATCTCTTTCTGGATCGTAGGGGTCCTGCTCCTCGTGGTGGACGTGGCTCTTGTCGCAGTTCGAGCCGACCTCCTCCCTCCTGCTCGGCTCATCTCTCTGATGCCAGTGATTATCCTGCTTCTTATGGTGGACCTGTTGCACCTGAGGTTCCTTCTACCCTTTCCGCTGAGGAGATTTTCGCCTTCCGCCGCTTCATGATTGGCCACTCCTCCGTGTCTGCCACTGCTAGTTCCTCTTATGCCCATCAGGGAGTTCCCGGTGCTCACTCTTCCACTGCCTGCTCTTCTTCCCAATGGATCATTGATTCAGGTGCCACCGACCACATGACAGGTTCTGCTACAGGTTTTGTCTCTTATTCTTCTTTGTCTGGTCGGGACAAAGTAAGCATTGCTGATGGTTCCCTGTCTCCCATTGTTGGGAGATGGTCCATTCCGTGCTCCTCTCTTACTCTCACTTCAGTGCTCCATGTGCTTAAATTTTCTCGTAACCTGCTTTCTATTAGTCACCTCACCAATTCTATGAATTGCTTTGTAACGTTTTTTCCCACCTCGTGTGTTTTTCAGGACCTGAAGACAGGGAATATGATTGGCTCTGGTATAATGCGTGATGACCTCTACTTGTTTGACCCCTCCATCTCCGTCGCTGCTCCCCATGCTCTTTTTGCTGCCCAGCTCTCTCTGGACTCCTGGCGCCGTCTCCTTGCCCATTCATCTCCTTCTACTATGCATTTTTTATTTCTGCAATTGTCAAATGTATCTTCGCAAGATTTTAATGTGATATGTGTGCTCGTGCTAAACACCATCGTGTTTCTTTTACTCATGTATCTACTCCTAGTGCTACTTCTTTTGTTATGGTTCATACTAATGTTTGGGGCTCCTGCCCTGTAGCTTATATTTCGGGTTTTCACTGGTTTGTTATCTTTATCGTTTGTTTTTCTCGTTGTATGTGAATTTACTTGATGAAACATAAAAATAAGGTTTTTCCATTATGTCAACGGTTTCATAAAATTGTGGCCACCCAGTTTAATGCCACTATCAAAGTTTTGCGAAGTGATAATGGTCGGGAGTATGTCGACTCTTCCTTTGAGCGTTACCATAGTGATCATGACATTATCTATCAAATATCTTGTGTCTCTACCTCGGCTCAAAATAGGGTTGCTGAGCGCAAGAATCGCCATCTCTTGGAGGTCACTCGCTATCTCCTCCTTAAGATGCATCTCCCTAAGTTCTTTTGGGGTGTTGCGGTTTTCACTGCGGCGTACCTCATTAATTGGTTGCCGACTCGTGTCCTTGGCACAAATCACCTCTCCAAACCATTTCTGTATCCCCCTCTACTCTTCTACCTCAGATCTTTCGATGTGTGTTTTGTCCATGTCCATCCCACATCCAAACTTGATTCTTGTGCCCTAAAGTGTATCTTTATTGGGTATTCTCCAACCCAGAAATGATATAAATGTTTCCATCCAACGTCAAAACAGATCTTCGTTACTATGGATGTCACCTTTCGGGAGTTCGAGGCGTACTATGAGTCCCCTCTGCTCGGGGAGTCCTCACTTCCGGGGAAGTTTCACCCAATGGAAGTGAGTTCTCTTCCTCTTCCTATTTCTCCTACAGTGACTATTCCCACTTCTACTTCTTCTCCAGTGACTGTTGTTGTGCGTACTCCTCCTGGAACAACTCCCGTGACGGCTCCTCCTTTACAGGTGTATACTCGGCAGAACAGGGGTCCAGGTACATCGTCATCTCTTAGGCTACCCACGCCAACATCGGATCCTTCTTTGGGCTCTCAAGGTATCCTACAACTCATTATCTCCTTCACATAAGTTCTTTGTTGCCTCTCTCTTCTCTATTTCTATCCCCTTAACTTGGCAGGATGCTATTGCTCACCCAAAGTGGCATGATGCTATGCGTGAGAAGATGCGGGCCCTGAAAAAGAATTGCCCTTGGGATTTGGTTCCCTTGCCACCTGACAAGACCGTGGTTGGATGTAAATGGGTGTTCTCCGTCAAGCAGAACTCTGAAGCTGTTGTTGAACCGTACAATGCTCGGTTGGTGGCTAGGGGCTACACCCAGATCATGGGGATTGACTACCAAGAAACCTTTGCTCCTGTGCCGAAGATGAATTCTATAAGAGTTTTGCTCTCATGTGCTGCCTTCAAAAGATGACCTCTAACTCAATTGGATGTGAAAAACACGTTTCTTCACGAGGACCTGAAAGAAGAAGTCTATATGTCTTTACCGCCTGGTCTTACCCTGGTAGGATCTGGGGGGAATGGTATGCAGGATGAGAAAAGCTTTATATAGCCTAAAACAATCTTCTCGGGTCTGGTTTGAGAGATTTCACAGAGCTATGGTCGCATTTGGATACTCCCAACGCAACACTGATCACACCTTATTTGTAAGGCGCAAGCATGAGAGACTCACTGTCCTTATTGTCTATGTAGATAATATTATTATTATGAGTGATGATACTGAGGAAACCTAGTCTCTGAAATAGAGATTGACAAAGGAGTTTGAAGTGAAAGACCTAGGAAATCTCAGGTACTTCCTTGGAATTGAGGTTGCTCGATCGAAGCATGGTATATTCATTTCCCAGAGGAAGTATATCCTTGACTTGCTTCAGTCGTGTGGGTTGAGTGGGTGCAGACCTGCTGACACTCCAATTGAAGTCAACTACATTTTGGGTAGAGATGATGGAGAAACAGTTACTGATGTTGTTGGATTTCAAAGACTGGTCGGCCTCCTTATTTATTTATCACATACTCGTTCGGATATTTCATATGCTGTGGGTGTCATTAGTCAGTTCATGCATTCACCCAGTGCACGTCATGTAGAAGCGGCCTACCGTATCCTACAGTATCTCAAGTCCTCTCCTGGAAGGGGTATCCCGCTCTCTCCTGGCAAAAAAATTAACTGTTGAAGTTTATCAGATGCTGATTGAGCATGTTTTGTTGATGACCCGAGGTCCACTTTTGGTTATTGCTCTTTTGTTGGTGGTAACTTGGTAACGTGGAGAAGTAAAAAATAACTTGTGGTTTCCAGGTCAAGTGCAGAGGCAGAATTTAGAGCTATGACTCATGAGATCTGCGATGGACTGTGGATTAAATCCTTGTTGAATGATCTTGACATGGGGAATAAAGACCTCATAAGACTCTACTGTGATAGCAAAGCCACCATTAGCATAGCTCACAATCCAGTCCAACATGACTGCACAAAGCATGTTAAGATTGATCGCCACTTCATCAAAAAATAATATATAAAGAGGAGTTGTGAGCACACCATTTGTTCCCTCAAATCAGCAGCTTGCGGATGTTCTCACCAAGAGTTTAAGTCGGACCGTATTTGAAAAAATTATTTGCAAGTTGGGCATGCACGATATCATACGCCCAACTTGAGGGGGAGTGTTGGATTTACCGGTTATATTTTTTATGGCTTTTTTCCTTTATTGTATTCCCCTCATATATAGGAGGGAACTGCTCTTTATGAAATAATACTCATTATTCTCTCTGTCAACAGATAGCCTTTGGTCTCTATTGGAGAGGGAAATGTTTTGGAGGACCCAGCCTCCCGGTACTTGGCGAGAGCTTGTCTCTTGATTGAATCATTTATTTCATGCAATATGAGTTCATGTTCTTCGTTTTAGATCTTGATATGACTTCCGTGTATTAGTGTCGCATGCCATTTCGACAGGGATACATCATTTCTTTGGTTGAGAATCACTTTTATTTTCCGAACCTGAAGAGAGATGTGACCATTGCCATTCGCCATTTTTGAGTATGCCAGACAACCAAAGGGTCTCAATCTAGGAAGCACTGGTACGGATACGGGTACCAGGTACGATACGTACCCGGTACGGCGGTACGATGAAATTTTTAAAGCAAGGATACGAGTACGTCATGATCCGTTATAACAATATATATATATATATATATATATATATATATATATATATATATATATATATATATATATATATATATATATACGAGCATCTTCGCACGGGCTACGCCCGTGCTCGATGCTCTCGGGAGGCCTTCGACCGCATCCAGGCGGGCTTCGCCCGCCTCCGAACGGGTTTCTCCCGTGCTCGATCCGTCGTTGCGGGTTGCGCACACATCAAATCGGGATGTGCCCGCATCAAAGCGGGTTGCACCCACATCAAGACGGACAGTGCCCGCAATATATACATATGAGTACTCAAAATGACCGTAAAAATAAATAAATCAATATTACAATTTTTATTTTATAAAAAAATTACATTTTGTCGTAAACATATTAATTTCACGCAATCTTTCTCTTCCGCCATCTCTCTCTCCCTCTCTCTCTCTTTCTCTCTCCCTCTCTCTCTCCCTCCTCTCTTTTTCCCAACTCTCTCCCCCCATCTCATGCTCTCTCTCATGATCCAATGGCTCTTATTTGATCTATGGTGTGCTCCAAATACCTATATTGCTTTATATATATATATATATATATATATATATATATATATATATATATATATATATATATATATATATATATATATATATATATACAAGTGCCCGACACGGGGCTCCGCCCCTACGGCCAAGCGCGACAGTACCCAGCCTGCCCACGGCGGGCTTCGCCCGCCCACCCGCTCGAAGCTGGCCCCAGCCCACCGGGTCGGGCTTCGCCCGCCCACCCACGCGAAGCCAGCACCAACCCACCCGGCCCAGCCGTAATTTCCATGGCGTAAGGGTGAATCAACCTTTGGTGCAAGGGCAAAATTGGAAAGCCCAATGTTGCACCAAAGGAGGTTTCTTATTTATAGAATAGTATATATATATATATATATATATATATATATATATATATATATATATATATATATATATATATATATATATATATATATATATAACAAGGGCAATAAATAGTTGTCAAAACATCGAAACATTAAACATAAATCATAACTTGAAGTACAAGTTCACAAATCAATGCAACGTAACATGAAGTTTTCAAACATTAAGCATTCGTAAATATTACAAAATTAACATCTTATATGTTTAAACAAAAGAGATAAAATTAAACTTAAGTTTACTCATCAGTCTTTTTTCTTTTTCTTCATTGGTGATCAACATCTTCAATCTCTGATTAGTCTCGAGACAAGTTAGTCGTTTTGTTAATAACTTGTGTCGTTTCAACATGTTCAATACACATAATTGTAACAGAAACGTACCAGTACCAGAAACATACTCGGTACAGATACACAACTTAATTCGACGTACCAATATTTCCTAGCATAGAACCAATTTTTGTTCACTCTAGAAAAACAGACTTCTATCAAAATATACAGAATGATGTGCTAAGTTCAAGCGTGTCCACATAGGTGTATCCGTCGAGTATCGGGTACATACCGGTACCGGATACGTATTCGGTACGGGTACGCTACCTTCGGGGAAGTATCCGTGCTTTATAGGTCTCAATGAAGTCTTGCACGCACCCCTACCGGTTTCCTGCCAACATTAAGTAGACATCAGTATGGGCTTTGTATTGGGGGACTTTCACACACATTTATAAAAAAAACTATTCCATATTTCTAGTTGTTGACCGGCTCTCTAAAATGACTCATTTTATTGTATGTAACAAGAGATATCAGACACCTCTCAATTTGCCTCTTCATTCAAGATGTTTTTAGGTTGCACAGTCTCCCCAAGACCATAATATCTGATTGTGGTGTTTAATTTATGAATTATTTCTGGAAGATTCAATGACGAAAAACAAGGATAACCCTCAAATTTTTCTCTACTTACCACCCTCAGTCCGACGATCAATTGAGGTGGCTAAAACGAGTCTAGGAAATATGTTGAGATGCCTAGTGAGTGAGCATGGATCAAGTCCGGATTCGATCCTAAGTATATTTCATATAGTATTAGGGTACGAGCTTAGGAAACAGTAGACCCGATCCATGTTCCCATTGAGGCATGCCCTATTGAGTTCGTTGAGTTGTTTGTTCGTCATTTGCATGAATTGTGTTAAGGAAATGAATTCGGCCCAGTTCAATACTTAATTCTATTATCAATATGTAAGGCCCATTAGTGGCCCATTCTTCCTCTAGGATGTTGAGTGTCTCATCTTGGTTTGGAATAGTGCTTCTACCTCCCCGGTCTATAACTAGGTTTATAATTAAATTTATAATTAAAAAATTGTGGAAATTACTTTATAATTAAATTTATATTTCCGTTTCTTCTCTTCTTTCAAGTTGTATGAATTGATCCATTGGAAGATAACATCTAGCAATGAAATCTACGAGATTTATGCAGATATTCACGTGCATGTGCATGCATTTCGTGAAGGCGATCTGGTGATGGTTCACATCCCAGCGGCACGGCTTCCTCACAGGCTAGCCAAAAAGTTGATTGCTAAGCAAATGAGTCCTTTTACAATTTTGAGATGGATTGGAGCAAATGCTTATGAATTGGACTTCCCTAAGAATATGGTCATCCATCCCATATTTAATTTGGAGTACCTGACACCATACTATGATTAACACGAGTATAGAGATCCCTATTTAAACCCCACCTCTGACCTTCCTCAATTGCAGTTTCCACCCTTCTTTTTCCCCAGTTCTCCGCTTTCCTTGTGTCCCAACCGTCCACGGTTTTTGAGGCACCGCCTCCTGATCCACTGTCCCCATCAGAACAGAGGGATAGTCACACGAGTGTAGAGTAGTTGAGGGAGAGTATCATAGACATCATGGCACTTGACTTCGTCTCCACGCCTACCGGCTCAACTTGGAGATACTTATTCTATTGGAGAGGACCCCGAGCTATCAATGACAAATGGATTACAATTGTAGAGTTGGACCGACTTGCCCCTGGCCTATGATGACAGTACAATCATCTTCATTTAGCAGAGATGAATGCTTTTGAGTTTGGTGGAGTTGATGAAGATCTCCACTCAGATTGCATTCCACCCGAGCCTACTAGAGTTTATACACGCAGGAAGCGTTGGTCGGATTTTCCTTTTGGCAATTTAAGGCTACTTTTGCATTAAGCTGCTGTTCTATGATTTTAAGGATTTTATTGTATTTTTGTGTCCAATTTGAGGGTTTATGCACCCATTATTAATTGACGATTGTAGCGTAACGGATGCCATAATCCCTCCACCTGAATATTAGGGTTGAATTGAGGCTTGTTCAGGTTTTGTAGTAGAGAAAATGCTCTATGACATGGATCGCGCAGTGCGACATGGCTTCCCCCCCGGTGCCGACACCTCGAGAATACCCTTTGTTTTTTTTTCTACTAGAAACAGTTGATCGAGCCTTCTTCCCCTTCATTCCCATTGCCCGATGCCACCCCAGCTCCTCGCTTTCTTCCGCGGTTTCCCAATGCCTCTTCGCCGCAAACCGATGCTTCCCACTGTTCCTCACTACAAACCGCCTCTTTAGCCCTTCCCCACAGTAAAACACCACCTCCCAGCCCCCTTCTAGCCACCGCCACCTCCAACCAGCCTCTCCAGGTCCTCCCCACTACAAACTGCGGTCTCCCAGGTCCTCTTTACTGCAAACTACAACCTCCCAGCTCCTCTCTGTTGCGAAACACCACCTCCTTGCCTCCTTCCTTTGACCATTACCTTCAACCAGTCCCCGCCTTGGCCGCACCCAATTCTTCCACAGAGCAGCCCAGCCTCTGCATTCCCCGTTTGTCCACTTCTTTGCCTCCACCAAGCATCTCAAAATAGTTCTGATACTCGTAAGTTTTGTAATTTTGGTTGCATCGTTCCTTTATTGTATGCAATGGATGTTTGTATTATGTAGCGGAACTTAGTTCTAAATTGTTTTTCTTCCAAATTAATCAACATAGATTGTTGAGCTTTTATTTGCTTGGTGTTTTTTGCCTTCGCACTCCAAATGAAGAAGAACCAAACACATTTGTTTTCACTAAAGCTGCAGAGTACTGCAAATCTTGCTAAATAGTTGTTTCATTATCAAGTTGCTAAACTATCAAACACAAAATTCAAAGTTGTATGCATTTAATTTCAGACTGCACACATTAACCATGAACCCGCATATCTCTTCTCATTAGGCTTTATGTCCTTAGGTTCCCGAGCACGTGCACCGAGCACGCGCACCGAGCCTACCCTACATCATTTTTTTTTAAAAACAATTATAACGAGAGTCACAATGAATGAAGAATTATTGGAGATAGATTATTGTAATGAAGAATACTTGTAAGGTTAGGGTAACAAAATAATCCCAAGCAAACTTCTGTAGGTAATTAAACAAACTCACATTTATTTAAGAATTCTTCAAGGTTAGTGTAATTGTCGGGTTTCTTCGAGCGGAAGTGCAAAACGGTAATAAAATATAAAATACAATAACAGACTATATATTCAAAAATTGTGTCGGCCTATATATTGGAAAAAATAGTATACGCCGAACTATATTTTACAAAATGACATTTTTTTATAAAAAATTGTTTTACCCAAAAAATGATATGTCGGCAGACATGTGGGGACATTTAAAGCTATGTTCGTAGGTGATTGATGTGCTTATGTCCTAGTATAATGCTTGGTTAACCTTTTGCTTATGCATGCTTCTGACTGGTGTTTGCAGTTGAACAACTATTCTTTGAAGATTCATCTCCAGAGAGCTCAGGAGACCAGTTCCATTCCTGGGCATTTTCATCCAGATATATTCTGATGGCAGACTAACCACCAGCCAAGTGTGAGAATTCATGGATAAGTACATGCGGCGAGTTCATCTTGGCTAGTGTTCAGCCCCGCAGAAGTGATGGGGCTTTCTTACATAATCATCTATAAGAGGTGGTGAACCCTGTCACCAAGAGCTCGAGTTAGTCCTTTGGCTGGTTTAAGAGGTGAATCTCTGCTGCTGATAGACTTCGACCGCTAAGTTACATGCATAATGTACCTTTGCTCAATTTGATGTAACTATATATTTACTTTGGTGTTCAAGCGACAGGTTGTAGTGCTCCAAGTCAAATATTTAGAACCTCTCTTAATTTATAAGCGTGAGTTTATGAGCCCGTTTCTCTGGAATGCCTCCACAACCTATAAAGTACACCGTTCATGTAAAATTCTGATCTAGAATTACGGAAGTACTTTTGAGCAGTTACTCTTTATTCTACATGCTTGTACAGTTTTGGCTATCTCATAATTTGATGCATTTCTCAACCAAGTTGTGCTGCGTAGCTAGTCATTAAAAGTTATGCAAAATTGCGAGTAGCTTCTCCCTCGCGCCGAGGATTTAAACATCGCTAAGGTTTTCTCGTGGTTTGATCCGTGGGAACTATTTTGGGGGGTTCACCATGCTTTTGACTTTGTAGTCATTCAATACGTGAGATTTTTATGTTGAATTGATGATTTATCTTCCCGGCATGTTCTTATTTATGGCTGTTGTTAGAGTAGATAACTTTTATTTGATTTCCCGGGTCTAGAAATTAGGTTAACCACAATGCAATGGATACCCAAATCAATAACTAATTGTTACCCAGTTGTGTTAGGTTAGATTAATCCAAAACATCTTTGTTTGATACTCAGCTTAATATCACTGTTAATTTTTGTAAACAATTTGGTTTATTACTATGGAAATTTAGGTTCTGTTCCCGGTGTGGTATTGTTCTGACTACTTCTGCTGCTCGCCGGCGTGGTATTGTTCTGACTACTTCTGTTGCTCGCCGGTGTGGTACTGTTCTGACTACCTGACATTTTCACTTGGTAGACCTTACAGGTTAATCTGCGTTTAGAAAATCTTGATGGTGATTTAATTAATTTGGGCGATAATTGAAAATGTGTGTAATAATTAATTCGCTTCAGTACAAATGTTATTGTTAAAAACCACTAAAATTGTATTTTATTTGTTTATTTTTTGTAGGTTAGATTACAGGTTAAGTACAATATAAAAATGAGAAAACTTTTGTTCAGACAATGTATTATGCAATCATTGTGTTGATGTTTTAGATAAATGAACTTATCATGATATTTTGTTTTAATTTTATTTTGGGATAATACAATTATGCTCATTAAAAGAACTTTTTTTGCTCATTTGAAGAATTTTTTTTAAAAAAATCAAGTTGGTCTGATCATAAAAAATTGTGTTGCAAATAAAATTTTGTGGTGTGCCAATATCAATGGTGTGCTAATATCCAAAACAGGTGTGCTCCTAACAACGCTCTATAAATACTGGTGTGTTGAAACCAGAAATCTGGTCTCTCGTGGAGTTCGTCCCTCGGGGAAGGGGTGACCTCACACCTACTACACTCGAGAGAACGTCACGAACCAAAGGATCAAGAAGCTAGGAATAGACCCTCGGCTCTAGCGCGGAGGTCCCACCTCACACCCGGAAGGCTACCTGAGCACTTCCCCTCCCTAGCCAATGCTCGAGCTAGGGTGCCTTGGAGGAGCTCTCTCAACTCTACCAAGAAGAAACCAAGGGAGGAGAAAGCAAGAAGAAGGAGAAGAAGATGAAGATCCCATCCCTCTCCAAGGCACCCAAGGGGGTCTATTTATAGTTTTCCAAAACCCCTTGGACCAAAATGACCGAGATACCCTCGCGCCCAAAAAGCCTTGGGCCAATAGAAAATAGCCACGCCGGGGGGTAAAGGGGGAATTTCCCCCGAGGGCAAGAAGGTAAAACTGCAGGGGGGTAAGGGCGAGACCGCGGCCTCCGACCGGTCTCACCCCGCCAGGCCGCCAAGCAAGAAGAGGCGGGGGCGAGACCCTGGCCCCCGGCCGGTCTCGCCCCGCTAGGCCGCCGAGCTGGAAGAGGCGGGGGCGAGACCCTGGCCCCCGGCCGGTCTCGCCCCGCTAGGCCGCCGAGCTGGAAGAGGCGGGGGCGAGACCCTGGCCCCCGGCCGGTCTCGCCCCGCTAGGCCGCCGAGCTGGAAGAGGCGGGGGCGAGACCCTGGCCCCCGGCCGGTCTCGCCCCGCTAGGCCGCCGAGCTGGAAGAGGCGGGGGCGAGACCCTGGCCCCCGGCCGGTCTCGCCCCGCTAGGCCGCCGAGCTGGAAGAGGCGGGGGCGAGACCCTGGCCCCCGGCCGGTCTCGCCCCGCTAGGCCGCCGAGCTGGAAGAGGCGGGGGCGAGACCCTGGCCCCCGGCCGGTCTCGCCCCGCTAGGCCGCCGAGCTGGAAGAGGCGGGGGCGAGACCCTGGCCCCCGGCCGGTCTCGCCCCGCTAGGCCGCCGAGCTGGAAGAGGCGGGGGCGAGACCCTGGCCCCCGGCCGGTCTCGCCCCGCTAGGCCGCCGAGCTGGAAGAGGCGGGGGCGAGACCCTGGCCCCCGGCCGGTCTCGCCCCGCTAGGCCGCCGAGCTGGGGCGGCCTGCGACCTGGCGGCCTGAGGCGGCTTGCGGCGGCTTGCCAAGAGCGCCTTGGGGGGAGAAATATTTTCTCCCCCTACTAGTATGTTCTACATGTTAACCCAAAATTGGCCCCTAGGAGTGCAAAACTCCCAAAAAGCTTAAAAACTTGCTCACCTTGTTTTGGAGCCCATTCTTCGCGAATACGGGGTTGTACACAATCCCCGCTCTTTTCGAGGTTGGCACAAGCTCGGAAAGAAATATCCAACCCAACGTATTCACGGAGTGTAACTTCCCCTCGGGTCAACCTGCCATGCCAGCTATGGGAGCCTGGGTGGCGAGACCTCCTCTGGGTGAAAACACTTAGCCTCCCCGAGGGGTCAAACTGTCAAGCCAGCTAATGGGAGCCTGGGTGACGAGACGGCCTCGGGGTGCAAACACTTACTCTCCACGAGAGGTACCACCGACCCTGCCAGCTAGTGGGAGCCTGGCAGCGGGACCACCTCGGAGAAAAGGGACTTGGGCTACCACGAGAGATCAACCTACCCAGCCAGCTAGTGGGAGCCTGGCGGCGGAATCATCATCGGAGCTAAGGACTTGGGCTACCACGAGAGATCAACCTACCCAGCCAGCTAGTGGGAGCCTGGCGGCGGAATCATCATCGGAGCTAAGATCTTGGGCTACCACGAGAGATCAACCTACCCAGCCAGCTAGTGGGAGCCTGGCGGCGGAATCATCATCGGAGCTAAGGACTTGGGCTACCACGAGAGATCAATCTACCCAGCCAGCTAGTGGGAGCCTGACGGCGGAATCATCATCGGAGCTAAGGTCTTGGGCTACCACGAGAGATCAACCTACCCAGCCAGCTAGTGGGAGCCTGGCGGCGGAATCATCATCGGAGCTAAGGACTTGGGCTACCACGAGAGATCAACCTACCCAGCCAGCTAGTGGGAGCCTGGCGGCGGAATCATCATCGGAGCTAAGGACTTGGGCTACCACGAGAGATCAACCTACCCAGCCAGCTAGTGGGAGCCTGGCGGCGGAATCATCATCAGAGCTAAGGACTTGGGCTACCACGAGAGATCAACCTACCCAGCCAGCTAGTGGGAGCCTGGCGGCGGAATCATCATCGGAGCTAAGGTCTTGGGCTACCACGAGAGATCAACCTACCCAGCCAGCTAGTGGGAGCCTGGCGGCGGAATCATCATCGGAGCTAAGATCTTGGGCTACCACGAGAGATCAACCTACCCAGCCAGTTAGTGGGAGCCTGGCGGCGGAATCATCATCGGAGCTAAGGACTTGGGCTACCACGAGAGATCAACCTACCCAGCCAGCTAGTGGGAGCCTGACGGCGGAATCATCATCGGAGCTAAGATCTTGGGCTACCACGAGAGATCAACCTACCCAGCCAGCTAGTGGGAGCCTGGCGGCGGAATCATCATCGGAGCTAAGGACTTGGGCTACCACGAGAGATCAACCTACCCAGCCAGCTAGTGGGAGCCTGGCGGTGGAATCATCATCGGAGCTAAGGGACCGAGCATCACAATTACACCTTACCAAACCCTACATCCTCAAATGGGGAAAATAGATGGGTTACATGATCCCCCCGACTCAGTTGGTCGGGGGTTAGACTCATTACAAGACAAGATACATACAGGACTCTGCTGAGGCGAGGCTTCCTCAGGGGGTCTGGGCCTGGTGGTCCTCATCCGCTTCCTGCTCGCCGGACACTTCCATCCTGCTCAGACTCTCCATGATCTTTTCCATCTCCTCTGCCTTGGCCAACCAAGAGATGGTGTTGACGGCCGTGACGTAGCACTGCCTTGCCATCCTGGAGTCTCCCTTGACTCTGACCTGGATCCCTCCTGAGCTGAACTTGAGGCATTGGTGGAATGAAGACGGCACACAACGGAAGGCGCTGATGAGGGGTCTTCCGAAGATGGCGTTGTAGCTGCTTGGAGCGTCAACAATGACGAACCGGCAGTTCCTCGAGACTCCTCCCAATTTTACTTGGAGTCCAACTCCACCCTCGACCTCCTTCCTCTCCCCTGAGAATCCGAACAGGGGTCCATCCGAGGCCAACACCCTCCTTGGCTCTACCTTCATCTCGTCAAACGCCTTCTTAAAAATGACGTTGACGGAGCTTCCGTTGTCAACCAAGACCCGGGAGACGGTGTAGCCTTCGATGGCTGTTTGGATGACCAGCGCGTCGCAGAATGGGTCCTCATGATCTGGCAGGTCCTTCACCGAGAAGGTGATCTTTTCCTCTGGGGGCGGGGTCTGGGAGGTTGAGGCAACGCTCCTTCGGTACATGACATGGAGGCTAGCCTTCCGAGTGGCCTCAACCCCTACTCCACCGTGAATCACTCCTATACCACCTCGAGTTCCCACGTCGACCCGGTCCTCGCATATATCATCACCCACTTCTCTGGGTAGAACCTCTTCCACCCGCACCGGCAGCTGCAGCTGGGCAGGGCCTCTCGCCCCCCTCACTTCCAAGAACTCGGGGCAGGTAGCTGTGGCGTGCCCCTCCACCTGGTGGAAGTCGCAGTACGGTAGCGCTCCTCCCCTCTTTCGGCGGGCTGGACGCTCTCGCCTGTTACCTCTTCCCCCTCCTATCGCCAAGGCTTGCTGCGGCGGGGGCAAGAGCTGCCTTGGGGCTTGCCTCTGGAAGTTATATCTCCCTTGGCCCCCATGATAGTTCCCATCTCCTTGGATGAGAGCTCTTCCTGGACCTTGGGCAGGTCCTCCCTGCTGCCTCCAGCCTGGTTCCGGACCCTCCTGTCCTTGGAACCCCTGAGCCCTGTGATCCTCTCTCCTTCTTCCTTCCTGGTGCCTTGAGCCACCCTGCTCCTTTGTCTCTGTCTCTATCAGCTTTGCCAACTTCTTGACAAACACCGGGTTGGCCGTGTTGGGTACATTGGTCAAATGTACCTGATTTGAAGAAGCCTCACCTAACTCAATGATATACATCATAATGTATTTGATGTGTGTTTGAGTTACTTGTGCAGGTTAGGTATTCACTAGACTGAAGCTAAAAGTTTCTAAGTCCATGTGTCGACACCCAGAGGGAAAGTGTCGACACTTGAGAAAGCTTGTGTCGACACCCAGACAAGCAGTGTCGACACTTGGAGTCATTGTGTCGACACCTGAGAAGAAGAGTCGACACCAGACAGAAAGTGTCGACACTTGGAGCTGTGTCGACACTTAGTAAAGAAGTATGCAGAAAAGCTGTGTTGACACTTAGCAGAAGTGTCGACACCTTGTAGAGCTGTGTCTACAACAGAAAGTGTCGACACTTGGAGCTGTGTCGACACTCAGCAAAAGTCTGCAGAGTCTAAGTAAAAGTGTCGACACTCAACACAATGTGTCGACACTATGCTAAAGAGTCAGTATTTGAAGAAAGTGTCGACACTCAACACAATGTGTCGACACTATGCTGAAGAGTCAGTATTTGAAGAAAGTGTCGACACTCAGCACAATGTGTCGACACACAACCAGGAGAGTCAACACTTGAAGAAAGTGTCGACACTCAGCACAATGTGTCGACACTTAATTGAAGACTCTACACTTGAAGAAAGTGTCGACACAAGGAGCTGTGTCGACACTTAGCAAAGAATAGAAAAATTACAAAATATTCTAAGTACAAGTGTCGACACTAAAGGAATGTGTCGACACTCAGCTGAAGAAACAAAAGTGAAGACTTGTGTCGACACCAAGAAGCAGTGTCGACACTTGACAGTTTCAACACGTGAAGATGTGTCGACACAAAGGAGATGTGTCGACACTTAGAAGAATACAGTTAAAGAATGAAGTACAAGTATTTGTGTCGACACTCAATTTCAGTGTCGACACATGCAGAAGAATCTGTGTCGAGACATACAAGGAATTGTGTCGACACCTTGTAGACTTGTGTCGACACTTACACAACATGTGTCGACACTTAGTCTATAAGTGTCGACACTTAAGAACAGAAAGTCTCGACACTATCTGACAGTTAGAGAATTTCAAGAAGTGACTGGTTGACATGACAGCTGCCGATCCAGCCGGTCTACATCAACTGTCAGAGAAATCAGAAGTTTGTTATGAACCGGACCAGCCGGTTACCATGAAGGAAGCCTATAAATAGGCATCCATAGTTTACAGAAACAGTAGTTGTGATTGAGAAACAAGAGTTACAGCTTGAGAGAATACTTAAAGTAGTTGATCAGATTAAATCAAGAAGTGATACACAGAGGATCAACACAAGAAGATCTGTCAGTCCAACTGCAGATCTAAGAAGTTGGAGAGAGAGAGCTCCAATCAAGAATTCAGTCTTTGGAACTAAGGCTGAGAAGAAGGATTCAGAAACATCTGGATCTCAAGAAGCAGAGGTCAAGGAACAACTGCAGAAGATTCAGACTAATTCAGTTCTAACTCAAGAAGCTTTGAAGGAAGCTAAGTCAGTTTGGATCTAACTGAGTTCTTCCAAGAACTCTTCAAGAAACTCTCAACTCCTCTCTTATTTTCTGAGTTGTAGAGTTAGCTATTGTATTTCTATTTTAACTTGTAGGATCCATTGGATCTGAGAGAATTGTAAGCCTATATTATAAAGGCTGAGGGTAGGGCTTGATTGCCTGAGTGTAGGAGTTGAAGAACTCTGAGTGTAGGCCTTAATTGGCTGAGTGTAGGCCTGGGTGGCTGAGTGTAGGCCTTGGTGGCTGAGTGTAAGGCTTTGGGCCTGAGGTGTAGGAACCTAGTTGGGTTCTGAGCTAGTGGAGAAGTTTGGCCGAATCTAGTACACTGCTAGATAGGCGAAGGGGGAAAGTGGATGTACCCAAAGATTGGGGAACCACTATAAAATCTTGTGTATTCTGTGCTGTGATTGTGCTGTGTTGTGAATTGCTGTGTTTGCTGTGAGAACTTATTCAGAAATCTGTGTTATAAACTGTTGTGCTGCCAACAAAGTTTTAAAAAGGTTTTGGTCACCTATTCACCCCCCCTCTAGGTGTTTAGGTACCATATCTTTCAAGTGGTATCAAAGCGAGGTTCCTCAAAACAAGGACTAACAGTCTAAGGAGATCCTGTTTGGCAGAAACAGTCTAAGTCAGAAAACAGATTCAAGAAATTCAAGAACTTCAAGAAACATGGGTTCTTATGAGGAGTTGGGTTCCCCCATATGCAGGAAGGAGATTTTTGGAATCTGGAAAGAAAGGGTTAGGCTATTTATGGAGGCAGACCCTGAATCTACATCACAGAAAGAGGGGCCCTCCCATGAAGATCTCAGTATTGGATGCAAATCAGAGGACTCCAAAGGATTTCTCTGAGATGACCAAGGATGAAATTGTCCTAGCCACTATGGACAAAAGGGCACAAAACATAATAGTAAGTGCCATTGATGATGCCACCTTCCAGAACTTAATTCACTGTAAGACAGCAAAAGAGATGTGGGACACTCTTATAGTCTATATGGAAGGTTCTGAAGAAGTAAGGCAAGATAGAAAGTCCTTGCTTAATCAAGAGTATGAGAGCTTTAGGCAAGGAAGAGGAGATAGCATCACTGAATGCTACAAAAAGTTCTATAGAATTGTTAATGAACTCATGTCCTATGGAAGAGAGTTCACTAACTATGAATTGAATGATAAGTTCTTAAGGTCCCTAACCAAAGATTGGGACACTAAGATCTGTGCCATCAGAGAAATGGCAAAGTTGGGAGAAATTCCTCCTCCCACACTGTTTGGGAAGTTGTTGTCTTATGAGATGCAGCTGTCAGTGAGAAAAGAGGAAGAAAAATCAACAAGGACTGAGCACAGGGAAATGACAGTTGCCTTCAAGTAAGAAGTACCTAGAAAGGGCAGGACTAAGTCATCAACTCCACCTCCAGAGGTAGTTGAATCAGAATCTGATGAATCTGTTAGCACAAAGTCTACAAGCAGTGAAAGTGATGAAGACTTTGCTGCATTCACCAGACATTTTCAGAAATTCCTGAAGAAGAAACAGTGGAGGTCCAGACCTTCATTTTCCAAAGGGAAAGAAGTACAGTATCAGGAGAAGAAGCCTTCAAAGAAGGACAAGAAAAAGACAAAGACTAGCAAGGCAACTGGGTCTAAGATAGTGTGTTACTGCTGCAATAGACAGGGTCATGTAATTGCAGATTGTCCTGAGAGAAGAAAAGAATCCAGTGACAAAAAGAAGACTCACTTCAAAGGAAAGAAGGAGAAGTCCTTTGTTGCAAAGAATGAGAAGACTCTTTTAGACATTTCTTCTTCAGATACTGAGACAGATGCTGAAGCCTACATAGGGCTATTTGCTGAAGAAGAAGAAGAGTTTATGCAGATCATGGAATCAATCTATGAACAAGAAGAGTGTCAGTGCCAAGGACTGATGGCATTGACTGAAAGTACCAAAATCCTGGAGCAGCCAGGACCTAGTCAGGTACAAAGTCCAACTCAAAGTTCAGATTTCAGTTCTAGTTCAGAGTCAGATTCATCTTCATCAAGTGATGAAAGTGTTTCTGAATCTGAGGGAGATATTCATCAGCTCTTAGATGAATATAAAGTACTGTTGCAAGCCTATAAGAAAAGCAAGTCCCTTGCCAAAAGTCAGGCAAAGGAGATTGCTGATCTCAAGGCAGCTGCAACAGATTTTGAAAAACAGTATGATCAAAAACTGAATGAAGTAGCCAGGCTGAAACACATTACAGTGATTCATATGGGTACTATTACATTTAAGAATGATCAAATTAAGAGACTTGAGATCAATCTCCAGAAGGAAAAAGAACTTGCTGCCAGGTTTTCAAAACCTAAATCAGTATTACCATTAATTGATGAATTTGTTCATCAAAAAGGCAAAGCTGGACTAGGTTTTGTTAGACCTGCAGGGACTGTACAGTCCAAGTTCAAGTCCAAGGGTAAAGCCCCAACATTCAACAAGCCTGCTGTAGTCAAGACAGCAAAGGTTGTATCTAAGCAAAGGTACAACAAGTTTGAATGCTGGTGCTGTGGCAAGGTTGGCCACTTTGCCTTGGATTGTTGGCACAATGCCAGTGCCAAGTTGAGTAGCAAGTTACCTGATGGAAAGCCAGTAGGTAGCTATGTCAAGTTGCAAACTAACAATCACCAAGGACCCAAGTTTACTTTGGGTTCTAAGGTTCATTAATTTGTTTTGCAGGTGAATCCAAGTGGCCATACCCCAACATGGTACTTGGATAGTGGATGTTCCAGACATATGATTGGAACAAGGGGACTACTGAAGGACTACATTCCAATCAAAAATGGTCCTAAAGTGACCTTTGGTGGTTCTGAAAAAGGAATCATCAAAGGGTTTGGTAACATCTCTTCAAACCTTGTTACCATTACTCAAGTGGCTTATGTTAAAGGGTTGAAACACAACCTCATTAGTATAAGTCAGTTAAGTGATGTAGGGTATGACATCTCATTTGTTAAAAATGGTTGTCATATCAAGAGGTCAAGTGATCAAGAGATCATTTTGACAGGATATAGAAAGAGGAATGTCTACTGTCTAGACATCATGATTGAGAACAATGGTTCTCCTGTTTGTCTTGTAGCTGATGAGACAGTCTCTCATTGTGTCAAGTGGCACAAGAGGCTAGCTCATCTTAACTATAAGACTATTTGCAAACTCTTTAGCAAAGAGTTAGTGAGGAATGGTCCTCAAGTTAAGTGTGTTAAAGAGGGCATTTGCTCAGCTTGTCAAAAGGGCAAGCAGACCAAATCCACCTTTAAAAGCATTGAGAATAAAGATGCTGTGAGGTGCTTATACCTCTTGCATATGGATCTCTTTGGTCCAATGCCAGTTCACAGCTTAGGTAGGAAGGTCTACACCTTTGTAGTTGTTGATGACTACTCAAGGTTTTCCTGGGTGTTCTTCTTAAAGCAGAAATCTGAAACACCTAGTGTCTTCTATAGTTTTGTTAAGCAAATTCAGAATGAATTGAACTATACAGTGGTCAAAATTAGAAGTGACCATGGTACTGAGTTTCAGTCTGAAAGCATGACAAAGCTGTGTGAAGACTATGAGATATTTCAAGAATTCTCTTCACCTAGAACACCTCAGCAAAATGGCATTGCTGAAAGGAAAAATAGGACCTTGATAGAGGCTGGTAGAACCCTATTAAGTGATTCATCACTGCCAGAGTATTTCTGGGCTGAAGCAGTTAACACTGCATGCCATGTGATAAATAGGGCTACCATCACTAAAAGGTTAAATAAGACCCCCTATGAAGTTGTGAAAGGCAGGAAACCAAATTTATCCTACTTTAGGATCTTTGGTTGTAAATGCTACATACTTAACAATGGAAAGTCTTACCTAACTAAGTTTGCTGCCAAGTCCCAAGAGGGAGTGTTTGTTGGGTACAACAATAATAGTAAGGCTTATAGAGTCTACAACTTGACTACTCAAGTTGTAGAGGAGTCTGTGCATGTAGTTTTTGATGAGACACAACTAATTAACAATGAGTTGTCTAGCAATGTATGCAGCCCCACAGGTCTTACTAAGAAGATGGACAAGCTAACCATAGAAGATGTACCTGCTGCAAGACAGCAAGTAGAAGAAGATGGCTTATGTCCAGGGGGAGAACTACATGTACCAGGAGCTGAAGAAGTACAAGGAACTCAGCATGATGAAGATGCTGAAGAAGTACAACCAGAAGTAAGGATGCCTCCAGCCAACAGGCATCTAAGAGATCATCCAGTAGAGTTGATTATTGGAGATCCAAGACAAGGTGTTCAGACAAGGAGCAGAAATCAGAATGCTGTAGTATATTCAAGTTTTCTGTCTCAAATTGAACCAAAGAAATTTGAAGAAGCTATACAAGATCCACAGTGGACTGAAGCTATGCAGGAAGAACTTAATCAGTTCAAAAGGTGCAAGGTTTGGGAGCTGGTTCCAAAGCCTAAAGACCACAATGTTATAGGAACTAAGTGGATCTACAGAAATAAGTTAGATGAACAAGGGGTCATCATAAAGAATAAAGCAAGACTGGTTGCAAAAGGATATAGGCAAGAAGAAGGTATTGATTTTGATCAAACCTTTGCCCCAGTAGCCAGACTGGAGGCCATAAGGATGTTCTTGGCCTATGCAACTTATCAAGGATTCAAGGTATACCAAATGGATGTGAAGTCAGCATTCCTAAATGGTAATTTGAAAGAAGAAGTATATGTGGAGCAGCCTTCAGGTTTTGTTGATCCTACTCTTCCACATTATGTCTATAGACTTAGGAAAGCATTATATGGGTTAAAACAAGCACCTAGAGCTTGGTATGAAACCCTATCTAGTTTCCTCATTGAGAACAAGTTCTCAAGAGGGAAAATAGATAAGACTCTATTCCTTAGGGAATCTAGAGGCAAAGTCATACTTGTCCAAATATATGTAGATGACATTATATTTGGGTCTACTGAGAGTAGCCTTTGCAAAAAGTTTGCAAAGCTTATGCAAAGTCAATTTGAGATGAGTAGTATGGGAGAACTGAAGTTTTTCTTGGGTCTCCAAGTTAAACAGACTGGAAGTGGTCTATCCATATGTCAGTCCAAGTTCACCCTAGAACTCATAAGGAAGTATGGTATGGATTCATCCAGTACCATGAAGACTCCTATGGGGTCAAGTATGTCTCTGAGCAAGGATGATGCAGGGAAACCTGTAGATGAAACCTTGTATAGAGGGATAGTTGGCTCCCTACTATACTTGACTGCAAGTAGGCCTGACATTATGTATGCTACATGTGTTTGTGCCAGGTATCAAGCCTGCCCCAAAGAATCTCACTTGACTGCAGTCAAGAGAATCTTGAGGTATCTAAAGGGCACTCCCTATCTAGGCCTCTGGTACCCTAGGAATGGAGATTTTGATCTAACAGGCTATTCAGATGCAGACTTTGCAGGATGCAAAGAAGATAGAAAGAGCACTACTGGATCCTGTCAATTCCTAGGTGGAAGAATAATTTCATGGAGCAGCAAAAAGCAGACTAGTGTGGCTATTTCCACAGCTGAGTCAGAATATGTAGCTGCAGGAAGTTGCTGTGCTCAACTTCTGTGGATTCAACATCAGTTAGAAGACTATGGATTTCAGGTAAGTAGAACTCCACTTTACTGTGATTCTACTAGTGCTATTTCGATAGCTAACAATCCTGTATCACATAGTAGAACTAAACATATTGAGATTAAATATCACTTTCTTAGAGAGCATGTAGAAAGAAATGATATTGCACTTGAATATGTTAAAACTGATAATCAGATAGCAGATATGTTTACTAAGCCCTTAGAAGAAGCTAAGTTCAATAGGTTCAAAATTGAACTAGGTATGATAAACTTAGACTAAGTTTACAGAACTAAAATTTGGCTAAGTAAAAAGGTGTCGACACATAGACAAGTCTATGTCGACACAGAATAGTAGGTGTCGACACTTCAGGAAAATGGTGTCGACACATCTAGGAAGCTGGTGTCGACACTTCAGAATGTTAGTGTCGACACATGTCGAGTAGGTGTCGACACATCCAATAAGGTGTCGACACTTAAGTTTTACTCAGAATTTTCTAAGTAAAGTCTCGACTACATGTCGAGTAATGTGGTGTCGACACTTAACCAAGTGTCGACACTTAAAATCTGTTGACTAAACTTGTGTCGACACATGTGTGTCGAGACATTATAAGTTAGTGTCGACACTTATTGACAGTGTCGACACATCTTTAGAAATTCATCCCGCCTGTTCGTCTTCAAACAAGAAAGGTATAAATAGGGTTCTGTCTTTGTTTGTCGACACGCTTTCAAAAGTTTCGAGACCAAAACTCTTGTGTCGACATTTCTCTTCTCTAAAGACTAATTCTCCAAACCCTAATGGCTCCTAAGCTGGAAGAGAACGTTAACGAAGGCTATGAGCTCGTGCGAGGTGCATTCGACGATGGCAATCAAGAAATAAAATCGGTGGTAACCATAGTCACCGATTCAGGATTGGAGTTCTTGGTTTCAGAACCAACCAAAATTTGGAAGAAGGAAGTTATTGAATTTCTTACTGGAGCGTCTGTAGATGACTCAGGCTACAGAATCAATTCAAGGGTGCATGGCACCAAGGTCAAGATTTCACCCAAGTCTCTGAGAAAGGTACTTCAGCTACCTAAAGTACAGGATGAAGAGGAAGTAACAACATCTAAGACCAGGGAAGCACTTACCTGGTGTGGACTAGATCCTAAGCTAAAGATAGGATCAGTATTCAACAGAAGAGGAATGAATACTCAAGGAAAGTTTCTGTCAGAAATTGTGGGCAAAGTACTCCTCAGCAAGACTGGAGGGCATGACAGGGTGTCAGCCTCCATGTTCAGTGTTATGACTAGAATCATCTTCAACCTCAAAACAGACTGGTCCATGGTTGTGTTTGAGAAAGTAAAGGAAAGTCTGAAGAAGCCCAATCTGGGCAGGATACTTAGTCTCTACCTGGCTGGTACAATACCAGAGGTAATGAGCTCTGCTGCAGGTAGCAAAATCAACCACATGAGAAGGATGGACATGAGGATCTTCTCCAGGTGGGAAAGGGTGCTGTCAAAGGAATTGACCACCCCTGAGAAACAAGCTTCTAAGAAGGATTCCCCACCAAGGAAGAAGAGAAAAACTGCTGTTGTGGCCCAAGTGTCCTCAAGCAGTTCTGGAAGTAAAGAACAGGTGGTGTTCACACCTGATGATCAAGAGGAGGAGATAGTAGAAAAGACCCCTGCTGCTAAAGATGTGGCTGAGACTCAGGGGGAGCTGCCTCACACTAGTCCCATCCCTAGGGATATAAGCCAGGGGGAGCTTCCAAGTGTAGAAGAACCATCTACACTGGAAAGTGAGCAAGCTACAATAATTATCCAAGAGGTACTTTCTGACCTCAATACTTTAGATTTTTCTGTAATAGATTCTGATTTGTCTGATGTCCATCAGCAAATTCAGCAAGCAAACCAAGAACCAGATGTTGTTCTTCCAGACACATCTGTAGTGATTCCTGATAAAGTGGTTGATGAACCCAGTACATCTCCTGCACAGTCTCCTCCTGAATACACAATGGAAGATCTATTTCTGAATCTAGATCAAGAGGATTATGATATGGACAAGAATGCTGCTGATGAAGAGAAGGGTGCTGCTGCTGAGGGGGAGAACTTGGAAGTTCAGGATGAGCCTATAGGGCTAGACACTGAGAAGGCACTAGATGTGCAAGCTGAAAACCCATCAAGCCCTAAGGACAGGGTTGATATAGCAAGTACTTCAGAGTCTGAGGATGATGAAGCTGAGCAAGCTAAGAAGAAGCAGTTCTTTGTATTCAAAAGAAGGAGTCAGAGTTATAAGAAAGCTCTACAAACTGTTGCTCAACACTCCCTAGTCCAACAAGCTCCATCCACAGATTACAGCAGCTTAATGGTAGCAATGCAAGTTAAGCTGGATGAGCAAAGGAGGGCTATAGAGACATATATTGATGAAGGCCACAAGTCTTTACAGTTTGATTTAGCTCAAGATATCAAGTCAATCAGGTTTGAGATGAACCTGAATAAGAAGGAAATGAATGATTGCTTCCACAAGGGTGGAAATGCAGTGGTATTCCTGGCTAAACATCAAGAACAGATCAAAGACAAAGTAGATGATATAGCATTGAAGCAGGGATATGTGCTGGAAAATCAATTAAGAATGAATGACAATTTAACTACCTCCCACAATGCTATAGTGACTGAATTAAAGAATAAGTCTGCTGAACCATCTACTTCTACTGATGCTGCCAAGGCTGAATTTGATAAAGCTTTTCAAGAAGAACTTGCTGCTGTCAAGACTGCAATCAAGGATTCCCAGAAGGTCATTTCTGAACAGCTTACCAAGCTTAGACCTTTCTTTAAGGATGACATAAGGTATTTGGACAGCCAAATCAGATTCCAAAAGGATGATGTGAGAGATCATGTAGAACAAGAAGTCATAAAGGGGGAGAGGGTGTTAGTCAAAGCTAGCTCTAACCATGCTAAATGGATTTCTAATTCCATCAGAGCTACACTGGGCTATCCTCCCCTGTGTGATGATGACAATGTAGCTGAATCTGGTATTCAAAGTGCATATCTTGGAGGAGAGCAACAGGAAGTAGCTCAGGTGATCTATCCACCTCCAGATTTTGATATGGTTCATGCTGAAGTAAGCATAATGTATAGCCCAACTGCTGGAAAGCCAAATGTTATTCTGGAAAAGGTTGTTCAACCTATTACAGCTGCTATGCAAGAGGCTATGGACAAAGAGGAAGAGACAAGGCTGTCAAAGAAGAAGTTCAGGGAACTTGCTGAGCAAAAACCAGATTTTGAACAGTGGAGCCCTACTTCTAGGAACATCATTCTCACAGCCTGGAAAGCAGCCAAAGACAATGCACATGAGAGGAACAAGTGGTTCTCAGAAGCTGAATGGAGGAAGCATGAGATCAGGCAGGAAGCCATTGTCCAATATAGAAGGAAGGCTAAGTTAGGAAAGCTACCTCCTACAGCTGTGGAGCCTAGCAAGTACTTTCCTAAGCCCTATCATTATTTTGAAAGGCAGAAAATCAAGGCTGAAGAACTTAAGAAGAAGGACTCCAAAGGGAAGAAGGTTGCTGATACTGAGCCTGCTGCTGCTGCTGCTGTAAAAGCCAAAATACAAGCTGGGAAAGGCATAGTTATAAAAGAACCAGAGCAAAATTAGATTAAGATTAGACTGAAGAATGTTGTAATTTGTTACATCCAAATATTTTTGTAAATCATTGACAATGTATTGAACATAATGTTTGGACAGTTTTTGATAAATATATTTCATGATTGATTCAGTAGAATGTGTCTAATTCTTGGTTGTTCTGTAATGCTGAATGAGTATACATGTGTGCTTTATTACATGTTTAAGTATACCCTGTTGATATATATCTGCTTTACATCATTCTCTAATTTTTAATTATGAGTGATGTATATCATTGACTAAGGGTTATGACTTCTCCAAATAGGGGGAGATTGTTGGGTACATTGGTCAAATGTACCTGATTTGAAGAAGCCTCACCTAACTCAATGATATACATCATAATGTATTTGATGTGTGTTTGAGTTACTTGTGCAGGTTAGGTATTCACTAGACTGAAGCTAAAAGTTTCTAAGTCCATGTGTCGACACCCAGAGGGAAAGTGTCGACACTTGAGAAAGCTTGTGTCGACACCCAGACAAGCAGTGTCGACACTTGGAGTCATTGTGTCGACACCTGAGAAGAAGAGTCGACACCAGACAGAAAGTGTCGACACTTGGAGTTGTGTCGACACTCAGTAAAGAAGTATGCAGAAAAGCTGTGTTGACACTTAGCAGAAGTGTCGACACCTAGTAGAGCTGTGTCTACACCAGAAAGTGTCGACACTTGGAGCTGTGTCGACACTCAGCAAAAGTCTGCAGAGTCTAAGTAAAAGTGTCGACACTCAACACAATGTGTCGACACTATGCTAAAGAGTCAGTATTTGAAGAAAGTGTCGACACTCAACACAATGTGTCGACACTATGCTGAAGAGTCAGTATTTGAAGAAAGTGTCGACACTCAGCACAATGTGTCGACACACAACCAGGAGAGTCAACACTTGAAGAAAGTGTCGACACTCAGCACAATGTGTCGACACTTAATTGAAGACTCTACACTTGAAGAAAGTGTCGACACAAGGAGCTGTGTCGACACTTAGCAAAGAACAGAAAAATTACAAAATATTCTAAGTACAAGTGTCGACACTAAAGGAATGTGTCGACACTCAGCTGAAGAAACAAAAGTGAAGACTTGTGTCGACACCAAGAAGCAGTGTCGACACTTGACAGTTTCAACACGTGAAGATGTGTCGACACAAAGGAGATGTGTCGACACTTAGAAGAATACAGTTAAAGAATGAAGTACAAGTATTTGTGTCGACACTCAATTTCAATGTCGACACATGCAGAAGAATCTGTGTCGAGACATACAAGGAATTGTGTCGACACCTTGTAGACTTGTGTCGACACTTACACAACATGTGTCGACACTTAGTCTATAAGTGTCGACACTTAAGAACAGAAAGTCTCGACACTATCTGACAGTTAGAGAATTTCAAGAAGTGACTGGTTGACATGACAGCTGCCGATCCAGCCGGTCTACAGCAACTGTCAGAGAAATCAGAAGTTTGTTATGAACCGGACCAGCCGGTTACCATGAAGGAAGCCTATAAATAGGCATCCATAGTTTACAGAAACAGTAGTTGTGATTGAGAAACAAGAGTTACAGCTTGAGAGAATACTTAAAGTAGTTGATCAGATTAAATCAAGAAGTGATACACAGAGGATCAACACAAGAAGATCCGTCAGTCCAACTGCAGATCTAAGAAGTTGGAGAGAGAGAGCTCCAATCAAGAATTCAGTCTTTGGAACTAAGGCTGAGAAGAAGGATTCAGAAACATCTGGATCTCAAGAAGCAGAGGTCAAGGAACAACTGCAGAAGATTCAGACTAATTCAGTTCTAACTCAAGAAGCTTTGAAGGAAGCTAAGTCAGTTTGGATCTAACTGAGTTCTTCCAAGAACTCTTCAAGAAACTCTCAACTCCTCTCTTATTTTCTGAGTTGTAGAGTTAGCTATTGTATTTCTATTTTAACTTGTAGGATCCATTGGATCTGAGAGAATTGTAAGCCTATATTATAAAGGCTGAGGGTAGGGCTTGATTGCCTGAGTATAGGAGTTGAAGAACTCTGAGTGTAGGCCTTAATTGGCTGAGTGTAGGCCTGGGTGGCTGAGTGTAGGCCTTGGTGGCTGAGTGTAAGGCTTTGGGCCTGAGGTGTAGGAACCTAGTTGGGTTCTGAGCTAGTGGAGAAGTTTGGCCGAATCTAGTACACTGCTAGATAGGCGAAGGGGGAAAGTGGATGTACCCAAAGATTGGGGAACCACTATAAAATCTTGTGTATTCTGTGCTGTGATTGTGCTGTGTTGTGAATTGCTGTGTTTGCTGTGAGAACTTATTCAGAAATCTGTGTTATAAACTGTTGTGCTGCCAACAAAGTTTTAAAAAGGTTTTGGTCACCTATTCACCCCCCCTCTAGGTGTTTAGGTACCATATCTTTCAGGCCGCCTCCATGGCTATCTCCTCTGCCGCCCTTTCCATCAGCTCCTCGAAGGAAAGGGGGGCCTTCCTGGTCAAGCTCATCTTGAAGAAGCCCTCCTTCAGCCCAACAGTGAAGGCCATCTGGAGAGCATACCCTGGCATCTCCTGGACCTCCAAGATCTCCTCTTGGAACCTGTCTACGTAGCGGGCCAACGACTCCTCGGCCCCCTGCCTTATCAAGAAGATGGATTCAGGACTCCTCTTCCGCTTCTTGGAGGTGGAGAAGCGGAGCTGGAAGCTTCGGCTCAAGTCCTCGAACCCGTAGATCGACCTCGGAGGGAGTTGATGGAACCAGTCCCTTGCCTTCTCCCTCAGAGTGATCGCAAAGAGGCGACACTTGAAGGCATCTGTCATCGGCCTGATGGAGACGGCATCCTCGAACCATTGCAGATGCTGGACGGGGTCATCCTTCCCCGTGTAGTAAGCCATGTCTGGCTCTCTGAACCCCTCGGGAACGGGAGCTGAGATGATTAGCTCGCTGAATGGTGACCCCCTAAGGGGTGGTCTCGCCACCTCCACTCGCGCGACCTGCTCGCCTTGAAGGTTGGCACTCGCCGGGCTGGAGAACAGCTCCCGGCCGGTGAGGTCTTGCTCGACCCCATCGCCCATCCTCTCCTTCCCGGGCCTTCTTCCTGGGACACTTCCTTCGCCCCCCGCTGGGGTCATCTCGCCTAATCCCCTGGGAGTTGACTCGTCGAGGGGGGGAGCTAGCTCCTGGGGGGTCGGGGTGGAGCTGCCACCCTGAGGAGCAATGCTTCGCAACATCTCCATGATGCCTTGGATGGAGGCCATGAACTCTTGCCTCCCCACAAAGGGTCCGGGGGTGGGGAGCTCGCCGAGATCATCACTACCTCCTTGACCTCCCGTCATGACACTCTCCTGAGATCTTCTGTGCTGGTCACTCTCCACGCTCACCGCACCAAAATGTTGAAACCAGAAACCTGGTCTCTCGTGGAGTTCATCCCTCGGGGAAGGGGTGACCTCACACCTACTACACTCGAGAGAACGTCACAAACCAAAGGATCAAGAAGCTAGGAATAGACCCTCGGCTCTAGCGCGGAGGTCCCACCTCACACCCGGAAGGCTACCTGAGCACTTCCCCTCCCTAGCCAATGCTCGAGCTAGGGTGCCTTGGAGGAGCTCTCTCAACTCTACCAAGAAGAAACCAAGGGAGGAGAAAGCAAGAAGAAGGAGAAGAAGATGAAGATCCCATCCCTCTCCAAGGCACCCAAGGGGGTCTATTTATAGTTTTCCAAAACCCCTTGGACCAAAATGACCGAGATACCCTCGCGCCCAAAAAGCCTTGGGCCAATAGAAAATAGCCACGCCGGGGGGTAAAGGGGGAATTTCCCCCGAGGGCAAGAAGGTAAAACTGCAGGGGGTAAGGGCGAGACCGCGGCCTCCGACCGGTCTCACCCCGCCAGGCCGCCAAGCAAGAAGAGGCGGGGGCGAGACCCTGGCCCCCGGCCGGTCTCGCCCCGCTAGGCCGCCGAGCTGGAAGAGGCGGGGGCGAGACCCTGGCCCCCGGCCGGTCTCGCCCCGCTAGGCCGCCGAGCTGGAAGAGGCGGGGGCGAGACCCTGGCCCCCGGCCGGTCTCGCCCCGCTAGGCCGCCGAGCTGGAAGAGGCGGGGGCGAGACCCTGGCCCCCGGCCGGTCTCGCCCCGCTAGGCCGCCGAGCTGGAAGAGGCGGGGGCGAGACCCTGGCCCCCGGCCGGTCTCGCCCCGCTAGGCCGCCGAGCTGGAAGAGGCGGGGGCGAGACCCTGGCCCCCGGCCGGTCTCGCCCCGCTAGGCCGCCGAGCTGGAAGAGGCGGGGGCGAGACCCTGGCCCCCGGCCGGTCTCGCCCCGCTAGGCCGCCGAGCTGGAAGAGGCGGGGGCGAGACCCTGGCCCCCGGCCGGTCTCGCCCCGCTAGGCCGCCGAGCTGGAAGAGGCGGGGGCGAGACCCTGGCCCCCGGCCGGTCTCGCCCCGCTAGGCCGCCGAGCTGGAAGAGGCGGGGGCGAGACCCTGGCCCCCGGCCGGTCTCGCCCCGCTAGGCCGCCGAGCTGGGGCGGCCTGCGACCTGGCGGCCTGAGGCGGCTTGCGGCGGCTTGCCAAGAGCGCCTTGGGGGGAGAAATATTTTCTCCCCCTACTAGTATGTTCTACATGTTAACCCAAAATTGGCCCCTAGGAGTGCAAAACTCCCAAAAAGCTTAAAAACTTGCTCACCTTGTTTTGGAGCCCATTCTTCGCGAATACGGGGTTGTACATGGTGAATTATTTTTTTGTTAGTGATTGTGAAGGTGTTTTTTAGGTAATTGTTATGGGCAAATCTATTTCGGATAGGTGCAAACCAATTTTTAAAATAAAAACTCTTAAACAATTATTTAGAATGTTGCGTTAAAAATGATAGGGGCAAATCATTTCCACGTATCTTGTCAGAAAAATCCTAAATACACTGAGACTCCTCTTCGGTTTCCTGCATTACGTCTACAGGAACGCGCCTCCCATTTCAAGGGATGTTCATCCACGACACTGTTCATCTTCATCCCCGCAAGGGTCACCGAGTAACATCTCCCAAGCACGACACTGTTCTTCGTCCCCATTAGGGTTCGCTTTTGCTCTGCACGTAACAATTTTATTTTGAAAATTGCTAGTGTTGCACTGGAGTGGTTGGTATGAACTCTCAGAACTGTAATTTCTCTAGTGTTTGGCCTGCGATTGATGCAAATATTTTTGGAAAATAACTCTCCATTGCGAGGATAAAATAAAATTCTCAGTTCAACTTGCACCGTCAAACTTTAGATTCTGCAAACTTAGGTCCCTCTCTTTCTTTCCAGTTTTTTGGGGATTTCTGCCCTTTACTCCGTGGAGGAAATGAAAATAAAAAAGTCTTCTTCGCGACACTCTTAGTTAACACCTGATTAAGAAGCATGAAATATTAAGCGATTTCTCATTCATGCGCTTGTGACTGTTATGACAGTAGAAAGGGATAAGTTAACAGCGACAGTTGCGAAAAAAAAACGATGTAGATGATGGAGACTGCGGCGGGTTGCGGCGAGGGGAAGGAGACGATCTGTGTCTAGGCAGTGAGGTGCGTGGATGCGGGGGGGGGGGGGGGAGGATGATGCTGATAGGGAATGAGGGAGAGAGGTGGTTGTGAGCTTGTTGTGGCGCGTGTGCTACGCTTGCGGTGGAGATCTGCGGGGTAGGGAGGTGACAACAACAATTTGGTTTGCCCGCATAATTGGTTTGCACATATAATTTCTTGGTTTGCACATATCCAAAATCAGTTTGCCCATAACAATCACCATTTTTTATTATAGTAACATTTGTCGTCGATCTTGTTAATGAAAAAATTGCCTCCAAATTCATAGTAAGTCGACACTGGGTAATGACCCACTCTCTTGTTGGCGTGGAGCTCATGTGAGGAGTTGAGACCACAAATAGAATCTCTTGCGGGGGCAAAGCTCATGTGGGAAGCCAACCCCACATATATAAATTGAATCTCACAATGAAATTTGTGGAAAATTAATGACTTAAATAATAATTCAAAACACCAAATATTAGAGTCATCTTTTCAAGCATTTGGAGTTTGTCGAGAAAATTTGATAGTTGAGCGTACTATTGTAGATGCAATCTTGAGATGTGTGGCCTACTGGGAAGTGCTCATAGACCACCCATCGAAGGGGACAACACGTATGTTGGCTTAGTATGTGCTAGCTTGAACCAAGATGAACAATACCTAGGATATTGTGGGTCATGTAGTTACAAATGTCTTCAGAACCCGACCTTCATTATGATATGTTGTATAAAAATGAACAAAGAAAAAGTCGGTGGGCATATAAACACCCAAGTTTCTTATTGGTGCAGAGTTCATGTGAGGAGTCGAGGCCACAAAGAGAATCTCTTATCTGTGTTGAGTTCATAAGAGTAGTCGTGACCACATAGACACAATAGAATTATATGAAAAATTGGACCAAGTGATGGAGTTATGTAAAAAAATTCCAAGGTTAAGCTTGCTTTGGTGGCAGTAGTCTTATGATGAGTGATCTCCTAGGAATTGCTCATAGGTCACCTATGGAAGGGCACAAAACTTGTGAGTTAGCTTAGTATGTACTAGGTCGAAGCAAAACAAATAATACCTATGATATTGTGAGACGGATAGTTACAAACTGTATAAAAGCTAGACCTTCAGTATGATGTGCAATTTGAGGATGAACAATGAGGAAGCAAGTGGGCCTATAACAACCCGTGTTCTTGTGGGTGCAGAGCTCATGTGAGGAGTTAAGACTACAAACATAATCTCTTATGCGTGCCGAGCTTATGTGAGTGGTGACCATATAGATGAATCGAATTTTCCAATAGAATTGAAAGTGTAGAATTGACTGAGAATGTTAATGCTAATCACTCTTGAAGGGGGCGCTGAACAAAGTATCAACAATTCAAGCCATTATAAGCACAATCATAGCCATAAATCATAGATTAAATTGAATGTAAATATATAAATAAAATTAATGGTACAGAGAGAAGACAAAAATTTATAGAGGTTCTCCAAATGCCGTTCTTTAGAGAGAAAGGAGAATAAAAGGTGAGATTCTTGTAGAGAGAGATTCAGAGTAGGAGAGCCACGACTGAGAGCTTTATATTCATGATGGAAAAAGATTAGCATGATTAGGAAGCTTAGGGTTCTTCACCATAATAGTAGTCTTTTTATACCATGATTCAAATTTCACCTCAGATAAGGATAGAAAAAGAAGTTTTTCTAATTCTATAATTTGAAAAAGGTAAGCTCTTTATGTCAGAAATCTTTTTCATTTTCTTCATCTGATAACGTCCTTGAAAAAAGTCCAACAACTGTATATCTTTATTCTTTCTTGAGAGTCAAAATTCATTCAAATGTCATCTCCCGAATTATTCTAGTAATCCTTTATATTAGAACTTTACACATTAGTCGAATTACATCCGGCTAATGACTTCTACTGCATTGCTTCTTCATTCAGAGAATAACTCTATTAGTCGAGTTTCATTCGACTAACACCTTTTAAAACATTCTGTCTGCATTCGAGGAATAAGAATTGTTAGTCTTCCTATGCAGAATATAATGTTATCCAGAACTCAAATTATTATACGAACATCATACTTCTCCGTCAGCTCAATAGAAATCGACCACTGCCTTTTATACCAGCTTCTTACTTACGCGGTGATATGAAATTAACGCAGACTTCTAATATCTTCAATATAAGCACTTCCTTTCTTTGTGCTTCAAATTGATTTCTACCATTGTTTGCTCATGACTTCTTCTAATGCACTTCCATGACTAAAGTTCTCTATTAAATTACCTTCATAAGTCTTCATGCTATGGGAAGAAATCAACGTACACTTATGGATTGTCTTTAGTGATGCTTTGTACATTGAGTGGAAACCGACAAACAAAGAAGCACAATTACTTATGATGATTACAATTTGATGAAAGTAGTCTGCACATGACAAATCTTTATTGAATCTAAATTTTTAGTAAGTACCTTGACCTGCCAAAATGGGTAAAACCAAAGCATTTTTATGCATGATTAAGGCTTCACCCAAATCACATAGAGAGAATCTGATTTATCAAATTCAATTTTTTCCCAACATTTTACTCTTATTTGATATGCCATACATTACAAAGACAATGTGATTAATAGAAGAAAAACAATGAAAGCATTAAGGGCAACAACTTTGAAAAACAATGAGATTCTTTAATCCAAAACCAACCCTTTACAACTTTGTATTACTTTGCATATGAAAAAAAAAGAACAAAATACAATACAAAAAGATATGCTGACCCAAGTTCTTAATCCAAACTTAGGCTAATTTGCAAGCAACCAAAAACTTGATATATCTTCTTTGCAAAATTTCTAGGATTTTCTTTTAAAGGTTTAATTATATTTTCTAGCTTTCTCATGTCATCAATTGCCTTCATATATACCTCGTTCATAGTGAATCATCTCTTGGTTACTTCTGCAAGCATGCTTCTAACTGATGCCATCTTTGTTCTTGATTTAATTGCTTTCTTTCCTTTCATTATTTGCACTTCCACCTTATGAATTAGGGAAACTGTTTTCTTGGAATTTTAATTTTCTCAGAGATTAGGACATGAGGGGGTACCATTACACATAACAATTGCATCATTGGGTTTGACAAGGAAGGTTCTTCAAAATTTTCTCTCTTAAACTTAATATATGTATTAGTAGTGAAACCCAAGCCTTCCTTGTTTTAAAGGTATAATTCATTCACATCCCTAGCATATAAATTCTTAGCCCTATTAGGCTTCAATATTTAGTGACCTTTTTCCTTGGGGATTCGAGTTGTCTTGTTTCAACTTGCCAATTTTTAGAATTTCAATAAACTTATTTTTATTTTTCTCAATATCTTTCTGTTTCACCTCTTCTTCCAACCCGTGCCTCGTTTAATTAATCTTTTTTTACTCTTTGGCCATTTTTGGTTCCTTTTCCTTGCACTCTCCAATGTAGAACTTGCTTGGTACGGACAAAATCTTTGATGCAGGGGCTCTAAGCAACATCTTTTTATATGCTTTCCTTTCTACCTTAGCATATCTCCCCCAGATGACACACATCAAGTGCACGTTGTAAATCCTGAAGGAAGTGTTATGACTGTGTACTAGTGGCAAGTAATAAAAAGATGAGTGAGTTTGATGTATCATAGGGAACACGAAGAGAAAATTCAGAGACTATAATATTGAGTGGCTATTTATGCATTCATAAGCTTTGATTTTGCAAAATCATACGTAAAAGTATGATAAAACTAAATTAATGAGAGTGTTGGGTCACACCAAATCATTTCAAGTAAATCATAACATACATTAACACTAGATTTAAAGGACATGAAAATGTATTATTATTAAGTACAAAAGAATGATGAATTTTTCAGGAACACAGAGGCAAAAACCTCCAATAACCAAAGGTTTGGGTAGAGGAGAAGAAAAAATGGAAGAAGAAGAGAAATTCCTCTTTGAACGCTTGGGAAAGTGTCGTGGGTCATCAATCCGACTTTCATTTGAACCTCGACCTCGTCCGGGGTAGAGGACTAACACTATTTTTAACTGTAATCCCACAACCGAAAGGAAGTTCAGAATTGTTAGCGCAACAATCCGGGAGGTTAGTGTTTGGGAGTCCGTTTGGACCCCCATTTTTTTAAATGGCAAACCAAGAGATCTCTCTTAAGCTTAGACGGTCAACCTCTCAGAGCCCGCTCGGCATAACATTCCGGTTATCTGCAAATCAGATAGTGTCCTCCTTAACACCCAAGGTGGTCACAAATCCAGTGTCCTCTCGGCCTAGCAGCTTAGGTAATTTGCATGCTAGATGTCATCTTCCTTGATAGCTTGGGCCGTCATGCATCAGTAGCTACTTAGCCTATCAGCCCGCTCAACTCAACATGATATATGCAACGCTCTTCCTGAAGCATGCATGAACATTTTTGTGATGTCTACGCGACCTAGTTCTTTAGGATATTTGCACAATATGTAATCTCTCGTAATCTCTACTCGTTTCTCCTATAACCAGGGCATCTCATTTTTCTTATACCGCCCGTTCGGGCAGCCCCTCACTAGAGTAGGATGACCGGGAGAAGGGGTCGATATGTTGTGTTGGTCAGCCTCATGTTGACCTTCATTCTCCACTCTTGTGTTTATGGTTTCAGTTGGAGTAGCTTGTAGTGGAGCTTATTGGGCTGGAGCCCAATTCGTGTTGTGATGCCAGAGTTTCCGTTTCTTTTTGAGTACTTTTTTTAAAAGTCATATAAGACTTTAAGGCTGAACTATTTTCAAAACTTGGACGGTAGTTGTGGACATATGTACTTTATAAATTTTGTATTAAGCTTCAATTGTGATTTTAATCTCTTAGTTGTTTAGCACATTTATTTCATGTACCATTTAGTAACATTACTATGTTGTGGATGTTTTATGTTGCGGGAGTCCGGTTGGACTCATGCTATAATTTATTTACATGACAAGGGTTTTACAATTTGATATCAAATTATAGGTTTTGCGATCCGGTAGTTTGCAGGTTTTGGGACGAACTTTTTTTAACAGGTGGTGAGCACATACAGTGCAAGAACCTAAACGATTAAATTTAAGTAGAATTCCCACTTCTGAATGACTAAAATTATCATTTTCCGTATATATTTGTGAACTTGAGTGCTCCATGCTTGGTGGTTTTCCCTATTTATGACCACTGGATCACGTGTTTCACATGTGTAAGCGTTAATGATGAGTGACTAGAGTGCTTTTTGGTCTTCATTCCTTCAAAAAGGGCTTTATTTAAAAATGGATTTGGTGATTACTTGTAAAAGAATATGACCGTCAGGTGAATTGCGGTTATGATTTGGGTATTACCATAGCTTAAGGTGATGATCGTTACTAGAAAATAGACTTTTAAGCAGGGCAAATTGTCGTGGCTAAAAGTCTAAAATCGTGGCAAAAGACTTTTACCCATGACCTGCCGTGGAAAATGGGCGTGGACAATACGAGTGTGGCAAAAAAATATTTTTCACGCTCGTTCCATAGCAAATACCCTTTTGCCACGACTTTTAGCCACGGTTTTAGGCTTTTAGCCACGATAATATGTCTTTTAGCCATGGAAAATGGGCGTGAGCAATACGAGCGTGGCTAAAATTCACTTTTCTAGTAGTGATCTCCATAGTATTTTGACAAGTCTTGTATCCTGTGTGGTTATCCTTATGTGAAAAGACTAATTTGACGAAAAATTGTGGCCTTTGAGATGTGAGATTTGTTGCAATGTTTCACCTTGTACTATCGTGCATGAATGTATATGGTGCCAAATCTTTGGCGACATATTGGTTGAAATTGTTGGGTTACAGTTATGTTGTGTGAAAATAATTTTCACATGTCAAAAAGGGGCATCTGATCGATTGGGTTACCCCCATGCTTGGTGGTATGACCCTGATGTGGGTAAATGAGTGCAGAAGTTCATACTTATGGTTGATGATTGGGTGCTAATCACAAACTATGTTAGTGGAGGTGGTGGATTATGGTTCATGAGTGGTGTTCTTAAACTTTGATTAACTCTCCATAATGGAATGTGATGTCATGATTTACAAATTGAATAAATGTTATTAAATACTTTCTCCTATGTGTGACACTACCTTTGTAGAGGGATATCAATATTATCATATGTAAGACCCCCTCCCGGAACATAAGACACGACCGAGGGGAGTCTTATGCTCAGAACAGCCGCCTTGCGGTAGTGCCAACACACGAGTCGACATGTACCACAAGACACCTATCTTGCCGGCTAAAACCAATATCATCATTGCCAACCCAACATAAGAATTAAAGCAGAAGTCAAAATCCACATAAGTACATAGTCCAAAACGAATACATCAAATAAAAAGAAGCAACCAAACCTTCTATAATATCAGAGTACATCATGCCAAAAGGCTACAAAATGAGTCTCAAAAACTCACATCAGCCACGGACGATAGCGATGATATCGTCACTTCAAGCCCTATCATCCTGGCCTGGCTTCCCTCCTGCAAGACCTGCTGCTGGGTTTCCTCCTAAAAAGGAAGACGTAGCAACCATTAGTCATAAAGACTAAGTGGCTATCACATCCTCTCCCCCGGTGACTCCTAAGCACCGAGCGAAGAAAAGAAGAGAGTACAATATATATATAAACAGTAGTATAAGCAAGTGGTATAAGACTAATCAATATCAGAGTATATCAAAGCAACTGCAACAATTGTGTATATCAATCTACACTAGCAGTTCTACCATCAACAACAGTATACAAGTAATGTCCTACAACAGAAAAGTAACTCAACTTTTATGAATGTCCATACAGACATATAAGTTAAGGATCGACTTAACAGTAAAGTAACTCATATAAGAGTGCCCATACAAACTTAAATGATAAAGATCTTATGTATGTAATGCAATGCAATGTTATGAATGCAATGCGATGACTCACCCATGCTCACACACATGCAACAACTATGTTGACATAGACTTGTAGTTCCCACTTTTCGAGCAGGTAGCAAACCTCTCAGGAGCCATCCGTCGTGGCCAGACGGTGACAGTGGAATGAGCTTTCCACTACTAGGCGGACATCCACACTACCAATCCTAGGCCTCCGTACACCTCAACGCTAAGAACAGAACAACAGAGCTCACATGCGTATTACGACTCAGAGGGTTCTTGGGTAGATGTGCACCAAGAACAAAACCCAAACTGGCCTACCAATGTGGCACGAAAAGGGCCTCGGGAATGAGCACCGAGGACACAACTAATCCGTCCACTTAGCACAGAAAGGGCCTCAGGAATGAGCACCGAGGACATAGCCAAAATGAAAGTCTTGCTTTCAAGACTAGCTTTACACCTAGAGGGGGGGGGGGGGGGGTGGGTGAATAGGTTTTCGTCTCTGTTTAAGTTTTTAATCTGTTTATTAGATTACTGTGTCTGTTGATTAGTTTAGATCAGCTTTCAAGAACATTCACAGACGACACAACAAATTTATAGTGGTTCCCCAATCTTAGGTACACTCATTGTCCCTCTGCGCCAATCTAACAGTGTGTTAGATTCGACTCTCCCTCCAGAACTCAGCTTCTTAACAGTTTACATCACCGATCCTGCAGGACCACACAGGTCACACAGACCAACAACTTAGGCACTAAGCCAACCCAGGTCACAAAGACCTATCACCTGGCACAAACCCAAACACACAGGTCACTAAGACCCAGCCTTTATAGTACAGGTTTACACCCCAGATTCACAAAGAATCTTTACAGAAAACAGAAATGAAGAATGAGATGTTTATACACCAGAGCAAGCTCTGTGTCTCCTTCTTCTTGTACTGAGCAGATATCAGAACCAAGATATTGCTGTTGAAGACAATATGTAGAAAGTAGATTCTTTCTTCAGACAGCTTCTTATTTTTACTACAGAACTTGTAGATCTACTACCTCAGAACAGCTTCTGATCCTGCTGATGTAGATGAGGATTGCTTCAGCTATCTCTTTCCCAACAAGTTTCTCTGTGCAGAACAACTTCTTCAGGATCGACAAAAATGGCGAGGAAGAAGATGAAGTTCAGTCGCACTTTCGTTTTCAGAAAACCTATACAAGGAAATTGATTTTTGCTCAGGCCGATTTGCTTCTTTTTATTCTCTAAAGCCCAGTTGAGTAGTGGGTCCCACCACCAGGGTCGATGGCCGAGATTTAGGCAATTCAGCCTATGCTTTCCATTAATTCCCGCTTTAACGGCTTTTTGCTGTGAATGGGCCCCAACACTTAATGATGAAATATTCCTTGGTAATTGCAGAAGATAGCAACATCTGGCCCCACCAACGTCTCTGACAACATTTTCGCAACATTTGAATTTAGGTTGACTTTCGACTTTGCTGATGCCAGCATGACTCAGCATCTATGGACTTAGCCAAAATTCAATCATTAGTACCAAAGGCGTTGAGTGAGTAGTTATCGCTCAACACCACAACACTTAGACAACATTCTGTCTGTCTAGGTATTGAGCTCGACGAACGTTGAGCTCCGTTCAACGAACGACAATCTTAGTTCGACGATAGCATAAAATCAGTTTGACAAAAGCATAAAATCAGTTCGACGAATGCTGAGCTCAGGTCGACGAACCTGAGCTCGACGAAATCATAAAGTCAGTTCGATGAACTGTAGACTTAGCTCGACGTTTTGTTAGACTCAGTTCGACGAACACAAGACTCAGTTCGAGAAACGTTGAGCTCAGGTCAACGAAGCTGAGCTCGACGAAAGCCAAGCTAACCACGCGTTTGGACTTGGCCAAGATTCTGCTTCAAGGCATTGATAGCGTCGAGAGCGTTGAGAGAGCTTGTCTCACTCAACGTTTTTTGTCTTAGCAAAAATTTCTGTGTCTTAGCGTTGAGAGAGTAAGTTCCACTTAACGCCAAACTACTTAACAAAATTTCTGTTATCTGGCGTTGAGAGAGTAAGCTACACTCAACGCCTTTTGCCTTGGCGTTGAGATAGTAAGCTCCACTCAACGCCAAACTGCTTGACAGAATTTTTTTGATATCTGGCATTGAGTGAGTAAGTTACACTCAACGCTTGTGGACTTAGTCAAATTTTTGCTCAACATTTCTGTGGAGTTGACTGGCACAACAACACTCAACGCTTTGAGTTGTATGTCGTTGAGTGAGTAGACCACACTCAACGCTTGTGGACTTGGCCAAATTTTCAGCCAATCTCTCTAGGCATAGTCTGACTCAGCCTGACTCACAGCCTTTTGCTGTATGGCGTTGAGTGAGTAGACTACACTCAATGCTTTTGTACTTAGCCATCTTTTTTGGCTATCTTTCAGTTAGGCTGAGATAGTCTCAACGCTATATGTTATATGACATTGAGTGAGTAGACTACACTCAATGTTTTTGTACTTAGGCAAAATTCTACTAGACACTATTGAATCCATACCTCTGGTGTTGAGTGAGCTTGCTCCACTAAATGCCTGTAGACTTAGTCGATTTTTTTGTTGTGTCCAGCAATAACTTCTTGTGTCCACATGTCCAATCAACATGAAATGGACTAACCTGCACTCAAGAACTCAAATGCACATCAAATACAGTTGATGTGTGTGACATTGACCTGTTTGACTTCTCACAAATCAGGGACATTGGAAACAATGAACCCAACAATTTCCCCCTATTTGAAGAAGTCAAAACCTTATCTCTATCCTTGGTCAATGACACACACAACCTATACAGTAAAAAAATAAGTATGTAAATTTTGATAAGCTATGAGTAAGTGTACCTCATTTACTTACTCCCCCTGTTTTGCTGCAAGGTGTTTGTCCTTCCTTGAGTGTCATATTACTTTCTTTCCCCTTTGCCATCTCTCCCACTTGCTATGACTCCCCCTTGCTAGGACCTTCTCTCTTCTCTTCTCTCTTCTCTTGTCTCCCCCTTTTTGACTTCTGCAGAATAGGCAGATGGGGGCTGGCCTTCCCATTGACTGACCTTCTTTCTTATATCCAGAGTAGCTTACTCCCCCTCAGTAGAAGCATCAATGAACTAATACTACTGGGAGTCTATATGTCCAGCAAGAGGAACAATACCTGCACAAAAAAAAAATACAAAAGAGAGTGTCTGAAGCTATGCCAAGTTCAACATACCCAACTCAAATTTGAGGGTATTGAACTTTGCTTCATCTATGGCTTAGTGAAGATATCAATCAATTGCTTGTCTGTGGGGACAAACTCAAGACTGATGTCTTCCTTCTCCATATGCTCCCTGATAAAATGATATCTTATTTTTATATGCTTAGTCCTGCTATGTGAGATAGGATTACTACCAATAGAAATAGCACTTGTATAATCACAGTAAATAGGAGTTCTACTTACCTGCATGTTGTAATCCTGGAGCTGATGTTGGATCCACAACAGCTGAGCACAGCAGCTGCCTGCTGATATATATTCTGACTCAATAGTGGATATAGCCACACTAGTTTGCTTCTTGCTGCTCCAAGAAACTAGCCTTCTTCCTAAGAACTGACAGGTTCCAGTAGTGCTTTTCCTGTCTTCTTTGTAACCTGCAAAATCTGCATCTGAAAATCCCGTTAGATCAAAATCCCAATTTCTAGGGTACCATAGGCCAAGATCTGGTGTGCCCTTAAGATATCTCAAGATTCTTTTTGCAGTAGAGTAATGAGATTCTTTAGGACAGACCTGATACCTAGCACAGAAACATGTGACATACATGATGTCATGCCTACTAGCAGTCAAGTATAGAAGGGAGCCAATTATCCCTCTATACAAAATCTCATCAATAGGTTTCCATGCCTCATCTTTGCCTATAGACATACTTGATCCCATGAGAGTTCTCATGGTGGAGGTATTCTCCATACCATACTTTTTGATTAGCTCCTTGGTGAACTTGGATTGGGATATGAACAACCCATCATCAGTCTGTCTTACTTGGAGTTCTAAGAAGAACTTGAGCTCACACATGCTGCTCATTTGAAACTTCCCTTACATAAGTTTAGCAAACTTTCTACAAAGGTTGTCATCAGTAGATCCAAAGATAATGTCATCGATATATATATCTAGACTAAGATAAGCTTGCCCTTTGATTTCCTTAGAAATAGGGTCTTATCTATCTTCCCGCTTGCGAATTTATTCTTAATGAGGAAGCTGGACAAGGTTTCATACCAAGCCCTAGGGGCTTGCTTTAGCCTATATAGAGCTTTTCTAAGCTTATACACAAAATTAGGAGAGTTAGGATCTACAAAACCTGGTGTCTGAGCCACATATACTTCCTCTTTGAGGTCCCCATTCAGGAATGCTGATTTAACATCCATCTGGTAGACTCTGAATCCCTGATGGGCAGCAAATGCAAGGAAGATCCATATGGCTTCCAGTCTGGCCACTGGGGCAAAGATCTGGTCAAAGTTTATTCCCTCTTCTTGTCTGTAGCCTTTAGCCACCAGTCTAGCCTTATTCTTGACAATAATGTCATCTTGATCCAACTTGTTCCTATAGATCTACTTAGTCCCTATGAAATTTTGTCCTTGAGGTCTGGGGACCAACTTCTAGATCTTACATCTCTTGAATTGGTCTAGTTCTTCTTGCATTGCTCCAATCCAGAACTGATCCTTGATTGCTTCTTTAAACTTCTTTGGCTCTTCTTGAGACATGAAGCTTGAGTAGAGAGCTGTATTCATGCTCCTGCTTCTGGTCTGGATCCCATGATGTGCATCGCCAATGATTTGGTGAACTAGATGGTCCCTTAGATGCCTGGTAGTTGGAGGCAATCTAGCTGCAACTTGCTGATCTTCAGGGTTTTCAGCTAGCTGGTCTTCATTTTCTTCAGGTATGTCTTCCCCTTCTCTTGGAATAGGCAGTCCATCATCATTTTCCTGGACTGTGGGGTTAGCTTCGTTGATGGTCAACTTGTCCATCATCTGCTCTGTACCTGCAATACTAGAAGAGGAGGAGCATGACATCTCACAATTAACCATATTGGATTCATCAAAAACAACATGCATTGACTCTTCTATAACTTGGGTAGTTAAGTTGTAGATTTTATATGTCTTACTATGAGTGTTATACCCAACAAAGATCCCTTCATGGGACTTGGAAGCAAACTTAGTTAAATGAACTTTTTTATTGTTGAGCACTTAACACACTTGCAACCAAAGATTCTGAAATAACTCAGGTTTGGTTCTCTACCCTTCAAGATCTCATAGGGAGTCTTCTTGTGGCTCTTGGTGATAGTAGCCCTATTAAGGACATAGAATGTATTGTTAACTGGCTTAGCCCAGAAGTATTCTGGGAGGGATGAGTCACTTAATAAAGTTCTACCAGCCTCTATGAGAGTCCTATTTTTTCTCTCAGCAATTCCATTTTGCTGGGGTGTTCTAGGAGAGGAAAATTCTTGATGAATCTCTTGCTCTTCACAGAACCTTGTCATGCACTCAGACTGAAACTCAGTCCCATGGTCACTTCTGATTTTGACCATAGTGTTGTTGAATTCATTCTTAATTTGCTTGACAAATGTCTGAAAGACATCAGAGGTTTCAGATTTCTTCCTTAGAAAGAACACCCAGAAAAATTTGGAAAAGTCATCAACAATCACAAGGGTGTAGACTTTTCCACCTAGACTTTGAACTGACATAGGACCAAACAGATCCATATACAAGAGTTATAAGGACCTCACTGAATCTTTGAAGCCAATGCTCTCGAAGGAGGTCTTAGTCTGTTTGCCCTATTGGCATGCAGAGCAGATACCCTCCTTAGTGCATATAGACTTAGGCTCATTCCTAACCAGCTCTTTGCTAAATAGCTTGCCTATGGACACAGGAAGAGGCTTTCTCATCTGCAACTAGGCATACATGCAAGTCTTTGCTAGAGCATAGAAAATCAAAACAGTACACATTTCCACTCCTAGTGCCTGTTAAGATGACCTCTAGGTCACTCAAACTCCTAATTTGGTACTCATCCTTGTGGAATACTATGTCATAGCCAAGATCACAAAGTTGGCTAATACTTATCAGGTTGTGTTGTAATCCTTCCACATATGCTACTCTAGTGATAATGACTATGCCATTATGTTGGGTTTCTCTATGAGGATGGCACAACGCTTGTGCACGCAGCGAAAAAATAAACATCAAGAAAAACCCAAAGAGATGTGGATCGGGCTATGAACATTGAATCAAGAAGTTAGCCAAAAACTAGGAAAAAATTACCTCGGTGGTGTTGAGTCACAACTCAACGGAGATGCTCCAAACTTTGTCTTCTTGCTAGTGGCGAGTTCTACGTGGAATAATGTCCACGTTTCTGCAGAAGTCCACACGAGCGGGAGAACACCGGGCTTTCCGTCACACGGAAGATCGGGATGGAGAGAGACTGCACCTTGCTTTCCCACGGACTGCTAGGTCCGCGCCAGGGATTGCAGTGCCAGCGACGATCGCCGGAGAAGAGGGGGTCGACGGAGCGAACACGGCGGCGGAACTCTTCCGGCGGCGGGAATCGGGATCGGCGGAGCGAACGAGCGGAACTCTTCCGTCGCGGGTTTCGATCTGCTACAAGAGAAAATCGCGAGCACTTTCCCGAAAACCCTAAGTGTTGTATTTATACCAAAGGTATAAATAAACCTAGGCTTATCGCTATCCGCAGACCACCCAAGAATAAGGTTCAGAATCGGCGAGTATCAATCGACGAGAGTCGGCGAGATTCGACGAGAATCGATCGGCGAGCATCATCATGGATCGGCGAGAATCAGAGTACAATACTCGACGATTCTCGCCGATCGTCGAGCTTCACTTGACGATACACGTCGAATCTTGTAGACCGTCGAGCCGCGGTCGACGATACATGTCGAAGTCGTCGATCGTCGAGAATCAACATATTGATTCTCGACGATTCTCGTCGATCGGCGAGAATCAAAGAGATGATTCTCGTCGATCGGCGGGAATCAGAAAGACGATTCGCGAGAATCAGAGTATCAGAGCGAGGTTCAACCATGATCGTTGTTTTGGAAGTTTGTTATTCCAGTGTGTGTAAACCTAGGGATTTAGAAGTGTTCTAAATGTCTAGATTTAGTCTTGGTTCCCTCCAAGAACTTCTGGAATTTCGTGGGAATTTCTAAGTGTTAGAAATTGTTGTCTCCTTAGCAGTAACCATCCCTCGAGCATGTTTTGGATTGTGAATCCAACAAAGAGAGATGAGCTTGTCTACTGCTTTAAGTTGAGCTGTCTTTGCCTTTGTCCAATGCATGTAAATCTGAGGATTTGGAAATCTCCGGATGTTCAGATTTAGCCCTTCCTTTTATCAAATGTTGATGGTGTTAGGATGTGCACATAAAGGATGCATGTGGTTTTAGTAGAATTGTTTTTCTTTGGATGTGCACATTGATCAAATGTTGATCATGGTTAATTGTTAACCTATAATTGAAAAATCCCTTCATCTAATATTAAGTGTTCGGATGCCTTCCGATGGATGACACTCTTCCTGCCTCGATCGATGAAGTGTGGGCTTGCCAAAGCAAGGTGCATTAATCTATCTTGGTAAGGGTGCGAGCGGATAATTGCGATATCCCACTGTCGACATCGGGTCATACTTAACTAGGTGACCTCAAAGGTTGAGTGCCTAGAGGCATAGGGTTGGCATGCACCATATGATGAATGCGAATAAGGAGTTATTCACCAACTATACAAGAATTGCATGAGGATGTAATTTGCAAGCGTTGCCTACCTAAATAACCGCATCGTGAGAGGAACGCCAAAGCGGACTCATAGTGTTGGTGAAATACGGATCTTGTCCACTAAGAGAGTAGCTCGCATGAACTCTCCGAATTGTTAGTGAGAGCTATCATTTCGAATAAAATAGTGAGAGTATTTTAATTGAAGTCCAAATTAAAATAAATTGTATTTGGAATTTTGGTACTGATTTTATTCTGCATAAATTCTTGTAGAATTCCATGGCAAGTGTTTCACACTCCACGTTGTCTCTGAGAGCCATCCTTGAGAAGGATAAGCTCAGTGGGACAAATTACATGGACTGATACAGGAACCTGAGAATTGTTCTTAGGCAAGAGCGAAAGCTCTATGTCTTGGAAGAAGAAGCCCCCGAGGTGCCGACCGGGAACTCTTCCCGTGCTGAGAAAGATACTTATAAGAAGTATACTGACGATGCTTTAGATGTCGAATGCCTTATGCTTGCCACTATGAACTCTGAGCTTCAGAAGCAACATGAGAACATGGGGTGCAAGGAGATTGACGAGCATCTCAAGAAAATGTTTCAAGGGCAGGCTCATCAAGAGAGGTTCGACATCACAAAAGCGTTGTTTCAGTGCAAGATGGGAGTTCGAGACTCAGTAGGGACTCACGTACTCAAGATGATTGGGTATATAGAGAACCTTGAAAGACTGGGTTTTCCTCTTGGTCAAGAGTTGGCCACAGATCTGATCGAGGTGGCGAATACCTGAGTCATGAGTTCCGTGATCATCTGAAAGAGTGTGGTATTGTATCACAGCTCACTCCACCTAGAACACCACAACATAATGGTGTGTCTGAGAGGAGAAATCGTACTCTGTTAGATATGGTACGTTCGATGATGAAACATGCAAGTCTGCATGACTCATCATCGAACGTATCATGTCTAACAGAGTACGATTTCTCCTCTCAGACACACCATTATGTTGTGGTGTTCTAGGTGGAGTGAGCTGTGATACAATACCACACTCTTATGTGCAACCCTGCAGGCTCATATCGCGTTGGCAGTGAGATTACATGTTTGATCACTTCCAGATCATCATGGTAACTCCAACACATTAGAGATCTTACCATAACCTCTAGTCACCCCTTTTTCTGACCCACCAAAGATGACCTTTGATCCATTCTTTACATGAACATAATCCTTCAACATGCTCCTTATTCCAGTCATATGCCTGAAACATCCATTGTCCAAGTACCATATAGGGGTATGGGCACTTGACTATTCTGCAAAACACAAATCAGTTAACCTTAGGACCCTAATTTTTATTGGGTCCTTGGTGCATGTTAGGCTGAAAATAATTTTGCCTGCCTACAACTTTTCTGTCAGGCAAGCTGGCATTTGCTCTCTGCACACAATGATTGTGCCAGCAATCAACACCAAAGTGGTCTATCTTGCCACAACACAAACACTCATGAATGTTGTACCTTCTTTTTGGAGCAGGTCTAGTGGCTATGTTAACAACAGCTCTGGGTCTATAAGGAGTAACAGAAGTCCTGTTCCATGGTTTCCCAGCCCTAGTCTGACAAGTGGTGGGTCTGGTAGTAAAAGTGCTTGAGACATCTTGAGCACTTCTAGCAACAGCTTTCTTTTCAGACAGCATGCTTTTGATGGCCTCAGAGATGTCCAGGTCTGGTCTACTGACAGCCTTGCCCTTTATCTTAGAGTGGGCTGGAGGAATTTGAGAACAGACAGCAGCTTTACCCTTGACTGAAGGGGCTGTAGCACCAAACACAAATGGTCCAGGATGGGCCATTTGTATTTTCTCATGTGCACTAGCACCTTTGCTGTAAAAGCCGCCATTTTGTAGAACAGCTTTGTTCACACAAGATGGTTTAACATGATTTCAGTGACCATAAATACTCTCATGGTCATGACTGTTTGAAGGAAACTGAACTTTATTGAACTTAACAGGAGCCTTAGAGGCTAGTGGCTCCACTGGAGCTTTTCCCTTTCCCTTGGGATTAACAACTCTTGTCCTTCCCTTGAATCCCAGCCCTTTCTTTCCCTTTTGGGAGAATGAGTATATCAAGGGCAACACTGTGCTAGGCTTGGAGTAGCTATCCACTAGTTTCCTCTCCTTTTGGAGGCTTCCCTCAAGATTCCGGATATGGTTGTTCTTGAAGGTTATGGTGCTCATCTGAAGGATTGTAACATTCTTCAGTTTGCTGACTTCTTGAGTCTTCAGATCTTGCAATTTTGCTGAATCTAAAGAAGCAAGTTTTAAAGAGGCAATTTCCCGAGCCTGCTGTTTGGCCAGGAGCTTGCTCTTCTTAAAAGCCTGTAAAAGTGCACCATAATTATCAATCAATTGATTGATGTCTCCCTCAGATCCTGAGCCATCATCATCACTTGATACAGAGGCACATGAATCTGGAACAGATTCATAATCTGAACATGCAGAGCTAGTGACAAAATTTATCTTGCTTGGACCAGGCTGATCCTGGCTGATTTCTTCATCTGACCTGGCCATCAACCCAAGGTAGCAGTTGTCATCTTCAGAATCCACCTCTGAATCACCATCTGATTGTTATAAAGGGGCCCTTTCTTCAATCCTGACAGCAGGATGCACCTCCTCAGCTTCTTCTTTTAAAGCAGCCAGCCTTTTTGATGTAGTCTGCTTCAACATCTCCTTTAGTAGAGTACAACCCAATGTAGGCATCTTCTTCTTCTTCTAACTCTGATGAGGAGGAGTCAGTCCAACTCTTTTGATTTTTGGCAATGAGGGATTTCTCTTTCTTGCCTTTTTGCTGGTGATCCTTTTTATCATCATGTTCCTTCCTTTTGACTGGGTAGTTGGCTATCACATGCCCAGGTTTTCTACAATGATAGCAGGTCATGTTAGAGGAAACATGTTTACCAGATTTGGAACCATATCTGTCCTCCTTAGAGGATTTTCTCCTACCCTTGTAGTAATCATCCTTAGGATGAGAGGAGGAATGCCTGCCTCTCTAGTACTTCTTCATCAGGAACTTCTGGAATTGCCTGATGAAGGCAGCAAAGTCTTCATCAAACCATTGACAGTCTAATGTGCTTTCCTCTGATTTTCCAGACTCAGTTTTAGTATCTCTCCTTCGTGGAGAGGGAGACTTCTGCTCCTGCTGGAGCCTTCAACTTTAAATGCCACAGATTTGTCCCTTGTCTGAGGATTGTTGTTGTTCTCCTCATCTTTTCTGACAGCTAGCTGCATCTCATATGAAAGCAGCTTTCCAAAGAGGGTGTGAGGAGCTGTTTCACCTAGCTTTGCCACTTCTCTTATGACACAGATTTTTGTGTCTCAGTCTCTAGAGAGAGATCTAAGGAACTTGTCATTTAGTTCATAGTGATTGAAAACTCTTCCATAAGTCTTCAACTCATTCACAATCCTGAAGAACTTCTTATAACAGATGGTTATGTTGTCCCCCTTGGATTGCCTGAAAGCCTCATACTCTTGGTTGAGCATAGACTTCCTGTCATTTCTGACCTCATCTGTCCCCTCCATGTAGATTACAAGAGTTTCCCACATTTCCTTTGCTGTTTTGCAATGTATCAGATTATGGAGTGTAGAATCATCCACAATACTCATGATGATATTCTTTGCCCTCTTGTCTATTGAGGCCAGGGACAACTCATCCTTGGTCATCTCATCATATGTTTTGGGGGTCTTGACATTGGCATCCAGTACTGAGACCTTCATAGGGATGAAAGGTCCTTCTTAAACTGTAATATACATCCTAGGGTCAGCAACTTCCATGAACTGCCTCACCCTTGCTTTCCAGATGCCAAAATCTTCCTTCCTACAGATAGGAAGTCTCACAACACTCAGCTCCCTATTGGTCATTCCTGAACCCATGGAGACATACTTCTAGCTAACCTTGGAGATCTACTCAGTTTGTTAAGCCTTTAGAGAGCAACCTCCCTCTGGTACCACTTGAAAGTCTTGTTTTCAAGGCTAGCTTTACAACTAGAGGGGGGGGGGGGTGAATAGGTTTTTGTCACTGTTTAAGTTTTCTAATCTGTTTATTATATTACTTTGTTTGTTGATTAGTTTAGATCAGCTTTCAAGAACATTCACAGACGACACAATAAATTTATAGTAGTTCCCCAATCTTGGGTACATCCACTGTCCCTCTGCGCCTATTTAATAGTGTGTTAGATTCAACTCTCCCTCTAGAACTCAGCTTCTTAACAGTTTACAGCACCGATCCCGCAGGACCACACAAGTCACACAGAACAACAACTTAGGCAGTAAGCCAACCCAGTTCACAAAGACCTATCACCTTGCACAAAGCCAAACACACAGGTCACTAAGACCCATCCTTTATAGTACAGGTTTACACACCCCAGATTCATAAAGAATCTTTACAGAAAATAGAAATGAAGAATGAGATGTTTAGACACCAGAGCAAGCTCTGTGTCTCCTTATTCTTGGACTGAGCAAATATCAGAACCAAGATATTACTGTTGAAGACAATATGTAGACAGTAGATTCTTTCTTCAGACTACTTCTTGTTTTTACTGCAGAACTTGTAGATCTGCTACCTCAGAACATCTTCTGATCCTGCTGATGCAGATGAGGATTGCTTCAACCATCTCTTTCCCAGCATGGTTCTCTGTGCAGAACAACTTCTTTAGGCTCGACGAAAATGGCGAGGAAGAAGATGACGTTCAACCGCACTTTCATTTTCAGAAAACCTAGACAAGTAAATTGATTGATTGCTTAGGTCGATTTGCTTCTTTTTATTCTCTGAAGCCCAGTTGAGCAGTGGGTCCCACCACCAGGATTGATAGCCGAGATTTAGCCAATTCAGCCCATGCTTTCCATTAATTCCCGCTTCAACGGCTCTTTGCTGTGAGTGGTCCCCAACACTTAATGATGAAATTTTCCTTGGTAATTGCAGAAGATAGCAACAGTTGGCCCCACCAACGTCTCTGACAACATTTCTGCAACATTTGAATTTTGGTTGACTTTTGACTTTGCTGACGTCAGTATGACTCAGCATTTGTGGACTTAGCCAAAATTCAATCATTAGTACCAAAGGAGTTGAGTGAGTAGGTATCACTCAACGCCACAACACTTATACAACATTCTGTCTATCTAGGTATTGAGCTCGACGAATGCTGAGCTCCATTCAACGAACGACAATCTCAGTTCGATGATAGCATTAAAACAGTTCGACGAAAGCATAAAATCAGTTCGATGATTTGCAGGCTCAGCTCGATGAACGCTGAGCTCGGGTCGACGAACCTGAGCTCGAAGAAATCATAAAGTCAGTTCGATGAACTGTAGACTTATCTCGACGTTTTGTTAGACACAGTTCGACGAACACCAGGCTTAGTTCGACGAACGTTGAGCTCAAGTCGACGAAGCTGAGCTCGACGAAAGCCAAGCTAACCACGTGTTTGGACTTAGCCAAGATTCTGCTTCAAGGCATTGATAGCGTCGAGAGCGTTGAGAGAGATTGCCTCACTCAACGCTTTTTGCTTGAGCAAAAATTTCTCTGCCTTGGCGTTGAGAGAGTAAGCTCCACTCAACGCCAAACTACTTAATAGAATTTCTGTTATTTGGCGTTGAGAGAGTAAGCTACATTCAATGCCTTTTTCCTTAGCGTTGAGAGAGTAAGCTTCACTCAATGCCAAACTGCTTGACAGAATTTTTCTGATATCTAGCGTTGAGAGAGTAAGCTACACTCAACGCTTATGGAGTTAGCCAAATTTTTGCTGAATATTTCTGTGGAGTTGACTGGCACAACAACACTCAACGCTTTGAGCTGTATGGCGTTGAGTGAGTAGACCACACTCAACGCTTGTGGACTTGGCCACATTTTCAGCCAATCTCTCTAGGCTTAGACTGACTCAGCCTGACTCACAACCTTTTGTTATATGATATTGAGTGAGTTTACTACACTCAACGCTTTTGTACTTAGCCATATTTTTGGCTATCTTTCAGTTATGCTGAGATAGTCTCAACGCTATATGTTATATGACATTGAGTGAGTAGAATACACTCAACGCTTTTGTACTTAGACAAATTCTACTAGACACTATTGAATCCATACCTCTGGCGTTGAGTGAGCTTGCTCCACTCAACGCCTGTGGACTTCGTCGATTTTTGTGTTGTGTCCAGCAACCACTTCTTGTGTCCATATGTCCAATCAATATGAAATGGACTAACCTGCACTCAAGAACTCACATGCACATCAAATACAATTGATGTGTGTGATATTGACCTATTTGACTTTTCATAAATCAGGGACATTGGGAACAATAGATCTAACACAAACCGTCTGAAGTTTATCTATCAACTCTCGTCAGTGTGACGACTGGCGAGCCCGTAGACCTGTCACACTATCCTTAACCTAGGATTATGACACCACATGTCAACTCACACCGCATGCAATTTTACATTTAAGGGCTCTACTCCAAGTACCTTTTATTTATTCACACCCCGTGCTCAACCGCACGCAAGGGCTCCACACTGAGTGCTTTGTCAACACATCATTCTAGTGCGACAAACACACACGCACTTTCAACTCTTCCACATTTCCATACCACACAAGGGTTAATAATTCACACAGGTGGCAAGCCACCTTGCGCAGTACACCAACCCCACATTGCTATCCGTAGAGAGACACAACTCTAAGTAGTGAACTACTAAACACATCTCATTAATCATCAAACCACATGGCCATGTGTTAGCCTCATCAAATTCCTTTTTAAGGTCAAGCATTCACAATCAATTATGCTTCCATAGGAATATCATTTGTACAATCAAATGTATCAATTTATTTGTTCACTAGCTTGTCCAAACCATTTGTTTCTCAACCTTCTTCAAACCGTCGGTACAATCATATTCTATTAAACCATTTATTTATCACGATTATGTGTAACCTAACTTTACCAAAATCTCAACCTTATTTACTTTCTTAAGGATCTATCACATCAGTCCTTTGTTTATCACAAACATCCATAAATTAAGTTCAACAAATCCTAAAGTTAGTTTGCTATGACCTCTCTACCAAATTCAAATCCGGATCCACACTAACCCGAGAGTAACCTGTACTTAAGACTTGACTGTACAACAACTTCGACTATACATTCCTGAGTCTACAGAACTCATATGAAAACATGTAACCATCTGTTGGAAAGGTATTTCCAAGGGCTACACCTTTTGTGTTTAGTTGAAAGCCCAGATATGGCCGTAACATACCCAAAAACGGCCTTGAAGTTCGTTGCGGACAGAAAACAGATTTTTACATGCATCTTAAAGCAAGATGAACGACATCAGTTCATCTTCTTCTTTTATATATTTAATCAAAACTATATACAAAACTTCCTCCTCCCTTATTCACCCTCAATAGATCATTTCTCTTCACGAAACCAAGTCCACCATCTTCACAAAGAAGTGTGGAGAGGTTGAAGACATCACATCTCTAGGGCACAAGCCCTAGCATGGTCTCTACCTAGGAGATCTTCATCTCACAAGTCAAACTCTTTTGAGTCGACATCTCTCCTAGAAATAACTATAGATCTAGCACCAAAGGAGAGGGTAGGAAGCTCACCTCGTTTCCAGCGGTTCCGACCATGGATCTCGTCACTCTCCTTGGCGGCATCTTTTCCAGTTGGCGTTGTTCTTTACGGAAGGAACAATCTCTCCTCCAGCAAAACGACACCGACAACCCTTTCTCTTCCGATAGTTTTGGCACAGGTAACAGCCAGGGCTCGACAAGAATGAAGTGACGGCTAGGGTTTTCCCGCATCTCTCCTTTTATAGGAGGAATTAGGGTTAACTGCTTTGCCACGTGTCACCCTACTGTTGGACCGCCAATTATTATATTAAATGTCCTTTTGAAAAGACGCGTCCAATTTATGTCATTTGACGCGAATCCCGAAGTTCCGGTTCAGACCGTGCATGTGGCAGTAAGCAGACTGAGCCAAAATTCCTCCAAGTCAAAATCGTAGAGTATGCAACCTTCACTCGACGAATCGTCGAATGGCGTCAAGTGAATTCAATGCACTTGATGCCTATATCATCCAAGATATTTCTAAGTCAAAAGCGTTGAGTGTATTGAGTGCGTTGAGACCACTCAACGCCATATTGACTCCACTCAACGCCTACAACATTCCACAGTTTCTAAGTCAAAAGCGTTGAGTGCGTTGAGACCACTCAACGCCGCATTGACTTCACTCAACGCCAACAGTAGCCAGAATGGATCTAAGTTAAAGCGTTGAGTGGCATTGAGACCACTCAACGCCACGTTGACTTCACTCAACGCCTCAACTTCCAGAAAATATTCTAAGTAAAATACGTTGATTGGTGTTGAGTCCACTCAACGCCTCATAATTCGTTGAATGGCGTCGCGTCCACTCAACACACTCGACGACCCGAATCCAGAAAATATTCTAAGTCCAATTTCATCAAGTGGTGCTGAGTCCACTCAACGCCTCAGCATCCATAGTACTTCTAAGTTATAATTCGTCGAATGACATTGAGTGGTGTTGAGTCCACTCAATGCCTCAGCTTATTCGTCGAATGGCGTTGAGTAGTGTTGAGTCCAGTCAACGCCTCAGCTTATTCGTCAAATGTCGTTGAGTGGTGTTGAGTCCACTCAATGCCTTAGCTTATTCGTCAAATGATGTTGAGTGGTGTTGAGTCCACTCAATGCCATGAGTCCATAAAATATTCTATGTAACATCTGCTCTATTCGTCGAGTTCAGTCGACTCACTCGACGCTTCCAGAGCCTGAGTCAATTCTCTTGACTCAAAACGCGTGCAAGGGGCCTAGCGCGAACCGGGACGTTACATCATATTAAGTTTTGAAATGTGGAATCAAAGGGGGAGATCAAGAACCCCAATGTGAGATAAAATTGATGAATCCCGCAACAAATTACAAATACCTTATAAATTATAGGCGCATTGTGTAGCTACTCATATTATTTTGAGTTTGAATGTGTTTGGAATTGCGTGCCACATATTTTACTCAATGCATGTGTGGCATTGCAGGCCTTTTGAGAATGATCAGGTCTCTACTCAGAGTGTGTATTAGACTCAATGGTTGTGTAGCATGTGTGGCTATACATCTATAAGCTTAATTTTGAAATCGACGTGAATGGGCCGAGGTGGGGCACACCCACATCGTGTATTTCGGTAGGAAAATTCAAACCTGTTGGGATGATTGTTGTCTTTCGGCATGAAAAGTTAGATCTATTAGAACTTCCATCATTTACACAGTGATTTGAGTAACAGATTGGGACTGAACCAAACCCCCATCATATTGCTCGGCATGAGATTGTTCTTCTTATATGTTGTTTCCTTGGAAGAGATTGTCAATCAAGTATGACCGACCAGACTAACAAATGCTCAATTATGTTTTTGGGGTTCGCAGACCTTATGATTAGGATTGGTGCTTCGTGTGCCCTATGTTTTTTGTAGGACCAATGTCTAGCCTTAGGATTGTAGTTCCCGTATTGAGAACGGGCACCAGATAAAGGACCAAGTGATGTAGGCGAACTTTGCATCACCCGCATCTTTGTAGTCCATCATGAAAAGGAACCTTTAGTATGACATGCCACTACTTAGAGAAAGAATTTCAATGTGCATTATTGAATAGCTTGGGTGATACATTATAGAAAGATATTGTTATGACTAGCCATGAGTGCCTTGATTTGCAGGGTGATTGCTATAGATTCAGTAGCTTAGGACATGTTACAAACTAGTGCTCAACAACACTCAAGGACTCCACAATGAATCCCTTATCATTTTTCCAATCTAATGCTCAACAACACTCATGAGATCCACACCGAGTCCATTGTCAAGACATTATTCCAGTGCGGCAAACACACACGCACTACCAACCCTTCCACATTTTCATGCATACAAGCACTCAAGAGTTCCATGTAAACCTAGGTGGCAAGCCACCTTGTACAACATAACAACACACAATGTTACTCGTAGGGAGACACGACTCTAAGCAGTGGACTAATATACACATTCCATTAATCATATATCTCACGAGCACGCATTAACCTTATTCAATTCTCTTCCACATAATATTCATTGCATTGCTAGTACCAAGCCCATCCTTACCGGTTCACATAACTAGTTTGTTTATACAATCCAACTCATCAAACCACTAGTTCACTTAAGAATCTATCAACCAAATCACATCAATCCTTCAATTATTAAATTTCCCAAACCATTTGTTCATTGAATTCCTCCACACCGTTTGTACAATCGTGTTTCACCAAATCATCGTTTACTTAAGGGTTTATCAATTGAATCCCGTAAACCCTTTATTTATCATGATTACGTATAAACTAAGTCCACCAAAACCTTCGCACTATTTTGCTACGATCTCTCTTCCAAATCCGAACCCAGATCTACACAAATCCGAGATCAATGCGTATTTAAGACATGACTTTACAACAACTTCGACCGAGGATTCTCGAGGCTACAAGAATCTTATGACAACTTGTAATCACCTGTTGGAAAGGTCTTTCCGAGTGCTACGACTTTCGTATTCATCCCAAGACCCAGATCTGACCTTAACATGCTCGAAAACGGCCTCGAAGATTGCTGCGTGCAGAAAACAGATTTTGACACACGTATTAAAGCAAAACGAATGACATCGGTTCGTCTTCTTCCTCTTGCCATGTATTCAACACTACATTCAGAATTTTCTCCTCTCTTATTCACGCTCAATAGGCCAACTCACTTCACGAAACCAAGTCCTTCTACTTCAATCGAAGCGAGGAGAGGTTGAAGACTTTAAATCTCTAGGGCACAAATCCTAGCATGACCTCTTCCTAGGAGATCTCCATCTCACAATTCGAACTCTTTTGAGTAGACATCTCTCATAGAGAATAACTATGGATCTAGCACCAAGGGAGAGGGTAGGAAGCTCGCCAAGTGTCCATACATGCTACCCAATAGCCGCGTATGCAGTGTTTGTCCATTGTTCTCGGCATGGTCAGATCTCGCCAATCCGGATGCTATGGTCGGCCTTGAATTTCTTTCATCATAATATCCATCCTCAAAATTTTACTGTACAGCAGCAACCAAAACTCCAGGAGAACAACATCATTCGTACCAGATTGGCTCGGTTTGGAGATGGGAGCTCGGTCGAATTTGTTGAGTGGGCGAATCTTAAAGTGGACGGGTGGAGATGGCCGGATCTGAAGCTTGGCGCTGCTGATCGGTATAGAAATTGGGTGGTCGTTGGTTGGAGAGAAAGAGATCTGGAGCAGGTGGAGTGGTGCGGCCATGGGAGCGGAGAAGACCAGCCATGAAAAAGGTGTTGGAAAGAATCCTTGCCAAATCCTTGCCAAAATATTAGCGTTTATTAGTTTCCTTATTTTCTGTCATGATTAGGAAAGTTTAGGTGTCATGAGGGTGGCCTCATTAAGAGGTTTTGATTAGGAAATATTAGGTGTCATGAAGGTGGCCTCATTAAGAGGTTTTTAATTTCAGTTTTATCTCTTTCCTTGTAAAGTTGTATGTGTCATTTTTGGCCTCCTTGTAAATCTCTATTTAAGCAAAGGATTAATAAGAATGAAGGCAAGCTTTCCTGCCACCAAAAATCATTGTGTTCACGTGATTTTCCACAACCCACCGATAGTTTTCCACAAGTGGTATCAGAGCCAGGTTCCGATCGTGACCTGAAAATGACGGGGAAGAAGGCCGACGCGAGCACCTCGAGTAACGGCGCCGTGATCCAAAGGGTGATTCGTGAGGTGGGCAGCGGGACAAGCTACCCCGTCCTCACCAAGACCAATTACTCCGATTGGGCGCTCCTGATGAAGGTGAAGTTAAGTGCGCGGGCTCTCTGGCACGTCATTGAAGGAGCCGGCGCCGATCCGCAGGAGGAAATGATGGCGCTCGATGCCTTGTGCGGCGCGGTATCACCGGAGATTGTGCCGACAATCGCCAAGAAGGCAACGACCAAGGAAGCTTGGGACGCAATCGCGACCATGAGGGTCGGGGATGATCGCGTGAAGAAGTCGACAGCGCAGCAGATGCGCCGGAAATTCGACCTCGCCACGTTCGACGACGGCGAGACCGTTGAGGACTATGCGCTGCGCCTAACCAACATGGCGGCGCACCTCGCCACGCTCGGAGAAAACCTGACGGAGGTCGAGATCGTCGCCAAAATCCTTCGTAGCCTGCCGCCCAACTTCAAGCAGATAACGATCGCGATCAAGACGCTGCTGGATGTGTCGACCATGACGGTCGCTGAGTTGGTGGGGCGGCTCAAGGAGGCGGAGGAGACGTTCGAGGAAGCACCAACATCGCTGTAGCATGAAGGGAAGTTGTACCTCACGGAGGAGGAGTGGGACGCGCGACGAAAGAAGCGCGAGGTGGAGAACCACTCCGGCGGCGGTGTCAGAGGCGGCGGCATCGCGAACAGGGGAGGAGGAAGACGCGGGCGCAGCCGTGGGCGCGGTGGTTCGGGCGGGCCGCCAAATTCAAATCGGCCCACCGGCGACGAGTGCAGACGCTGCGGGAAGATGGGCCATTGGGCCCGTGAATGCAGGTCTAAGCCCAGGCGGGAGCAGGCCCACGTAGCATACGAGGAAGAGGAGGCCTCTCTCCTGTTATTAAAATCGTCCCCAAACCCAGACACCAGACCGAGAATCGATCCGCTGCTGCAGGAGGCAAGTCGGGAGCATGGAGATAGTAGATCTGGGGAGGAGTCGATGGGATCGGTCGCCCAGGTCGAGATCCGGGAGCAGAAGGTGTTCGCCCACCTTGGAGAGGAGAAGGAGCGCGAGGCGGAGACCTGGGTCCTGGACACCGGTGCCACCAACCACATGTCTGGATCCAGGGCCGCTTTCGCGAGGCTGGACAAGGAGGTGCTCGGCACCGTGCGGTTCGGCGACGACTCGGTGGCGCGGATCGAAGGCCGGGGCACCGTCGCGTTCCTGTGCAAGAATGGCGAGCTTCGCTCGTTTTCTGGGGTGTACTTCATCCCCCGACTGACGACGAACATCCTCAGCATCGGCCAGCTCGATGGGGGCGGCTATATGGTGGATCTCGACGCTGGGGTGATGAGAATCCGCAAGCCCGGTGGACAGCTGCTAGCAAAAGTGACTGGGACGGCAAACCGTCTATACATGCTGCGCATCAAAGTGGCGCCGCCGTCATGCCTGGTGGTGCGCGGGCGTGGGGACGAGCTGGCGTGGCGCTGGCACGAACGGTTTGGCCACGTCAACATAGCGGCGCTCAGGAAGCTGGCTCGGGAGGAGCTAGTGCGCGGCCTGCCGGAGCTCGGGCAAGTCGATCAGCTGTGCGAGGCGTGCCAAGCGGGGAAGCAGAGGCGCACTTCCTTCCCGGCGCAGACAGAATACCGGGCTCAGCAGCGGTTGGAGTTGGTGCACGGTGACTTGTGCGGGCCCATTACGCCGGCGACGCCCAGAGGAAACAAATACTTCTTACTGCTAGTGGATGACCTCAGCAGGTATATGTGGGTAGCCGCGATTCCTTCAAAAGATCATGCTGCAGCTGCCATCAAGGAGATCCAGGCACGAGCGGAAGGCGAGTCCGGCGTCAAGCTGAAGGCGCTCCGGATCGACCGCGACGGCGAGTTCACTTCGGCCGAGTTCGCAAAGTACTGCGCGGCTGAGGGTGTGCATCATCAACACACCGCGCCATACATCCCACAGCAAAATGGCGTCGTCGAGCGACGGAACGGCACGGTGGTGGCAACTGCAAGGAGTATGTTGAAGGCAAAGGGCTTGCCCGGTTGGTTCTGGGGTGAGGCAGTAAGCACTGCCATTTACATACTGAATCGGTGCCCGACGAAGAGCGTGGACGGGATGACACCGTTCGAGGCATGGCACGGGAAGAAACCAGCGGTGCACCACCTCAGGACGTTCGGCTGCATCGCATACGTTCGGAACACGACACCGAATTTGAAGAAGCTCGACGACCGCGGCCGCAAGATGATCTTCATTGGCTATGAGCGCGGCTCCAAGGCGTACCACGCATATGATCCCACTACAAAGCGCGTCCATGTGACACGCGACGTAGTGTTTGACGAGCAAGCCCAGTGGGACTGGGGCACCGACATCGAGCCAAGCGGCGGCAATGATGTCTTCACGGTGGAGTATGCGACCATGGAGCAGGCAGCGCAAGAGGCTGATGATGCTGAAGGAGGTGTACCGGGAGAGCAGTCGCCACTCCCCGGCGCGACCATTGGCGAACTGGAGCCCGGCTCACCGGACGGCATTGACGACGACAACCTCGACGTGGACCACAACGATGACGGGCCTCTCCGCTTCCGCGACGTCAGCGACATCATCGGACCGGCCTCGCCGCCTGGTTTCGCACCGCGCGCGCTGGCGGTCGAAGAGTTGCACGCGGTAAGCGCCGACGAGCCCGCCTCATTCGCCGAAGCTGAGGGCAGCCCCAGCTGGAGGAAGGCGATGATGGAGGAGATTGAGTCCATCGAGGAGAATGACACCTGGTACCTCGCCGACCTCCCACCCGGACACAAGGCGATCGGCGTGAAATGGGTATTCAAAGTGAAGAGGGATGAGCATGGGGCGGTGTCCAAGCACAAGGTGCGTCTCGTGGTAAAGGGCTACGCGCAACGACACAGCATTGACTACGACGAAGTGTTCGCGCCGGTGGCCCGGCTCGACTCCGTGCGCCTGCTCATCGCACTAGCGGCACACGAGGGGTGGGAGGTACACCACATGGACGTCAAATCGGCGTTCCTGAACGACGATCTACAGGAGGAGGTATACTTCCAGCAGCCGGCGGGTTTCATAATCACTGGCAAGGAGCACATGGTGCTCAAACTTCGAAAGGCGCTGTACGGCCTGCATCAAGCTCCGCGCGCCTGGAATGCAAAACTGGACGACACGCTGGTATCGCTCGGCTTCAGGAGGAGTCCGTCGGAGCACGCCATCTACGTCAGGCAAAATGGCGACGCTCAGCTGGTAGTCGGGGTCTATGTCGATGACCTTGTGATCACCGGCTCAAGCCCCAGCGACATCAACACTTTCAAGAAGGAGATGGCGGCCGTCTTCAAGATGAGCGACCTCGGCCTGCTTCACTACTACCTCAGCATTGAGGTAAAGCAGGGCGCGGGGGGATCTCTCTAAGTCAAGGCGCCTATGCCGGCAAGATCTTGGAGAGGAGCGGCATGACCGGGTGCAATCCCTGTCAAGTGCCCATGGAGGCACGCCTGAAGCTGAGCAAGCTTAGTACGCATCCGTCGGTCGACGCAACAAAGTACAGGAGCATTGTGGGGAGCCTCAGGTATCTGGTTAACACTCGCCCGGATCTAGCGTTTGCGGTTGGATACGTTAGCCGGTTCCTGGAGGATCCGCGGGAGGACCACTTCACCGCGGTAAAGTACATCCTGCGCTATGTGGCAGGGACTCAAAATTGGGGACTCTGGTTCGGCAGGAAGAAGGAGGGCGAAGCCAAGTTGACTGGTTTCAGTGACAGCGATTATGCTGGAGATGTCAACGCCAGCAAGAGCACGACGGGGGTGATCTTTTTCCTCAACAGCAGTCCGATCACTTGGCAGTCCATGAAGCAGAAAGTGGTGGCCCAATCAAGCTGCGAGGCGGAATACATAGCAGCTGCAAATGCTGCCAGTCAAGCATTATGGCTCAGTCGGGTGTTGGCAGAAGTGCAGGGAACAACACCGAAGGCACCAATGCTGCGGGTGGACAACCAGTCCGCCATTTCGTTAATCAAGAATCCAGTACTCCATGGACAAAGCAAGCATATTCGAGTAAAATACCATTTCGTCCGGGAGTCTGCTGAAGAGGGCCTGATCAGTGTGAAATTCATCAGGAGCGAGGAACAACTGAGCGACATCCTCACAAAGCCGCTCGGTAAGACCAAGTTTCATGAACTAAGGTCAAAGATCGGCCTCATCAATATTAACAACAAGCATGGCAAGGCTTAGGAGGAGAATGTTGGAAAGAATCATTGCCAAATCCTTGCCAAAATATTAGCGTTTATTAGTTTCCTTATTTTCTGTCATGATTAGGAAAGTTTAGGTGTCATGAGGGTGACCTCATTAAGAGGTTTTGATTAGGAAATATTAGGTGTCATGAAGGTGGCCTCATTAAGAGGTTTTTAATTTCAGTTTTATCTCTTTCCTTGTAAAGTTGTATGTGTCATTTTTGGCCTCCTTGTAAATCTCTATTTAAGCAAAGGATTAATAAGAATGAAGGGAAGCTTTCCTGCCATCAAAAATCATTGTGTTCACGTGATTTTCCACAACCCACCGATAGTTTTCCACAAAAGGGCTGCTCGAAAATGGGTTGCTGGAGTTGGAATAAGAGGTGGATCTGCTCGGATCTGGAGCTCTCAGTTGGAATCTTGCCGGATTTGAGATGAGGGGGAGATTTGAGTGAGATTTGAAGGGGTTTCATCAGAAACTTGAGAGAGGAAGGGGGTTTCCACCGTCAGGTTCTTGGAGAGGGAGAACTGGATCGAGGGTTTCTGATTTCAACCTGATGCTAATGTATATAAATAATTTGTTATATATTATATAATAATGACATTATTATTATTTATATTATTATTTATGCATTCAGATGACCGGTATCTCTCTAGTGTTCGGAAATTACCTCAAAAGGCTCGTTATGACCGTCTTGTTGTCATGTATCCATCAAAATAATTTGCTATCAAATCCGAGTTTGTATGCATATTTTACGCTTCCCGGAGCATTTGCGGCTAATCTAATTTAAACATCAAAACTTCTTAAATGACGTCAGAATCGTGAACAGACGACTCCATTGGACTTGAATTATCGTTACGAGTCTACTAAAACTATCTCATATCATGTCCACGGCCATTTGATCGATTTCATCGTTCTGCATAAATACACTATTTGCAAACCACGTTATTTGAGTTTGACACGCTCTATAATTTCATCAGGGAGACACATTGCCTTCGAGGCAACACAAGCTTACTATGCGACAGTCTTTCTATGCGGCAAACAACAAAATAGGACACTTAAAATGAACGTCAAGTCCAGGCATCGAGTTCACTCGACGATTCGTCGAGACCAGTCGATGGATCCGTCGATACCACTTGACGGGTTTGTCGAGTCCACTCAAAGGATTTGTCGAGTCTACGTAAGTCAATCCATCGAGTCTACTTAGGGCTCTCCTTCTAATTCCATCTGGACCAACCAGACACTCCTGTGACCTTGGTCTATCTCTCTCTCTCTCAAACTCTCCTACCAGGCTTAATCCACCCAAGGTGACACAGAACACACCCGAGGGATCTAGCTCAAAATGGGACGTTACAAATCCAATAAACGAAGAAACAATTTCGCCCCCGAAATTTAGGTTGGGCCTACGCAAATTTTCCTAATGAGAGTAAAGCATACTCATCATATACATTTATGGATACTTCACCCATAATAATTTCAAGTTGATATATACATTCTCAATTGTTACGATTTATACATAAAATCTAGATTATATGAGTGCTCCTATCTTGTAAGGCACAGAGTAATAGTGACACACTATTTCAAAATAACTACATCAGTTTAAGCTGATTCGATTATGATTTAAATTCAATTACACAACCTACAAGATGGTATTCCGCGAGAACGTAGTGTGTGCGGCATCATCCATGCTACTCATTTATAAAACCACAATGCATCAGGCTACCACTGCCAACCTCTCTATAACAGTACAAGTTCCATGAACTAACAACACTGTCGAACTACTAGCTCGTTTACACCTTGTAGGAATGGATCTCAAAACACTAGATCCCTACAACAAGTGTCATCAGTGGTTGTGATGCATCAATATCTTTCATACCTGCCATGAGTCTCCAACACAAATCCTCGATAATCTTATGTAGTTTATAATATCATCACATTATATATGTAGACCAGTGCATAAACGCAACTATTGTGAATTCATGAGAACCAGAGACTACATTTAAAATATCAACATACGTCTGAAAACAACAAGTCTGACAAAGTGGATAAGCCAACAAGGCTTCTATATGGGTTTAGTGATGGAGACGATGTTGATGCTGTCGTGGATCCCCGTCATAGAGAGTTCGTGGATTGAGACGATCGATGCCGCAAGCTCAAAGATGAAATTCTACCACGACGTTTCTTCGCCAACGCCGCCGCTATATGTTTTGCTCGACGTCCGCCGCCGCCATTAAATAAAATATATAATTTTAAATTAAATAATTATAATTATATATTTTAGCAATTTTAATTCATGCAATTTAATTAATGTAGTTTAATTCATGCATGATGGGTGATTATAACCATCTAGTATTTTTTTTCATGCAAGTACTATTTTATTTTTCTTATGATGGGTGCATATAACCATCATAAGTTTAGTTTATTTTCAAGGGTGGAGATTGAGTGCTGTAGGCTATATATAACCATATTATGAAGAGTAATGTAGAAAAGAAGAATAAGAAATTGAACCCTAAAATCTATTGAGATTTTTCTCCCCTCCTAGGCAAAATTTGGCCAACTCCTTCCTTACCCCCTCTAGTTCGTCCCCCTCTCTCCCTCTTCCTCCTTTGCTAGTCTCGGCCACCATCCTCTCTTCCTCCTCCAAGCCACCCGCTCCTTTCCCCCTCCCTTTAGTCGGCCAACTTCCTAGCCGCCGCCAACCTCCTTTTCCCCTTCTTCATTTTTGGCCACCTTTCAACCACCCTCTAGCCGCCTCCTCCCTCCAACCCGAGCCACCCCATCTCAAGGGAAAAACCTACCTCCTTCATATCCACAAATCTGGCCGCCCACTTCAACACCAAAACACGACCAACCATCCTCCATTCAAAATCCGATAATCCTCATCATCTTGAGTAAATTATTCTCACCACCTTTCCGCTCTCCACTTTCCATATATATTGGATTTCTAGGATCTCCCTCTCCTAGGGTTATTGCAAAGGAAAAATGGCTCGCGTCTTCATCGTCCGGTGCAGATCCGTGGAGTCACGTGGAGATAGATTCAACCACCGCCGTGTGCGCCCCCTCCACTCATCTTGTGGATGGGTTTTTCTTGGGATTTGAGTAACGATTTTCTAATCCATATCTTATGCGCTTCTTCTAAATAATTGTGAAATTTTGGTGGAATTAGAAGACTAGTTAATTGTCCTAATTTATATTGAAATTGTTCTATTTAAAATCTGAATTTTAAGCGTGTTTTCTTCCGAATATTCTCGTATAATTTGGAGCGGGTAGATCTCGTGAACACTTGAAGAAATTAGGTTCATCACCCTTGATTTCCCCTTGTGTTCAAGTGATTTGGAATACCCTCATATTAATTAATTTTTTGGATTGATTTGGACTTTATTTTAAATCACATTTTTAGTCTGGATCCTCTCTTATTGGTTTGTGATTTGTTTGCAGATAAATTTAATTTGAATAGCTAATTGTCCGGATCGCGTGGGTCCTATTCGCTTGAGCGAACATTGGCCTTTAGCCCTTGTTCAATCTATAATAGGGGTAATGACCCTTTGCATGTGCATTGTTATATTGTTTGGAAATCATCGTTAGTATTAATTATGAGAAATATTGCTCGCTGTGTAATTATTTTAATTACCTAAACCTAAGAACGCGTAGTAGTAAATCTGTCGAAATCATGTGTCTGCGTCAATTTGGTATTAGAGGGAGGTTAACGTTAATTTCCCAGTTGGCATCCTGAAAGTTATTAGCTTAAGGTTAGATTGTCACGTAGAGGGGGGGGGGGGGGGTAGGTCTTTAAAATTTCTTAAGTCTTTTTACTGTTTTCTTACTAAGTGATCTAGAGCTTGTCCTTAGTACCTAGAATATAAGAGAAGAACAACCAACACAATAAAGCACACAGATATTTATAGTGGTTCCCAAATTGGGTACATCCACTTTCCCTCCCACCTTTCTAACTTATGTTAGACAAGGCACAAACTCCTCCAAAATGCTCCTCAGAGCTTACACCTCAGGCCATCAGCCTTACACTCAAGTTCTCTTTAGAATCCTACCACAGAACCACAAAGGTTCCTATCTCAGAGCCCTGCAGTGCTCCTACAGCTCAGTGGTCCACAGACCACCTACCTCAGCCTTATCTCTAAGGCCTACAGCTCAGGCTTTTCAGCCGTACAACTTCAGGCACAAGGCCCTACTCTTAGAGTGCTACAACACTACTACAGCTCAGTAACCTTCCAGGTACCTACCTCAGTGCCCTTCCAGGCACCTACAGCTCAGCCTCCTCCAAGGCCTACAATTTAGTGACACACTTATCATCTACAGCTCAGTGACTCAATAGTCACCTACCTCAGGCACTAGGCCCTACTACTCAGGCTGGGAGGACAACCCTACTCTCAGATCCAAACTTGAATCCTACCTCAGTACCCCAGTAGGGCACTTACCTTAGTGACTAATTAGTCACCTACGACTCAGGCACAAAAGACCTTACAACTCAGATTCAGACAACCTGAATCCTACAGGAATTTAATCAAGAAGTTGAAATAAATTAAAAACACTGACTTAGAGATAAATCTCCGAGTCTACCTTACTGGACTGAGCATATATCAGTCTAACCCTCTTGCTGTAGAAGGAATTAGTAGTCTTCTACAACTAACTTCTTCTCTACTGCACTGAAGAACAACTATCTGCTATTGAAGGCTGACGACCCTGCATACAACTATCTCTCCTTGCTGATTCGATGAATCAGCCACCTTGTTCTGTAAAGAACAAACTTGCTGAACTGTAAAAGCTTCAGCTATCTTTCTCTGCCTTGTTGGCATGTACTGTTGGACTTGGCTTTCAAGCTCGTCGTAAAAGATGAAGTCCAGCTGCCTCAATTTTCCGTATTTTCTTTTGTAACCCTAATCCCCTTTACTCTCTGCTTTTTATATCTGTTGATTTGAATCAACAACACAATTTGAGTGTGGGCCCAGCAAATGATAGTGAGCGCCACCTCCCCCAGAAGAGGACAAATAGTAGCTTCCGATGCTACTGCAGCTTTCCTGCAACATCATGAACTACTTTGACTCTGTTGACTTCTGGTGACATCAGCAGTGGTCATCCGGTGTTGGTGTAGATTTCCCGCAACGGAACGAAATACTTTGACTTGTTGACTTCTGGTGACGTCAGCAATGGTCATCACTTTCTGGACTTAGAAACATTCTAGAACACATTAAGTGTTGTGTGATGTTAAGTCACTCAACGCTTCTGGACTTAGAGAATTTCTGCTGGCTTTGTCTCAGCGGTTCCTTCTCAATTGTCTCAGCGGTTTCTTCTTCACAGATGAGACTATCTCCTGTCTCAATAATTTCTTCTCAGCTGTCTCAGCAGTTTCTTCTTCATATCTGAGACTATCTCTTGTCTCAGCAGTTTCTTCTCAGCTATCTCAGCGGTGTCTTCTTCATAGCTGAGACTATATCTTGTCTCAGTGGTTTTGCTGAGACCAAAACTTCTCTCAACGCTTTGCATTGAGCTTCTCAGCTGTCTCAGCGGTTATGTTAAGACATTCTTCTCAGCTGTCTCAGCGGTCTTAATACTTTTGCCTTAATCAAATTATCTGACTTCCAGCTTACTCCTTTTGTTCACCTATCAAATCAAGGACAACCTGCATGCATGAACTTAAACACACATCAAATACATTATGCCCCTTAACATGATTGAAGATGCCTCTTCAAATCCCATGGAACATTGTAGGGCATAATTCCCAACAATCTCGCCCTATTTGAAGAAGGCAGAACACCCATCCATGCTAAGGTGCATCAACACAAAAAGTCTCATGATAGGCCTGATGAGACATTATCATGACAACTGCCATCCCAGTACAGGATAACTCCCCCTAGATGAGATGGCTTAACACTATGATTGAATAACCAATTGTACTGGTGAATTATCAATCATTAATAATGTAATAGTATGATTATCAACAAAAGCTTTATTAATCATTGACAAGGTAAACATTATGATTAAGATATACCTAATCATTAACTAATTTAGAGAGCCTTAGCCAAACAACAATAGACAAAACTTGTGATTATAAGATATCTATGAAAGAACAACATATTCATCAATCACAGATATATAAATGAGAATTGCATGCACATTTATCACATCAATATAGTCAGAGCCAACTCATGTTAATTTCATTGATAGAGATTTGATATTGCTACACTGTTTATATTCATTACAAGACATTGATTAAATATTTAAAGAACCCTAAGTCTTGCAGCCTTATATCAGCTCTTCTTTGATGAACTTGAATCAGCATCCTTGGTAGCAACAGTCTTCTTCAAGTTTTCAGCTTTGTTCTTTTGCCGTTTGAAGTAAAGGAATGACTTTGGAATATATTTGGGAGGCATTTTCTTAGGGTTACTCTTCCTTACCAGATTTTGTTTGAATACTCTTTTCCTTAGGAAATTTATTCTCAAATGCTTTATCCATTCCTCAGAAGGATATACACTATTAATATTTTTTAAGACTTGTCCATGGCTTACCCAAGCATTGATAATGATGGATTCAGATGCATCACTTTGTTGTTCATGATCTGGATCATCTCTGTTCTCAGCTCTCCTCTTTGCCATGAACTCTTCAGCCATCTGAGTTCCTTCCCTTTTTCTTCTGGCAGTAAGTTGTGCATCCTGTACAATTCTAGCTTGTGCTGGACAGTCTAGGTCCTCTAGCCACTTTTTATCCAGGAGGGGCAGGTGCAGTGCCACCCTAGTGCCTTGAATTACATTAAAGGCTTGATCTTCAATGAGTGCTGCTGTCTTAGCATGGCTGCTCTCCCCCTTTCCGCATTCTTTAAGGATGGTTATTTGCAGTAAGGCGGTGTTGGCTTCATTTCTGCTTGATATAAATTTGAATACTCTATCATTGTCAGCAAGCAGCTCATCTTTCAGAAGTATTGCCTTCTCGAGAGAGTGGACATCAACATTGGTGACATGCTGATTTACATGATCTGCAGCACCCTTGATAACCTCATCAGTTGTACTCACATAATTCTTGATATATCTTATGTCAGCTGCGGAGAATATTTGGCTTGTTTCCAAGGATTTCTTGAGGGTGGTCAGCTTTATGCCTGCAGTTCCAGCTATATCAAACCAGGTGGTGACCTATTTGTTTAAGTGAGAGGTTTCTTCTGTACTTCCCTTGACTTCAGTTAATAATTCATCCCTTAGCTTTGGTGGGGGAATCATGCATATGCCAAAAAGGAAGACTTCACATAACTAAGAAGAAAGGTCGTTACCCTTGAAGACCGCTTCAGTGCCATGAACTCCTAGCTGGCTAGAAAGAACCGCAACAGCTTTTCCTCCACAAAGATGGCCTCGGATCTCAGCTTGACACTCTCAAGCTCCACCAGAGATCAAGAGATCAGCCCCTCTTCTTCTTCCTCCTTCTTCCTTTCCCTTTGTCTCTAGATTTGTAGAAAGATGAAGGCCAACTTAAAATGAGTTCTTTCATCTCAATCCACGGCCTCAAGGAAGCAGGAAGGTCTCTCAGCCCTTAGATCCCAGCTGAAGATAATGGACGGCCACGAAAAAGCTGTAAAATCACTTTTCTGGTCTGACACGCCCTGTGACACGCCCTTGTCACAGGCCGTGTACTCTAAGCGGTGCACAAACCACCTTATCCCGAAACAGGTCATGCCCAAGGTACACGCCCTTGACGGCCAGGTCACGCCCATGACATAGGGCGTGTACCTCACTCGAGTCATATTCACGACCAACTTGAGAAGACTACTCGAGTAGTTAGTTATGACACGCCCGTGTCACCCACTCGAGACCCACTCAAGAGGACTTACTCGAGAGAAAACCAACTACTCGAGTACTCGGATTGGACATGCCCGTGTCGGATGACACGACCGTGTCACCACCCTCTTACTCGAGTACTTTTCCACTTACTCGAGAGAAAAGTGTCGACCTCTCGACACAGCGGGACACGCCCTGTGACATGCCCATGTACCCCATACTCGACTGTAACACCCCCGATTTTTTTTCTTGCGATTATTTAATCCTCGTTTGGCGTTACGTTGACGCGTTTCCGGCATGTGCCATTTGTTAGAGCGTGGTCTTAGCTCTCTAGATTCCTTGTGTGGTTGTTGGTAGCCTTTTTGGCAAGATCTCCTAGCAAGCCGGGTCTGTTTTGGTGACCGGTGAGACCTCTCGGGGGATGCTTGTATTTTGGCTTAGGGTAGTGATAACCCGAGTTTTGTTCGTCGAAAGTTGATTTCGACTTCGTCGTTGCGTTCGTATCGTGGGTGTTTAACTACGGTGCGAATTTCGTCGGATTCCGAGGTGGTTTGGTTTTTGCGTCGTTTTGGTGTGTTAATAATAATGGATGTAATGATTAATTAATTTATAAAGTTTGAAATGAGTGGTTTTAGGTGGCAGTTAGGTTGAAAAGACGTATCCATGCATCATATATATAGCCTTAAGAAATAAACGAGACTATTCATTGTCTCCTTCTGTGAGAGAGAAACCACTGCCTGATCGAGAGGAAGAAAACCGTCAACCCTGTACCCTTCAGACGCTGATTTTGGGAGCGATAGTGGACGGAATTCGATTCCTAAAGCAGATTTGGAGTGCTCTCACCTAGACCTTCATTCCTAAGGTAAGAGATTCAATTTTTGTGGTGTTTTTTAGAGGACTCAGAATTTTTGCTTTGAACCTTTTCCGCCATTAAAACCTTAGATCCTGTTTAGGTGCTGTTGCGACTAGAGCCGAGAGAGAGAGGAAGGGCTGTGCGAGTTAATCTCTGGATTTGAGGCAAGTGGTGCTCCTGCCCTTGCCAAGTTTTCTTCTCCTATTTATGGTCATAATTACTAAAATTTTCCCTGTTTTCCTGAGATTGATATCTTACTATGTTTTTCCGTCAAAAGCATGTAAATCATTAACCATAATGCCCCTTTAAGTTTCTGTTTGCATTCTCTCAAGTTCTAAAACTCATGCCTTTGGCTGGAGTGCTGTAACCTTGTCTGTTTTATTAAACTGTTTCCTGTTAATCATTCAAATGGTTCCCTGTTAAAACCTCTGTTTGGGTAGACATTAGCCTTTCAACCCTAGAATCCAATAACAGTGGGATTTTATACTTAAATCGCCAGTAATAGGTTTGAATTAGGCTAAGAAGTTGGACAGAAACGAAGTAGGAGGTTCAGGATTACTGTGCACTCATTGCAGCCAGATCGACGGAAATCGTCGATCTGGGTTCGATGATTATCGTCGAGCGGAGCTCGACGACGAGCCTTAGTTCTGGGTCTGACGGAAATTGTCGAACAGAGTTCGACGATTTTCCCGTGACCTCTGTTCGACGAAGGGAAAAATCGTCGAATGGCGTTCGACGATAATTTCCCCGTGGTCTGTTTTTCACTTGGCCTGCGTTTATCGGAAAATCGTCGAATGGAGTTCGACGATTTTTCCCGTGACCTTCGTTCGGCGAAAGGGAAAACGTGAACGGAGTTCGACGATTGCCCGTGTCCCGTGATTCGAAGATTTTGCTTCGTTCGACGAATTTGTTCCAGCACTCGACGAAAATCGTCGAGCTGCGTTCGACGATTCCTGTAGGTAGAATTTTTATTTCTTTTCAATTATCTTTCTTCCCGAGTGATTATCTCCTAGGGGAAATGTCTTGTCAGCCTTTCGTTCTTCCTTTATTTTGAGGGCCAAATCGTGGGTTATGGCAGATAGTGGTGTTTTGTCGCTCTAAAGGAGCGAGATGTTTTGTGTGCGAGCCGTGGCCGCCAATTTTGTTTTGGTCCCGGGTACGGGCTAGGCATTTGCTGTGGCCGCCACCCTTTTTATTCCAGGTACGGGCTGGATTTGTGGAGGTTTTGTGCCGACAGTGGAAATTTATGCTTTTGTTGGAACTGTTGTTTGGGGGACTGTTTTTGGTCACCAACTCAGGACCATTTCTGTTTACTACTGCCATTAACTCACAAATTAGGATTGTTAGGTATTTCTTCTTAGTAGAATGCAGCATATGGTGGCAAGTTTTTCTTTGCCTTTTGCCTTGTAGCCACTGCAGGATTTGAGCAGGGCTTGATGTTGTTGCTTGGTGTTTGGTGTACTTTTGGTTTATTCTGGACAATGTTTGCTTTTTACTGTCTTGTTTACTTACTCTCTTGTTCCATTAAAATTTAATGCCATAGTTCAGATTTTCTTGTTTCGCTTGCTGATGAATTCTTTCCTTTTTTGAATGCCTAAGGTTCTGATTAGTAGCCGGGTGGGCGGCTAGATTTGCTGTGGTGTTGTTGGTGATCCCTTGGGTTGTAGGGATCTTTCTCTTACTTTTGTGAGGTAGTTTTCATGTTTTTTTTCTTACAGACATACATACTTGCCAGTGGGTTCGTGTCAGTTTGTTGGCGCCCTCTGGTAGTTTTACCTTATGATACTAAATATGTTTCTTTTACTGCTACCTTTTCTGGAGATAGTCTACTTGTTCTTGGGAAATTTTATGCTAGGTTGCTAGTTACTTTTAAACCTAAAACACTACTATATGTGTATCTCATGATCAGCATGTTTTATAAACTCATACACTACTTCCCAAGTAACGTAAAAAGAACGTTTTCCCTACTTATAATATGATATAAATTTAGTGTCTTGCATAGTATAAGCTGACCCCGGGGGTCACTTATGCACTCTCTTAGGATGTCAAAGCAATAAATAAAGTATTTTCCGCTGCGTATAAATATAGTTTTAAACTGTGGACTAGATGATCCACTGAGCTGAGGGATACAGCCTCTAAAAGATATCTGATTTTCTAATCATTAAACTTAAGTAACTTTCATAGTCTTGTTAGATGGTGTTCGCCTGAGCGTCGATAGTTATCCCCTGCTCGACGTGGCATCACGATGCGTGTTTTTCTCATACTCTGATACTCCATGGATTCAGAGAAAAAATGCGGGTTGTGACAGTTGGTATCAAAGCGAGGTTGCTTGACAATTTGTCGGGCAACCTTTCCTTATAGGTATTAGGAGTTTAGCATCATATCATACACACACCGGTATGTCATCAGCACGTCTTGACTGAAGCACGAACACTACACTCATAGCATAACATGAAGTATACGGGGCATATTATGTATTATGAGATGCATAATATGTGTCTGTATATGGATCCAACATAGGGGCAACATGTGAGGGTTATGTAGTATGGGATGCATAACCTTACCACATGAATGCGACTAGCACGTTTCTTTTCATTGCGTGAGAATGTTATGTAGTATGGTATGCATAACATTTTCATGCGTACGCCGCTCATGACATGCATTAGGGCCTTTTTAGAATGCATAGCACAATCATGCATAGCATAACATTGCATAAGCACAACGTGCCAAGTTAAAGACTTGTAGGATGACATATGTACACACATGGTTTTAAATCAGAAAAAAAAATATAAATTCATGCATTCCCGATCTAGGCACAAGAGTTAGATGGTGGTGGTTAACCATCCTAGGTTAGGCATAACATCATTTTTGTTCAAATAAACTCCCAGAGCAAGTTTAGCAGTTTTAAAATCATATTTATGTATGTATTGTCTGTACTTATAGTTAGTTCCAACTATTGTACGAGGATTTGGCTAATGTTGATATGATTTTAGGATGACGAGACGTCCTTCGATGAGGTCGACACCCCTGTCTGAGGGTGAGACTTCTAGAGTGCAGAGTGATGCGGTGATCGAGAGCTTTCGATTGAGCAACGATTCCCTGACCAGGCAGTTGGTGGAGATGCAGGTCCAGATCCAGTCTCTGGCAGCAGTTGTGGAGGGAAAGACTCAGGGAGTGCAAGACCCTGTAGGGGGTTCAGCTGCCCTTCCCCCTCCTGCTCCCCTGAGACCTCCAGTGGTGGTGCCAGCGGAGATGGCCTTTATTTCTCAGTTTCAGAGACTTAGCCCTCCTACATATGATGGGAAGGCAGATTTCATGGTCATAGATGATTGGCTGATCTCCATGGAGGAGATGTTCTCGTACTCCGGTGTGGCAGATGATCAGAGAGTTATGATAGCCGCCTATCAGCTAAAGGGTTTGGCTAAGAGCTGGTGGCTTAGGGAAAAGGAGAGCTTGGTGGCTGGTTGCTCTTGGGAATTATTCAAGGAGATGCTGTTGAGGAAGTTCTTGCCTTCGGTCGAGCGTGACCGACTTATGAACGACTTCCTTCACCTGAAGCAGAGGCAACTCACGGTCAGTGAGTACGAGATAGAGTTCAGCAAGTTGAGCAGGTTTGCCCCTGGGTTGGTGAGTGTTGAAGCAGATCGAGTCAAGCGGTTCCTTGGTGGCTTGAGGAGCGAGGTTCATCAGTTAGCCAGTGCTTATGGATCAGTGACTTATGCAGGAGTTGTGGAGGCTTCTCTGAAAGTGGAGGCAATTGAGACCGCAAAGATCAGAGGCCAGCAAATGAGGAAGGACAAGAGAAAGTCTGATGAGGAGAAGAACCCCCAGGTACTTGATGCTGCTCCGGGAAAGAAGAGCAGGGTAGTATGTAGCTTTTGTGGCCGGTCAGGCCACCCTGTTGAGAGGTGTTTCAAGAAGGCGGGAGCTCAGAGGAAGGAGCAAGTTCATGCCATTCAAGGTGCTCCTAGGAAGGATGTTTCCTGTGCTGTTTTCAAGCAACCCGGGCATGATGCTGCCCAGTGCTGGTCCAAGGATAAGGTCTGCTTTCAGTGTGGCCAGAAGGGCCATATCAAGGCTAGGTGTCCTCAGGTCTAGCCTATTCTTCAGGCTTTACCTCTGCCTCAGCGTGTGGACAAGGGAAAAGGGAAGCTGAACGTGATCTCTTCCGAGGAGGCTCAGACTTCGACTCAGGTTATCTAAGGTTAGTCATTTTTCCTAGCTTGAAAGTTTTATTTGCTAGCATAGGTTTAGTTTTGTTTTGGTAGTGCCTTAGTTTCTTATGTACACCTATAGGGAAATTTAAGGTGAAGAACCGCTGGGCGCGTGTTTTGTTCGACTCCGGCGCTACCCACTCGTTTGTAGCTAGAGCCTTTGTGGAGTGGTATCGGTTGATTCTAGATCAAGTTCGTGGTACCTTCCGTGTCAAGTTCCCTTCTGGTGAATCTGTGTTGTCAGATTTGGGCATTTTGGATTGCCCTGTTTTGTTGGGGGACTTTCTTGCGAAGGCAAATTTGAAGACGATTGATCTAGAGGACTTCGATGTTATTCTGGGCATGGACTGGTTGTCTAGGTATGATGCGGTTATTCAGTGCAAAGGGAAGCGCTTGGACTTCATCAAGGACAACAGTCAGCCTGGAAGTGTGCATGCTGATCCGTGCCAGGATTCTCCTATCATTTCTGCAGTATGTGCTCAGAAGCTGTTTCATTCTGATTGTTTTGCTTGTTTTGTCTTGGTGGTTGGGACTGCTGTTAGCGTATCGCGCCTGGAGGAGATTCCTGTGGTTCGTGGTTTCTCAGATGTTTTTCCTGATGACCTTCCTGGTCTTCCCCCCGAGCGGGATGTTGAGTTTGTGATTGATTTGGAACCGGGTACGCGTCCTATTGCTAAGGCACCTTACCAGATTGCCCCTCGTGAGTTGGAGGAGTTGCGAGTCCAGTTGGATGAGTTGTTGGCTAAAGGTTTTATTAGGCCGAGTTCGTCGCCTTGGGGTGCTCCTGTTCTATTTGTGAAGAAGAAGGATGGGTCGATGAGGCTGTGCATTGACTATAGGGAGCTGAACAAAGTTACCATAAAGAACAGGTACCCTCTGCCGAGGATCGATGATTTATTTGATCAGTTGCGTGGTAGCACGATGTTTTCCAAGATTGATCTTCGTTCAGGCTATCATCAGCTCAGGATCCGTGATTCGGACATTCCACGGACTGCTTTCAGGTCGAGGCATGGGCATTTCGAATTTCTGGTTATGTCGTTTGGTTTGACCAACGCGCCATCAACATTCATGGACATGATGAACCGGGTGTTCAAGGACTTTCTGGATAAGTTTGTGTTCGTATTTATAGACGACGTTCTGATTTTTTCTCGCAGTGCTGAGGAGCATGAGCAGCATCTGCGATTGGTTTTATCTGCTTTGAGGGACCATCAGTTATTCTCCAAGTTGAGTAAATGTGAATTCTAGTTGTCCCAGGTTTCCTTCCTGGGTCATGTGGTGAACAAAGACGACATTTTGGTTGACCCGGAAAAACTTTCTGCAGTGATGGATTGGCATAGGCCGAGCACACCCAAGGAGATTAGGAGCTTCTTGGGGTTGGCCGACTATTATAAAAGATTCGTGGAGGGTTTTTCTACACTGGCAGCGCCCTTGACTAAGCCGACGCAGAAGAATGCGGCATTCATTTGGAGCGAGAAATGCGAGGAGGCTTTTCAGGAGCTGAAAAGCAGGCTGTGTTCTACTCCTGTTTTGGCATTGCCTACGGAGGGCATGGACTATGATGTGTATGTGGATGCCTCGCATGTTGGCCTCGGAGGTGTGTTGATGCAAGAAGGGAAGGTGATTGCTTATGGGTCGAGGCAACTGAAGACTCATGAGAGTAACTACCCTACGCATGATCTTGAGTTCGCGGTAGTGATCTTTGCGCTGAAGTTGTGGAGATATTTACTTTATGGTGCTCAGTGCAAGATCTTCACCGATCATAAAAGCCTCAAGTATGTCTTCACCCAGAAAGAGCTGAATTTGCGCCAGCGGCGTTGGTTAGAGTACGTGGCCGTTTATGATATGGATATACAATATCATCCGGGAGAGGACAATGTAGTGGCCGATGCCCTGAGCCGGAAGACGGGGAAGATCTTTAATCTCACCGCCGATCGTTTAGTGGAAGAATTCCTCCTGATGGATATTTTCGTGGGACGCTGTGACTTGCAGAGCAGTTTGGCAGTGACAGAGCTGTCTTGGATTGCACTTACCAGGTTGCACCAGAAGGATGATCCAGATCTTCTGCACTTATACCTCAGGACTGAGAGAGGGGAGTTGCCGGATTTCTCTATTGATGATGTGGGTACTTTGAAGTACCGCGGCAGGTTCTGCATTACCGCTGTTGGAGACATCAGGGGTATGATTTGTAGGGAGGCTCATGGATCTAGTATTTCCTACCATCCAGGATCCACAAAGATGTATCGTGAATTGAAGCAGATTGCCTGGTGGTATGGGATGAAGGGTGATGTAGCCCGATTTGTTGCTGAGTGCCACACTTGCAAGCGTGTTAAGGCCGATCATGGAAGGCCTGGTGGCAAGTTGACTCCGTTGGAGATCCCTACTTGGAAGTGGGAGAGTATTTCTATGGACTTCATTACGGGCTTGCCGAGATCTCCTAGAGGTTTTGATTCTGTTTGGGTTATAGTGGACAGACTGACGAAGTGTGCTCACTTTGTGCCATATAAGATTGATTATCCGATGAAAAAGATAGCGGAGCTATATTTGAAAGAGGTCATCAGATTGCACAGGGTATCAGTTAGCATCATTTCGGATTGAGACTCCCGTTTTACATCTCGCTTCTGGAGGAGTCTGCAAGAGGGTTTGGGTACATATTTGAGGTATTCTACAACTTACCACCCGCAGACCAATGGTCAGACTGAGCGAGTGAACCAGATAGTTGAGGATATGATCAGGTGCTACATCTTGGACCACGGAGGAGTGTGGGATGATCATTTGTGGCTTATGGAATTCGCTTACAATAACAGTTCCCAGGAGAGCTTGCAAATGGCTCAGTTTGAAGCCTTGTATGGGAGGCGCTGCAGAACTCCCTTGTTTTGGACCGAGGTTGGTGAGAGGCCTGTGTTGGGTCCGGATGCGCTCGAGGAGATGGAAACTGCTGTGAAGCTTATTCGGGAAAAGCTTCGTATTGCTCAGGAGAGATATGAGAAGAACGCCAACCGGCGTAGGTCTGACTTGGAGTTTTCTGTAGGGGACCTTGTGTTTCTTAAGGTTTCCCCGATGGTTGGTGCTAAGAGGTTCGGTAAGAACCGAAAATTGGATCCGAGATATGTGGGCCCATTTAAGATTGTTGAACAGATTGGCGTGTCAGCATATAGATTGGATTTGCCAGCAAATTTCCCAGGAATTCATAATGTGTTTCACGTAAGCCAATTGCGGAAGTGTGTGTGAAGCAGTGGACAAGTCTTGGATGTTGTGCCCCAGTTGGAGCCTAATCTTTCATATGTTGAGGTGCCGGTCCGCATCTTGGATACTCAAGATCGGGTGCTGCGGACGAAGTCTATCCCGATGGTGAAAGTTCTATGGAAGAATCAGGATTTAGAAAGCGCGACTTGGGAGCTAGAGTCAGCTATGAGGGAGGCTCACCCTCATCTCTTCCCTTGACTTGTTTGGTATGTTTCCTTTCTAGTACTCTTGTTTGTTACTTTCCTTCTATAGTAGAAGTGGTGTATGTAAAGTTTCGGGACGAAACTTTATTTTAGGGGGAGTGGCTGTAACGCCCCCGATTTTTTTTCTGCGATTATTTAATCCTCGTTTGGCGTTACATTGACGCGTTTCTGGCATATGACGTTTGTTAGAGCATGGTCTTAGCTCTCTAGATTCCTTGTGTGGTTGTTGGTAGCCTTTTTGTCAAGATCTCCTAGCAAGCCGGGTCTGTTTTGGTGACCGGTGAGTCCTCTCGGGGGATCCTTGTGTTTTGGCTTAGGGTAGTGATAACCCGAGTTTTGTTCGTCGAAAGTTGATTTCGACTTCGCCGTTGCGTACGTAGCGTGGGTGTTTAACTACGGTGCGAATTTCATCGGATTCAGAGGTGGTTCGGTTTTTGCGTCGTTTTGGTGTGTTAATAATAATGGATGTAATGATTAATTAATTTATAAAGTTTGAAATGAGTGGTTTTAGGTTGCAGTTAGGTTGAAAAGACGTATCCATGCATCATATATATCCTTAAGAAATAAACGAGACTATTCATTGTCTCCTTCTGCGAGAGAGAAACCGCTGCCTGATCGAGAGGAAGAAAACCGTCAACCCTGTACCCTTCAGACGCTGATTTTGGGAGCGATAGTGGACGGAATTCGATTCCGAAAGCGGATTTGGAGTGCTCTCGCCTAGACCTTCATTCCTAAGGTAAGAGATTCAATTTTCGTGGTATTTTTTAGAGGACTCAGAATTTTTGGTTTGAACCTTTTCCGCCATTAAAACCTTAGATCTTGTTTAGGTGTTGTTGCAGCTGGAGCTGAGAGAGAGAGAGGAAGGGCTGTGCGAGTTAATCTCTAGATTTGAGGCAAGTGGTGCTCCCGCCCTTGCCAAGTTTTCTTCTCCTATTTATGGTCATAATTGCTATAATTTTCCCTGTTTTCCTGAGATTGATATCTTACTATGTTTTTCCGTCAAAAGCATGTAAATCATTAACCATAATGCCCCTTTAAGTTTCTGTTTGCATTCTCTCAAGCTCTAAAACTCATGCCTTTGGCTGGAGTGCTGTAACCTTGTTTGTTTTATCAAACTGTTTCCTATTAATCATTCAAATGGTTCCCTATTAAAATCTCTGTTTGGGTAGACATTAGCCTTTCAACCCTAGAATCCAATAACAGTGAGATTTTATACGTAAATCGCCAGTAATAGGTTTGAATTAGGCTAAGAAGTTGGACGGAAATGAAGTAGGAGGTTCAGGATTACTGTGCACTCATTGCAGCCAGATCGACGGAAATCGTCGATCTAGGTTCGACGATTATCGTCGAGCGGAGCTCGATGACGAGCCTTAGTTCTGGGTCTGATGGAAATCGTCGAACGGAGTTCGACGATTTTCCCGTGACCTCTGTTCGACGAAGGGAAAAATCGTCGAACGGCGTTCGATGATAATTTCCCCGTGGTCTGTTTTTCACTTGGCCTGTGTTTATCGAAAAATTGTCGAACGAAGTTCGACGATTTTTCCCGTGATCTTCGTTCGGCGAAAGGGAAAATGTCGAACAGAGTTCGACGATTGCCCGTGTCACGTGATTCGACGATTTTGCTTCGTTCGGCGATTTTGTTCCAGCGCTCGACGAAAATCATCGAGCTGCGTTCGACGATTCCTGTAGGCAGAATTTTTATTTCTTTTCAATTATCTTTCTTCCTGAGTGATTACCTCCTAGGGGAAATGTCTTGTCGGCCTTTCGTTCTTCCTTTATTTTGAGGGCCGAATCGTGGGTTATGGCAGGTAGTGATGTTTTGACGCTCTAAAGGAGCGGGATGTTTTGTGTGCGAGCCGTGGCCGCCACTTTTTTTTTGGTCCCGGGTGTTGAAGTATTAGACCGGGCGGCTTAGCGGTCTGATCCAGTGGTTTGTTAACCGTGCGGTCTGGCGGTCTATCTGGTGCCTGGAGACCGGGCGGTCTATCGGTCTACCTCTGCGGCCTGTTCTATCCTGCTGGAGTTGCCGAGCGATTAGCCCATCTGTCTAACCGCGCGGCCTATGCGGTCTCCATTATTCTAGCCGCCCAGTACTGTAAATGTTTAGTCCCACATTGTTTGTATACTCTCTTTCTTATCTCCTCCATTCTATATAAGGGAGGCCATACCTTTGTAAATGATATCTTTTTTGGATAATAAAATTTCGATTATTCAAAAGTTTATTCGCTTGTTCTCTACTTTTCGCTTCTTTTCTCTACTTTCTAACATGGTATCAGAGGACACGGTCATTTCCCTCTGATTCTGTGCGCTCTCTGTTGTTCGCGGCTTGTTTTCCGCATTCTGCGACTTGCTTCGCGACTTGGCTTCTCTCTGTCCGCGCGGCTTGTTTCTATCCGCGCGGCTTGTTTCTGTCCGCTGCCCTGTTCGCGCGGCTTGCTTCTTCTTCTTCTCTTCTCCTACTGCTCTTTGTCGCCGCGACCTGTTTCCTTGTCGCCGCGCTCCTTGTTCTTTCCTCCCGCTCCGACTTCCTAGTCGTTGCGGTCTGTCCCTCTCCGCGTGTGTTGTCTCTCTACTCGCGGCTTGCTGCTGTGATCTGCCTGACCGTGCGGGTTGCTCCTTTCTCACCCGCATCTTGGTCGCGGTCATCAGCTCGTCTCCTCTCTTCTGTTCGCTCGGCCTTCTTAGTCCGCGCGACCTCTTCCCCCCTGTGCCTTTGACTGCCTTCTCGCCGCTGCTGTGATCCGCCTGACCGTGCGGGTTATTCCTTTCTTACCCGCATCTTGGTCGGGGTCACCTGCTCTTCTCCTCTCTGCTGTTCGCTCGGCCTTTTCAGTCCGCGCGACCTCTTCCCCCCTGTGCCTTTGCCTCTTGCAAGCCGCTACTGTTCGCGCGGCTTCGTCTGTTTTCTAACCGCTTCAGTTCGCGCGGCTTCTTCTGCTTGCCGGGTTCTATGACTACCTCCGGTCTCACCACTACTCCTGCAGCTCCTTCTCCTCCTCCTCCTTCGGGCAACCTTGGCACTCTGTCCAAGCTTGTTGGCTCCAACTATCCCGATTGGAGTGTTTCTTTCACCTTTCTCCTTCGTTCTCAACGCAAGCGTCATCACCTCACCGATGACCCTCCTCCTCGCACCTCTCCTGAGTTTGATGACTGGGATGCGAGTGATGCTCTTGTTCGCACCTGGCTGGCCAACAGCCTTTCTGATGAGTGCCTTCCCGTCATTCGCCATGATGAGACGGTCAAGGCCGCATGGCTTCACCTCGCTGCTCTCTATTCTAAGGGGGGCCAGACGTCCCGCATTTATACTCTCTATGCGGACCTCTTCGCCCGCCCTTCCATGTCCCCAGCTGCGGCTTATCAGCAGGTTCAGGCTCTTGGGGCTGAAATCCTCCAGAATCGCCCCTTCTCCGCGGACTTGGCCGACCAGCACAAACACTTCCAGGAACTCCTGGTTGTTTGTTATCTTCTTCGTCTTCCCGACTCTTATGATATGATCCGCCAGCAGATCTTGGGTGAGGCGGAATCTCCTACTTTGGATGCCACTGCGGCTCGCATTGCCGCTGTTACTTCGCTCCTCCAGCGGCCTCTGTTGGCCTCCCCCCTTCCCAGGACTCCTTTGCTCACCAAGCTCAGCGGGGGGGCCCTAGTGGCCGTGGCTCCTCTGGCGAACGGGGTTCCTCCCGGTTCTTCTGCTCTCACTGTGGTCGTACTGGCCATACTGTTGACCGCTGCTGGCAGAAACATCCTCATCTTCGCCCTTCCGGTGATGCTCCTTCTTCGGCCTCCGCCTCTTCTAGGCCGTCTGCCTCTGTGGCCACGACGTCAGGTAGTGCCCACGTCGTTACCCAAGGTAAATGGCTGATTGACTCCGGTGCCACCAATCATATGACGGGCAACCCTCATTGCTTCTCCCGTCTTGAGACCCATGACCGCTTACCCCCAGTTCGTGTGGCGGATGGTTCCCCGTCTCCGGTTCATGGGACGGGCATGGTTCAACTCACTCCTTCGCTTTGCTTGGAGGATACCCTCTATGTCCCGAAGTTCCCGTGCAATTTGTTATCAGTTACTACTTTATGCCGGCAACTTCAGTGCTCCGTTTTATTCACTCCCACTACTTGTTCTTTTCAGGACCCGAGGACCCAGCGGACGATTTCTACTGGGACTGAGAGCGGCGGACTCTACTTCCTCGACGATGTTTCAGCTCTTTCTGCCTACTCCTCCTCCACCGATCTCCTTCAGTGGCATCTTCGTCTTGGACATCCTCCTCCTCGGCTTATTCGTCAGCTTCTGCCCCACTTACCTCCCACCAGTTCTCCGCTCAACTGTGATGCGTGTCAGCTTGGCAAACATCATCGCTCCTCCTTCCCACCGAAGCAAGGCCGTGGCTCCTCTCGCATTTTTGATCTTATTCATTCTGATGTATGGGGTCCTGCTCCTACCCTCACAGTTGGTAGGGGCAGTTCCTATTTTGTCACTTTTATCGATGATTTTACTCGATGTACCTGGGTGTATCTATTAAAGGATCGCTCTGAGCTATTTTCTGTTTGGCAATCTTTTTACTTTATGATTAAGACTCAATTTGCTATTTCTATTAAAGTCTTACGTTCTGATAATGCCAAGGAATATCTGTCTCATGAGTTCTCCGCGTTCTTTCACCAACACGGCCTCATTCATCAAACGACTTGTGTTTACACCTCCCAACAGAATGGGGTGGCGGAGCATAAAAACCGTCACCTGCTTGATGTTGCGCGTACTCTCATGACGCAGATGCACGTCCCTCGCTCCTACTGGGGCTACGCTGTGCTTCTCGCTTGCTATCTCATCAATCGCATTCCCTCCACGGTCCTCCACGGCCGGACTCCCTTCTCCCTTCTCTACCCCCACCAGGAACCTTTTCCTCTTCCTCTTCGTGTCTTTGGCTGTACGGCCTTTGTTCACGCTCCCTCCGCTACCCGCGACAAGCTTTCCCCCCGTTCCACCAAGTGTGTCTTTTTGGGGTACTCTACCACTCAAAAAGGCTATTGCTGCTTTGACCCCCTTCTCCGCAAGCAGTTTGTCTCCGCAGATGTGACTTTTTTCGAAAATGCTTCCTATTTCTCTCCTTCCTCTTCTCTTCCTTCTCCTCCTTCTGATATCTCCGTTTCTTCCACACCTCTTCACGTTTTCCCACCTTCGTCTCCTCCTCCACCCACTCCTTCCCAGTCCGTCTCCCCACCCACCCCTCCACCCTCCTCTCCGCTGCCGTCTCTCTAGTCCCGGGCCAGCCTTCTCCGCCACGGACGCTCCGGTCGCTGACGCTCCTGTCGCCGACGCTCCCGATGATCTGGATGTTCCCATTGCCCTTCGCAAAGGGGTGCGGGCGTGTACTCAACACCCGCTCACGGCTGTTGTTTCTTATGATCAGCTTTCTCCTTCTCGCAGGTCGTTTGCCTTGGCTATCTCTGCTACTTCTACTCCCCGTACCTACCAGGAGGCTCTCGCTCTCCCTCATTGGAAGTCTGCCATGGATGAGGAGATGGCTACTCTTACTGAACGGGGTACCTGGACACTGGTTCCTCCTCCCGTGGGCACTGATGTGGTTGGCTGTCGCTGGGTCTTTGTTGTGAAGTTTCGCCCCGATGGCACTGTGGATCGCTACAAAGCCCGGCTGGTGGCCAAGGGCTTTACTCAGACTTATGGCGTTGATTACTTTGATACCTTCTCTCCGGTTGCTCGCCTCAGCACCATCCGGGTTCTCTTTTCTGTGGCCGTTAACCGGGCTTGGGCTATTTCCCAGCTTGATGTGAAGAATGCCTTTCTCTATGGCGATCTTCAGGAGGACGTCTATATGGAGCAACCTCCTGGGTATGTTGCTCAGGGGGAGACACGTGTCTGTCATTTGAAGAAGGCCATTTATGGCCTAAAACAGAGCCCTCGGGCATGGTTCGAAAAATTCAGTGGTATTGTGGCAACCATCGACTTTCAGAGGAGTTCGACCGATCACTCCTTGTTTATTCGCAAAACGGCCTCGGGACTGGTGGTTTTAGCCGTATATGTGGATGATATTCTCCTTACTGGTGATGACCAAGATGGGGTGGACTTGACGAAGAAGCACCTCCGTCAGCACTTGGTCACGAAGGATATGGGCTCCCCAAAATACTTTTTGGGGATAGAAATCTCTCGGAAGCCTGACTCCTTGGTTCTCTCTCAACGGAAGTATGCCCTTGATCTTCTTCGAGAAGCAGGCTTGACAGGTGCCAAACCAGCTCATCTTCCCATGGCTGTTGGAGAGGACAAAACGTGGACGGATGAATCGCCTCCTCTATCTGATGTCACACGGTACAGACGTTTGGTAGGCAAACTCATCTATCTCACGGTGACTAGACCCGACATCGCCTACGCTGTAGGAAAGGTCAGTCAGTTTATGCAAGCTCCCAGGGAGTGTCATCTTCAGTCCGCCCTGAAGATTTTAGAGTATATCAAAGCAGCACCGGGCAGAGGGTTACTCTTCCAGAAGAATGGCCATCTGAGGGTTGAGGCCTACTCAGATTCAAGCTACGCAGATGACAAAGGCGATCGTAAATCCACGTCAGGTTTTTGTACCTTTGTTGGAGGTAATCTCGTAAGTTGGAAGAGCAAGAAACAGTCTGTTGTTTCCAGATCCAGTGCCGAAGCAGAATACCGGAGTATGGCGTCAACTACATGTGAGTTAAAGTGGTTGCGGGCTCTCATGCTTGACCTGGGCGAGGTATATGATTGTCCTCTCCCTATGTTCTGTGACAACAAGGCCGCTATACACATATCCAGGAATCCGGTCTTTCATGAGAGAACGAAGCATATAGAGGTTGACTGTCACTTCATTCGGGAGGAGATTTTGAAGAAACAGATTTGTACTCCTTTTGTCACCTCTGACAAGGAGTTGGCAGATATCTTCACCAAGCCGATTTCTACTTCCTTCTTCCGCATTTGTGACAAGCTGGGCATGATTGATATCTATGCTCCAGCTTGAGGGGGAGTGTTGAAGTATTAGACCGGGCGGCTTAGCGGTCTGATCCAGCGGTTTGTTAACCGTGCGGTCTGGCGGTCTATCTGGTGCCTGGAGACCGGGCGGTCTATCGGTCTACCTCTGCGGCCTGTTCTATCCTGCTGGAGTTGCCGAGCGATTAGCCCATCTGTCTAACCGCGCGGCCTATGCGGTCTCCATTATTCTAGCCGCCCAGTACTGTAAATGTTTAGTCCCACATTGTTTGTATACTCTCTTTCTTATCTCCTCCATTCTATATAAGGGAGGCCATACCTTTGTAAATGATATCTTTTTTGGATAATAAAATTTCGATTATTCAAAAGTTTATTCGCTTGTTCTCTACTTTTCGCTTCTTTTCTCTACTTTCTAACACCGGGTACGGGCTGGGCATTTGCTGTGGCCGCCACCCTTTTTATTCCAAGTACTGGCTGGATTTGTGGTGGTTTTGTGCCGACAGTGGAAATTTATGCTTTTGTTGGAACTGTTGTTTGGGGGACTGTTTTTGGTCACCAACTCAGGACCATTTCTGTTTACTACTGCCATTAACTCACAAATTAGGTTTGTTAGGTGTTTCTTCCTAGTATAATGCAGCATATGATGGCAAGTTTTTCTTTGCCTTTTGCCTTGTAGCCACTGCAGGATTTGAGCAGGGCTTGATGTTGTTGCTTGGTGTTTGGTGTACTTTTGGTTTATTCTGGACAATGTTTGCTTTTTACTATCTTGTTTACTTACTCTCTTGTTCCATTGAAATTTAATGCCATAGTTCAGATTTTCTTGTTTCGCTTGCTGAGGAATTCTTTCGTTTTCTGAATTCCTCAGGTTCTGATTAGTAGCCGGGTGGGCGGCTAGATTTGCTGTGGTGTTGCTGGTGATCCCTTGGGTTGTAGGGATCTTTCTCTTACTTTTGTGAGGTAGTTTTCCTGTTTTTTTTCTTACAAACATACATACTTGACAGTGGGTTCGTGTCAGTTTGTTGGTGCCCTCTGGTAGTTTTACCTTATGATACTAAATGTGTTTCTTTTTCTGCTACCTTTTCTGGAGATAGTCTACTTGTTCTTGGAAAATTTTATGCTAGGTTGCTAGTTACTTTTAAACCTAAAACACTACTATATGTATATCTCATGATCAGCATGTTTTATAAACTCATACATTACTTCCCAAGTAGCGTAAAAAGAACGTTTTCCCTACTTATAATATGATATAAATTTAGTGTCTTGCATAGTATAAGCTGACCCCGGGGGTCACTTATGCACTCTCTTAGGATGTCAAAGCAATAAATAAAGTATTTTCTGCTGCATATAAATATAGTTTTAAACTGTGGACTAGATGATCCACTGAGCCGAGGGATACGGCCTCTAAAAGATATCTGATTTTCTAATCATTAAACTTAAGTAACTTTTATAGTCTTGTTAGGGTGTTCGCCTGAGCGTCGACTGTTATCCCCTGCTCGACGTGGCATCACGACGCGTGTTTTTCTCATACTCTGATACTCTATGGATTCGGAGAAAAAATGCGGGTTGTGACATCGACAATCGTCGAGCGCAGTTTGTCGACCAAAACTCTGGTGTCGACCAAAGGAGGACACACCCTAGGTCACGCCCCCTGACATGCCCGTGTCACGGCCGTGTACCTCCCAAAAATTCATCGAACAAATTTCATCGACCACGCGCCCATCTACTCAACCCGAGCAGGACACGCCCTGGGACACGCCCGTGTCCCAAGCCGTGTCACCCATGCCTGAACCCAAATTGACTTTGGGGTGTTACATAAGCATCTGCAAGTAATGTGCCTGCAGCTTCAATCAAGGTTCTATTCCTCCTTTCAGCTACCCCATTTTGTTGGGGAGTTCTAGGAGCTGAGAAGCAGTGTCTGATACCTTCCTTTTCACAGAACTCATGCATAAGAAGAGACTAAAACTCTGTACCATGATCACTTCTGATCAATGCAACATGAGTAGAGTACTCAATCTGTATGGTCCTGAGAAAATCTATAAGAACTTTAAAGGTATCTAACTTAGATCTCAAAAAGAACACCCAAGTGAATCTTGGGAAGTCGTCTACAATGACTAGAGTATAGGATTTCCTTCCTATGCTTTGTACAACAATAGGTCCAAATAGGTCCATGTGTAGCAAGTACAAGATCCTACGTGAATCACTTTTATTAACTGACTTAAAACTAGATTTAGTTTGCTTGCCTGGTTGACAAGCCCTGCAAAGGCCTTCCTTCTTGTAGGGACCAGAAGGTAAGCCTCTTACAAGGCTATCTTTAGATAGCCTAACAATATTTTTTATGTTTACATGTCCTAGTCTTTTATGTCATAATTCATTTTGATTACAAACAATATTAAGTAGACAAATATCTGAATTGGCAGAAAGAAAATCAACTAAGTATATGTTTCGTTGTCTATTTTCAATTAAAACTTTTTGTTTTTCTTTATTAAAAATGGTACAAGATGTTGAGTTAACGTGTACTGGATAACCTTCATCACATAGTTGGCTTATGGAGATGAGGTTATGCTTGAGTCCACTAACATATGTCACTTTCTTGAATGTGACAGCTCCAATCTTTACTTCTCCAAAGCCTTCTGACTGGCCCCAATTTGAATCACCAAAGATAACCTTTGGTCCTGGCTTGGACTTTTAATTATGTAAGTTGTCCTTGCTTACAGTCATGTGCTTGGAGCATCCACTGTCCAGATACCATAGTTGATTAACAACTAGACAACTCTTCACCTGCAGAGAAAATAATTAATTGTTCTTGACCCAGGTTACCTTGGGTCCTTTGTTTTGCTGATAGGAAAAACTTAAAATCACAGAAAATTCAGGATGTGATTTAAATCCTAATGAGTGATATATTCTAGGAGGAATTATCCAATCAGCCACTGGATTAAAAGGTTTCCTAGATTTATTTGAGTTGTTGTTAAAGTTATGACGTTTATTAAGTCTTTCTGGGTTCGATGAAATGTTGTGAGTTCGTCGACCAGAGTTTGACGAAACGGGATGAGATCGTCGATCTCTGCTCAGAGAATGAACATAGTCATTTTCTGTGCCCCAAGTTCGTCGACCTCTACTCGACGAACTATACACAGTTCGTCGATCGCAGTAAGACAAATAATTATTATATAGATCTGCGTTCAGAGTTTGTCGACTTGAGTTTGATGAACTGACCATATTTCATCGATCTGAGTTCGACGAAATCTGCTGAACTTTGTTTTTCTCTATAGTTTTCTGGTTTCTGTTATTATGCTTTTTAAAGTTAGTTACTTCTTCTGTGGTTTGGTTGTTGTTCATTACTTCTTTACCCTTAGCCGTAACAAATTCTATAGGGGTTGATAGTATGTTCTTGAGAATGGGGGGCAAACTTGATGATGCACCCAAGTCTAGTTTGCCCTTCAGTCTGGCATTGACTGTTCTTGTGATGTCCATTAGCTTAAGGCTTCTCCCATTGAGAGATTCCTCAAGTTCCGTGGCCTCACATAGTTCAGTTTTTAGAGAGCTTATTTATTTATTTGCTAGAGTTAGTTCTTCTTTTAGTTTAGTGTTTTCAGAAATCAAGTTTTCTTGGTTAGATAATTTTTCTCTAAGTGTTTTGATTTAATTTTCAGAGTTTATTAGATCAATACACATAGTCTTAAATTCAATTTTAAAGCTATCAGAATTATAGTCAAAAGATAAGAGTACCTGATTAGCTTCTGACCCTGAAGTTCCTTCATTGTCAGATTCTTCTTCATCTGATTGACTTTTGGAGGCATCAATGGCCATGAGGCAGACTTCCTTGGCCCTTGCCTCTTCTTCTTCTTCACTAGAGCTGGAAGATGTGGATTCATCTTCAGTTTCACTCCAGCTTTCTGCTACAAAGCCCTTCTCCTTCTTCTTGTATTTGCTGGAAGAAGGTCTGTTGCTTTGTTGTCTTCTAGAATCCTTTTCTATTCACTTTTCTTTCTTTTGATTTTCTGAGCACTCTGATATGAAGTGCCCAGGTTTCCTGCAGCCAAAGCATACTACTTCTTTAGTAGGGTTCTTATCATACCTTGGGTTATCATCTTTCCTGGATGATTTCTTCCTAAAGTCTTTCCTTGCCATTTTATAAAATATTTTGGCAAGCAAACTCATTAACTCTTCATTCACTATTGAAGTTTCTATCTCTTCAGCAACCTTGAATGTCAGGTTGTGTTCCTTCCTTGCTGGTGGAGGTGTCCTTTGATCTGTTGCTTCTCTGGATTAAATGAGCTACTCATAGGACTTGAGCTTTCCCAAAAGAGATTCAGTGGAAATCTCATTTAAGCTTCTGGCCTCCTTGATTGGCCAGATTCTTGAATCCCATGAGCTTGGGAAGCACATAAGGATTTTGTCATTCACCTCAGTGAGGGTGATGTCCTTGTCCAAGGTCTTCAACTCATTAATGATTGAGCTTAGCCTGTTGTACATATCTGCAACAGAGTCTACTTCCTCCTTATTGAAGTTCTCACATTGGGATATGAGACTTTTTTCTAGCTTTCCTCTCATCAGCTGATCTAGCTACCATTTGGTTGAGAGAGTCCCAAATGGCCTTAGCTGATATGCATTCTGCCACTTTTTGGAAAATGTCATCAGACATTGTTTGGTCCAGAATATTCATGGCCTTGGCATCAGCAACCTTTGCTTTCTTCTGTGCTTCAGTCCACTCAGGTGGTGGAACTACATTAGTGCTTGAAGCCGCTGTAGATGTATAGGCAGTTTCTTGAGGAGAACCTGTCAAAATAGAGTTGTAGATGTCCTCATCAATAGAATTCATATATAATTTTATTCTTGCCTTCTAGATGGCAAACTAATTTAGGTTGCATACTAGAGGTCTGGTACTTGCATAGTCTTTGTTCTATGTCATGCCGTGTATATAATCCTAGTAGAAATAAAACAAGAATCAGATCTAACAAAAGATCTTTTGGTTCAAGGGTTAGCTTGTACAACCAAAGGAAACTTGCTCTGATACCAATTGAAAGTAAGGGTTAGATCTAAAATACTCTATAGGGGGGGGGGGGGTGAATAGAGTATCTTGAAAACTTAAACACTTTTTGCTATAAATAAAAACAGACCTAAGATAAATTAATCTAGCACTAACACATGCACAGCAAAACCAAATATCACAAACACAACAACCTAGCTAGCACAGCCACAGCAAGAACACAAGAAAAAGTGCAACCAGATAACACAAGAATTTTATAGTGGTTCCCCAACCTGGGTACATCCACTCTTCTACCACCCTGGTAGGAATCCACTAGCAAGTTTTTGATCAGGTGACTGCCACCAATGAGCTTTTGATCAAGTGCTCAAAAACCAACCCTAAGTTTTTTGATCAGGAGACTTGCAACCAAGAATAACTTTTGAAGGGAGTTAAAGAACCCTTTTTACAGTGGGGGTGAGAGAGTGATTATGTCTTCTCTTTCTCAAAATACAACTGAGAAGATTTTAGTGGATATACGATGTATGCAAAAGCTCCCCCTGAGATATTGAACTCAGGAAGATTTGAGCCTTGCTGCAGGGTGAGTAGGTCTTCAATGTTTCAGCCTTGACCAGAATGTATCCAGGAAATCTTTGACTGATAGAGTATTTGTTATCCTTTGAAGAATCCTGTGATTAAGAAGGAAGAAGACTCTTGATTTGAATGTATGTTCTTCTTCTTCTTCAGCTTGCTGTAATTTCTCTGGTCAAGGGCTAGGGCTTCTTGTATTTTTTCTATGTTATTGCCCTATGTATGTTATTCTCTGTGTTTATACGAGAAGGAAGAAGAAAAGGCCCTATACACTGTGTTGTTGTTGTTGAAGAAAGAGGAAAAAAAATCCTTTTTATATTTTCCATGAAATCTTCCTTCTGAATTTTGAATTTCTTCCTTCATTCAATACTGACGGCCTATAAAATATATGCATTGATTGATTTCCCCACCCGTCCCATTGAAAAGTGGCAAGTAATAATCCTGGTGAAGACCATAATCAATGCTGCTTCTAACGGTAATATTCAGAGAATATTAAACATTGATTATACATGAATTACTGCAATAAAATAAGGGACAGAGGGAGGAAACATCCATATCTGGGACAGTACAAAAATTGTCGAGCAGAGAACAGAATTCATCGACCTGGGTCCAGAGTTCGTCGAGCTGAGAAGTCAAGTTTGTCGACTAAATAATAGTTGTTCGTTGACATGAGATCCAAGATCATCGACCTGAGGACAGATAACTGCTTTCTCTAGAACCTTGCCAATTCTATGAATCAATATTATCGAGTTGAGAATTTAAGTTCGTCAACTACTGTTCAGAGTAATGGTTCTTGGACTCTAGAATATTGAAGTGAAGTATCCAGAAATCGTCGACCTGAGAATTAAGTTCGTCGAGCTGAGAACTGCTAACTACTACTTGCTATTGAGGTCTAAGTTCGTCGAGCTGAGAATATGAATTCGTCGACTGAAGAATGATTCTGGACTTAGAATATTTAAGTGTTTCTGGTCTTATAATGTTGAAGTAGATGATCCAGAAATCGTCGACCTAAGATCCAAGTTCGTCGAGATGATATTCTAACTTCGTCGACTGGAGTTCAGTGAGAAGAATTCTGTACTTGGAATGTTGAAAGTATAGTATCCATAGATCGTCGACCTGAGAGCTAAGTTTGTCAAGCTCAGCTCAGAGAATTTTCTCTGAGTTCATCGAGCTGAGCACGACTATCGTCGAGCTGAGTTCGACGAACATCGAACTCATTTTTCGAGTCTTTGAAATTTCTCTAAGTCTTGAGTCTTTTGTAGTCTGTTGATGGCTGGTCCATGCAGTGTTGACTCTAAGGACATGGCCTATACTCTAGGACTCATACATGACCCTAGCTATACATGTTGGGTCAAACATCCTAGTTTAGTGAACCTAGCCCAAATCCAACTAGGGATCCAATAGATTCTCACTGGTCATGATATTGTGATATCAAGTCATCACATGGGTACTTGTTAGTGAATAAGTTATACTGGACAGACTCACCATGAGAATACTTTATGGATTGTTATATGAACAAGTCACAAGTATGGCTCAAGTGGCAATGTTGTTTATGGTCCTTTGACCTAAAGTCACAGTATTCATTAAGTGAGGAAGAGCGTGTTTTGATGCTATCAAAAAGTCCAGTCTTGAGAAAGTTGGATGATAAGGTGGTTATTGGATACATTACGAATCATTTATGTGTTTACGTGTGAGCAAATATGGGATTTGTCCTCCTATATGACATGAGTTGCATCCATATGCCCCTTGATGGAATGAGATTGAGAAATGCATGGTCATGCTTGGTTGAGTCAAAATGTGATATTGGGCTCACTGATTTCTGGAAGTCCATTCTAGATCAAGAAAATTGGGAATGAACAATTATGAGGGTGTCATGGTCTATACCTCTAGTTCTATTCAGATATAAGGGACGAAGGGACATGACAACACTGATACATTGGTCACAATGGCTTTCGAGTTTCCAACTCTTATTGCTTGGGGTGCGATGGCGGATTGCTAGATGTCGCACGTTGTTTGTAAAGCTTTTGTTTGATACATTCAGGATCAAGTGGGAGACTGTTGGTGTTATTATTGTGATCTGGAAGTGATCAAGCATATAGTCTCACTGCCAACGTAATATGAGCCTATCAGGGTAGCACATAAGAGCGTTTGGAGAATTTGGAAGATTGAATTATGTTGTTTTTACTCATATGAGATGAGTGAAGGACTAGACTCAGCCAGGCATTGAGTGTGTCGGGACCACTCAATGTTTTCATCGAGTTAAGTGTTGACTCATCAAATTAAGCATTGATAGCATCGAGACCATTCGACGCCTTCATCGAGTCAATAGTTGACTTGTCGAATTAGGCATTGATAGCATCGAGAACACTTGATGCCTTCATCGAGTTAAATGTTGACTCCTCGAAATTGGCATTGAGAGCATCGAGTTCACTCTACAATTCATCGAGTCAAGTGTTGATTTGATGAGTCTAGCGCTGAGAGCATTGAGTTAACTCGACACCTTCGTCGAGTTAAATGTTGACTCGACAAGTCTGGCATTGAGAGCGTTGAGTCCACTTGATGCTTCTTCGAGTCAATTGTTGACTCGTCGAATTAGGAGTTGAGTGTACTCGACGCTTGATCGAGTCAAGTTTTGACACATCAATTCTAGTGTTGATCCCACTCCCAGGCATTGTGTGTGTTATGATCAAGTGTTGACTCGTCGAATTCTGTATTCCAAGTGTTACGGGTCTGCGGATAGCGACGGGACTCTACTGTTTATCCCTTTGGGTATAAATAGGGCATGTTTTAGGGTTTTGAACAGAAGAACAAGAAAGAATGAGAAGGTAAAGTACAAAAAAGATGGGTTCGTAACTGCCGCATTGTTCTAAAACCATAGAGAATAGGCCCGATGGAAAGCATTTTCGAAAGTTCCTAACTCGTCGCTGTCGCCGAGCCTGTTTCAAGCGAGTGTCGATGCCGCCTCTTATACAACAGACCTAGCAGTCGGTGAAGAGGCAAAGTGCCTTCTTCCAACCTATATCTTGTGTGACAAGAGTCTAAGGGTTCTCCCATTCGTGTGGATCATTTGTAGAGGCGTGGATATTTTTCTACGCTCAGAACTCCAGCCGCTAGTGATCGACAAATTTCTTGGATCATCTTGGTTGAGTATCGACTGAATCCCTCAAAGATAAATTTTATTTACAGTGATTTTTCTTCTTGATCAATGTTCATCGCTAGATACGAACTATTTTGGGTTTTCTTGTTCCATTTCCGCTGCATACAAGTGTTAATGTATAACAAAACCCAACAGTATGTAGATGATATACTAGTAATCAGGAATGATAAACCATCCCTACAAGTTGTAAAGAACAACCTAGGGAACTACATTTCTATGAAAGACTTGGGCGAAGCAACTTATATACTTGATATTAAGATCTATAGAGATAGATCGAAGAAGTTGTTGGGTTTGACCCAAAGTATATATATTGAGAAGGTGTTGAAACGGTTCAATATGCTTGATTCCAAGAAAGGATTCTTACTTATGTCTCATGGAGTGAGTCTCTCTAAGGACCAATGTTCTAAATCTTGTGAAGGTAAGGACTACATGAAGTTTATTCCATATATTTCGGCAATTGGATCAATAATATATGCAATGATATGTACATGACCTGATGTCTCTTATGCTTTGAGCATGACTAGCAAGTATCAGTCTGATCCTAGTGATGGTCACTGGATAGCCGTCAAGAATATCTTAAAGTACTTGAGAAGAACTAAGGATGCGTTCTTGTGAAAATGTTTTAAGTTGTCTTACCTAAATCACCTAGAAGGGGTGAATATGTGAGTTGTGCTTCTTTTGCGGAATAAAAAATTTAACGATCTATGCACAGAATAACAACCAAGCTATCACGGAGGACACAATGATTTATAGTGGTTCTCCAACCTTGGGTACATCCACTTTGCACTCACCAATCTAGCAAAGCACTAGACTCCGCTACTCCACTAATCTCGGATTGAAACCAATCCTACACCTCAGAACAATGATCCTACAACTCGATCCCAAATCTGGATCTACACTCAAAAGATATAAACTTCCTACAAGAACTCGGAGTAAACAACTCATACAACTCGAAGAAAGATCTCCTACAAGAATAAAATGAATAGCAAATACAAATAGTGATTTATTTTCAGATATGAAATCCTTCTGCCTGTTCTTCCTTCTTTGAAACTTTATGGATTTATGAGAATATGTTGAAGAAGAATCGCCAATCTCTGTATCTGAAAATTTCTGAACTCACACGATCAAGTAGAGGATTTGTCATTGACAAAAATCTCAATCTGTGAATCAATCTGGATCGAAAGCCCTTGGCGATGAAGAAGAAGATCTGTGGCTCTCGATTTGGAAAAAAAATAATGGATTCAAAAACTTGGAATTTTTCTTCTTGCGGCGGCTGAAAATTCTTCTTAAAATCTTCTTGAAAACTTCTTAGGGTTAGTCGAAAATGACAAGACCTTTTATATGATTACCCTAACGGTCATAATCATCATTAATGACATCCACGTGGACCAATCACGCGTTAATTGTGTTTGAAATGAACATCTGTCTGGACTTAGCGATTTTCAGAAAATTAGAATGAGTGTTCTCGAGAAGAAGCTTAGTACTCGAGAACAAAAGAATTGTGTTACTCGAGAACAATAAGGAAGTTCTCGAGAAAAAGACTTAGAGAAATATGATATGGAGGAAGAAAACAGCTTACTCGCAAAAGAAGAAAATTACTTGAGAAAGATTGTTTTTAGTTCTCGAGAAGGAACATTTTGTACTCGAGAATAAAGAGGCTGTCTCGAGAAAAATACTTAGAAAAATATATGGAGGTGGAAAACTGCAGTCTCGAGAAAGTCAGGAAGTACTCGAGAAAAATAACATTTTGTTCTCGAGAAGAAACATTCTGGTTCTCGAGAACAAATAACCATCCCGAGAACAAATAGCTAGCTCTCGAGAAAAACACTCTGGTTCTCGACAAATGACTTCTACATCTCGAGAACAAACTATAGTCTTCTTGAGAATAATTTCATTCTTCTCGAGAAAAAGACTTAGAAAAATTTTATCTGGAAAGCAAATATCCCGAGAAGAAATGTCATATATTACTCGAGAACAAAAGCCTTTCTCGAGAACAACAAGAAGCTTTCTCGAGAACAACTTCTGTTACTCGACATGAAGGCAAGTCTCACTCGATAATAGCCATAAGTCCTTCTCGAGTACAACTTATAGTACTCGAGAAAAAGACAGAGACTTTTTCAGGAAAACTTAAAATCTTGGTTCTTTATAAAAATCAGCATCCTTCTATAGCTCTTGCCCTTAGTGCTTGAAAAGAAAGTGTGTCCCAATAGAGAGGCTACACATGAGTCAACACCATGGATCACACAATGAGGGATTACATTGTATGGCCATGTATTTGGTGACTCATTGTAGACTGACATTGGTCTACACCTAGCAATTAAGTCCTATAAACACTTAACAAAAAGAGCATCAAATACAAACTTAATTCATCTTAGTTTAAGGGGGCCTTCATACAAATCCGGACTATTATGGATGCAATACCCAACAATCTCCCCGTATTTGTAGAAGTCAGAACCCTCCACACTAAGGTGAATTACATTAAGAGAAAAACAAATAAAGATACTAATAGTATGAAAATTTAGAGTAATGTAGTAATATGTAAAATCAGATCAGAAATAGGAGTTCATATAAATAGAAAATTGTCCAAGAGAATTAAATTCTACAATTTCAAAAGTGAACTTCTATCATCTTCACTTTACTAATCCGGAGAAGGTTGCTTTCCTTGTCTATCAAGCTAGTCCTGTTTTCTTTTCTGATAACTGAATGGCTTTGGGAAGTATTTAGGTGGTCTGGGTGGAGCCTTAGGATTATTTCTACCATATATCCTGTCATAGATTCTTCTCTTTGTGAGGAACTTCTCATACAATTCCCATTCATCTGAACTATACTGCAAATTTCTGTTCTCATTAAAGTCAACTACAAGCTTTAGAGTTTCAAGGATGAGAGACTTAAAAGTAGGGCTCCAGACTTTAGTATATTCTTCAGTTCTCTTCCCTTTAGTTTCTGGATGAGGAGTAGATCTGCTTGCAGAGGCTCCATCACCATACTTTCTTCTCTTAGCTTTTTGATCGTCTGGAGGATAAGGAGGAGGTCCTGTTTGCTCAGATTCACATACCTATTCATAGACATCAGGAGGAGGTCCTTCATAGTAATCTGGAGGAGGTCCTTCAAAGTGTGCTAGAGGAGGTCCTTCAAAATACTCTGGAGGAGGAGAGAAAGTAGGCATGTTGACATCTAGATTTGTAGGAGGAGGAGCATTGGGATCCATTATAAATTCAGGAAACAACTGATTGTGCATCCAAATAGAGGTATCATAGGTGTATAACTTGGTACTCTTGATTTCCTTGAGAACAGATGTCTGAATTTCTTTTAATTGATCTTCCCACTGAGTTTTCATAGTTGTAGCTTGTTTTTATAGCAGTTCCTTCACTTTGTCCTCCCCCTTTCTGACTTCTATAGAGAGGCTGTTAATGACATCTTCTTTGAATTTGCCAACCTCTTAACAAGTCTTAAAATTTCTTTCATCACCTCTTTTATCCAAGAGAATTTGATTATTGGCAAGAGTAATAGATTGCTCTATGACTGTGCCAATGCTAGTAATGGTATGGTCAATAGCTTTGCCACCAATTTGCAGAAAATTTTTAAACTCATCTGTATTGTCTTGGATTTCATCAAATCCTCGACTCATTTCTTTTTCTAAAGCACTTACTTTATCAATGACCACTTTCATAGAATCATCAAAATACTTTCTTTATTGAGCAAGCATAGTGTCAATTTTCTATAGAATTGAACCGTCATGGAAGATTTCTTTTTGAGGTGATGGAAGTGGCTGTGCAGGAACAGTCCATCGAAGTATTTCTTCAATCACAATAGTAGAGGTAGAGGCTTTTCTTCTGTTGATTGTACTAATTTCTTCTTCATTGATTGTTGGCAGCAAGGTAGGAATCTGAAAATGAAGACTGGGTAGTCTTTGTTCAGCAGCTTCAACTGGAGTTTCTTCATCTGAGTCATGGATTGAGACAACTTCATCAGTATGTATATCTTCAATAGGAGACTTATCAGCTTCTTGTACGGGAGATTGATCAGCAGGAGGAGAAGATTTTTATGTTCTGGAGATTGTGCAGGAGTTGGAGATTTTTCTGGTTGAGTAGGAGACTTAGCTAGAGATGGAGGAAGATCTTCAGGAATATGAAAAGGAGCTTCTTTAGAAGTAAGTTCCTCAATCATCTTGTTGATATCTTATTCAGTAGAAAGAATCTCAGCTTCATTCTGGGCATCTGTCAGGTTTTCAGCAAGAGGAATGTCTTCAGTAATAGAAGGATGTTCTATGTTAGAGTGTAGTAAGGAACAGGAAGCAGCAGCAGCAGGAATAGAGGCTGGTATTTATGAAATAGCAGCTGTAGAGGGAAGATCTGTAGTAGCAGGTTGAAGTCCTTCTGAAACTAAAATTATTGCAGCAGCAGTAACTGGAGGAGGTAATACTGTGGCAGCAGCAGGAACATCTTGAGGAGATATGGCTGAAATAGCAGGAGCTGGAGGAACTGAGGAAGATGGTGCAGGCTCCCCCGCAATAACTGAATCAGTTATTTGATGTGAAGGAGGAGATGTGGTCCTATCCATATCTTCTATATCCTTTGGAGCTATGTCAGTCTTCTTTAACTTGACTTCCCATCTCTAGATGGAGTGTATAGATACCTTTTTCATGTGATGGAGGACTGTGCCCTTTTTCATGGGAAAGATAGTAGGATCCATTTGATTTAGATACAGAGAGATGATTCTTCCATAGTAGGGTCTCTTAAGGCATCCCTTAATCTTTTCAAATAATATCATTCCCCATTGGAATTTCCTTCTACATATAATATCAGTCATAAGATTAAAGAACTTTGGAGTGATGTAACTGATAGAACTTGTCTTATACAATAGCACTTTGCCTAGAATATCAGCTAGCAACTTGCTTCTTGCATTCATATATTATCTTCTGATGGTGTTAGAAGACTGAGGAATACCATAGAAGCTATAGGCTGTCTCATAATCACTGCTTATTATATCATCTTCTATATTTATAACTGGAAGTTTGAGAAACTGAGAAATAGACTGAGCAGACATCTTAACCTTAATATTCTGAAACTTAGACTTAATGATTTTGCCATTTCTCTTAACCTTGGCATTCTTGAAGAATTCTTCTACTTCCGAAGTGAAAATTCTGCAAGGGTGTTCGAGAATAAATGACAAACCGGCTGTGTCGAGCAAAATAAGAACATTTCTAATATCGTCGAAAATTTCTTCAATACCGGAATAATAGAGTTCACTCCCAATCCCTAGCCTTGAGGATGAATCCATTGATGTAGAGAAAACGATCTGACTGGCTGGCGAGATGGAGAAAAGGGCTTGCAGTAGACGGCGAAGACGGGGAAGACGAAGCGGCTTTTCTCGAGAAGGGTTTTGAAATCAAGACTAAAATTCTCTTGAATTTATTTCTATTTATATTTACATCTAATTATGATGATTAAGTACATAAATAAGCATTAAAAGTACCTGGAAAGAGGCGACTAAGCGCCTGGGTGATGATATTAAAATTTGACCTTGAAGAGGAAAAAGACACCACATTTCTCGAGAAGAAAAGTTATTCTCGAGAAGAAATCTAGTAACACTCGAGTATAAGAAGCCTTTGTCTCGAGTAGAAATAAGTCTTGTTCTCGAGTTGAGATATCCTGTCCTCGAGTAGAATATTTCTTCTCGAGAAATGATTTCTTTGTACTCGAGAAGTCTTCTAGCAGTTCTCGAGAGGAAGTTGTTGTTCTCGAGTAAAATACTTGTACTCAAAAATGAAGTTTAGAATCTGAATTTTTCTGATTTTTGAGGTAAAGCTACATCTTGACCCTGCTTGTTGCCTTTGTCTTCATTCTCCTTCATCCTTGTTGAGCATGTCAAGTTCTATTTTGAAAAATGAGAACTTAGCCTCGCCAAGCGGCTTCGTGAAGATATCGCAATTTGCCTGTCTGTTGGGACATATTGTAGATCTATGTCCCCATGCTCCACATGCTCCTGGATGAAATGATATTGCAGCTCTATGTACTTTGTCCGGCTCTGAGACACTAGATTGTTGGCTATTGCAATTATACTGGAGGAGTCGTAAAACAAAGGGATGTCTTGGACTTTGAGATTGCAATCTTCTAGCTGATTATTTATCCACAGCAATTGTGCACAATAACTGCCGGCAAAAATGTATTCTGACTCGGCCATTGAGATTGGGACACAATTCTACTTTTTGCTGGTCCAAGAAATGAGCCTCCTTCCAAGGAATTGGCAAGTCCCAGAAGTGCTCTTTCTATCATCTTTACTACCTGCAAAGTCTGCATCTGAAAAACCAAATAGTTCGCTATCATTACTTCTTGGGTACCATAAGCCAAGATTTGTTGTACCTTTAAGGTATCTCAAAATCTGCTTTGCAGCAGAATAGTGAGATTCCTTAGAGTTCACTTGAAATCGAGCACACACACATGTTGAAAACATTATATCAGGTCTACCAGCAGTAAGGTAAAGCAAGGATCTAATTATGATTCTATACTTGGTTTCAACGAAAGGTTTCCCTTTCGCATCCTTGTCCAGAGAAATAGTTGAACACATTGGAGTCCTCATTCTCCATTCTGAATTTCTTAATCAACTCCTTGGTGAATTTCGTCTGAGAGATGAAAATACCATCTTCATATTGTTTCACCTGAAGTCCTAAGAAATACTTCAGCTCTCCCATGCTGATTATTTCGAACTTCCCTTGCATAAGTTTGGAAAACTTTTTGCAGAAGTTGTCGACAGTAAAGACAAATATAATTTCATCGACATAGATTTGTAGTAGCAAAATCTTGCCTTTTATTTCTCTAAGAAATAATGTCTTATCTATCTTTCATCTTGTGAATTTCTTCTCAAGAAGAAAGTTAGATAGCGTCTCATAACAAGCTCGAGGAGCTTGTTTCAGACCATATAATGCTTTAAAAAAAGGTAGACATGATTAGGAAAGTTAGAATCAACGAAACTTGGAGGTTGTTTCACATACACTTCTTCCTTTATGTCACCATTAATGAAGGCAGACTTCAAGTCCATCTGGTAGATGGTGAAGCCCTTAAGTACAGCATATGCTAGGAACAACCTTATTGCATCTAGCCTTGCCACTAGAGCATATGTCTGGTCGAAGTCGATTCATTCTTCTTGTCGGTATCCTTTGACGACGAGTCTGGCCTTGTTCTTTATGATTGTCCCATCCTCATCCATTTTGTTCTTGTAGACCCATTTTATCCCGATGACGTTCTTACCTTTGGGTCTTGGAACAAGCTTCCAGACTTGGCAACACTTGAAATGATTCAATTCTTCATCCATTGTCATTATCCATGAAGAGTCTGATTTTGCTTTCTCAAACTTCTTCGGTTCAACCTGTGATAGAAAACTCAAAAATAAATTCTCATTAGTTGTACCTCTACGAGTTCTAACACCATCCCAGGGATCTTCTATGATTTGGTCCATCGGGTGATCCTTCAAGTGTCCGAGCTCTAAGGTTCTTGCATCTGGAGCTTCTTCAACCACAGGAATGACTTCATCAATTTGAATGGTCCCTTCATCTTGATCATCAACCTCTCCAATTGGGGTTGGAGTGGTGATATTGATGAACTTTTCATTTTTTCTTCACTTGGCTCATCGAAGTTTAATTCTTTCAGCTTTGAACCTGCATCTTCAATAAACACACTAGAAGAGTTGCCTTGCAGTAAGCTCGTCTCATCAAATACAACATGAATAGATTCTTCTACAACCAGAGTTTTTCTATTAAATATCCTATATGCCTTACTATGGCTACTATACCCTACAAAAATAACTTCAAAACTCTTTTCACTAAATTTGGTAGTGTGATACTTGCCATTGTTAAGGACGAAGCACTTATTGCTAAAGATTCGAAAATATGCAACAGTCAGTTTCCTGCACTTTAGAAGTTCATAAGGTGTCTTATTATGGTTGTTATTTATGAGTGCTCGATTTTGCACGTGGCATACAGTGTTGACGGCTTCAGCCCAGAAGTTTTCCGGTAGTGAGACATCACTCAACATGGTCTTGCAGGCCTCTATGAGTGTTTTATTTCTTCTCTCAGCTACCCCGTTTTGTTGAGGAGTACGAGGAGAGGAAAACTCATAAAAGATACCTAAGCTTTTACAAAATTCTATCATGGCCCCAGACTTGAACTCTGTTTCATTGTCACTTCTGATTTTGACTACAGAACAGTTGTATTCATTCTGGACTTGCCTAACAAAATTAGTAAAGATGTCAAAGGTATCTGACTTGTGTTTTAGAAAGAACAGTCATGTAAAGCGCGAGTAATCATCAACAATAACCAATGTATAATCCTTATCTCTCAAACTTCTAACTTGTAGTGGACTGAACAAGTCCATATGAAGTAGATGTAAACATTTATTAGAATCTTTGTCAATAACGCATTTAAAGGTAGCCCTTATTTGCTTGCCTTTTATACATACGTGACAAGGTCTATCTTTAGCATACTTGACATTTAGGGCATCACATACTAAATTAAGTGAAAATAATTTATTAATTGTTTTGAAATTAATATGTGCTAATCTCTTGTGTCATTAGTCACCAAGAGATGCACTATCTTTAGCCAAAAAGCACACTGGTGTAGAAGAGTCTATGCAAATGAAATTCAAACAAAATATATTTCTGCTTCGAGTGCCTGATAGAATCGTTTCAATATTGTCAACGGATTTTATCAAACACTTATTTGCATGAAATTCTACTACGTATCCTTTATCGCAGAGCTGGCTTATGCTTAGAAGATTGCGTTCCAATCCTTCAACATAAGCCACATCTTAGAAGGATACACTACCGTTAGTGATCATACCATAGCCTTTAGTAATTCCTCGGTCTGAACCTCCAAAGATGATCTTTGGCCCGTTCAAGACTGGAGAATAATTCTGAAGAAGGCTTCTTGTCCCGGTCATATGCCGAGAGCATCCACTGTCCAAATACTAGATAGGAGTTTTGGTGGCATTTGAACATACCTGCAGTCACAAATCAATTTGCCTTAGGAACCCAACACGTTTGGGTCATTGGTCTCTAGTTAGAACACTCCCCCTACGAGTATTAGCATTATGAGCGGTTTTTCTCACATTGCTAACTTGAGGAGTTGCAAAATTTCTGGAATTAAACCAGCAGTCAAGGGCAAAGTGGTCAATTTTGCCACAACACCAACTGTCAAACATGTTGTATCTTTGCCTGATATTCTCCTGCTTGACCTTTTGAGATTGTGGTCTAGCATGGGTAGTAGTCTTAGAGGAGGAAGCTTCATGGTGATGGCAATCACATGTCTTCTTCTCCTTGAGAGGCTTTTATACAATAGGCTTTACTTTTGGTGCCTTCTTGATGTTATGACCATGATTATAAGGGTCATAACTCTGAAGAGTAATTTCTTCATAAGGTGCCTTAAAGACACTCTCACCAAAGTTTCGTGTACGAGTCCATCCTTGGTAACGAGACTTGGGCTCTACATAAGTAGGTATAACAAAGTTACCGTAGGACGAGTCATGATCAAACTCGGTCGATGGAATATGACCTTCTTAAAAGAAGTGTGATCTTGAGGAGCTTTCCCCTTCTTCTTGGCCAAAGCCTTCTTGGCCGCCTTATTCTTTCTCTGAGCCTTATTTCTCCTAAACGATTTACTAGGAGCATCAACATGGCCAATCCCGACACCTTTGGCTTTAGCTAAGAATTCAGCAATAAAAGGAAGGACAGTCTTGGGCTTTGAGAAACTTTCAACAAGTTTCTTTTCTGCTTCAAGTTGTGCTTCCAGTTCTTTTATGATCTTCTCCTTTAGGTCTAGGTGCTTGAGAGCCTTATTGTATTCTTCAATGACAGAATTGAAGTTCTCTCTGAGTAAGTCCGTCTTGACAACTTTCTCCCTCAAAGTGCTCTCTTCAGCCTTGAGATACTTTATCTCTTTGGCTTGAGTTTTCACGACTCTTCGACATTTTCTGTAAGCCTTGATCAACTCTTTATACTGGACCATGAAGAGCTATCCTCATGATCATGTTCAGAAACATCAGATTCAGAAAGAGGAGTATGAGAATTTACCTTCCCAGTGAACTGGGGTTCTTGTTCATCATCAGTCTGTGCCATAAGCCAAAAGTAGGCTTCCTCTTCTTCACTTGACTCAGATGAGTCAGAGTCGCTAAGAGTTTTGCCCTTCTTGGCTATAAGTCTTCTTTCTGTCCTCTTCTTATTATATGTGCACAACCCCATATCCGACGAGTGGGGTTTCCAGGAACCAGACCTGCCAGCCCCCCTTTTTTGAGACTCAGGCGAACACAAAGGGGGGACGGGGCTCGGCAACATCCAGCTCCCCCAGGCGAGCCCGTTGCATGCCACTCGAGTTTGGCCAACCTCGCGAGCTCGGCATTTGACGAACTAATCTCAGCATTTGTCGAACGGAGCTCGGCGTTCGTCATTCTCTCAACCTTTTTTGCTGACCTCCAGATGGCTCGCTGAGTATTGATAGCTTGGCGGACTTGCAGCTCGCAAGCGGGGCAGTCCGTGCCCGAGCTCGCCACCCTTGCCGAGTAGAGATTACCGAGGGCTACTCGCTCATCGATCTGTGAGGTATTTTTACAATTTTGTCCCCGCTGGCCTGCCCATAGCCTTTCAGAACAGCGGAGTTACACTGTTGGCAGGCCAACCTGGACTGCACATAGCCGTCCAGAACAACAGAGGTTGGCTATTTGTAGGCCATTTTCAGAAATCTATAAATAGGACCCAAGGGGTACCTCAGACAGCATGCTTCTTGTGCCCACTTGTTCCCTGATATTCTAAGCGCTTTCTGAGGTTACCTTAGCTAGGCTCTTGGCTAAGGAGGGGAAGCGCTCTAAGATCTTCCGGGTGTGTGGTGGGCCCTCCACACCGAGCCCTTGGGTCAGTTTTTCTTTGTTTCCTTTGTTATTTTGCTTGCAGGAGAGAAGTAGGTGCGCGATCACCCCTTCCCCATGGGTGAACTCCACAAGAGACCGAGTTTTTAGTTTCAGCAATGTGGTGCGGTGAGCGTGAAAAGTGGTCAGTACAGAAAATCTTCAGCAGGCCTGATGACAGGAGGACAAGGATCTGACAGGTCGTACTCGCCGCCCCCACCACCTCTGGCCACGACGGGAATGTTCGAAGACTTCAGGTACGAGGTGCTCAACCTCGTAAAGTTCGCACTCAGCGTGCATGCCGAGTGCTCGACTCCAGCCGCCCAAATCGCTGCCGCCTCGTCTCTGGGCGAGGACGCCCCAGGCAGGCGAGCTGGGAAGGAGGCCGCCGAGGAAGGAAGGGGATGCGAGCTCACCGTGCGCGAGATCTTCCCCGACTCGGCAAGCGGAGGTCGCATTGGCGAGATGGGCGCGCGAGACGCTCTAGCTCTCCCGGTAGGAGGGGCAGCCCCTTCAGCGAGTTGGTCTCCTCTGCCCCAGCTCCGGAGGGGTTCAGAGAGCCAGAGATGTCCTACTACATGGGAAAGGGGGACCCGGTCCAGCACGTCCAATTTTTCGAGGACGTGGTTTCGATCCGGCAGATGTCGGATGGCTTCAAGTGTCGACTATTCGCCATCACCCTCAAGGAGAAGGTGAGGGAGTGGTTTCACCAGCTGCCGGCCAGTAGATGGATCTACTGCTTCGAGGACCTGCGCCAGAGGTTCATGTTGAGGTTCATTACCTCAAAGAGGAGGAAGAAGGAGTCGGAGTCCCTATTCCACATCAAGCCGGGGGTGAATGAGACCTTCAGAAGTTATGTTGACCGATTCCAGGAGGAGGTCACCCAGGTCCAGGAGATGCCGGGCCACAGCCTAATGGTGGATTTCACCCTAGGGCTGCAGCAAGGTTTCTTCAGATGGAGTTGAAGAGAGTTCCCCCTCTCCTACGAGGAGCTGATGGAGAGGGTGGCGATATAAGTTGATGGGGAGATGTCGAATCCGGAGTTTTCCCAGAAGCTGGCTAGGTGGGACACAGAGGAAGAGGAGGCGAGAGGCAGAAGAGGGCAGGAGGAGAGGAGAGCCGAGCCCCGATAGAGGGAGCAGAGGCAGCTCTAGGGGCAGTAGTAGCCCAGGTGGGGGGCTCAGGATTCAGACTATCGATTGGGCTGGAGGCCCGAGTGGCAAGACCAGGGGTCACAAAGAGGATACCACGGAAGGGACCACCACCAGGGGGGCTAGGATCAGTTACACCCCCCGGTTTGGAGGCAGGCGCATAGACCTCCACTCCGCAATCAAGAACAGGCTATGACCATAGCCATGGGGGAGAGGAGGAGAGCAACACAGAGGAGGAGGAGAGATGTAAGGGTGGAGTTGCACTACTGCGATTTCCATCAAGAGGAAGGGCACGCTACGACCACGTGCCCGGAGTTCCTCGAGATGAGAGGAAACAAGGAGCAGTAACAGCAATAGGGGCGCCAGAAGGTGAGGATCGAGGAGGTCTTGCCTCGAGTGGAGGAGGACCGATGTGAAGACCGGGTGGACATTGGGATGCGAGGAGGGATCAGAGTGATCCATGGAGGGGTGGGGGTTGAGGCCTCTCGGAGGGAGAGCCTTCACAACATGTATCGTTGGAGCGTTGGCTCCACGTCCCAGACCCCACCCCCGGAGGAGAAGATTACCTTCTCAAGGGGTGACATGCCGGGTCATGAGGATCCCTTTTGCGATGTGCCAGTCATCGAGACAGTCATCACAAATTTCACCAACTCCTGAATCCTCATCGACAATAGAATCTCCATCAACATCATCTTCAAGAAGGCATTTGACGTAATGAAGGTGGAGGCAAAGAGGGAGCTGGCATCAGATGGGTCCTTGTTCGAATTTTCGAGGGAGAGGAAGGATGTAGAAGGAGGGTTGGGGCTCCATGTCTCCCTAGGGGGCAGTCCCGGAACTACAGGTTTGTCATCGTGGATGCCCCTAGAAGCTATAACGCCATCTTTGGGAGGCCCCTCATCAGTGCCTTCCGCTGCGTCCCATCATCGTTCCATCAATGCTTGAAGTTTAACGCCGAGGGGATCCACGTCCGGGTCCGGGGTGACCCCAAAGTGGCGCGGGAATGCTACGTCACCGCCGTAAACTCCATCTCTTGGCAGGAGGGAGCCGAGGAGTTCGAGCGAAGGATGGAGGAGGTGGAGCAGGAGGCTGTCAGGGAGGAGATAAAGGTGGAGAGCTGCACCAAGGTAGAGGTGGCAGGAGGAGACTAGGAGGAGTTGGCCGAGGTAATGGCCATAGAGGAAGAGGTGGATGCAGAGGTTCTCGTCCCTGAGGAGAGGGACATCGGAGAATGGGGGGAGCAGTCCAGGCTGGAGGCTGCGGAAGAGGTGGTGGTGCTGGAAGTTCTGGCCCTTGGGGCAGGGTGGAGAAGGTTCGCGTCAGCGGAGGTCTAACCGCGGAAGCTCAAGGCAGGATGCTGGCATACATCCAGAAGAACGTGGACATCTTCGCATGGAGCGCCGCAGAGATGCCGGGGGTTGACGCGGATGTGGCCTGATACCGCCTCAACATGGACCCTGGAGCATGCCCAGTCCAGTAGAAGAAGAGGTACACCGCGGACAAGCTGGCCGAGCCCATCAGACAGGAGGTGACAAAACTTCTCAAGGCCAGCTTCGTATCCGAAATCCAATACCCCGGCTGGGTCTCCAATGTAGTCATGGTTAAAAAAGGAGACGGTCGGTGGCGTATGTGTATCGACTTTTCTTTGCTTAATAAATAATACCCTAAGGACTGTTATCCCTTGCCTCGGATCGATGCGCTGGTTGATTCAGCCGTCGATTTATCTGCAATGAGCTTTTTGTATGCGTTTTCAGGTTACCACCAAATCAGGATGCACCCCCCGGACGTCAAGGACGTCTCATTCATCACGAGGGATGGATGCTACTGCTATAAAATGATGTAATTTGGGCTGAAGAACGCAGGGGTAACCTACCAAAAGATGATGGATATGGTCTTCATGGAACAGAAGGGGAGTAACCTAGAGGTGTACGTAGATGACCTCATGATCAAGAGTTAGGACGTGGACTCTCACCTCCAGGACCTAGAAGAGACCTTCGCTACCCTACGCAAGTATAAGATGCGATTGAACCCCCTGAAGTGTGTCTTCTGGGCTAGCAGGGGAAAATTCTTGGGGCATCTCCTCACCCCCGCGGGGTTCGAGCCAAATCCTGATAAGGTCAAGGCTATCATAGAGCTGGGGTCGCCGCAAAATTCTACTTAGGTGCAATGATTGACAGGGAAGCTGGCAGTGTTAAGCAGGTTCCTCTCCCGGGCCGGGGAGAAGTGCTCCCCCTTCTTCAAAACACAAAGGGGAGGCCAAAAATTTGAGTGGACCAAGAAGTGTGAGGAGTCATTCCAAGTTCATAAGATGCAATTGACGCAGGCTCCGTTGCTACAAGGGCCGAAGGAGTGGGAGGACATATTTTTGTATCTCAGGGTCGGAGCAGAGGCCTTGAGCTCTGTCCTGATGTGTGAAGAGGGGAAGAGGCAGCTCCCTATATACTATGTAAGTCGGGTCCTGAGGAAGGCCGAGCTTCTGTATCCAATTTTGGAAAAGCTGGCCTTCACCCTAATCATCTCGACCCGGAGGCTTCAGCCTTACTTCCAGGCATACTCCATCTGAGTGGTAACTGACCATCCCCTCCGAAACATCTTCGAGGGGGTGGAGCATTCAGGTAGATTGGCAAAGTGGTCGGTAGATTTGAGCGAGTTCGACATCTCCTTCGTCCCCTGCCTCTCGATCAAGGCCCAAGCAATGGCCAACTTTTTGACCGATTACATAATCGAGGTGGCAGAGGAAGAGCTCACTCGTCCAACTCCATAGAAGGTGAAGGTAGATGGCACTTTGGGGAGGCACTCCCTGGGGGTGGGGTTGATCTTGGAAAGCCCCCAGGGAACTAGAATTTAGCAAACGATGGTGCTGCACTTCCCCATCACTAACAATCAGGCTGAGTACGAGGCCGTGATAGCGGGGCTGCGCTTGGCCAGGGAACTAGGAGTGTTGGATGTGGAGGTCCTCACTATGGTGGTAGCTTCCTAGATCAACGGGGAGTTCTAGGCAAGAGAGCCTACCCTACGGCTATACTTAGCCAAAGTAAAGGGGGTCCTCGGCACGTTTCAAACTTTTTCCATCCGACATGTGCCCCGGGAGCAGAACGAGCAGGTCGATCAGCTAGCAAAGCATGGTCCCCAGGTGGGGGGGGGTACCATCACCGATCTATTCTGCCCTTCCATCGAAGAAGGAGAGCTGATGGAGCTAGAACAACACCCCTCGTGGTTCGATCCGATCAAAACTTTCCTCTCCACAGGAGAGTCTCCGGAGGGGATGGATAAGAAGAGGTTTAGGTATAAATCGGCATACTATCTCCTCCGGGACGGGCAGCTGTTAGGAAGGCTCTCTCGGGGATACTGTCCCGTTGCGTGGCCGAGGGGGAAGTACAAATAATCTTGGAGGAAGTTCACTCTGGGGAGTATGGGAGTCATTCCGGGAGTAGGACCCTGGAAGGGAGGATCGTTAGACAGGGATACTTCTGGCCAACCCTGGGCCGTGATGCTGCAGAATTCACAAGGAGATGTCACAAGTGCCAACTATTTGCCCCCTCCAACTACAGCCGGCTCAACGACTCAGGAGTATCACGGCCCCATGGCCCTTTGCAATTTGAGGAATGGACTTGGTTGGGCCGTTATCCCAGGCTAGTGGGCAAAAGAGATTCCTATTGGTGATGATTGATTATTTCTTTAAGTGGATGGAAGTGAAGGCGCTGGCCAAAGTGACTTCCTAGGTCATCAAGAATTTTGTTTGGGGGAGATCATCTGCCTCCATGGGCTGCCCCATGCCATTGTCACAGACAACGGGCCTCAGTTTGCCAGCGCAGAATTCACCAGCTTCTGCGGGCAGCTCGGGATCGATCTCAGGTTCGCCTCGGTTCACCACCCCAGGATCAATGGGCAGGTGGAGGCGGCGAATAAAATTATTGTAAACCTCCTAAAGAAGAAAGTAGAGAACCTAAAAGGGAGCTGGGTGGAGCAACTTCCCTCGGTTCTCTAGGCCCTGAGGACCACCCCCAACACAGCCACAGGCGAGACCCCCCTTTCAAACTCTCCCATGGATGTGTGGAGGTACTCCCTATAGAATTTGAAGTTCAAACGCCTTGGGTGGTCACGACCGGGGAAGGCATGGAAGAATGGCAGGATGAGAACGGGGAAGAGATGCGGCTCTCCCTGGATATGGTGGAGGAGCTGCGTGACCTTTCCGTCATCCGACAAGAAGAGGTGAAGAGGAGAATGGCTAAGTACTTTGACAAGCACGTCAGGGTCAAACAATTTGCGGAGGGAGACTTGGTCCTGAAAATGGTGGATGCAGCGGGAAGGTCAGCAACCGTGGGGAAGCTCAACCCCAACTGGGAAGGCCCATACATTGTCGAAGAAACATTGAGATCAGGAGTGTATCGACTCCAAAATGTGGAGGGCGAGACCCTAAGTCTCACCTGGAGCGGTGACGACCTGAAACACTTTTATCCTTAAGAATGTATAGGTGATGTTTTATTCTTAACAAAGCTTCTTGATGTGTTAATTATGTTGTAGTAACTCGTACAATAAGGTGAAGTATTCATTCGCTAGACCCCGAGCAGATCCCACTGCCAGACTCTCACCTAGCTGGCAGGGTTGGATGTCACTCGATGGTGTCTGTCTGGCTCTTACCTAGCTGGCAGGGCTAGATATCACTCGATGTTGTCTACCCGGACCCTGAGCAGATCCCGCTGTCAGGCTCTCACCTAGATGGCAGGGCTGGATGTCACTCGATGGTGTCTACCCAGACAACGAGCATATCCTGCTGCCAGGCTCTCACCTAGCTGGAAGGGCTGGATGTCACTCGATGGTGTCTACCCGGACCCCGAGCAGATCCCACTACCAGGTTCTCACTTAGATGGCAGGGCTGGATGTCATTCATGGAAGTCTTATACTCTCCAGATGTTATCCAAGAAGTTTGGCATTTTTCCTAAAAATAGGGGGGAAAACACTTCACAGGCGAGTCGAGACTACCCAGATTAGCTCGGCCTCGGTAGAATGGTGGCGAACCAGGCCCTTGGTGTCACATCCCATTTCCAACTAGACCCCTAAGAGTGGTTTTGTCATGACTAGGTCATGACAAAACCCTAGGAAGCCCAAGAAGACAAGTAAGCTTATGCATGAAGTTGGAAATCACCATGGTATACAAATAGTAAAATTCTAAACAATAGTTTAGGATGACCATAGGGCTACACCTTGACCCCAAGACACTACCACAACACCCCCAAATACCTTGGGAATTCCATAGGGCCACTAAGGACCCACTGTAGGCAGTCAAAGTGGTTAAGTTGACCTAAGTCAACCCTAACCCTAAATGGGTCAAACTAGCCTACTTAGGGTCAATTGACCTTCCCCTAGCAAAGTGGACCCCACCCATGCCATCCTAACCCTAACGTGAGGCCAATGGTTCACCAAGGACCCATTGGGGTCAACCCAAGAGTCTATGTTGACCACAGTTAACTCTAACCCTAATTTGGTCAAAGTACCCTTCCTAAGGGTAGGTGACCTCCAAAGTGCCAAGATAACCCTACCCAACCCTTCCTAGATCTTAGGGGATGTCAATGGGTCATCAGGGACTCATTGGGTCCAACCCTAGTGGTTAAGTTGACCCAAGTCAACTCTAGCCCCAAAGTAGTCAAAGAGCCCTTACTAAGGGTCAAGTGACCTCCAAGGTGCCCAACCAACCCTACTCAAGTCTTCCTAGACCTTAACGGAGTCTAATGTGTCACCAAGGACCCATTGGGGTCAACCCAAATGGTCATGTTGACCAAGGTCAACTCTATTCTAGTGTTAGGTCAAATTAGCCTAAATGGGCTAACTCAAGCTCAAACCCATTTCCCCGACTTGGGCTAACCTCATTCTTATTATTAATATACGTTAGTGGGCTTCCAATAGGCTGGAGGAGACATCAAAATTAGGCCATGGTGAGTAGGAGAGAGAAAGCTCCATTTTTCCCTTTAATGGAAGAGAGAGAAAGTGAGAAAAGGAGTCCATTCATGGCCAAGGGAGACCAAGGGCCTCTCCAAATGATTCCAAAGGCTGAATATATTCCCCCTCATCAGTTTTGAGGAGTTAAATAGCCATGTCCAGCCACCCAAGGTGGCTAAAATCAAACTTTTTCAATAAGGAGGAGAGAGAAAGAAGGGTTAATAATGGCATGGAAGGTGAAACCCCCACAAACCCCCCATTGATGGCTGGATTCAACTCCTCAGGAGTAGGGGAGGCGTTTCCAGCATTATTCAGGTCACCATGGGGCTGAAATCAAGAGAATTCAGTATCCCAAAATTCCCCATTAATGGTGGAAATGAGAATTCAATCTATGACCCTCCATATACCCCATTTGGCTCTTTTAAAAGCTTCCATAGGCCAAGAGCAATCGTTTCCACCATCCCACTGAAGGAGACAAGGTAGTTGGTTGTACAGTTGCTGAGCATGAAAAGCTCCACTGCCGAAAATGGCGACGCGGCGGTCGGCAAGGAAACAACCTCCCACAAAGGTCCTCCCTCCTCTACTCCTCTCTTCGTGGGCTAGAATCCTAGATCAATTAGGAGAGAAATCGGGCTCAATTGAGCCGGATCGGGTGAGGAAAATTTCAGGTTTTCATGGCTTTTTATACCTCGTGAGTTCGTCGGAAACTGCCCCTCCGGCGGCCGTGCGACCGCCCGGCGATAGCCCCCACCTCAACGAAGGTGGTGGTGGTGGTGGCCGACCAGGGAGGTGGCCGGGTGGCCGGGAAATGAGCTTGGAATAGGCTCCAGGTTCGGCCAATCCCAGCCCTTGGCTGGAGGAAGAAGATGACCAGGAGCCCCACAATTCTGCTTTAAGATCCGTGCTAGATCAGTCTTTAATTATTTCTGATTTATTAATTTCTGCCTCATTTCTGGGCTGTTCCTAAATTAAAAATTTAAAATACTTAGGTGCAGTTTCAGAAAAAATGACCAACATGAAAATTGTAGCCCATGCAGTCTATTTTAATTTAAAATTGATTTAAACCAATTTGGGTAAGTAATTTGACTACAACACCCATTTTGGTGTGGGCTATACCTAGGTTAGACCACAGACTATTTTGAGTGCCCCATCAATCTAGCCATCCAAATGACTTGAAATTTGGGATGTCTTACCTATGCCTAGAACATATCCAAAATTGGGAATTTTTGGAAAATATTTTCCTAAAGTTTTTGTAGAAATTTAATAAATAATATAGGAATTATTTAAAAGGTCTAATAACCTCAAAACCCTCCCAAATTTTGGTGCGTGGTCCTTGGGGTCTTCAGAAGTATCTGGTTAAAATTTCATCTCATTTGGAGATGGTTTGAGTTGAAATCATGTAACCCTAGCCTTGCCATAATAAGGCTATTTAGGTCAAATAGTGCGCTTTGGGTTTTGAGGGGCCAAATCACCTCAACAGAGGTTGAAATTGGGGCCACTGACTTGACATGACTTTTATCATCCTCCTATGGACGATGGGGTAAATTGGAGTAGATTTGCCTTAGGACCTAAGGCCAAACCCTAAGGAGGGGATTTTGTGTCTCGTGAAGGGCAAGGAGTCAAAAGACCTTGTATGGACTTGGGACTTGGTAGAGTGAGAAATAGAGTAGCTAAAACCCCATTGTTAAATTCTTAAGGGACTTGGGACTTGGTAGAGTGAGAAATAGAGTAGCTAAAACCCCCTGGTTAAATTCTTAAGGGATTTGGGAATGGGTAGGCCCCTCTAAACCCTAACCCTAATTTAGGGCACAACATTTGTATAGATAGAATAGGTTACTAAAACACATTAAATAGTGATGAAACTTGGGTAGAATAGTCTTAGGTTCAGCAGGAGCCTCTAGAATTATTGTAGGGTGTTTGGAAGACATTAACTTATGCTTGCAGTTTAAATCTTTAAGTTTCCCCTAAGGATGATTGTGCTAAAATCATGGTTAAACTAGATTAAAATATTATGAAACTTAGTCAGTGAGGATTTATGATCATACTATAGCCATGGTAAATTTTGTGTAATTTTTGGATAATATTTTAAGCTACTTCCCTATTTAATTCCAATTATTGTATTTATATTGAATTAATTAATTAGGGGCTTAGATCTTGCTGAAAAGTTGAGAAACTTTGATTGTATGGTCAATAGTCATATTATATTTATCATAAATTTTGTGGAGCAATTACTTGTTTAGTGTTGGTACATCATGTTCAAACTTGGGGCTTCAGATTACTAGAATATTTAAATAAATTACCAGATAAATTAGGAAAATTATGAAATTCTGAATTTAGGCTAAAAAGGTCATGTCAGCCCTCCATTAATTATTATAGGGTTACTGGATGAATATTTTAGATACCTCTCATTTTACACGTCATATAGCTTGGGTTGGTCTGCATTTAGTAAAACTGCAAAATTTAATTTGGAATATGAATTCGGACACATGAGTTGGGGTTAGATGTTTGCTGGTTGTATAATTAAAAATGAGTTCACCATTGAAAGATATGATGAGTAGGGTGTTGGTTTGGCTAGTGTTAGGTGGTGCTAGGGATCGACGAAAGATCGTCTTTTCCGTGGGGAGGAAGTGTCAAATACTCTAGGGTTAGATCCAGTACAACAAGTAAGGGTTTGAGAAATCTGATAGCAACCAATAATAGTAAGTGCCTTACTAAAGGGAGCTTTGAGCGTAATCCCATCGTAGTTCCTAGTGCCTTCGAGAGCCCTTCATGGGGAATACCTTGGGCAGTCCTGGGATAACATAAACAGTAAGAATAATATATTACAAGAGCAACTAGTATAACTAGGGTTGCACATTCACACACTCCGGTAACTCGGGAGGTTGATTCGGTTGTTTTGATTGCCATCTGGACGGTTCGTTCGGAAGGTAGATGCACAGACGATTAGTCCGGGGAGCTATTGGCTCAAAAGGTTCTGGATATAAAATAAGGTGGTAGGTCATCAGTATCGGACGGTCATTCACACCGACGTCGATACATTGACTCGGCGGTGTGGGACAATTAGCCAAAGAAAGTCTGGTGGATATGGCCAGCATTAGTACGCGGATACTCTAGGTTGTGTTCTTTTAGGGGCGTCGGGAGGGCTAGGCCTGATAGTGTGGATACCCTCCTAGGAGTGGGGGGACCGACCCACTGTCTCCGTTTGCCACTACAGAGGTTCCTGGGAGTGAAGCTAGCTACCCAAAGAGGGGGAACTAAAGTTCTGTGCGCATAGAGTCGTGTGCGTGAGTTGCACTTGCATGAATCATGGCATAGCATATCACTACACTCATACTTTCATACAACCGACACCCCGACGTATAAATTGGTATGAGAATTTTTATATGATGAGAGCCTTGCAGAAGACCCCTTAACTTATATGTTTGTATGGGTATTCATATAAGTTAAGGTTACTTACTTCCTACCTTATTTTTTTTTACATATGCTGCTTACTCTACTTGCATACCTTACTGCATACTATTATAGAACTGCTAGACTAGTTCCACTATCACTTGCCACTTTATTCTCTCCACCTTTGTAGCTTCCCTTTCCTCCCCCCTCGGTGCCTAGGAGCCATGGGGGAGGGGTAGGGGATGATAGGGCTTTGTCTTTATGACTAATGGTTTTCGGACCACAACGTTACAGGGGCTCTGGATGGGAGATAGGGACCAGCAGCTCAGGGACCAGCACGAGCGGAGTACGGTGCTCTTAGAGGTGGGCCAGTCTAGTACCGGGGCACCAACGACCAGCTCCGTGAGTGATAGTCTTTATATAGATTTCACGAGAGATTGTAGCGAGGATCTGTTGTACCGGGCTTAAGCCCGTTTATATTTCCATTTTGTTACATTTCAGTACTCTCTTTTCTATTTATGGACTGGTTGTGATTTCTCTTATTACTTGTGATGTTTGTGGACCGAATTATAACACTGTTTATGATTGCTACTCTCTCTATGATGATCGAAAAGGTCGGCAGAATCGGCGTTTTGTAGTGGCGGCTTTCCCGAGAGTCGGGGCCACCGCAAAACGGCGGTTCTGGGCATAAGACCCCAGGGTTTAAAAAGAAAAAAAGGGGGTCTTACAAGTGGTATCAAAGAAAACCTCGATCAAAAGAGAAGTAGTCCACAAAAAACCTTAGGCCACCCCCGCACGAGCTTAGTTTGCGGACAAACTAGGAGCGGAAGCAGTGGCGTGCCCATAAGGGAAATCACATGTAGAAGTCCATTTTTCTCCTTCCTTTCATTCCATTTGTACGCTAGCTAACAATTGGAATTCTTTTTTGTAGCCTGCGGCAAACCCTGCCCCCAGAAGGGAGCACCTCCGAGTGCAAAGATCCCATCTTATAATTCTCTAGTCAAAGAGTTAGACTCAACCCACTAGGAGACATGACTAATCACGATAACATATAGTATGCCCTAGTCTGAAATATTCCTCGGGTATGAACTTGGTTAAGATAATGAGATACCTAAAGAGAATAAAGGAGGAGTATAACACGAGAATGGCTACCTAAGCCATAAACTCAGGTGGCCCTAAGGTCCCTATCAAGGATTACTCAAACCAGAAGAACTGCTTTAAGGAGAATTGAGACCAAAAATCCATTAGCAGAATGGTAGAAGACACATAGTCTCAACCCTCGTACCAGTAACAAGATTACCTGGAGACAACCACCATGACAAGCACCGAGGGTCGGATAGGAATTCAAGTTCAGAAGAGACTCGGTTGGGATTGGGAACATTTTGACCCGGATGAGGTTGTCGTAAATGTGACTTAGACAGTTTAAAGTATGGAGTATATCAACAGGTTTCAGGTTGGAACCCCAAGTCAAAGATTGATGCCCTAGGGATTGTGCACCCAGCTAGGATGGATATAACATGGTAATATCAAAGATACTTAGCCCAAGGTAGGTAGGGGCTTATCTTTTGTTTATTGGGGGCTTATCTTTTGTTTATTGGGGGCTTGTCTTTTGTTTATTGGGCAAATTAGTTATTGACTTGGGTTTCCCTTAGACCTAATCTAGAAAACTTTGTGTCGTGAATATAGTGAAATGGACGTAAACCGTATTCGGTGCTACTCGGGCGTATTCGTAGGGATAAGAATCTGATTGTGAAGTGGAGATTTTATAGAGTCGTTGGCTACCCATACAAATGAGAAATTTAATCACCGGAAGTTTGGTGTATCTCAGAACGTGTATCTCCCTGGAGTGAAGAAGGGCATCATGGATTTTGTGACACACGGTGAGGTCTGTCGCTCGATGAAGGTTAAGTGCAAGAATTTTTGGGGAAATATTATAATCACTGCCCGAGTTAGAGTGGAAGTTCGAGGATATAATTAGGGATTTTCATACACAGGATTCCTCATCCACACTCCGGGCATAATTATAATTGGAACATCAATGATAGACTGGCCGAGATAGCTGGGGTCACCCCGACCCGGAAGAAAACTCCCATGGGTGTTTCATGAAATTTGTGAGTAGTTGTCCGTTATCATGGTGTGCTCAAGATGATCGTATCGAACAAGGATGGATAGTGTACGTACAAGGAGAGAACATCAGTCCAGGATTATTTGAGATCTCGGCTGGCATTCAACATAGCTCTCCACCCTTGTACATAGATTCAAGATTCCACTATCATGGATCTAGGATGAAGATCCTCAGGCACTCGACTCGGAGGTTGTGGAGGATACTGATTCTCAGGTTAGGTTGATCCAGGACAGGATGCTGGAAGCCCAAAGCAGGCAGGCCAAATATTACGATGCAAGGCATCGTCCGGTGGAGTTCCAGATGGGAGACCGGGTCTTCTTGAAGATACGTCTGGTGCATGAAGTCTCGCGGGTACGCGGGCGGAAGAAGCTCAGTCCAAGGAATATGGGGCGTTATAGGATCCTGGAGTGGATCGGCCCATTGGCTTATAGACCGGAGCTACTATCAGAGTTAGCGGTTTTGTACGATGTCTTCCATGTCTCCTCTCTTAGGAAGGCTCTACCACTGCCAGAATAATAGGTTCTTGGTATAGATGGCTCGACAGCTTTTGATCAATCGGTCTGCTGTGAGCCGGTCAGGATAGATGATACAACGGTGCGGGTCTTACGACGCAAGAAGGTCCCGCTGGTCAAGGTCCTGTAGAGGAACCATGGGTTGGAGGAGCATACTTGGGAGCCACCAAATCTAATGTCGCAGAGGTAACCAGATCTCTCAGGGTAAAGTATACGTTCAACTTCCTATGAGATGTCACATTCAGTTACTTTCAGTAGAAACCCTGCAGCCTAACCTGAATTTCGAGGACGAAATTTTTATTTTTGTTTATTAGGATTTGTAACATCCCAGTTCCAACTAGACCCCTAAGAGTGGTTTTGTCATGACTAGGTCATGACAAAACCCTAGGAAGCCCAAGAAGACCAAGTGAGCTTAGGAATGAAGTTGGAAATCACCATGGTCTACAAATAGTAGAATTCTAAACAATAGTTTAGGATGACCATAGGGCTACACCTTGACCCCAAGACCATACCACAACACCCCCAAACACCTTGGGAAGTCCATAGGGCCACTAAGGACCCACTGTAGGCAGTCAAAGTGGTTAAGTTAACCTAAGTCAACCCTAACCCTAAATGAGTCAAACTAGCCTACTTAGGGTCAATTGACCTTCCCCTAGCCAAGTGGACCCCACCCATGCCCTCCTAACCCTAAAGTGAGGCCAATGGGTCACCAAGGACCCATTGGGGGTCAACCCAAGAGTCTATGTTGACCAAAGTCAACTCTAGCCCTAATTTGGTCAAAATATCCTTCCTAAGGGTAGGTGACCTCCAAAGTGCCAAGATAACCCTACCCAACCCTTCCTAGATCTTAGGGGAGGTCAATGGGTCATCAGGGACTTATTGGGGCCAACCTTAGTGGCTAAGTTGACCCAAGTCAACTCTAGCCCCACAGTGGTCAAAGAGCCCTTACTAAGTGTCAAGTGACCTCCAAGGTGCCCAACCAACCCTACTCAAGTCTTCCTAGACCTTAAGGGAGTCAAATGGGTCACCAAGGACCCATTGGGGTCAACCCAAATGGTCATGTTGACCAAGGTCAACTCTATTATAGTGTTAGGTCAAATTAGCTTAAATGGGCTAACTCAAGCTCAAACCCATTTCCCCCACTTGGGCTAACCTCATTCTTATTATTAATATGAGTTAGTGGGCTGCCAATAGGCTGGAGGAGACATCAAAATTCGGCCATGGTGAGTAGGAGAGAGAAAGCTCCATTTTTCCCTTTAATGGAAGAGAGAGAAAGTGAGAAAAGGAGGCCATTCATGGCCAAGGGAGACCAAGGGCCTCTCCAAATGATTCCAAAGTCTGAATACATTCCCCCTCATCAGTTTTGAGGAGTTAAATAGCCATGGACAGCCACCCAAGGTGGCTAAAATCAATCTTTCTCAATAAGGAGGAGAGAGAAATAAGGGACATGGAAGGTGAAACCCCCACAACCCCCCCTCCCCATTGATAGCTGGATTCAACTCCTCAGGAGTAGGGGAGGAGTTTCCAGCATTATTCAGGTCACCATGGGGCTGAAATCGGGAGAATTCAGTTTGCCAAAATTCCCCATTAATGGTGGAAATGAGAAGTCAAGCTATGACCCTCCATATCCCCCCATTTGGCTCTTTTAAAAGCTTACATAGGCCAAGAGCAATCGTTTCCACCATCCCACTAAAGGAGCAGAGGTAGTTGGCTGTACAGTTGCTGTACAGTGGAAATGATAGAAGATATGGTGGAGTGGTCCAATGATGGAAGAGCAGTAGATGTTTCAGATGTGGTTTGAGTAGGAATGGTAGATGGTAGTGGAGATGATGGAATGTCATCTTGCATGATGGTGTCTGTTGGTAGATGATAAGATGGTATTGAAGAGAGATGTGGGGGAAGAGGAGAAAGTGGTGGTAGAGGAATGTAGGTGTCATGGGGGGAATCAGGAGGTGTTGGTGGTTAATTTTCTTGAAGAAGGGAAGATGAAATTTCAGTGATGTCAATTGGTGGAGATGGAGCTGGTGAAGCATGTTGAGATGGAGGTGTAGTAGGAACATGCGTATGTTGTTGTGATTATGGTGTTGAAGAGATAGTGGAAGAGGGAGGGATTTGTGTTGCTGGAAGTGGGGCTGGAAGAGAGGGTGGTGTTGGATGAGTCTCTTCAGTAGGTTGGGGAGTGGCTTTAACAACCCTGGTGCCTTCAGAAGCTAGGGTGGAAGAGGTAGAAGCCTTGGATGGCTTAGTTATTGTCCTCTCCCACCTGCCAAATAAGGAACATGTTAGCCTTTTACTGGCATTGATGAATATGGTCTGGGAGACCAGTGATTCAGTAGCTTTTTATTATAAAAATATCCCTAGGATCCTTCCAAAGCAAACTTCCTTTTTATTGTTCTTCTTATATATCAGATCAAAAAGAATCTATGCCCAATCCACTGGTTTCTTGTTTATGATTGCACACATGACCAGAAACTGGTGTCTGGTGATGTAGTCATGGGCAGTATGTTTCCCTAGCAAAAACTTTCCAACCAAATCTGCCAAAAACTTATAAGGGGCAGATAGGTGTTTTTTCAATAGTTTATTAGGGTTATCTACAGTATAACCCATTAGGATCAGCATCACGTTAGACTCCTCTATTTCAATTTCGAGTTGCTATTCTCCATTCTTTAATCCAAAAAATTCAGTTAATATTGCGGGAGTTAAGGAGACGGAGTTACCCACAATGGTGCCTGTCATCGTATTCTCCTCTGTTGGCGATATGGTGTAGACCCATTCTCTGATTTCAGTGCTGTGTAGTTTGATTCTTCTGGTCATCAAGGTTTTGAGTTTTGTTCTTCAAGAAGTTCCAGAATGTAAAGGAATATGGGATCAGAATGTTGGAATGAATCAAAATCCACATCAAAGCCTGTATCGAACTTCATGCCTACGAGAATGCTTGCCTGAATCGCCATGGAATCACCTGCAAGAGAGACACAAAAATGGCGATCAAGTGCAAAGGAACAGAAAGCGCGGAACGGAAGTCGAAGAAAACCTAAATATAGGGTTTTCAAGAATATGAATCGATAGACTCCGTTCCACGAAAATAGACATAATTCTTCGAACTGAGTTCGACGAAATAATTTTGAATGAAATAATTCGTCGATCTTATCCAGAAGAATTGAAGACAGTTTGTCGAACTCCGTGCGATGAATATCTTCTAAAGCAATTTTGTGGAACTCCGTTCGACGAAAATTGTTTCACGCACAGAGAGTTCGTCGATCTCCGTTCGACGAATATCTCTCAAACTTTCCCCGGTTCGTCGAACTCCGTTTGACGAACTTTGGAAAATTCATCGAGTGCAGACATAAATTAAATAAAGTCTTCTCCATTGATCATTCCAAGTTGATTTACAAAGAACATATGATTTCTCTCATCCAGAGGTTTAGTGAATATATCAGCCCTTTATAAATTAGTGTAGATATAGACAAGCTTGATTTTATTTTTGTCTACACACTCTCTAATGAAATGATGTCTTATATCAATATGTTTTGTCGTACTATGGTGAACTGGATTCTGGGCTATGGCTATAGCACTTGTATTATCACAGAGTAGGGTTGAATTATTTAAGTTGAACCTATAATCTAGAAGCTGATTTTGTATCCAAAGCATCTGTGAAGAACAGCTGCCTGCTACAATATATTCTGCTTCAGCAGTTGAGGTTGACACTGATGTTTGCTTTTTACAAAACCAAGATACTAATCTCATACCCAGAAACTGGCAAGTTCCTGAAGTACTTTTTCTATCTACCCTGCATCGAACAAAATCAGCATCAGAGTATCCAGTTAACTCAAATTCTAATTCAGCAGGATACCATAAGCATAGATTAGGACAACTCTTTATATATCTCAAAATCCTTTTTAGTAAAATTAGGTGAGATTCTTTAGGGTTCACCTGGAACCTAGTACAAAGACATGTGGAAAATATAATATCTGGCCTACTTGTTATTTTGTTAGCGTAGATCTATCACTTTGATCATTTTTTTTAAATTCATGGAGCCCCAAGTCAATCGAAATCTATCCACTTAGATAGATTCACTTTAACTTATATACACACAAATTTTGTACTAGAGTTTTGGCCCAAAGTTTCACACCTAGTATAATCATAAATGTATCATGACATTGATTATTCAACGTATTTCTAGCGTGTAAGAATATAGTGTCACGAGTTATAGCATGTACGCGTAGCATTTTTTTCATCTTGAGTGCACTGGCAAGGGATGTGTGTATCATGTGAAGTCATTTCCCTATCTAAATCCTCACGCATACCTAGAGGAATAGTAATCAGGCACAACCCCATCTTGTTGCACTCAATAGCTAAGCACCTATAAATTCAGCCGACTATGACCGGAGGACAATGTTTACATAGATTACGAGACTAAACTCAAACATTATACGTACGCGTTATGGTCTAAGTCACAGTCATGTGAGCCCGAAAGGATTTGAACGCTTCACAGTTTTTTTGTTTTTTTGTTTTTATGTTTTTTGTTAAAAAAATGACACGGTGACACTAGTAAACAAAAGCAAATACACAAAGTAAAAGTGAAACAAAAAATAACCACAAACAATACAAATAAAACGAGATATATAAACTTTTGTTCAGTTACATTGTTTCATATATATATATATATGTTTTTCTAAAGAAATGAAGGCTCAAAGAGATTTATGATGCAAACACAAGCTAGCATGATAGAATATTGTGCATGAATATAATGAACATGATAAGTGAAATATTGTTCATGCAGTAGATATGTGAATCCTGAGTATGCCCAATAATCCAATGCTGAAGCTATATGTCTACACCCTAACCCCGTACTAAGCGATGGATGGGCATGAGGAGCTGCACAAATATCATAGGGTGGGGTGTTAATCTCATGTGCATACAGAAGAACCCACTCAACCTAGCACTCTTTCCCCCCAATGCCACACAAGGACCTACTAGAACCCACACCGGTTAAGGACAAGATGTAGTTTATATGTGAGCGTTTCTAAAACACACACACCTACGCCCCCGCTATTGTGAGACATACATAATGGGTTAATGATCGTAGGCATAGTAGGACACCATGATAGAATTTACTTGGGCAGATAAGCAGTAGTACTAAAGGAAGAGTTATCGTCGGCGGTAAAGGTATCACACCGCGGTAGCTTTGGACTATATAAGCCTCGGTTTAGATCTATATCTGCACAATTGCGTATTTCTAATTGTTGTTGCCGACGTTCTTATCCCCTGGAGCTCTTCTTCATTGCTTCAAGGTACTCTCTGTCTCTCTCTCAAACTCCTTGTATTTTTAGATTTTAGATCTAGGTTTTGATTTCACGTGTTTTTGAGTGTGATCCGCGACGATTTGTGGGCTGAAGGTGCCTTTATTTTCTGATTTTTGCCATAAATATTCGTTGTTTTTCATGGATCTGGCTTCTGTAGGCTCGGATTTCGTGTCTTTGGTGTTTTCGAACGGCTGATGATGCAATCTCACACATCGACACCGTAAAATCAACGAACTAAACACAATTGCCTCTCTACGGTCAAATTCTACACTGACACAAAACTCCAACGCGGCACACACGTACTACAATTATATCAATTAGATGCTAACGTACGGGTAGCCAAACCGATTAGGATCGAATAAAGGCTATAAACTAATATTCTTTCCAGCTAAAAGGACCAACCCAGTCCGATCGAGCGATGGTTGTACCAAGAGATCTACCAAAATTTACGATTAGGAAACAGTAGATCTCTCCCAACAAAAAGAAAATGAAGGTTCGCCAAACCTCTCAAACTTAAATAAAATAAGGATGAACAACAAAATCAATCGAAGAAAACACAATAAAATTAATGCTATCAAGATTCAACGACAAAATATTCCACCACAAAAATTAATCTAGAGGGGAAATCACAAAAGTAGCAAGGTTTCGTTACCCAATCAGAATGGATGATTCCGATTCACTATTTTCTGGATCGTCCTTCAATGGCTCCGCAGGGGTCACGCCGGATGGAGAGAAAAGTCCGTCGCTTCATGTCGGAGTTAGAATCCAGAAGGAGGGGTCTTTGCCTTGCCCGAATTTCACCCAAAACGAGAGAGGGTTGTCGATTTTGGTAGGCAAGAGGGTGGTCGGAATTTGTAGGGGAAAGGGGTCGGGTTACTTTAGAGAGGAAAGTAGAGGGAGGAGGAAGTGGAAAGGAGGCCGAATAGAGAGAGAGGAAGGAAAGGTGGTCAACAGCCAAAGAGAGGGGAGGAGAAAGAGGGGGCAGAATTTTGCCTAAGGGGGAAAAGAGAGGTAAGGGGGAAATTCAAATTTTGAATTCAAAGTTTCAATTTTTCATTCTCTATCAAATCCTTCATAACCATGACTATATATAGCCTACACCACTCCACCTTCTCCATTCAAAATTTAAAATGAAACTATGATGGTTATATGCACCCATCATGAAATAAAAACAACACAAAAATTAAATACACGAAATTAAACACTATTGATGGTTATCGGCACCCATCATACATGAAATGAAATAAAAACTTAAAATAATAATTGCTAAAATAATAATTGATAGAATATAAAATATATAATTATTTAATTTATAATTATATATTTTATTTAATGGCGGCGACGGACGTCGTGCAAAACATGTAGCGGCGATGGCGGAGGACGTCGTGGTAGAAATCCCATCCTCGAGCTTGCGACAACGATCGTCCCAATCCACAAACTCTCTCAGTCGGGAATCAAAGGCGGCCGCATCAGCAACGTCTCCATCAATCCTCCCCCGCTCAAAAGTACTCATCACCGATGAGTTGGTCAGAAAGTACCGGCGCAGGAGAGCATCATCCAAAAGAGCCACCTCCGATTCAAGGAAACAAGAGCCATCGGAGGCCGAATGATCACGACATCGAATCAAGTGGCGGCAAACAACACCACGTGTAGAGGAGAGCACTTCATCTTGGAGTATCCTGTAATGTAAAATGGTGGCCTTGGGGAACCTTGGAAAAGTATTAGACAATAAAGGAGAAAACATTTCTACATCAACAACCAACGAACCTCCAGTGAAGACCGATGAAAAGAGCAATCCAGAAACAAGCTCCACCCCCCAACCCATTAGAAAATGCAGTAGAACTAAACGGACAGGCAGATAATTCAAGTGCTAGATAAACATATGACGTTAAATCAGAGACATTAAAATCGGGAAAATACCTCAATCAGTGGGTAACTTCAAAATATATGTGTTGTCTCCTAATTTATTTAATAACCAAAAAATTCTAGCTCGCCGATTTGCCAACTTTTTTAAAGTCCCCGAAGGCATCCGTTCAGGGAGGAGATGCACCAAAACTAAATCGCCAACCTTAAAGTGAGACGCTCTTTTATGTAAGTTAGCATGAAATTGATAAGATGTATATTGTGTGGTTAGCGCTTCACTAATGTGTTTATATAAATTTTGAACATGAGAGGCAAAAACTTGTCAGAATTGACTTGACCTATAATATGGCGGTAACAAAATTAAGTCAAATGGCACTTGTGCTTTATATCCGTGCACGATCTCATTCGGCGAAAAACTAGCCTGTAAGTGATAAGACGCACTTGATCGAGTAATTTTTTAAAAGTGCGCCTAAGTATCTTACTACCGTGAGGAGTGAACCCATGTGCTACGTGAATCGACCCAAATATGGAGGATACAGGGGCTATTTCAGGGGGCACGAGACCCTTATAATCAAAGATAATTTTCATAGGCTCCAAATTCATAGTTCTAATTTTATATGTAATATTTTCACGCTTGACATGAAGATATGCCAAGAGAACCGCTCATCATAAATAATAGAGTTGGACGCTCCCATATGTGAAAGGATGTGCGAGCGATACAACTCTAGGGACCCAACTATAGTCATTAACGTGTGGAAATGAGGGTCATCAAAAGGCAGTGGGTAAATGCGTGCAACTGAGTGTGGTATATAAGTATGTATAAGGGACACCACATCTAGAGGCACAATTGCCAAAGAATCAGAATCAGACGTAGATGAGGACAGAACTGTAGATGTACACGCATAAAAATGATCAGTCAAGTGCGATATGTAGGAAGATCTATGGGGTGTGGTGTACAGTCCAAAATACTAGTGCGCACAACTTAGTAATATCCATATGCTCAGGCAATGCCAATGTTGGGATTAATAAAGTGGGCATCACACAAAACTCATACTAGGACTACCGGTTCCATGTCATAAAAAGTCAACTAATGTGAGCAAATATTCAGTAGGAAGGGTCGGTAAAATCAAACCCGGGATAAAATCCAAATCAGTATAACTTTCATCCAACGATGACAAAATCATGGAACTCTCATCTGGGTCTATATCAATAACGTCATCCAAAGTATAACTTACTCAATAGAAAACTTTTCTGCACTAGATATATTATCCAACTCAAAATCCGTAAAGGTCTCAGAAATAGGCAAAATTGAACCCGACAAAATTTCTACTCCACAAGTAGCTTCAGGGAATGGTGATAACATCAAAGAGATATCCTTCGGGTTCTCAACATTAAAATAATCCAAAACTAACCTTATCTCGTAAGGTAAATCATCCATAATAATAATAGGGACATCCTCACTTTCACACTCCTCAGATAACTCAGATTCAATCACAGTGGGTGCGATCATAGGCTCTATAATGATGGGGATCGTATCCTAGAGAGGGCACTCAATACTAGGGTGATCAGACACAACGCTAGTAGGGCACATAAGAAGTAACGTAATATTTTCACAGATCGGAACGTAATCATCCCATACATCATCTTCTAAATCACTAGGTATTCCTTCAATTTCAGACTCATCATAATCGTCGGGCACTAACGTACATGTCAGAATACTCTCACCTACGGGGTCATCCTCAGAATCAAAAGATACTACCCCTACATTGGAATCCTCATTGGTTTTAATCATAGTCTTAGGAGGCTCAGTCGTCGAGGCTAACGGAGGCAACACCCTAGTAGTAACATTTTTCGTGTCCAAGACATAAGACCTATTAGGAATGGTTTTCCTAAAAGTGGGTGGTGGTCCAATGACGGGCTCTCCATTCTGAAACGAGTGATTCTTACTCTTATGAATGTTGTGCTTCTCAATATCCAATGCAACATTAAAAGTGGTGTTTAGGTCGGTGTGACCATAACATAGTAATATACCGTGGATGTTGGTTTACCCCTTACGAAACCTAGAGAGGGTGAGCTATGGCACCTCGTTCACACCACACCTAACCATCATATCCTTAAGAAGACTCATATTCTCAGAGACCGACTTATTCCCTTATTTAAGGTTAGCCAAATCATCTAACATCAACGTTCAATGGTACATAGGGACGTACTGTTCTGTCAGTATGGCCTTCATATTTGCCCAACCAATAAGTAATTTACCGTTCTCGGTTCTCAGACGTCGTTCCTCATTCAACCAGGATATCTTAGCTCTACATAACAACTTTATTATCGCCACTCGCACCTTATCTGCATCAGTCGTTTAGTATCGCTCAATGTAGCACTCTATTTCCTTAACCTAGTCTAGGAAAACTTGGGGACACCCTAAACTATCATAAATAGGTGTCTCAATTATAGTGGGAGGATAAGTGTGGGAACAGTTGGAATTCCTATGGTATGAATGCAAGGATGGGGTGTGCTTAGCCATGGATTTATCATATCAATAGTCTAAAAGGGAAACGTGAACGTCATAGGCCATAATAGTGAGAACTGGAGAGAAAACTCGATCTAATTCTTGTGCACATGCAATGAAAAATGAACCTGACCCACTAAATTGTAGGAAAGATGGATTTGTTCCCGCATTGTAACTAGGGTAATAAAATATTATTTTTGATTTTCTGGATGAAAAAATATGGAGATTATTAAAAAAATTTGATTTATTTTGCTGAAAAATAAAAATTTAGGCCACTATTTGCAAACCAAAATTTAAAATTTATAATGACTTAATAAAAATAATGACATATAAATAATAAAATATTTTTTGATTTCTTACAAATAAAATGATGGATAATTTGCAGAATTTTATTTTTCTGAATTTTGAGAAAAACTGAGAATTTTAAGTTGCTATTGGCAGACCAAAACAAAAAATTTTGTTTTATTATTTTGACATAGAAACATGCAAGTACGTGTCAGCAAAATAATAAAAGCGGGAGGGTGCCAATTAGGAAATTAACGTGAACCTCCTTCTGATACCAAATTGATGCAGACTCATACGTCGACACCGTAAAATAAACGGACTAAACATGATTGCCTCTCTACGGTCAAATTCTACACTCGCACAAAACTCCAACATGGCACACATGTACTACAATTATATCAATTAGATGCTAATGTACGCGTAGCCAAACTGATTAGGATCGAATGAAGGCTATAGACCAATATTCTTTCCGGCTAAAATGACCAACCCGGTCCGATCGAGCGATGGTTGTACCAAGAGATCTACCAAAATTTATGATTCGGAAACAATACATCTCTCCCAACAAAAAGAAAACGAAGGTTCGTCAAACCTCTCAAACTTAAATAAAATAAGGATAAACAACAAAATCAATTGAAAAACCACAATAAATTAATGATATCAAGATTCAACGACAAAGTATTCCACCACAAAAATAATCTAGAGGGGAAATCACACAAGTAGCAAGGTTAAGTTACCCAATCAGAATGGATGATTCTGATTCACTATTTTCAGGATCATCCTTCAACGGCTCCGCCGGAGTCACACAGGATGGTGTCAAAACTTGTCCTCCTTCGTCACTTCACGCCAGAGTTAGAATCCACAAGGGGGGATCTTTGCCTTGCCCGAATTTCACCCAAAATGAGAGAGGTTGGTCGATTTTGGTAGGGAAGAGGGTGGTCGGAATTTGTAGGGGAAAGGGGTCGGGTTACTTTAGAGAGGAAAGGTGAGGGAGGAGGAAGTGGAGAGGAGGCCGAATAGAGAGAGAGAGAGGAAGGAAAGGTGGCCGGCGGCCAAAGAGAGGGGAGGAGAAAGAGGGAGGCCGAATTTTGCCTCAGGGGGAAAAGAGAGGTAAGGGGGAAATTCAAATTTTGAATTCAAAGTTTCAATTCTTCATTCTCTATCAAATCCTTCATAACCATGACTATATATAGTGTACACCACTCCATCTTCTCCATTCAAAATTCAAAATGAAACTATGATGGTTATATGCACCGATCATGAAATAAAAACAATACAAAAATTAAATGCATGAAATTAAACACTCTTGATGGTTATAGGCACCCATCATACATGAAATGAAATAAAAACTTAAAATAATAATTGCTAAAATAATAATTAATAGAATATAAAATATATAATTATTTAATTTATAATTATATATTTTATTTAATAGCGACGGCGGACGTCATGCAAAACATGTAGCGGCGATGGCGGAGGGCGTCATGGTAGAAGTCCCATCCTCAAGCTTGCGGCAACAGTCGTCCCAATCCATGAACTCTCTCAGTTGGGGGGTCAATGGTGGCCGCATCAGCAACATGTCCATCAGCTGATTACACAAAAAATCCCATTTTTGGCAAGATCCGGTGCCGAATCTTCATCCGTGTAGCTTTCCATGATTCTCCATGTTGGATGAGATTTTCTTTTCGGATCTTGTCTACTATCTCTGATCTATTCTCCATATGCATGGATCTATGATTTCTATCACTTTTGGGAGGGGTTTTGGATCTTAAAAATCCTATTTTTTAGCCAAAAATTATGGTTTTGGAACCTATCCGGCGGAAAAGGATAAGGACAGTCCGTCACACTACCGCCCGACGATAACACATTATCGCCCTGCGGTACGTTCCAGTAGTTAGTCTCTAATCCTCCCCCAAAAAATGTTGATTTTCCTATTTTTGTGTATTTGCTACTGAGGTGATTTTTGTGTTTGGTTTGCTTTCAGGAGATGGCTTCATCAAGTTCCCAGTCTTCACGTCGCAGCTTCTTAAAGAGGTCCCATGTAACACCCCAGTTTTTGCAAGAGGTTCAGTCTGCAGTTCTGAACATTTTTGGGTTTCTGGCAGGAGGTACACGGCCTGCGACACGGGCGTGTCGCAGGGCGTGTCGAGGCCGTGTCGACACTCGGCCCAAGTGTCGACACATTCGCTCGACAAAGTGTCGAGAGTGGGGCACACGGCCTGCGACACGGGCGTGTCGCAGGGCGTGTCGAGGCCGTGTCGACACTCGGCCCAAGTGTCGACACTTTCGCTCGACAAAGTGTCAAGGGTGGGGCACACGGCCTGCGACACGGGCGTGTCGCAGGGCGTGTCGAGGCCGTGTCGACACTCGGCCCAAGTGTCGACACTTTCGCTCGACAAAGTGTCGAGACTGGGGCACACGGCCTGTGACACGGGCGTGTCACAGGGCGTGTCCCGCTTGGTCGATGATCTTCGCTCGACGTTTTTCCGCGGTGTCGACACAAAGTCTGTCGACGGGTGTCGAGACTTGGCACACGGCTTGGGAAACGGGCGTGTCCCAGGCCGTGTCATCTCTCGGGTTGGTTTCGGGGCCGTGTTGTTGGAGGCACACGGCCGGCCACACGGTCGTGTCACTGGGGACACGGGCGTGTCGGGTTGGACACGGGCGTGTCGGATGCCCGTGTGCGGTTCCAGGCGCGTCGATTTGAGACGGCGAATGAGGCACACGGCCCTGGACACGGGCGTGTGCCAGGCCGTGTTCGGCCCAGGTCTTTTATTTTCCAGGCGAATCGTGGCCATTCTTTCCCAGATTTTGGGATCTGACGGCTCAGGACTGTTCTTGGGAAGTTAAGTCCGATTCTAGGGTTGGAAACCCTCATTTGTTTTCCAAGTCTTCTCTTTCTAAGTTCTTGAGAAAACTAGAGCAAGGAGGAAGAAGAAGAAGGTCTTGGGCTGTAGGAAGGGTTTCAGAGCTCCAAATCGCGAGCCGAGTCCGGATCCGTGAAGCTTGGAGCGTTGCGAAGATTTCCATCCGGCTATTTTGCCATGGAAAGGAAGAGGAGTCGGAAGGTAATGACATCTCTCCTCTCGGTCCTTAGGATGCATGTATTAGCATCATTTAGTTTTCTTTCTCCCTAATTTTTGGGCACCGAACTCTCAAATGAGAGGGGTTTTGGTTTGCCAAGTTTCAAGAGGAACTTCCGGGTTGATTGAGTCCGTCCCCGACATATTTTGCATTAGAGATCCGCTTCGCTAGTGGATTAGGCATGGTGGGTGAAGCCGTAGTTGCGACCGTTAGTCCGACTCGGTGATGTTGCATATGAACTTAGGGATTCGTAGAGATTTTCCGTTGCGGCAAGATGCCGTTTGTGTTGTGATGGTGATTGTCCCGTTTATTTGCAAAGGTACGTGTAGTCTGACCCGGACAAGGTTAGCTCCTCGTGGCAGTAGATGGTTTCCTTGAGGGACAAGGTTAGCTCCACACGAGTTGGAGATGGTTTCCTTGGTGCGCGGGAACGCTGCAGTACAATGAGGGATTATGTTGTATTTAGTCTTGGTTTGTGTTGTGCCAAGGCATGGCTATGTCTCTGTGGTCGGCTGGCTATCCCGTGACATGTGCGTCATGTGTGGAGAGTGTCCCGGCGAGACTAGTCCCCTTCTGTGAGACTGACGAGAATGCCAAGCTTGGGGCAAGCCCGGGCAAAGAGGCCATGAGCGGGTGGGGTCCAGCAAGGCTTCTTAGAATCGGTCGGTCTGTGTTTGTTGGAATCCTGACATGAGACGTCAGAGTTTGCAGGCAAGCCCGGGGCTAAGCCCACGAGCGGGTGGGGCCTTGGCAAGAATTCCATGTGGCGGCCTGTGCGTCGTTTGAGGGAGTTGTGTCTCCCTCATTGTTTGCGGCTTTATGCCAATGGGGAAATGTGAGTACCCAAATGTTGTGATGTTGTGCTAGTTTCATACACAGTAGGGTGCCTTGGGCGAAGCCCGAGTGTTGCATACATGTTGCATAGTAGGCCCTTTTATTACATGCTCAACCAGTAGAGAACGTGTTTGATGATTGAGACATCCAAGCCTGGTTTAATGCTTTTCTATTATAGATGATTATATTGCATACGAAGTGCTGACTTGCAGGTTGGAGGGTTCCCCGGGGTCCGTTAGGGGTGGCCGGGAGGAGATGTGTTGTTACACAGTTTGAGGTCAGCCTTTGCTGACCCACGTTACTAATAATTTTTACAGGGCAAGGATCGCATGCAGAAGCTAGCACGCCGGCCAGAAAGGCCTAAGCCCATGAAGTGTTTTTCCCTTTTTGTAGCACTACGGTTATGATGATGTTTGTTTGAGACTATTTTGTCCGGCTTGCATGCCGAGGTAGACTAGGAGTGCTGAGCACATTCATGTTTGATGTACTATTTCTTTTTGGACACTTGATGTAAGGCCTTAAGGCCATTTGTTTTACTCTTTAGTTGTGGATAACTTCTAGTCCTGTTTTGTTTCCGCTGTGTTGTGCAAGTGTTTTGAGTTTGGGTAGTCATATCAACTTATAATACCAAAGTTGTGGCGTTCGTATGCTGTGGGGCCCCGACCGGACCCATATTATACGTCCACTACAAGGGAGGTGTTACAATTTGGTATCAGAGCCATGTTAGATTCAAGGTCAGTGCGTAGAGAAGTTATCCACATAAGAGTAATGCGGGACCGTGAGTGTCCTTATGTTCTAGTCCTGAGATTGGAGACTAATCCCTTATTTCTTGTTTTCCTGAAGAGTGCAAGCAACGAGGCGGGCACTTCAAGCGCAAGGGATGATCTCTCGGCGAGCAGTGCAACTGCTCCAGGCCTTCTGGGCACGGGTGTAAACCCGGCTGACTTCTACCGTATGCTTGCAGAAGCGATGGTGGCAGCGCAAGCGGCGGCTGCAGCCCAGGTAGCAACCCCTGCTACACCGGACACGGCGACGGCCGTGCCAGGCGGAGAAGCCAGGCGAGTGGAGCCTTTGGCAGAAAGGGTGGTGGTAGGGCATGGAGACCGACACATGAAGTATTGGTGTAGGAACGCCAACGTACGCGGAGGATTGGTGGGTTCATATTCAAGAACTGTTAAGGGCGGCAGAGACGCCAGAGGAGAAGAAATCCGAGTATGCGGCGTTCATGTTGGAAGGAGACGCCAAATTGTGGTGGGTGAGGCATAGCGGCCGCCTGTTCCCGGGGCACACCCCGTCAGTGGAAGAGTTTGGGGACGCTTTTCTTAAGAGGTACATTCCAGTTTCAACACGGTTGGCCCTGCAGAGGCAGTTTCTGCATCTAATACAGCGAGACAAGACAGTGGATGAGTACGTGCAAGAGTTCACCCGTTTGGGTCGTTATGCGGGAACGACAATGGCGGATGATGTAGAGAGGGATAACCTCTTCTACCAAGGTTTGAGGGAGAATCTGAGACAACCTCTCATCTCCATGAAGAGGGCGGGATTTAATGAGCTAGTTGAAGCCACCAGGAGTTTGGAGAGTGATCTGGAGCGAACCCAGCGTCGAAAGGGTTTTACTCCCAAGCATGGGGAAGGGAAGCCCTCCCAATCTCATGTAAAGTCTGATGGAAGCAGGTGGAGGAGGAAGCCTCACCCTTCCAGGTCGGGTGAGAGGAGAACTTGGACGCCTGGGGGTTCTCACTCTAGGGGACCGCCGACGTGTTACAACTGCGGGAAGGTTGGGCACATAGCCCGTGCTTGTCAGCAAGGGGGAGCGGGGCAAGAGTCAAAGCAAGAGCAGTCTGTGCGCTCGGCCCCCAGTGCTGCAGAGAAAGGAAAGATGGCGGAGTCGAGCGCTTCTCGGTTCCAACCGGTGCAACCGAGGGCTTACAACCTTGGACAGCAAGAAGCGATCCGCCAAACCGATGTGGTGACAGGTATGAAGAAAATTTAAGTTTGCGTTTGTGCTTCATACTTTTAGACCCACCTTTCCGTGTGTTGTCTTGTTGTAGGCTTCGTGTTAGTTTCTGGATACCCCGCTAGGGTATTGTTCGATACTAGGGCTTCACACTCTTTTCTTGCGGAGAGTTTCATCCGAAGGGTAGGAGTCGAGACTTTCTCGGCGGACGCGGAACTGAAAGTGCGCATGCCCAATGGGTCATCTATGACCACCGGGGCTAAAGGGCGCATCTGTTGGGAGCTAGACGGAGTTGACTTCGTTTTGGAAGCGGCAGTGTTGCCGTTAGTAGAGTTCGATGTCATTTTGGGAATGGACTGGCTTGCAGAGCAGCGCGCCAGCATTGATTGTTTATCCAAGGTAGTGACCCTAAAGAGTAAGGGGCAAGCGAAAGTCAAGTTTATGGGCCTTTGTGGAGTAGCCCATTCCCTAATTACGGCCATGCAAAAGATGCGGGCGGTTAACCAGGGAGGTGTGGTACTGGTAGCGTTGTTGGAGGTTCGTCTCTCCAAACTTTCGATTGAGGAAGTGCCTGTGGTAGCAGAGTTCAAGGATGTGTTTCCGGATGAACTTCCTCGAGCGCCTCCTCGGCGGGAGATCGACTTCTCGATCGAGTTAATGCCGGAGGCTAGACCGGTGTCGCGTCCCCCTTTTAGGATGGCACCAAAGGAGTTAGCGGAACTTAAGGTACAACTACAGGAACTGTTGGAGCAAGGGTATATTAGACCCAGTTCTTCACCGTGGAGCGCACCGGTGTTGTTTGTAAAAAAGAAAGACGGTAGCATGCGCCTATGCATAGACTACCGAGAGCTGAATAAATTGACCATCAAGAATAAGTATCCAATCCCTCGGATAGACGATTTGTTCGACCAATTGGTGGGGTCAGTGGTATATTCGAAACTGGACTTGAAGTCAGGCTACTATCAACTGCGAATTCGGGACGAGGACATACCCAAGACTGCCTTTGGTACAAGGTATGGACACTTTGAGTTTACGGTGATGCCGTTCGGGTTGACGAACGCACCATCGGTGTTCATGGACCTTATGAATCGGGTATTTCGGGAATACTTGGATTCGTTTGTGGTTGTCTTCATTGATGACATTTTGGTGTATTCCAAATCGCAAGTGGAGCATGAGACCCACTTGAGAATAGTTTTGCAAGTGTTGAGGGAGAATGAGTTGTATGCAAAATTCTCCAAATGCGAGTTCTGGCTGGAGAAGGTGGCATTTTTGGGCCACGTGATTAGTGGTGATGGGGTGGCAGTGGATCCGGTGAAAGTGGAGGCCATTAGAGATTGGCCGGTGTTGAGGACCGTGGCGGAAGTCCGAAGTTTTCTTGGACTAGCCGGGTACTATGGGAGATTCGTGGAGAATTTCTCGAAGATAACTCTACCCCTCACCTCACTCACTCGTAAAGACCATAAGTTTGTGTGGACCCAAGAGTGCAGTCAAGCATTCGAGGCACTGAAGGAGAGGCTTATGATGGCTCCGATCCTGAGTTTACCGCAAGGGACCGATGGATTTCAGATTTTCAGTGACGCATCGGGATGCGGTTTGGGTTGCGTGTTGGTGCAACATGGCAAGGTAATAGCTTTTGGGTCTCGACAGCTGAAACCTCATGAGTGGAATTACCCCGTCCATGACTTGGAGCTGGCGGCGATAATCTTCGCGTTGAAAATATGGCGACACTATGTGTATGGCGTAAGGGTGGAGATCTTCACGGACCATAAAAGCCTGAAGTATCTCTTGGATCAGAAGGACTTGAACATGCGGCAACGCAGATGGGTTGAATTTCTTGGAGACTACGAAGTGGCGATTCAGTATACGCCGGGTAAGGCCAACGTGGTGGCGGATGCGTTGAGTAGAAAGTACTCGGGGCAAGGAAATTGGATCGAAGCTCATGATGAGCGGTTGGTTCGGGAATGGGAGTCCCTTGGGTTGGAATGTGTTGCGAGAGGCGAGTCTAGCGTGGCTCGGTTGAACTGGATTGAAGTGCAAAGCGACTTGTCCGATCGTATTCGGGAAGCGACTCGATTGGATGTGGAGTTTCAACCTTTTGTGTTGGAGGCTCAAAAGGGCGAGAGCAGCGCCTGGGAGATGATTGGGGGAATCTTGAGAAAGGATGGAAGGGTTTGTGTACCGCAGTTTGGTAATCTCCGTGAGGAGTTGATGTTTGAGGCTCACTTCTCAAAGTACTCCATTCACCCGGGCAGTACAAAGATGTACTTGGATATGAAGAAATCCTTTTGGTGGCCGGGGTTGAAGCGAGATGTAGCTTTGTATGTGAGTCGTTGCCAAACATGTGCCTTGGTGAAGGCCGAATGTCAGAAACCGGGCGGGTTCCTGAAGCCCCTTCCAATTCCTGAATGGAAATTTGAGGACATCTCCATGGACTTTGTGCATGGTTTGCCTAGATCGCAGCATGGTAATGATGCTATTTGGGTGATCGTGGATCGCCTAACCAAGGTGGCTCACTTCATCCCAAATCGGAAAGAGGACAGCGTGGAGAAGCTGGTGGAGTTGTATGTTCGCAACATTGTGCGACTGCACGGAGTTCCTAAGAGCATAGTCAGTGATTGAGATGGACGATTTACGTCCAAGGACTGGAGATTGGTTCAGAAGAGCTTGGGCACGAAGCTAAAGTTTAGTACGGCGTTCCATCCTCAAACTGATGGGCAAACGGAGAGAACGAACCGTACTATGGAGGACATGTTGAGGATGTGCGTTCTTGATTTTGGCAAGAGGTGGGAGGATCACCTCTTCATGGTAGAATTTGCGTACAACAACAGTTTTCAAGCTAGTATAAAGATGGCGCCATACGAAGCTTTGTATGGGAGGCGGTGTCGAATACCAATGTCTTGGGCAGAGGCGGGAGAAACCAAACTTTTGGGAAAGGGTGCGGTAGTTGACGCTTGTGAGTTGGTACGGACCATCCAAGAGCGTATGATGGTGGCACAAGACAGGCAAGCAAAATATTTTAATGCTCGTCACCGGAAGTTGGAATTTACAGTTGGTGATTGGGTTTATCTGAAGGTCAAGCCGTTCAAAGGCGTCTCACGGATTCGCCGACTCAAGAAGTTGAGTCCAAGGTTTTTGGGGCCTTTTGAAATTGTTGAGCGGGTAGGAGAAGCAGCATATCGGTTGGCATTGTCCGCAGACTTGAGTGGATTACATGACGTCTTCCACGTCTCCGCTTTGAGGAAAGCCTTGGTGGAGGCTAGCGTGGTGATAGAGCCGGCATCGGTGCCGATTGAGGAAGACTTGAGGACGCGAGTCCTCCCAATTGCTATAGAGGATTCGGAGACTCGGCAGTTGCGGAATAAAGAAGTCAAACTCGTGAAAGTTCGATGGGACAACTGCGGTCGTGAGGAGTTCTCTTGGGAACGAGAACAGGCCATGCTAGAAGATTATCCAGAACTTTTCATGTCAGGTACAATTTAAGTTTTGTACCCTTTTGTTTTGTAATTTCGGGACAAAATTCTGTTAAGTGGGGGAGAGCTGTAACACCCCAGTTTTTGCAAGAGGTTCAGTCTGCAGTTCTGAACATTTTTGGGTTTCTGGCAGGAGGTACACGGCCTGCGACATGGGCGTGTCGCAGGGCGTGTCGAGGCCGTGTCGACACTCGGCCCAAGTGTCGACACATTCGCTCGACAAAGTGTCGAGAGTGGGGCACACGGCCTGCGACACGGGCGTGTCGCAGGGCGTGTCGAGGCCGTGTCGACACTCGGCCCAAGTGTCGACACTTTCGCTCGACAAAGTGTCGAGGGTGGGGCACATGGCCTGCAACACGGGCGTGTCGCAGGGCGTGTCGAGGCCGTGTCGACACTCGGCCCAAGTGTCGACACTTTCGCTCGACAAAGTGTCGAGACTGGGGCACACGGCCTGTGACACGGGCGTGTCACAGGGCGTGTCCCGCTTGGTCGACGATCTTCGCTCGACGTTTTTCCGCGGTGTCGACACAAAGTCTGTCGACGGGTGTCGAGACTTGGCATACGGCTTGGGACACGGGCGTGTCCCAGGCCGTGTCATCTCTTGGGTTGGTTTCGTGGCAGTGTTGTTGGAGGCACACGGCCGGCCACACGGCCGTGTCACTGGGGACACGGGCGTGTCAGGTTGGATACGGGCGTGTCGGATGCCCGTGTGTGTTTCCAGGCGCGTCGATTTGAGACGGCGAATGAGGCACACGGCCCTGGACACGGGCGTGTGCCAGGCCGTGTTCGGCCCAGGTCTTTTATTTTCCAGGCGAATCGTGGCCATTCTTTCCCAAATTTTGGGATCTGACGGCTCAGGACTGTTCTTGGGAAGTTAAGTCCGATTCTAGGGTTGGAAACCCTCATTTGTTTTCCAAGTCTTCTCTTTCTAAGTTCTTGAGAAAACTAGAGCAAGGAGGAAGAAGAAGAAGGTCTTGGGCTGTAGGAAGGGTTTCAGAGCTCCAAATCGCGAGCCGAGTCCGGATCCGTGAAGCTTGGAGTGTTGCGAAGATTTCCATCTGGCTATTTTGCCATGGCAAGGAAGAGGAGTCGGAAGGTAACGACATCTCTCCTCTCGGTCCTTAGGATGCATGTATTAGCATCATTTAGTTTTCTTTCTCCCTAATTTTTGGGCACCGAACTCTCAAATGAGAGGGGTTTTGGTTTGCCAAGTTTCAAGAGGAACTTCCGGGTTGATTGAGTCCATCCCCGGCATATTTTGCATTAGAGATCCGCTTCGCTAGTGGATTAGGCATGGTGGGTGAAGCCGTAGTCGCGACCGTTAGTCCGACTCGGTGATGTTGCATACGAACTTAGGGATTCGTAGAGATTTTCCGTTGCGGCAAGATGCCGTTTGTGTTGTGATGGTGATTGTCCCGTTTATTTGCAAAGGTACGTGTAGTCGGACCCGGATAAGGTTAGCTCCTCGTGGCGGTAGATGGTTTCCTTGAGGGACAAGGTTAGCTCCGCACGAGTTGGAGATGGTTTCCTTGGTGCGCGGGAACGCTGCAGTACAATGAGGGATTATGTTGTATTTAGTCTTGGTTTGTGTTGTGCCAAGGCGTGGCTATGTCTCTGTGGTCGGCTGGCTATCCCGTGACATGTGCGTCATGTGTGGAGAGTGTCCCGACGAGACTAGTCCCCTTCTATGAGACTGACGAGAATGCCAAGCTTGGGGCAAGCCCGGGCAAAGAGGCCATGAGCGGGTGGGGTCCAGCAAGGCTTCTTAGAATCGGTCGGTCTGTGTTTGTTGGAATCCTGACATGAGACGTCAGAGTTTGCAGGCAAGCCCGGGGCTAAGCCCACGAGCGGGTGGGGCCTTGGCAAGAATTCCATGTGGCGGCCTGTGCGCCGTTTGAGGGAGTTGTGTCTCCCTCATTGTTTGCGGCTTTATGCCAATGGGGAAATGTGAGTACCCAAATGTTGTGATGTTGTGCTAGTTTCATACACAGTAGGGTGCCTTGGGCGAAGCCCGAGTGTTGCATACATGTTGCATAGTAGGCCCTTTTATTACATGCTCAACCAGTAGAGAACGTGTTTGATGATTGAGACATCCAAGCCTGTTTTAATGCTTTTCTATTATAGATGATTATATTGCATACGAAGTGCTGACTTGCAGGTTGGAGGGTTCCCCGGGGTCCGTTAGGGGCGGCCGGGAGGAGATGTGTTGTTACACAGTTTGAGGTCAGCCTTTGCTGACCCACGTTACTAATAATTTTTACAGGGCAAGGATCGCATGCAGAAGCTAGCACGCCGGCCAGAAAGGCCTAAGCCCATGAAGTGTTTTTCCCTTTTTGTAGCACTACGGTTATGATGATGTTTGTTTGAGACTATTTTGTCCGGCTTGCATGCCGAGGTAGACTAGGAGTGCTGAGCACATTCATGTTTGATGTACTATTTCTTTTTGGACACTTGATGTAAGGCCTTAAGGCCATTTGTTTTACTCTTTAGTGGTGGATAACTTCTAGTCCTATTTTGTTTCCGCTGTGTTGTGCAAGTGTTTTGAGTTTTGGTAGTCATATCAACTTATAATACCAAAGTTGTGGCGTTCGTATGCTGTGGGGCCCCGGCCGGACCCATATTATACGTCCACTACAAGGGAGGTGTTACATCCCAGGTGCCGGTATCTACCTACCTTGCCATAGATAATGCTACTGTGAGCATTCTGATGATTATAGATATTGATGATCGATATACTCATATCTATGAGTACTTGGAGGGATCTGGTGTGCTTGCAATGATCTCATCCGGTGCTCCATTCTCCTCTGCCCTCTTCCAAGAATTCTACAATAACCTTCAGGATCCCGCTCAGAAGCGCCTCGGTGGGGGTGTCCAGTCCTGCATTGGCATGGAGATAGTGACAATAACTGAAAATGTTTTAGTTGTTTTACCTAAATCACCTAGAGGGGGTGAATAGGTGAGTTGTGCGTCTTTTTAGGGAATAAAAAAATTAACGAACTATGCACAAAAAAATATCCAAGCAATCACAGATGACACCAAGAATTATAGTGGTTCCCCAACCTTGGGTACATCCACTTTCCACTCACTGATCTAGCAAAGCACTAGACTCGGCTACTCCACTAATCTCGGATTGAAAACAATCCTACACCTCGGAACAACATTCCTATAACTCGATCCCAAAAACTGGATCTACACTCGGAAGATAAAACTTCCTACAAGAACTCGTAGAATACAACTCCTACAACTCGGAGAAAGATCTCGTACAAGAATAGAATGAAATAATAAATACAAACAGTGATTTGATCTCAGATCTGAAATGCTTCTGCCTGTTCTTCTTTCTTTGAACTTTGCGGCTTTATTAGAAATTATTGAAGAATAATCGGCAATATCTCTGGATCTAAAATCCTCTGGACTCACACGATCAAGTAGAAGATCTGTCATTTGAAAATAATCTTGATCTGTGAATCAAATTTTCTGAATCGATATGGATCGAAAACGCTTTGGCGATGAAGATGATGATTGGCAGCTCTTGATTTAGAAAGAAATGTCAGATTCAGAATTATTAGAATTACTTCTTGCGGCGGCTTGTAATTCTTCTAAATTCTTCTTAGGGTTGGTGTAAATGACAAGACCTTATATAGGACTTGCCTAACGGTCATAATCATCATTAATGACATCCACGTGGACCAATCACACGCTAATGATATTTGAAATACACGTATGTCTGGACTTAGAAGTTTTTAGGAAAACATTACGGGTGTTCTCGAGAAGAAGTATAATACTTGAGGAAAAAACATACTGGTTCTCGAGATGAGCTAAGAAGATCTCGAGAAAAACACTTAGAAAAATATGTGGAGGTGGAAATCAGTAGTCTCGAGAATGACAGAAGTACTCAATAAAAATGACGTTTTGTTCTCGAGAAGAATCATTATGTTACTCGAGAACAAATAATCATCCCGAGAACAAATGTCTGGGTCTCGAGAAAAATACTCTTGGTCTCGAGAAATAACTTCTGCTTCCCGAGAACAAAAGATAGTCTTCTCGAGAATAATTTTATTTTTCTCGAGAAAAAGACTTAGAAAAATAATGACTGGAAAAGAAACAACTCGAGAAGAAATGTCATATAGTACTCGAGAACAAAAGCTCTTCTCGAGAACAACAAGAACCTTTCTCGAGAATAACTTCTGCCACTCCAAATTATGAGAAGTCTATCTCGAGAAATTTCTTAAGTCCTTCTCGAGTACAAATATAGTACTCGAGAAAAACACTTAGACTTTTTCTGAAAAATTGAAAATCTTAATTCTTCATTAAAATCAGCATCCATCTTTTCTCTTGCCCTTATTGCTTGAAAAGGAAGTGTGTCCCAATAGAGAGGCTACACATGAGTCAACACCATGGATCACACAATGAGAGATTACATTGTATGGTCCTGTGTTTGGAGACTCATTGTAGACTGACATTGGTCTACACTTAGCAATTAAGTCCTGCAAACACTTAACTAAAAGAGCATCAAATAGAAACTTAATTCATCTTAGTTTAAGGGTGACTTCATACAAATATGGACTATTGTGGATGCAATACCCAACAATCTCCCTCTATTTGTAGAAGTCGGAACCCTCTATACTAAGGTGAATTACATCAAGAGAAAAAAACATAAGGAAACTAATAACATGATAATTAGGAGAAATGCAGTAATATATAAAAATTTGATCAGAATTAGAAGTTCATATAAATAGAAATTTGTCCAAGAGAATTAAATTCTATAATTTCAAAAATGAACTTTCATCATCTTCAATTTACTAATCCTATTGATGTTGCTTTCTCTGTCTCTCTTGCTTCTCCTGTTGTCTCTTTTGATAACTAAATGGCTTGGGGAAATACTTAGGAGGTCTAGGTGGAGCCTTGGGGTTATTTCTGCCATAAATTCTGTCATAAATCCTTCTCTTTGTAAGATACTTCTCATATAACTCTCATTCATCTGAGCTGTAATGCAGGCTTCTGTTTTCATTGAAATCAACTACTAGCTTTAGAGTTTCAAGAATAAGAGACTTGGAAGTAGGGCTCCAAACTTCAGTATACTCTTGAGGTCTTTTACCTTCAGCTTCTGGAAGTGGAGTTGATCTATTAGCAGAGGCTTCATCCCCATATTTTTTTCTTTTTTCTTTCTGAACTTCTGGAGGATGAGGAGGCATACCTGTTTGTTCAGATTCCCATACTTGTTCTTAAACATCAGGAGGGGGACCTTCATAGTAATCTGGAGGAGGTCCTTCAAAGTATGCTGGAGGTGGTCCATCAAAATATTCTGGTGGTGGAGAAAATGTAGGCCTGTTAACATCTAGGTTTGCAGGAGGAGGAGCATTAGGATCCATGGCTAGTTCAGGAAATAATTGATTATGCATCCATATAGAAGTATTATAAGTATATAACTTAGTACTCTTGATTTCTTTATGGACAGATGTCTGAATCTCTTTCAACTAAGCATCCCACTGATTTTTCATTGACTGAGCTTGATTTTCTAGGAGTTCTTTCACTTTATCCTTGTTGGAATATGGAGGTCGGGCGGCCTGTTGCTTTTCGGAGACCGGGCGATCTGCCGGTTTATTCTGGCCGGTCTGTCTGCTGGGCTGGTACTGTTTGGTATCACAGCGGTCTGGCAGCTTGTCTCAGACAACTTGGAGACTGGGCGGTCTAGCGGTCTCCTGCGGCGGCTTGATCTTTGTGGCGCATGTTATCTCCTCTTATTAGTTGACGAGCGGTTAGCCGGCTTGTTTAACTGCCCGGCCTGTCCGGTTTGCCTTTTGTAAAGCTGCATATACTTGTAAATTTTTAGTCTCACATTGCTTAATTGTATTCTCACTCATCTCCTCCATTCTATAAAAGGGAGGCTATACCATTGTAATTGATACCTTTTTTGGATAATAAAGTTTACACTACTTCAAATTTTCGGTCTGCTCTTTTCTGTTCGCACATGGTATTAGAGGACTCGGTCCTTTCCTCCTGACTGAGCTCTCTCTACGGGTGCGGTTTGTTTCTTCTTTCCGCGACCTGTTCTCGCGACTTGTTTTCTCTTTTGACTGCCGCCCTGTTCGCGTGGCTTGTTTCTCCCTGTTTGCGGCCTCTTGCTTCTTCTCTTTTCTAGCCGCTCTCCTTTTCTTTATTGCCGCGACTTGTCCTTAAGTCGCTGTGCCCTGTTCTAACTGCTCTCCACTTCTTTATCGTCGCGCCCTGTCCTTAAGTCGCTGCGTCCTATTCTAGCCGCTCTCGTCTTCTTTGTCGCCGCGACCTATCTTTAAGTCGCTGTGGCCTCTTCTCGCTGCTCTCCACTTATTTATCGCCGCAACCTGCCCTTACGTCGCTGCGGCCTGTTTCGGCATCTTCTCCTTCTTGCCGCGGCTTGTTTCTCCCGCTGCTCTCTTCTATGGCCTCCATCTCCTCCACGCAGTCCGCCTAGGTGGTCACCTCTTCTGGTAGTGCCAACGTTGTTACTCACGACCGATGGTTGATCGACTCTGGTGCTACCAATCATATGACGAGCAATCCTCAGTATTTTTATCATCTCGAAACACATGATCGGTTGCCTCCGGTCTTTGTTGCTGACGGCTCTTCCTCTCTGGTAAATGGAACGGGGGTTGTTCAGGTCACTCCGTCTCTTCGTCTGGCGGATACCCTCTACGTGCCCCTGTTCCCTTACAATTTATTATCAGTTACTTCTCTATGCAAGCAATTACGGTGTTCTGTCATATTCACTTCTACTTCTTGTTCTTTTAAGGATTCAGACTCCCAATGGACGATTGCTACTGGGACTGAGAGTGGCGGCCTTTACTTCCTCGACAACGTTTCCGCTCTATCCGCCTTTTCCTCCTCCTCTACAGATCTTCTCCAATGGTATTTTCGCCTTGGAAATTCTCTACCAAGGCTTCTGTGCTAGCTTCTGCCCCGCCTCCCTCCTCATCATCCTCCTCTAAACTGTGATGCCTGTCAGCTCGGCAAGCATCATCGCTCATCCTTCCCGCCAATGCAGAGTCGTGGCTCTTCCCATCTGTTCGACCTCGTTCACTCTGACATGTGGGGTCCTGCTCCTACCCTCATCATAGGTCAGGGTAGTTCCTATTTTGTTACATTTATTGATGATTTCTCTCGGTGTACATGGGTGTACCTTCTCAAGGATCGCTCTGAACTGTTCTCTGTCTGGACATCCTTTTATTCTATGATCAAGGCTCAGTTTGATACGTCTATTAAAACCCTTCATTCTGACAATGCTAAGGAGTATCTTAGCCATGATTTTTCTTCTTTCTTTATGCATCATGGTATTATTCATCAAACTAGCTGTGTCTACACCTCCCAACAAAATGGGGTTGCAGAACGCAAAAACCGTCACCTCCTTGATGTCGCTCGCACTCTGCTGACCCAAATGCATGTTACTCGCTCCTATTGAGGCTATGCTATCCTCCTCTCCTGTTATCTCATCAAACGCATTCCCTCCACGGTTCTCCGCGGTGCCACCCCATTCTCCATTCTTTATCCCACTAAGAATCCTTTTCCCCTTACTCTGCACATCTTTGGGTGCACCGCCTTTGTGCATTCTCCCACTGCGACCCGTGACAAACTCTCACCACGGGCCACTAAATGTGTCTTTCTGTGGTACTCTACCACTCAGAAAGGCTATTGTTGCTTTGACCCCGTTACCCGCAAGCAGTTTGTCTCTGCGGATGTTACGTTCTTTGAAAATACCTCTTACTTCTCTCTTGCTTCCTCCTCTACTCCTGCTGCTCCTACTTATCAAACCAACCCATCTATTCCCTCTGCTCCTACTGATGTTTCACCATCTCCACCATCTCTACCCTCTCCACCATCTCCACCGTCGCCACCATCTCCACCATCTCCACCCTCTCCTCCCTCAATTTCTCCCTCCTCTCCACAGCCGTCTCTCTTTACTCTCGGGCCAGCTCTCTCCACCACGAACCTCCGGATACTGCAGAACCAGCTGCCCTGGATCTCCCCATTGCCCTTTACAAAGGGGTTCAGGCATGTACCCAACACCCGCTTGCAACAGTTGTTTCCTATGATCATCTTACCCCTTCTCGCAGATCTTTTGCCCTAGATATCTCGGCCACTGCTACCCCCCGTTCCTACCAAGCGGCCCTTACTATTCCTCATTGGAAAGCTACCATGGATGGGGAGATTGCTACTCTCACTTAATGGGGTACCTGGACCCTGGTTCTTCCTCCTTTCGGCACAGATATTATTGGCTGTCCCTGGGTCTTTGTGGTGAAGTTCCTTCTCGATGGCAGTGTGGATCGTTACAAGGCTCGGCTTGTTACCAAGGGTTTTACCCAAACTTATGGGGTTTATTACTTTTACACTTTCTCTCTAGTCGCTCGTCTCAGTACTATTCGAGTTCTTCTCTCTGTGGCTGTCAACCGGGATTGGCCCATTTCACAGATGGATGTCAAAAATGCCTTTCTTTATGGGGATCTTCAGGAAGATGTTTACATGGAGCAACCTCCTGGGTATGTTGCTCAGGGGGAGACACGAGTATGCAGGCTAAAGAAGGCTATCTATGGCCTCAAGTAAAGTCCTCATGTCTGGTTTGACAAGTTTAGCAGCATCATTGTGGCCATTGTTTTTACAAGAAGCTCAGCCGATCACTCCTTGTTCGTTCGGAAAACTGCCTCTGTTCTGGTAGTTCTTGCGGTTTATGTTGATGACATTCTTCTTACTGGCGATGATCAGGATGGGGTAACGTTGACAAAGAAACACCTCCGTCAGCACCTGGTCATAAAGGATATGGGCTCCCCGAAATACTTTATGGGAATTGAAATCTCTAGGAAGCCCAACTCCATGGTCCTTTCCCAACGGAAGTATGGTCTTGATCTTCTAAAAGAGGCAGGATTGACTGGTGCTAAACCTGCCCGTTCTCCCATGGCTATTGGGGAAGACAAAACTTGGACAGATAATTCTCCTCTTCTATCCGATCTTACGAAGTACCAGTGTCTGGTGGGCAAACTCATTTATCTCACGGTAACCAGACCCGACATCTCTTATGCTGTTGGCAAGGTGAGCCAATTCATGCAAGCTCGTAGAGAGTGTCATCTACAATCTGCCTTGAGGATATTGGAGTATATTAAAGCAGCACCATGGAAAGGACTTCTTTTTTATAAGAATGGTCACCTAAAGGTTGAAGCGTACTCTGATTCGAGCTATATTGATGACAAAGGGGATCGCAAGTCAACATCAGGTTTCTGCACGTTTGTTGGAGGCAATCTTGTGAGTTAGAAGAGCAAGAAACAGTCTGTGATCTCCAGGTCCAGTGCAGAGGCAGAATATCACAGTATGACATCGACCATATATGAGTTGAAATGGTTACGGGCTCTCATGCTTGATTTAGGAGAGGTGTATATCTATCCTCTTCCTATGTTCTGTGACAATAAGGCCGCGATATACATCTCCAAAAATCCGGTCTTTCATGAGAGAACGAAGCACATAGAAGTCGACTGTCATTTCATTCGGGAGGAGATCTTGAAGAAACAGATTTGTACACCATTCGTCACTTCAAACAACGAGTTGGCTGACATCTTCACCAAGACGATGTCCGCTTCCTTTTTCCATATTTGCGACAAGCTAGACATGATTGATATCTATGCTCTAGATTGAGGGGTAATGTTGCAATATGGAGGTCGGGCGGTTTGTTGCTGTTCGGAGACTGGGCGGTTTGCCGGTTTATTCTGGCCGGTCTGTCTGCCAGGCTGGTGCTATTTGGTATCCCAGTGGTCTGGCGGTTTGTCTTAGATGACTTGGAGACCGGGCGGTCTAGCGGTCTCTTGCGGCAGCTTGATCTTTATGGCGCATGTTATCTCCTCTTATTAGTTGACGGGCGGTTAGCCGGCTTGTCTAACCACCCGGCCTGTCCGGTTTGCCTTTTGTAAAGCCGCATATACTTGTAAATTTTTAGTCCCACGTTGCTTAATTGTATTCTCTCTCATCTCCTCCATTCTATAAAAGGGAGGCTATACCATTGTAATTGATACCTTTTTTGGATAATAAAGTTTACACTACAAATTTTCGGTCTACTGTTTTCTGTTCGCACAATCCTCCCCCTTTCTGACTTCTAGGGAGAGGGTGTTGATGATATCTTCTTTAAATTTTCCAACTTCTTCACAAGTTTTAAAATTCCTTTCATCAGCTCTCTTGTCTAGTATAATTTGATTATTAGCAAGGGTGACTGATTGCTCCATAACAGTACCAATGCTTGTAATTGTATGATCAATAGCTTTACCACCAATTTGCAGGAGCCTTTTAAATTCATCTGTGTTGTTTTGGATTTTTGCAAATCCTCGGCTCATTTATTTTTCTAAAGCAGTCATTTTTTCAGTTACAATCTTCAGAGAATCAACAAAGTATTTTCTCGAATCAGCAAGCATAGCTTCAATTTTTTGTAGAATGGTACCTTCAGGAAAGATTTCTTTCTAAGTAGTTGGTGGAGGATGAGCAGGGATAGTCCATGGAAGAATTTCTTCAAGTACAACTATAGAAGTAGAGGCTAACGTTTTATTAACAGTGTTGGGTTCTTCTTTAATATCTGAGGGCAGCAAAGAGGGAATGTTGAATTGAAGACTGGGGGGTCTTTGTTAAGCATCTTCTACTATAATTTCATCATCTGAATCATGAATTGAAACAATTTCATCATTATGTACATCTTCTGGAGATTTCTCAGGTTCATGTATAGGAGATTCATCAGCTGGAGGAGAGGATTCTGGATATGCTGGAGACTGTGCTGGTTTTGGGAATTTTTCTGCTGGAGGAGGAGATTTTGCTGGAGACTTAGCTGGTGTTGCTGGAGAAGAGGAGTGATCTTTAGGGATATGGAAAGGAGGTTCTTTGGAAGAAAGCTCCTCTATCATCTTATTGATGTCATCTTCAGTAGACAGAAGCTGAGCTTGAGTCTGTGCATCTGTCAGATTATCATAATCTAGAATGCCTTCAGCATCAGTAAATTCTGAGTCTTTATGCAGCAAAGTGGAAGAGGCAGCAACAGCAAAGGAAGATGGAATTTCTTCTGAAACATTATAGGCAGCAGGTGGCATGATTTGAGCTGGAATTTCTGAAGCAGCTGCATGAATAGCTTGAGGAGGAATGGTTGAAGCAACAAGAGCTGGAGGTACTGAGGAAGCTGGAGTAGGAGTTTGAGTTGGCTGGGCTGAGACAGATGGTGTAGGCTCCCCCTTAATAACTGAATCCGTTATTTGATGTGAAGGAGGAGATGGGGTCCTGTCCACATCTTCTATTCCCTTGGCAGCTTTGTCTGACTTCTGTAATTTGACCTCCCATCTCTGGATGGAGGTAATGGAAACCTTTTTCATATGGTGGAGGGCTATGCCCTTTTTCATGGGAAAAGCTTCAGGATCCATCTGATTGAGGTATAAAGAGATTATCCTTCCATAGTTGGGGCTCTTAATGCATGCCTTGATCTTCTCAAAAAGAATCATTCCCCACTAGAATTTCTTTCTACAAATGACTGTTATCATTAAATCAAAAAATTATGGAGTAATTAGCTGATGGAACTAGTTTTGCATGCCCAAAATGTCAGCCAATGACTTTTTTTCAGCATTCATAAATTGTCTTCTAATTGTGTGATAGGATTGAGGAATACCAAAGAAACTATATACTCTCTCATAGTCAGTTCCTATCAGATCATCTTCCATATCTATTATTGGCAGTTACAGAAGTTGAGAAACAGACAGGGCAAACATCTTTACTTTGATGTTTTGAACCTTAGACTTGATTATTTTGCCATTCCTTTTAACCTTGGCATGCTGGGAGAATTATTCAACCTCAGATGTTAGAATTCGGCATGGATGTTCAAGAACAAAAAAACAACCCGGCTGTATCTAGCAGAAGGAGGACATTCTTGAAATCATCTGATATCTCTGTAATCCCGGTAGAACTGAGTTCACTCCCGATCCCTAGCTTTGAAGACGAAGCCATTATTGTAGAGAAATCGATCTAGGCTGGCTGGCGTGTTGGAACCCCTGATTTGGATTTGGGCTAGGTTCACTACTTAGGATGTTTGACCCACCTTGTATAGCCAGGGTCAAGTTTGTCAGTCCTAGAGTTTAGGCTAGTCATTAGAATCAATCTACATGGACCAGCATGCAGTGGACTTCAGGAGACTCAATACTTAAAATAATTCAGAGTTTAGATTATTAGTCCGATGTTCTTCAAACTCAGCTCGACAATCGTCAATTGCAGATCAACGAACTCATAGATCTTTCTCTGAGTTGAGCTCGACGATATTCGAGCTCAGGTTGACGATTTCTTCATTCAAGACAGATTCTCTGATCGACAAACTTGGAGCTCAGAATTAACAAGATATTTTTTGATTGATGATCGCTGAGTTCAGTTCGATGAAGGGGATTTCTTAGCTCGACGAACTTGGAGTCCAGGTTGATGAAATTTTCCCTAAGGTCGACGAAATCTGTTCAGAGCCTATATGTTAAGTTTTTCTTATCTATCTCTCTCTTCATTCCATCCTAGGTCAATAATTCTCTGAGTAATTAATGCTTAAATTCTCTAAGAATATAGCCGTTGAAGGTAGCATTAATTATGGTTTTCATCAGAGTAATTACTTGACTTATTCCCTGGATAGTTGGGGAAATACAATTAAAGTCAGTTATTCCAGCCGTTCTCCCTCTCAGATTTCCAGCAGTAATTAATGAACTCATTTCAAATTCTAAAAAAAATTGCAGCAACATATATAAAGAATATTTCTTTTCTTCTGAGATATATACAGAGAGACAAGAAATATAGTACATAAAATAGAGGGAGAAAGATGAACAGAGAGATACTAAGATTCTGACCTTCTCTCTGAAAGAAAAATTCTGTTTGTCCTTGCACATTCAAGAAGACTGAAGAAGAACATCACCTACAAAATCAAGAGTCTTCTTCAACTTTTGATCTAGGAATCTTCAGAGACAATTATTCAACATCTGTCTACAAGTTCCTGGACATCTTCAAGACAAAGCTGAATACCTACACCTTGAGCAAAGCTCCAGTCTTCCTAAACATCTCAGGGGGAGCTTTGACACTAGCAATCCACTAAAGTCTTCTCTATTGTTTAGAGAAAGAGAAGACAACATCACCTTCTTAACCTCCTGTATAAAGGGTTTATTAACTCTATTCAAAAGTTTTTGTTGGTTTTTGGGCACCTGATCAAAAGCCTGAAGGGTTGTCAGATCTCCTTGCAAATAGATCTTGTGGTGACAAGGCACCTGAGCAAAAAACCTGTGGTGGTAGTAACCTGATCAAAAAACTTCTAGTAGATTCCTATCAGGGTGGTAGAAGAGTGGATGTACCCAGATTTGGAGAACCACTATAATTTCTTGTGTTGTATGTGTGTTCATTCTTCATTGTTTTGTTGTGCTGTGGTTGTGTAGTTTAGCTTAGTTTATTTTTCATTTTATATAACTACTACTATGACTAATTTCTCTGATAAATTATAAAAACAGCTAAAAAGATTTAAATCACTCTATTCACCTCCCCTATTCTAGAGTAAATCAGATCTATCCCCTTTCTTTTAATTGGTATCTGAGGTATACCATTTCTTTCAATTGGTATCAAAACAAGGTTTATTTGGTTGTACATGGTAACACTTGAACCAACAGATCCTTCTAAAATCTAATTTTCTCTAGCATATTACTTATACCATGGTACAAAACAAGGATTATGCAAGCACCAGACCTCCAGTTTGCAACTTGAACAAGTTTGCTATCTGGAAGGCAAGAATTAAATTATATATGAACTCCATTGATGAAGATATTTTTAATTCTATCTTGACAGGTCCACCAGCATCAGTGGCTACATCTATTGCAACTTCCAGCACTCATTTTGTTCCACCACCTGAGTGTACAGATGCATAGAAGAAGGCCAAGATAGTTGATGCCAAGGCCCTGAACATTCTGGCTCAGACAATGTCAGATGAAATTTTCCAGAAAGTGCCAGAGTGCACCTCAGCTAAAGCCATCTGGGATTCCCTAAACCAGATGGTTGTTGGATCTGTAGATGAGAGAAAAGACAGGAGATCAAATCTCATCTCCCAGTATAATAGACTTAGCTCAATTGTCAATGAGCTAAAAACCTTGGACAAGGACATAACCCTAACTGAGATCAATGACAAGATTCTTATGTGCTTCCTCAGCTCATGGGATTCTAGGATCTGGCCAATCAAGTAGGTCAGAAGTCTGAATGAGATCACTAATGAGTCTCTATTGGGAAAGCTCAAATCTTATGAGCAACTGATGAAGACCATAGAAGCTGCTGAGCAAAAAACCTCCACATCAGGGAGAGAAGAACCAATCATTGCCTTCAAAGCAGTTGAAGGATCAGAAGCTGTTGGAACCCCAGTCATGATTTGGGCAAGGATCACTATTAGGTTTGCTTAGACTGACCCAAAATGTTTAGCCCGAGTCATAGGTTTATTTCTTTAGTCTAGGCCTAGAGTCAACATCTCATGGATCAGCCTACAACAGCCTGTCAAAGACTCAGCCAGATTGTGTCAACATTAGAAGAAAGTCTGTATCGACACCAGACAGACTGTGTCGACATTTGGGAAATGTTGTGTCGACACTTGAGCAAGATTGTGTCGACACCAGACAGCAAGATTGTGTCGACATCAAATAGCCAGGCTGTGTCGACACCAAAAGAAGTTGTTGACACACAGATCATCTGTCGAAACCAACTGTGTCGACACCAACAACAATTGTGTAGACATCAACTTGTGTCGACACATTCCAGATTCCAGAATTGAAGCAATCTGAAAATCAGCTCGACGATCGTCGATCTCCGATCGACGATCTCAGAGATTAGTCTCTGAACTGAGCTCGACGATCTACGAGATCAGGTCGACGCTTTCTCTTCAGTTCTTGGATATCTCAGATCGACGAAATCAGCAGAAGTTTAGCTCGATGAAATCCAGCTAAGTTCAACGAACGTCGAACTCAGGTCGACGATCGGTGTACTCGACAGTTTCTCAGCTCGATGAAATAAAAATTGAGCTCGACGATCTACGAGCTCTGTTCGATGATTTCTAGAAGATTACCGTTGGCGGATTCCAACACATTAGTTACAGCTGGCAGCATTAATTATGGCTTAATTACTGAAGATTAGCCATCAGATTTAATGCCATACATTCTCGCGAATATAGCCGTTTGGAGAACAAGTTAATTATGGAATTAATCAGGAGTTAATGCTAATTGATTCCCAAAGCACTTACCATTCTCGGGAATCAATTAGTCATTACAGTCAGAAGGAATTCAAATGTTTTTTGGGATAGAAGCAGAGAATATAACACACAGTCAGACAATAAAAGAAAAGCAGTCTGCATCATACATGCTCTTGGCCCTCTCTCTCAGGATTTGGATACAAAGTAGAAGCCAGAGGAAAGAAGCAGATCAGCTATAAGAAGAAGAAGAACAATCAAACAATATCAAGAGTATTCTTCTTCCTTATCTCTGCAGGACAACTTCAAGGACAACAAACAACATATTAGTCAGAAGCTCCTGAAGATTCCTCTGATCAAGGCTCAAAGTCTGAAGTCCTATCACCATGTGCAAAGCTTCCAAGCCTTAACCCCTTTCAATCTCAGGGGGAGCTTTGACAATAGCTTTGAATCCACATAGTCTTCTCAGTTGTATTTTGAGAAAGAGAAGACTTCCATCACTCTCTCACCCCCTCCTGTATAAAGGGTTGTCATCTCCCTTCAAAAGTGATTCCTGGTTGCAAGTCTCCTAATCAAAAGACTTGAGTTGGTTTTTGAGGACCTGATCAAAACCCATTGGTGACAGGGCACCTGATCAAAAACCTGAGTGGATTCCTACCAGGGTGGTAGAAGAGTGGATGTACCCAGGTTGGGGAACCACTATAATATTCTTGTGTCGTCTGGTTGCGCCTTCTCTTTTGTTCTAGCTGTGCTTGTGACTTTAGGACTGCTGTGATTTTATTACTTAATTGTTTGTGCACCAGCACAGTAAAAGTTATCATAATTTTATTATTGCACATATACTCTATTCACCCCCCTCTAGAGTATAGTAAATCTAACCCTAACTTTCAATTGGTATCAGAGCAGGTTCCTTTGGTTGCACAAGTTAAATCTTGAAACAAAAGATCCCTTATTAGATCTACACATCACCTTCATTCACATTTAACTTTTAAAGTAGAAACACAACCATGACACAGAATAAAGATTATGCAAGCACCAGACCTCCAGTGTGCAACCTAAATAGGTTTGCCATCTGGAAGGCAAGAATTAGATTATATATGAATTCTATTGGTGAAGATATATACAATTCTATTTTGACAGGTCCCCCTCAAGCTTCAACATCTTCAAATACAAATGTTGTCCCATCATCTCAATGGACAGATGCCCAGAAAAAGCTAAAGCTTACTAATGCCAAAGCCATGAACATATTGGCTCAGACTATGTTAGATGATATATTTCAGAAGGTGGATGAGTGCACCTCTGTAAAAGCAATCTGGGACTCACTAAACCACATGGTTGCTGGCTCAACAGATGAGAGGAAGGATAGAAGGTCAAATCTTATCACTCTATATGAAAACTTCAGAAAGCATGAAGAAGAAATAGTTGAAGTGATGTACAATAGGCTTAGTTCCATCATCAGTGAGCTAAGAACCTTGGATAAAGAAATTACATTGACTGAAGTAAATGATAAGATCCTAATGTGCTTCCCAAGCTCATGGGATACCAGGATTTGGCCAATCAAAGAGGCCAAAAACTTGAATGAGATTTCAACTGAATCTCTCCTAGGAAAGCTCAAATCTTATGAGCAGTTAATCAAGAACATAGAAGCAGTAGAGAAAAGAACTCCACCTCCAGCAAGAAGAGAACATATCATTGCTTTCAAGGCTGCTGAGAAGACAGTGGCTGCATCAACAAATGAAGAACTGATGAGCTTGTTTGCTAAAAGATTTTATAATATGGCAAGGAAGGACTTCAGAAGGGAGTCATCCAGACATAACAGCAAGCCAAGATATAACCAAACCCCTACTAGAGAGAAGGAATCAAGAAGCAAGCATTACTGCAAGCCCTCTTCCAGCAAGCACAAAAGGAAGGACAAAGGATTTATGGCTGAAACATGGAGTGACACAGAAGATAAATCACCATCTTCCAGCTCTAGTGAAGAAGAAGAGGAGGCCAAGGCAAAGGAATTTTGTCTGATGGCAATCAATGCATCTTGCAGCAGCCATGATAGAGAATCTGAATATGATGGAGAATCAGATTCTGATGAAGAATCAGCAGATCAAGTCATCTCTAACCTTGATTTTTCTTCAGAAAAATTTAAAACTGATTAAAGGTTATTATGTAACAATTTTCAGAAAATCTTAGTTCAAAATAATTCGTCAACCAGAGATCGACGAAATCAATACTATTCGTCGACCTCAGATCGACGAAGTCTGAACAAAGATTTTGACTTGAACTATTCAGGATTCTGTGTTCGACGAAATGAATATAATTCGTCAAACAGAGATCGACGAAAAGGGACCACATAAAACAATTATTATCATTCTGTGAACAGAGATCGAAGATCTCATTCAATATCGTCGAACTCAGTTCGACGATCCAACCAGAAATCGTCGACCCCAGATTCTATTAACAGAAATTTTTGCTCTCTTAAAACTTATCCTCAAAGTTAGCATTTTAATAATCCTTTCAATAAGTGGATAATCCCTCCTAGGAAATATCCTCCACTTGGATACAAGGATCAACCTAAATGCTCTTTTATTTCTGATTATTATCAAAGAGAACCAAGACCCAAGGTAATCTGTGTCCAGAATTTCTAATCTCTCTTTGTAGGTAAAGGCCTATCTTACCACAAAGGAATAGTGGTATCTAATAGTAATCAAAAGATACATTTCCAGCCAATATAGAGGACAATTCTGTGGCTGAAGAGAGAGGCTGTTTACTCTCTAAGTTATGATACTAATCAGACTTGGGCAAGGCAAAGTGATTTCATGGCAATTCAAGCAGGAACACTATCTGCTCAGATCTCTGCCCTCTCTGCTGCCCCCATCTTCATTTAGGGGCCCGACTCCAGTGCTTACTGCAACCAGGCAGGGAGAGATGCTTGTAAATGAAGCTGTAGAAATTCCAGCACTAACAGCAGCAGCAGCAGCAACAACAGATCATAATGATACATATTTGGGCAAGGATCAACAACAGCTGTAACAACAACAACAACAACAGCAGAAGTACATGATCCAGATTTAATTGTATTTAATTGCCTTGTATTTTACTTGTATTTATGTACATAGTGTCCTCACCCAAATAGGGGGAGATTGTTGGAACCCCAGTCATGATTTGGGCAAGGATCACTATTAGGTTTGCTTAGACTGACCCAAAATGTATAGTACGGGTCATATGTTTATTTCTTTTGTCTAGGCCTAGAGTCAACATCTCATGGATCAGCCTACAATAGCCTGTCAAAGACTCAGCCAGATTGTGTCGACACCAGAAGAAAGTCTGTGTCGACACCAGACAGATTGTGTCGACATTTGGGAAATGTTGTGTCGACACTTGAGCAAGATTGTGTCGACACCAGACAACAAGATTGTGTCTACATCAGATAGCCAAGCTGTGTCGACACCATAAGAAGTTGTCGACACACAGATCATCTGTCGAAACCAACTGTGTCGACACCAACAGCAATTGTGTAGACATCAACTTGTGTCGACACATTCCAGATTACAGAATTGAAGCAGTCTGAAAATCAGCTCGACGATCGTCGATCTCCGATCGACGATCTCAGAGATTAGTCTCTGAACTGAGCTCGATGATTTACGAGCTTAGGTCGACACTTTCTCTTCAGTTCTCGGATATCTCAGATCGACGAAATCAGCAGAATTTCAGCTCGACGAAATCCAGCTAAGTTCGACGAACGTCGAAATCAGGTCGACGATCGGTGTACTTGACAGTTTCTCAGCTTGACGAAATAAAAACTGAGCTCGACGATCTACGAGCTCTGTTCGACGATTTCTAGAAGATTACCGTTGGCGGAGTCCAGCACATTAGTTACAGCTGGCAGCATTAATTATGGCTTAATTACTGAAGATTAGCCATCAGATTTAATGCCATACATTCTCGCGAATCTAGCCGTTTGGAGAACAAGTTAATTATGGAATTAATCAGGAGTTAATGCTAATTTATTCCCAAAGCACTTACCATTCTCGGGAATCAATTATTCATTACAGTCAGAAGGAATTCAAATGTTTTTTTTGGATGGAAGCAGAGAATATAACACACAGTCAGACGATAAAAGAAAAGCAGTCTGCATCATACATGCTCTTGGACCTCTCTCTCAGGATTCAGATACAAAGTAGAAGCCAGTGGAAAGAAGCAGATCAGCTATAATAATAAGAAGAACAATCAAACAATATCAAGAGTCTTCTTCCTTATCTCTGCAGGACAACTTCAAGGACAACAAACAACATATTAGTCAGAAGCTCCTGAAGATTCCTCAGATCAAGGCTCAAAGTCTGAAGGCCTATCACCCTGTGCAAAGCTTCCAAGCCTGAACCCCTTTCAATCTCCGGGGGAGATTTGACAACATCTTTGAATCCACATAGTCTTCTTAATTGTATTTTGAGAAAGTGAAGACTTCCATCACTCTCTCACCCCCTCCTGTATAAAGGGTTGTCATCTCCCTTCAAAAGTGATTCCTGGTTGCAAGTCTCCTAATCAAAAGACTTGAGTTGGTTTTTGGGGACCTGATCAAAACCCATTGGTGACAGGGCACCTGATCAAAAACCTGAGTGGATTCCTACCAGGGTGGTAGAAGAGTGGATGTACCCAGGTTGCGGAACCACTATAATATTCTTGTGTCGTCTGGTTGCCCCTTCTCTTTTGTTCTTGCTATGCTTGTGACTTTAGGACTACTGTGATTTTATTACTTAATCTGTTTGTGCACCAGCACAGCAAAAGCTGTCATAATTTTATTTTTACACAAATACTCTATTCACCCCCCCTCTAAAGTATAGTAGATCTAACCCTAACTTTCAGAAGCTCCACCTGCTAATGATGAGCTTATAGCTCTTCTGAGAAGAAGATTCTACAAGATAGCAAGAAAGGATTTCAGAAGAAAATCATTCCGACAGGATGACAGACCAAGGTATGACAAAACACCTACTAAGGAGATTGTGTGTTTTGGATGCAGGAAACCTAGACATATAATTTCAGAGTGTCCAGAGAATAAGAATAAGGAGAAAAGAAGAGAAAAGGAATCCATACGGCATTACTGCAAGCCCTCTTCCAGCAAGTACAAAAGAAATGATAAGAGTTTTGTTGCTGAAACATGGAGTGATTCAGAAGAAGAATCCTCATCTTACAGCTCAAGTGAAGAAGAAGAGGAAGGAAAAGCAAGAGAAGTTTGCTTGATGGCTATCAATACATCATGCAGCCTTTTTGATGATGTGCAATCTGAAAAAGAATTAGAATCTGAAGAGGATCAGCTAATCTCTTCATTTGATTTTAATTTAGATAGCTTTAGAACTGAATTCAAACTATTATGTAATGATTTGATTAATTATGAGAAGGAAATTAAAATACTCAGAGATAAGATAACTGAACAAGACAATCTTCTATCTGAAAACATCAAATTAAAGGATGAACTAACTATTGCAACTGAACAAATCATGTCACTAAAATCTGAATTGGCTGAGGCAAGGCAACTTGAAGAATCCCTAAATGGGAGAAGCATCAAGTTGATGAACATCAAAAGCACAGTAAATGTTAGACTTAATGACAAGCTGGGCTTAGGTGCTTCATCAAGCCAACCCCCATTAATTCAAAAAAAATATATTGTCAACTCCAATCAAATTTGTTTCTGAAAAGGGTAAAGAAAAGCTAAATGAAGATAATCAACCAATTGAAGTCACTCAGAAGACTAAGAAAAAGAGAAAGAAAAATAAGAAATCTTATAAAAATTATCTTCAACAATTTTCGCTGAACTCAGATCGACGAAATGCTTACAGTTCGTCGAACTCAAATCGACGAACTCTAAATGCAGAATTCTCTTATAATTATTCGTCGAACTACGATCTACAAAACCAATACAGTTCTTCGAACTGTGATCGATGATATTAGGGCACAGACAATGAATACCTTCATTCTCTGAGCGGAGTTCGACGAACTCATCCCTTTTCGTCGAATGTAGATTGACGAACTTATCAAGATTCATTGATCCCATTTCAATTTAACAGAAACTTAAATTTTTCTAAAACTTATAATCAACTAAGATCTTTCATTAATAAATTTAATCAGTGGATAATTCCACCAATAAAACTTCATCCCCTTGGATATAAAAACCAACATGAATACTCTTATATTTCCAGTTTTAATTATGAAAAAAAATAAGGACCCAAGGTAACCTGGGTCAAGAATATCTAATCTATTTAAAGGCAGGTGAAAGACTATCCCACCATAGAGGAAAAGTGGTACCTGGATAGTGGCTGTTCAAAGTACATGACTGGTAGCAAGGACAACCTAATCAACTATAAGTCCAAGCTAGGTCCAAAAGTAATATTTGGTGACTCCAACTATGGCCAAATTGAATGCTATGGGAAGGTTAAAATTGGAGCTGTCACTTTCAGGAAGGTAACATATGTAAGTGGACTGAAGCACAACGTTATATCCATAAGTCAATTATGTGATGAAAGGTTTCAGGTATCATTTAATAAATCCTCCTGTATTATTACTTCAGTAGATAACCAAGTTGTGTTAACTAGAAGTAGAGTAGGGAATATTTATGTAGTGAACTTTAAGTCTGCTAAGTCAGAAATATGCCTGTTTAATCAAATTAGCAACAATAATGAACTTTGGCATAACAGATTAGGATATGTTAATCAGAAAAATATTGTTAAACTCTCTAGTGACAACCTTGTTAGAGGATTGCCTTCTTGCCCATACAAGAAGGAAAGCCTTTACAGGGCTTATCAATTAGGCAAGCAAACCAAAAATAGTTTTGAGTCACTTAATTAGAGTGATTCACCTAGGATTCTATATTTGCTCCATATGGATCTTTTTGGACCCATTACTGTGCAGAGCCTGTGAGGGAAGTCTTATAACTTAGTGATTGTTGATGACTTATCAAGGTTCACTTGGGTGCTCTTCTTGAGGAACAAGTCTGATAACTTTAAGGTTCTTACAGATTTTCTTAAGAGCATAAGGATTGAGTATTCTACTCCAGTTGTATTGATCAGAAGTGATTATGTTACTGAGTTTGAGTCTCTTCCCATGCAAGAATTCTATGAGAAGGAAGGTATCAGGCATTGTTTCTCTGCTGCTAGAAGTCCTCAACAAAATGGGGTAGCAGAAAGGAAAAACAGGACCCTGTTTGAAGCTGCAGGCACATTACTTGTAGATGCTTACTTGTCACTATCCTTTTGGACAGAGGCTCTAAGCACAACAAATTATGTAATGAATAGGAGCCTGGTACATAAGCTTAAGGGCAAGACTCCCTATGAATTACTTAAAGGGAAGCAACCTAAAGTAGATTACTTTAGAATTTTTATTTATTTATGCTACATTCATAACAATGACAAGAAATATCTTAGAAAGTTTGAAGCCAAGGCTGCAATTGGAATTTTTCTAGGATATTCCCAAGTCAGTAAGACATATAGGATATATAGTAAATCAACTATAAAAATGGAAGAAACTGTACATATATTATTTGATGAAACTAACATGTTTTACAAGGAGAAGAATCCTTCTACCAGTGAAAACTTTGCAGGTGCCACACTTGTGTGAGAAAGTGGATGAGTTGACCCTCACAAATGAGAATGTTGCACATCCCTCTCCACACATAAAGGAAGACAGTGAAGATGAATCCTCTGAAGTGGATGTTCAACTAACAACAGCTCCCATAATTCCACAAGAGGAATTAATTCCCCAAGCTGTTGCTGAACCAACTCCATCTACAGAGTTTGTCACACTTAGAGATCATCCTGTATCTCAAGTGATTGGAGACATGTCAGTAGGTGTGCAGACCAGGCATCAACTCAACCAAGACTTGATACATGCCTACTTCATATCTCAAACTGAGCCCCAATCCATAAAAGATGCTGAGCAAGATTCACAAAGGATTATTGCAATGCAAGAGGAGCTCAACCAGTTTGTGAGATGTAGAGTTTGAGATTTAGTTTCAAGACCCAAAGACTACCCAGTCATTGGAACTAAACGGGTATTCAGAAATAAACTAGATACTCAAGGTATTATCATCATGTTGGATCTCTAGTTTGATTTGGGCTAGGTTTACTAACTAGGATATTTGACCCACCATGTATAGCCAGGGTCATGTCTGTTTCCTAGTGTTTAGGCTATGTCCTTAGATTTAACATTGCATGGACCAGCCAACAAAAGACTGCAGAAGACTCCAGACTTAGAGAAAAATCAAGTTTCAGGAAAGTGAGTTTGACGTTCATCGAACTCAGCTCGATGAAAGTCGTGCTCAGCTCGACAAACTCAGAGACAATTCTCTGAGTTGAGCTCGATGATATTCGAGCTCAGGTCGACGATTTATGGAAGTTCAACTTCAACATTCTAAGTACAGAATCATTTCTCTGAACTCCAGTCGACGAAGTTTTGTTATCAGCTCGACGAACTTAGAGCACATAATTGACAAGATTTATTAGAAAGCAGTTAGCTGTTCTCAGGTCGACGAACTTGGAGCTCAGGTCGACAAACAAGAATTATCTGGTCAACGAACATGATTTCTCTGGTCGACAAACTCTGGACTCAGGTCGATGAAATCTTTTCTTTGCTCGACGAACTTTGTGCAGATCCAGACTTAGACTTTTCCTTCTTCTGTCCTTATTTCATTGCAGCAATTCATGAATAATCAATGCTTAATATTCTCTGAATATAACCGTTAGAATCAGCATTGATTAGGGTACTCATCAAGATTATTACTTGCCGATTTTAAAAGGACAGTTGGGGAAATCCTTTAATGTAATATTCTCTCCAGCCGGATTTTCATTCTCCAGGCAGTCAGCATTCAATGCAGTCAATTCAAATTCAAAGGAGAAATATACAGAGAAATACAAAAAGTGTTTTCTTCTCTAGCAGTTTAGCACAACAACAACAAGAACAAACAAAAGGGGAAGAAAAAGCAAGAAAGAAGAACACACACAAAGAACAAGACAGACATCAGAAAACATTCAAGAAGAAATCTCTCTGTTTTCATCAAAGTGTTCTTCCTCCAGCAAGCTGCCAAGAGACAACCAACTTCAATCAGTCTATAGCTTCCTGGAGATCTTTTCAAGAAGACCTACTCACCCTACAAAGCTTCAATTCTTCCGGAACAAATATTCATCTCAGGGGGAGCTTTGACACCATCAAGGATCCACTAATCTTCTATATTGCTTTGAGAAAGAGAAGATAACATCAAGTTTCATTTATTTCACCCATTGTACACAGAGTTCTAGCTCCCTTCAAAATTTAATCTCTCGGTTGCAAGTCTCCTGATCAAAAGACATGACTTAGTTTTTAGGCACCTGATCAAAAGTCTGAAGGGTTTCCTGATCTACGTGAAGCAGATCTTGTGGTGACAGGCACCCGGACATAAACCTGATTGGTGACAGGGCACCTGATCAAAAACCTGAGTGGATTCCTATCAGGTGATAGAAGAGTGGATGTACCCAAGTTTTAGGGGAACCATTATAAAACTCTTGTGTCGTCTGTGATGTTATTTTACTTTCTTTCTGTGTGCTGATTGCTGTCTTGCTTAGTTTTATTTCTGCACCTTTCTGATTTACACTTATTAGTACCACTATTTTCAACTTTGAAATAAAAATTTAAAGGATTTTAATATACTCTATTCAACCCCCCTCTAAAGTAAATAGTCTAACCACTCTGGTGGTATCCTCCTTACCACCACTTTTAATTGGTATCAGAGAGAGGTTTTCTTTGGTTTCACAGATTAACATCTGAACTAAGATCCTTGTTAGATTTTTTCTCTCTTCTTTAGTGTTTCTATTTTTACAGCAATGACACAAAATAAAAATTATGCTAGCACCAGACCTCAAGTTTGCAACTTAAATAAGTTTGCAATCTGGAAGACAAGAATCAAGCTGTACATGAACTATATTGATGAGGATATTTTCAACTCTATTTTGACAGGTCCTCCTCAACCACCAGTAACCATTTCCACAGCAAATTCCAGCACTCATACAGTTCCACCACTTGAGTGGACTGATGCACAGAAGAAGGCCAAAGTTGCTGATGCCAAAGCCATGAATATATTGGCCCAAACAATTTCAGATGAAATCTTCCAAAAGGTGGCTGAATAATCTTCTGCAAAAGAAATCTGGGATTCTCTAAAGCAGATGGTGGCAGGATTTGCAGATGAAAGAATGGATAGAAGATCCCTCCTGATATCTCAATATGAGAACTTCAAGAAGGAGGAATCTAAAACAGTGGTAGAGATGTATAATAGACTTAGTGTTATCATCAATGAACTGAAGACCTTGGATAAAGATATCTCATTGACTGAGATCAATGACAAGTTCCTGATGTGCTTCTCCAGCACTTGAGATTCCAGGATCTGGCCAATCAAAGAAGCTAGAAGTATGAATGAAATATCCACTGAGTCTCTCTTGGGAAAGCTCAAATCCTATGAGCAATTGATTAAGACTAGAGAGGCAACTGAAATGAAGGCCTCAACCTTTTCAATTAAGGAACATAATATTGATTTTAAAGCAACTGAAGAATTTGAAACTCTTCTAGCCAATGAAGAGCTGATGAGCTTGCTGGACAAAAGGTTCTACAAGCTGGCCAAGAAGGATTTCAGAAGAAGACCATCAAAGAATGATGACAAACCAAAGTATGACAGAACTCCTACCAAGGAGATTGTCTGGTTTGGATGTAGAAAGCCTAGGCACATTCTTCCGGAATGCCCAGAAGCTCAGAAAAGGGACAGGATAAAGGAGAAAGAGAATAATAAGAACTCCAGTTGGAATTCAAACAAACACTCCTCCAACAAATACAAAAGAAAATAAAAAGGTTTCATTGCTAAAACCTGGAGTGATACTAATGAAGAGACATCATCTTCCAGTTCCAGTGATGATGAAGAAGAAGCAAAGGTGAAAGAGGTCTGCCTTATGGCAATTAATGGTTCATGCAGCAGACCTAATGCTGAAGCTCAAGTAGAAGGTCACTCTGAAGAATCAGAAGAAGAATCTGAGACAGATGAGGATCAGGTAATCTCATCTTTTGATTTTAATTCTGTTGATTTTAAAATTGAATTCAAATCTTTATGTAATGATTTAATAAAATATGAAAAAGAAATTAAAATGGTAAGAGATAGGCAATCTGAATTTGATAACTTGTTTGCTGAAAATAATAAGCTTAAGGATGATTTAGCTTTAACTAATGAAAAAATTATTTCTTTAAAAATAGAGTTATGTGAGGCTAAGCAACTTGAGGAATCTCTCAATTGGGGAAGCCTTAAGCTGATGGACGTCACAAGTATAGTCAATGCAAGACTGAATGACAAACTGGGCTTGGGTGCATCATCAAGCTTACCCCCCATACTTAAGAAGAACATATTAACAACCCCTATAAAATTTGTTTCAGCTAAGGGTAAAGAGGTAATAAACAACAAACAACCCACAGAAGAATTACCTAACTCTAAAAATTAAAAGAACAGAAACCAGAAAACTCTAAGTAAAAACAAAGTTCAACAGATTTCATCGAACTTAGGTCGATGAAATGTGGCTAGTTCGACGAACTATGAATGTAAATATTAGCTATAATAATTCGTCTTACTGCGATCGACGAACTGTGTATGGTTCGTCGAGCAGAGATTGACGAACTTGGGGCATAAAAAATGAATATGTTCATTCTCTGAGCAGAGATCGATGATCTCATCCCACTTCATCAAACTCTGGTTGACGAACTTACAACTTTTCATTGAACCCAGTCAAACATAACAAAAGTCATAATTTTTACAAAAACTTTAATACTCCTAGAAAATCTTTTAATCCACTTGCTAATTGGGAAATTCCACCTAGGAGATACCATCCCTTAGGTTATAAATCCCAACCTGAATTTTCAGTTATATCTAGTTTTTCTTATCAGAAAAATAAAGGACCAAAGGTAATCTGGGTCAAGAACAACTAATTATTTTCTTTGCAGTTAAAGAGTTGTCTAGCTGTTTATCAACAATGGTATCTGGACATTAGATGCTCCAAGAATATGACTGGCAGCAAGGACAACTTAAACAACTACAAGTCCAAGATGGGACCAAAGGTGATCTTTGGTGATTCAAATTGTGGTCAGTCTGAAGGCTTTGGAGAAGTAAAGATTGGAGTAGTCACTTTCAAGAAGGTGATATATGTAAGTGGACTCAAGCATAACCTCATCTCCATAAGTCAATTATATGATGAAGGTTATTAGGTACATTTTAACTCAAGATCTTGTATTATTTCTAATAAAGAAAACCAAACTGTTTTAATTGGAAATAGACAAGGTAACATATATATAGTTGATTTTCATTCTACAACTTCAGATATTTGTTACTTAATATTGTTTGCAATCAAAATGATCTATGACATAAAAGACTAGGACATGTTAATATGAAAAATATTGCTAGGTTATATAAAGACAACCTTATGAGAGGATTGCCTTTTGGTCCCTACAAGATGGAAGGCCTCTGCAGGGCTTGTTTACTAGGCAAGTAAACTAAATCTAGTTTTAAATCAGTTAATAAGAGTGATTCACCTAGGATCTTGTACTTACTACACATGGACCTTTTTGGCCCTATTGTTGTACAAAGCCTAGGAGGGAAATCTTATACTCTAGTTATTGTAGATGACTTCTCAAGATTCACTTGGGTGTTCTTTCTGAGATCTAAGTCAGATACATTCAAGGTTCTTACAGATTTTCTCAGGACAATACAGATTGAGTACTCTACTCTAGTAGCATTGATCAGAAGTGATCATGGTACTGAATTTGAGTCTCTTCTTATGCATGAGTTCTGTGAGAAGAAAGGTATCAGACATTGCTTCTCAACTCCTAGAACTCCTCAACAAAATGGGAGAGCTGAAAGGAAGAATAGAACATTAATTGAAGCTGCAGGCACATTACTTGCAGATTCTTACATGCCCCTATCCTTTTGGGCAGAAGCTGTGAGCACAACAAATTATGTACTGAACAGAAGTTTAATACATAAACTCAAGAATAAGACTCCATATGAATTGCTTAAAAGGAAGAAACCTAAAATCACCTATTTTAAACTATTTGGTTGTATATGTTATATTCATAATAATAACAAGAAATATATTAGAAAGTTTGAAGCTAAGGCTGAAGAGGGAATTTTTCTAGGATATTCCCAAGTCAGCAAATCTTATAGGGTATTTAATAAATCTTCTTTAAAAATTGAGGAATCAATACATGTGACTTTTGATGAAGCTAACATGTCTTATAAGAAGAAAGAAATTTCTACCAATAGCACTTTGCAGGTACCTCACTTGTGTGAGAGAATGGATGAACTAAGCCTCACCCAAGAGGCTCCAATGCATCCTTCTCCACAAGTTGAAGAAGACAGTGAAGAAGAATCTTTGGAAGTTGTTGAACCTCCTTCAATAGCAGATATTATTCCACAAGAGGAATTAACTCCAAATGTTGTTGCTGAACCAACTCCACCCACTGACCTTATCACACTAAGGGATCACCCTAGATCTCAAGTGATTGGGGACATGTCAGTAGGTGTACAGACAAGGCATCAAATCAACCAAGATGTGATGCATGCCTGTTTCCTCTCTTAAGTTGAGCCTCAATCCATAAATGATATAGAGCAAGATCCCCACTGGATTATTGCAATGCAAGAGGAGCTCAATCAATTTGAGAGATATAGAGTTTTGGAATTGACTCCTAGACCCAAAGGCTACCCAATCCTTGGAACCAAATGGGTATTCAAAAATAAATTGGATGCAGAAGGCAACATTATGAGGAACAAGGCAAGACTAGTAGCTCAAGGCTATAGGCTGTAGGAAGGCATTGATAATGATCAAACATTTACTCCTGTTGCAAGACTTGAGGCTATAAGAATTTTCCTTGCATATGCTGCATTCAAGAAGTTCAAAGTTTATCAGATGGATGCCAAAAGTGCTTTTCTAAATGGAGATCTCAAATAAGAGGTTTATGTTGAACAACCTCCAGGTTTTATCTCTTCAACCCATCCTTCTCATATCTTTAGATTGCATAAAGCTCTCTAGGGTTTAAAGCAAGCTCAAAGAGCTTGTTATGAGACCTTAACTAGCTTCTTATTGGAGCATAAATTTTCTAGAGGCATTGTAGATAGGACTCTTTTTATCAAGCATCATAAAGATAAAATTTTATTAGTACAAATTTATGTATATGTATAATACTTGGCTCAACTGATCCCAAACAATGCAAAAGGTTCTCTAACCTTATGCATTCAAAGTTTGAGATGAGTAGCAAGGGTGAACTTTCAAATTTCCTTGGTCTCCAAGTGAAACAATCGTCTAATGGAATCTTCATCTCCCAATCTAAATATACTAAAGAGCTTATTAAAAGATTTGGGTTGTGTGATACCTCAGCTATGAAAACACCTATGGCTGCAAATGCTGTGATAGATTCTGATGAGCATGGAAAGTCTGTTGATCAGAAGTTATATAGGGCTATTGTTGGGTCCTTACTATACCTCACAGCAAGTAGGCCAGACATCATGTTTGCTACATGCATTTGTGCTAGGTTCCAAGTGAACCCTAAAGAATCTAACTATATTTTGCTTAAACGAATTTTGAGATATATAAAGGGTGTCCAAATCTAGGACTTCTATATCCATCAGAGTCAGAATTTGATTTAACTGGTTTTTTTGATGCTGACTATGCTGGATGTAGAGTGGACAGAAAAAGCACCACTAGAACTTGCCAGTTTCTTGGTTATATGCTAGTGTCTTAATTTTGTAAAAAAGCAAACCACTATGTGCACATCAACTGCAGAAGCAGAATATATAGTTGCTGGCAGCTGTTGCTCACAAGTCTTGTGGATACAAAACCAACTACAGGATTATGGATACAACCTAAATAATTCAACTATATATTGTGATAGTACCAGTGTTATATTTATAGCACAAAATCCAGTGCATCATAGTAGGACAAAGCATATAGAAATAAGACATCATTTCATTAGAGATTGTGTAGACAAAAGGAAAATTAATCTTGTCTTCATTTCCACTGATTTACAAAGGGCAGACATCTTCACCAAGCCATTGGATGAGAAGAAGCATCTATTTTTCTTAAATCAGTTAGGAATGATCAATGGAGATGAGTTAATTTGAATTCTGTCTATGGTCGACGATTTGTTGACAGTTCGTCGAATGGAGATCGACGATCTATGAATACCTCGTGAAGAGTTCGTCGAACGGAGTTCGACGATCACTTCTTAGTGAAACAATCTTCGTCGAACGGAGCTCGACGATTCCCGCTTCAGTGAATTTTTCGTCGAACTGAGATCGACGATTTATTCGCCTTCTTTAGAATGAGATCAACGAACTCATTTTCTATTAAAATACTTCGTCGAACTCAGATCGAAGATATTTTCCTTTTTTTGTCGAACAGAGATTGGCGGTTCATATTCTGAAAACCATATATCTAGGTTTTCTTCGACCTCCGTCCCGCGCTTTCAGTTCCCTTTACACTTGATCTTTGTTTTTCTTTTGTAGGTGCAATCATGGCGATTCCGACAACTGCTCTCTCCTCTATGAAGTTTGACATGGGCTTTGACATTGATTTTGATTCATTCCAGTATTCCGACGTAATCTTTGTGGAGATCCTAAAGCTATTTGAAGATCAGAATCTGAAACAGTTTATGACTCAAAGAATCAAGATTGCTATGACAAAAATTAAAGAATCAGTATTTTCGTCCTCCACAATCGAAGATAGCATGACTGGAACTATCTCTGGTAACCAAATTTACCTCTCTCCGACTATACTAACTGACATTTCGGTCTACTAAATGGGGCTGATCAGATTGAAATGGACTCTGAGGAGTATAATAACATGTTGAATAGAATGGGTCATTGTGGAGATAACCTTAACAAACTGCTTAAGAAGAACTTGTCGGCTGAATACAAGTTCGTGGCTAACGTGGTCAGAAAAGTGCTGTTAGGAAAGCATACAACACATGATTATATAACCAGGCATCAATTCTTAGTTGAAAGTTATTAGTTGTTTGCCTAAATCACCTACAGGGGGGTAAATAGGTGAGATGTGTGTCTTTTTGTGGAATAAAAAATTATATCTAAGCACAGAACTATCTACCAGTCAATCACAGACGAAGCAAAATTTATAGTGGTTCCCCAATATTGGGTACATCCACTTTCCCTCACCGATCTAACAATAAACTAGACTCGGTTACTCCACTATCTCGGATTGAAAAACCAATCCTACGCCTCAGAACAATGTTCCTACAATCTCGATCAACAAAGTGGATCTACACTCGGAAGATAAAACTTCCTACAATCTTGGAGTCAAAAGCTCCTACACTCAGAGAAAACGTCTCCTACAACAATGAAATAAAATGTGTATGAAATACAAACAAAGAGTCTTTATCAGATCTGCAAGAATCGGCCTGGATTTTCTTCTTCTAGAATTTTCGGCATTATCAGAGAGGTGAAGAAAATCTCGGCAAAATCAGATCTGAATCTTTTGGACTTTACATGATCGAATAGAAGATGAGAAGTTGTGCGGCAATCTCAATCTGTAAAATCTTCTTAATCTGAATCCTTTGAAAATGAAAACCCTAGCCAGATGAGAATCGGCGGCGACGACAACTTGGAGAGAGAGAGAGAGGAACAAAAAACTTAGAGCAAAAATACGGCTACAAAAACTTTTGATAGAATTTCTTCTTGCTTAGGGTTTGTCGGTTTGACAAGACTTTATACAGGATCAAAGATAATCTGTCATAATTAATTCATAATGAGGGACACGTGGACCAATCACGTCAAGGCTCATTAAAGAATCTATTAAATTGGACTTAACAAAATTTTCAGAAAAACTGAAGTAATATACTCGACTGAAGAAGATACTACTCGAGTACATTATATAACTACTCGAGAGAGATGAAAATAACTAATCGAGTACTTAGAGACAGTTACTCGAGTAACCTGAAGAAAACTACTCGAGTATATACTTGAAGAAAATTGAGAAGTTAATCAGCTACTCGAGTACCAAAAAGACTTACTCGAGTACTTGAGGAATTACACGTGAAGTGGAGTTAGACTACTCGAGTATAAGAAATACTACTCAAGTAAATGAGAATAGGCTACTCGAGTGGTAGATGAACTACTCGAGTCAGGGACTTAGAAAATTTTCTGAACTGGAATTCTGGGTTACTCGAGTAGTGAAGCTGAACTACTCGAGAGGATAAGAACTACTCGAGTATATGGAAATAGCTACTCGAGTAATTGACTTTGAGAAATTTTAAGGGAAGAAATTATAGTTACTTGAGTATAAATACTGGACTACTCGAGTAGTAAATGAATTACTCGAGTACATGACTTAACTACTCGAGACAGAATGTTTAAACTACTCGAGTACTATAAAGTACTACTCGAGTAATTTACTTGGAATATATCTGGAGAGGGAAATTTGTAAACCCGAGAATAATATGGAAACTACTCGAGTAGTTGTCTTAGCTACTCGAGAGCCATAAGTTGACTACTCGGGATCTGTCATCCTTACTCGAGTAAGAGTAATAGTACTCGAGTATAAACTGAGCTATTCACTCGAGTAGGTATAGAACTACTCGAGTAAAACACTTAGTAGAATTTTCTTAGACAAAATTTTCTTCTCTTTGGTGAGACCAGCATCAAGTCTTTTCCAATAAGTCCTAGTGCTTGAATATGACGTGTATCCCAATAGAGAGACTACACATGAGTCAACACCTTGGATCACACAATGAGGGATTACATTGCATGCTCCTGTGTTTGGTGACCCATTATAGACTGACACTGGTCTACACTTCCCATTAGATTCCTGCAAACACATAACTCAACCAAAGCATCAAATACAACTTAATTCATCTTAGTTCAAGGGTGACTTCATCAAATCTGGGTTAATATGGATACAATAACCAACAATCTCCCCCTATTTGTAGAAGTCAGAACCCTTTACACTAAGGTGAATTATAGACATAAAATTGTTATATAGATAAATCAGTGTAAGAAAGCATAAGACTAGAGACAAGATAACATGATCAAAAACTTAGAATTATATAAATGTGATTATCCAAAAAAAATGTCATTTCTACAACAATATCATTTCCACAATCTCATAAGCCCTTGTAGCTCAGACATGGTGGTGCTACCTGTCTTGCTTTTCTTATTGTCTCCTCTGATAGCTGTAAGGCTTGGGGTAGTACTTAGGAGGCCTTGGAGGAGCAACAAGGTTATTTCTCCCAAATTCTCTGTCATATAGTCTCCTCTTGGTCATAGATTTCTCATATAACTCCCATTCCTGTGAACTGTAATAAATGTTTATGCTTTCATGGAAGTCCATAATAAGCTAGAGAGTATCCAGGATGAGGGACTTAGAGGTAGGAGACCAGATCTCTGTAAATTCTGGAGCTTTCCTCCTATCAGCATCAAAAACTGGAATGGACCTGCTGGCAGAGGGACCTTCACCATCTTTTCTTTTCTTTCTTGAAGTCTGTATCTCAGGAGGAGCTTGAAGAAAAATATCTGCAGGGTCATCCTCCCAGATTTGAGCATAAGAGTCTGGAGGAGGGCCTTCCTGACCTTCAGGTCTGGGAGAGAAAGTAGGTTGTAGAGGAGGAGCAGGAGCAGTAGCAGCTAGGGGGTTGAGATGATGAGCAATGATATTGGGATCAGCAACAAATTCAGGAAGGATTTGATTATGCATCCAAACAGTAGTGTCATATGTATGGAATTTGACACTCTAAATTTATGCTAATACATCATCATGGATTTCTGTCAGTTTGGCTTTCAAAAGCCCTTGCATGGCAACATCTTATTTTTCTAAGTATTCTTTCACCAAATTCTCCCCCTTTCTGACTTCAATAGATAGCTTAGAGATTGCATCTTCTTTGAAAATACCAAACTCTTCACAGCTCTTCATCTTTGTAGCTTCAACTCTTTTATCCATTTCAATCTGATTACTAGCAAGGGTGACACCTTGCTCTATCACTTAACCAACACTAGTAATGGTGCGGTCTAGAGCCTTCCCACCAATTTGGAAAAGGTGTCTTAGCTGGTCAGTGTTATGTTGGATTTCTGCAAATCCTCTGCTCATCTCAGTCTCTAGAGCAGTAACTTTATTTGTAACAGCTTTCATAGAAGCATCAAAGTAGGTTCTCTGTTCTTGAGGCAGAAGGACAACTTGAGTCATCAAATCATTTGATGAAGCAGTGGTATCAGCAGGAGGAGCATTAGAAGAGGGAACTAGAGGAGGAGGAGCTACCCATGAAGCTATTTCTGTAATGGTGACAGAGCTTTTTGCTCTTGTAGTGTGAATTATGGCATCCCCTTCATCAGTGACTGAGGGTATGGAGAAGTCCAGATTCCTTAGAGGAGCTTCAGCAGGCTCAGGGGATAGCTCATCATCAATGAAAATGGTCTCATCCTGCTCTTGGTGAGCAGCAGGGACTATGCTGGAGAAGGAGTATATACTGGAGATTTTATTGGAGATTCTGGTGGAATTGCAGTTGTAGTTTCCTTTGGAGAGAGAGGAGGAGGAAGATCATTTGCTGTCAATTCTTCTATCATCTCATTAATAGCAGCTTCTATGGAGAGTAGAGTTTCTTGAAGTTGTTGATCAAATGGAATCTCTTCTGGAGTTTGAGGAGGTGGAGGAGATACTTCTGGAGTAGTAGGTAACCTTGCTGGAATAGTAGGAGCAGGCTCCCCCTCAATAGGTGCACCAGAGGAGCTGGGGACCTGAGATGGAGAGGGAGATGGGTTCCTGTCCTCTATGTCTGGTACTTCAGGAACCTTTGCAGCCTGAGAGGGATTCTGCAGTTTTAACTCCCATATTTGTATGGAGGAAATAGAGACTTTCTTCATGTAGTGAAGTATAGTCCCTTTGGAGATACTGAAGATTTCTGGGTTGAGTTCATAGAGAAAAGATTCTAGCATAATTAGGGGCTTTAATGCTATATTTAATCTTGTCCAGGATCATCATGCAAAACTTGAAATTCTTCCTACAGACTATGGCTTGCATGATGTCAAAGAAGTAAAGAGGAATGTCTCTGATAGAGTTGGTTCTGCATAGAAGGACCTTTCCAATGATATCAATTAGTAACTTCCCTTCAGCATTCATATCTGATCTCTTGATGTGCTGAGCAGCAGTAGAAATACCATAGAATAAGCAAGTTATATCTGATTCTTCTTCCCCAAGATCATCATCTTCATCTATAACCGGCAGTCGAAGAAGTTGAGAAACTGAAGTTTTTGTAAGCTTGATTTTGATACCTTTGAATTTTGATTTGAGAATGGTACCATGGTGCTTAACCTTGACATTTCTGAAGAACTTGACAACTTTTGCGAAGAGGATTCTGCAGGGTTCTTGGAGAATGAAGGTGAGGCCGGCAGTGTCGAGTAGGATCATCAGGTTATGAAAGTACTTGGAAAGTTCAGCAATCCCGGCGGCAACCAATTCGGAACCAACGCCAATTTTTGAGGAGGTGGCCATGATTCAGAAATCCTTGGAAACTTTGGCGGGGATAAAGAAATGGCACGACTCTGCAACTTGTTGACGGAAGGCGAAGAGACAGTCGGCTACTCGAGAGCGGAAATGATTTCGTGTAGGACATTGATGGAATTTCTTATATAACCCTAGGTTTATGTCTAAAGAAAATAGAAATGATGAAATCATACCTTAGAAGTGGCGGCATAATCCTCGGATTGCGTATAAGAAAATTTTGAATCAGGAAGAGAAATGTCCCGGCATATTATCAAGTGAGTTGATATTACTCGAGTAGATGAAATGAGGTACTCGAGTAGATGTGTCTGGAAGTACTCGAGTAGGTATGCTGAAGTACTTGAGTAGGTGAGTTGAGGTACTCGAGTAGGTGAGTCTGCTACTCTAGTAGGTCAAGTGGACTACTTGGGTAGGTCATTATTCTTACTCGAGTAGGTTGCATCTTACTCGAGTCAATGAGTTAGAATTTTGTATAATTCCAACTTTTGAAAAATTCTTGAACTTTGAGCCTTTTTGAAAGTCCATCTTCTCTAATCTTCTTTATTGAGCATTCCAAGTTCCGTTTTGAAAAATGAGAACTTGGTATCGTCCAGCAACTTCGTGAAAATGTCTGCAATCCACCTGTCTGTAGAGACATATTGAAGGTCTATGTCCCCATGCTCCACATGCTCCCGGATGAAGTGATATCTTAACTCTATATGCTTTGTCCGGCTGTGAGAGACTGGGTTGTTGACTATTGCAATTGCGCTGGAAGAGTCGCAAAATAATGGAATCTTCTGGAACTTCATGTTATAATCTTCAAACTGATTCTTTATCCATAGCAGCTGTGCATAGAAACTGCCTGCAGAGATGTACTCTGACTCAGTCGTTGAGATTGCTACACAATTCTGCTTCTTGCTACTCCAGGAGATAAGTCTTCTTCCAAAGAATTGGCATGTCCCGGAAGTGCTTTTCCTGTCATCTTTGCTCCCTGCAAAATCTGCATCTGAAAAACCTATTAGCTTGCTATCATTACTTCTTGGGTACCATAAGGCAAGATTTAGCGTACCTTTAAGGTATCTCAAAATCCGCTTTGCAGCAGCATATTGAGATTCCTTAGAGTTCACCTGAAATCTAGCACAAACACATGTTGAGAACATTATGTCAGGTCTACTTGCAGTAAGGTAGAGCAAGGATCCAATTATGCTTCTGTACTTGGTTTCATCAAAAGGTTTCCCTTTTTCATCCTTATCCAAAGACATTGTTGAACCCATTGGAGTCCTCATCGAGGTTGCGTTCTCTATTCCAAATTTCTTATTAGCTCTTTAGTGAACTTGGTCTGCAAGATGAAAATTTCATCTTCAGATTGTTTCACTTGAAGCCCTAAGAAATACTTCAGCTCGCCTTTACAGCTCATTTCAAACTTCCCTTGCATAAGTTTTGAAAACTTCTTGCAGAGGTTGTCATCAGTAGAGCCAAAGATAATGTCATCGACATAGATTTGCTCTAGCAAAATCTTATCTTTTATTTCCCTAAGAAATAATGTCTTGTCTATCTTTCCCCTTGTGAACTTATTCTCAAGTAGAAAGCTAGACAACGTCTCATACCAAGCTCGAGGAGCTTGTTTCAGACCATATAAGGATTTATGCAATAAATAAACATAATCAGGAAAGTTAGAATCAACGAAACCTGGAGGTTGTTCCACATACACCTCTTCCTTTATGTCACCATTAAGGAAGGCAGACCTCACGTCCATTTGATAGACATTGAAGCCTTTGAGTGCAGCATATGCTAGGAATAACCTTATTGCCTCCAGCCTTGCCACTGGAGCATACATCTAATCGAAGTCGATTCCTTCTTCTTGACGATAACCTTTAGCGACGAGTCCGGCCTTATTCTTTATGATCGTTCCAACATCGTCCATCTTGTTCCTGTAGACCCATTTTGTGCCAATAATATTCTTACCCTTGGGTTTTGGAACAAGTGTCCATACTTTGCAGCGCTTGAACTGATTTAGTTCTTCTTCCATTGCCACTATCCACGAGGCGTCTGAGTTCGCTTCCTCAAACTTCTTTGGTTCAACCTTTGAGATAAAACTTAGATATAAATTTTCGTTAGTTGTAACTCTACGAGTTCTGACACCATCCCGGGGATCTCATATGATCTGGTCCATGTCATGATCCTTCAGATGTCTGAGCTCTAGAGTCCTTGCATCTGGACTCTCTTCAATCACTGGAGTGACTTCATCATTTTGCACAATTTCTTCATCTGGATCATCAACCTCTCCAATAGGGGTTGGAGTGGTGATCTTGATGAACCTTTCACCTTTGTCTTCAGATGGTTCAACCAAGCTGAGTTCTTTCAACTTTGTACTTGCATCTTTAGTAAGCACACTATAAGAGTTACCTTGCAGCAAGCTCGTCTTATCAAATACAACATGTATCGATTCTTTTACGACCAGGGTTTTTCTATTGAATATCCTGTATGTCTTACGATGGCTGCTATATCGTACAAAAATCCCTTCAAAACTCTTTTTGCTAAACTTGGTAGTATGATACTTATCATTGTTAAGCACGAAGCATTTACAACCAAAAATTCTAAAATATGAGAGTTGGTTTTCTGCCCTTTAGAACTTCATAAGGTGTCTTATCGTGGTTTTTGTTTATGAGTGCTCGATTTTGCACGTGGCATGCAATGTTGACGGGTTCAGCCCAAAAATATTCTGGTAGTGAGGCATCACTCAACATGGTCCTGCAAGCCTCTATGAGTGTCCTATTCCTTCTCTCGGCCACTCCATTATGTTGTGGAGTATGATGAGAGGAAAACACATGAAAGATACCCAAGCTTTTACAAAATTCTTTCATGGCCCCAGACTTGAACTCTGTTTCATGGCCCCAGACTTGACAAAATTAGTAAAGATGTCGAAGGTATCTGACTTGTGTTTCAGAAAGAACACCCACACAAAGTGCGAGTAATCATCAACAATTACTAATGTATAATCCTTACCTCCCAAACTTCTAATTTGCAGTGGACCAAACAAGTCCATATGCAGTAGATATAAATATCTATTAGAATCTTTGCCGATAATGCTTTTAAAAGTAGCCCTTGTTTGCTTGTCTTTTAAACATGCATGACAAGGTCTATCTTTGACGTACTTGACATTTGGGGAATCACGTACTAAGTTCATTGAAAATAATTTATTAATAGTTTTGGAATTAATTTGTGCTAGTCTCTTGTGCCATTGGTCACCAAGATACACTATCTTTTGCTAAAAAGCACACTGGTGTAGAAGAGTCTATACAAATGAAATTCAAACAAAATATATTTCTGCTTCGAGTGCCGGATAGAATCGTTTCCATATTGTCAACAGATTTTATCAAGCACTTATCAGCATGAAACTCAACTATGTATCCTTTATCACATAGTTGGCTTATGCTTATAAGATTGTGTTCCAATCCTTCAACATAAGCTACATCTGAGAAAGATACACTACCGTTCGTAATCATACCGTAGCCTTTAGTGATTCCACAGTCTGAACATCCAAAGATAACCTTTGGTCCATTCAAGACTGGAGAGAAGTTCTGAAGTAGGCTTCTAGTCCCGGTCATATGCCAAGAGCATCCACTGTCCAAATACCAGATAGGCATTTTGGTGGCCTTTGGACATACCTGCAATCACAATCAGTTTGCCTTAGGAACCCAAATATGTTTGGGTCCTTGGTCTCGCGTTAGAACACTCCCCCTACGAATATTCGCATTAGAAGTGGTCTTCCTCATATTGCCAACATGTGGGGTTGCAGCATTTCTGGGATTAAACCAACAATCGATGGTAAAGTGACCAATTTTGCCACAGCACCAACAGTCAAATCTGTTGTATCTTTGCCTTATCTTCTCCTGCTTTACCTTTTGAGATTGTGGTCTAGCAGGGGCAGCATTTTTGGAGGAAGAAGCTTCATGATGATGACAATCACATGTTTTCTTCTCCTTCACTAGCTTTTCTACAACAGGCTTTACCTTTGGTACTTTCTTGAAGTTATGACCATGATTGAAATGGCCATAGCTCTGAAGAATCACTTCTTCATAAGGTGCCTTAAAGACACTTTCACTAAAGTTTCTGGGGCGAGTCCATCCTTGATAACGGGACTTTGGCTCTACATAAGTAGGCATACCAAGTGACCGTAGGATGAGTCAAGATCAAACTCATTTGATGGAAATATGGCCTTTTTGAAAGAGGTCTGATCTTGAGGGGCTTTCCCCTTCTCTTTGGCCAAGGCCTTCTTGTCGGCCTTATTTTTCCGTTTGGCCTTATTTCTCCTAGAAGATTTGCTAGGACCTTCTTCATGGCCTAGTCCAGCAACCTTGGCCTTTGCTGAGAATTCAACAATGAATGGAAGAACAGTCTTAGGCTTCGAGAAGCTTTCAACAAGTTTTCTCTCAGCAGCGAGTTATTCTTCCAACTCTTTGATGATTTTCTCCTTTAAATCAAGGTGCTCAAGAGCTTTGTTGTATTCCTCAATAACATTATTGAATTTCTCTTTGAGTGAGTCAGTCTTAGCAACTTCTTCTCTCAAGATTCTCTCTTCAGCTTTTAGAGACTTTATATCTTTAGCCTGAGTTTTCACGACTCGGCGACATTTGTTGTAAGCCATGATCAACTCCTTATACTGGGCCATGAGTTCAGACTTATCGTTAGAAGAGCTATCCTCACGATCATGCTCAAAAACTTCAGATTCTGAAAGAGGAGTGTGAGAGTTTACCTTCCCAGTGAACTGGGGCTCTTGTTCGTCATTTGTCTGAGCCATAAGCCCAAAATAGGCTTCTTCTTCACTCGACTCTGATGAGTCGGAGTCACTAAGAGTCTTGCCCTTTTTGGCTATTAAGCTCTTCTCTGTCCTCTTCTTGTTGTATGAGGACTTCTTTTTCCTCTCTTCTTCCACCCTCCTTCTTCTTATGGGGGCAGTCAGCAATGATGTGTCCTGGCATATTACAGCAGTAGCAAATAATGTCAGTCGAAATATGTTTATTCTGTTTAGGAGTATACCTATCGAGGCTACTTGAGCCTTTTCTTTGACGATCACCATCACGTTGTGATCTTCTGTAAGAGGCATCCTTGCCTTTCCAGTGCTTCTTCTTGTTCAAGAATTTCTTGAACTGTCGTGAGAGTAGTGAGAACTCTCCTTCAGATAGCTCAGAGCCTGAGGTACTTGGCTCTGATGTTTCTTCTTAACTTTCTTCTTGAGCTGGAGCAGGTGGAACAACCTTTGACTTCTTTGAGGTCTCTGCCTTTAAAGCAACAGACTTCTCTTTGAATGTAGAACTAATCTTCTCTTCTTCAGCCTTTCTGGTATTCAGTTGAAGATCATATGACATAAGCTTCCCGAAGATATTCTATGGGTCTGTCTCGACTAGTTTTCCAAATTCCCTGATGACACAGACCTTGTTATCTCATTCCTTAGTTAGGGATCTCAAGAACTTGTCATTTAATTCTCCATTAGTGAAGACTCTGCCATAGACCCTTAGGCCATTTACTATCTTGAAGAAGTTCTCAAATGTATCAGTAATGGTGTCCTTATTTCCTTGTCGGAAGGTTTCATAATTTTGATTCAGAAGGGATCTTCTATCATCCCTCACTTCTTATGTACCTTCCATCAAGGTAACTAGAGACTGCCACATCTCCTTTGTATACTGGCAGTGGATCGGGTTTTGCAGCATGGAGTCATCGACTGCACTTGCTATAATGTTTTTGGCCTTTTTGTCTAATGACGCAAGTGCAATCTCGTCTTTATTTAGATCCATTAGTTTCTATGGAACTTTCTTGGTTGGATCTATTGTGGAGATTGTCATGGGAATGTAAGGACCTTCTTCAACTATCATGAAGATCCTAGGATCCACAGCTTCCATAAAGAATCTTATTCACTCTTTCCACATGGGAAAATTATTCTTGGTGCACAGAGGAAGCTTGGCAAAATCTTTAGCTTTGTCAATGTTTGGTAGATCTCAAAAGACAACTATAGAAGGATTTGATCAAGGTGTTAACCTTTTAATGATCAACCTGTCTCTGATACCAATTGAAAGTTATTAGTTGTCTGCCTAAATCACCTAGAGGGGGGTGAATATGTGAGATCTGCATCTTTTTGCGGAATAAAAAATTAGATCTAAGCACAGAACTATCTACCAATCAATCACAGACGAAGCAAGATTTATATTGGTTCCCCAATCTTGGGTACATCCACTTTCCCTCACCGATCTAGCAATAAAATAGACTCAGCTACTCCACTATCTCGGATTGAAAAACCAATCCTACGCCTCAGAACAACGTTCCTACAAAACTTTCTACAATCTCGGAGTCAAAAGCTCCTACACTCGGAGAAAACTTCTCCTACAATAACGAAATAAAATGTGTATGAAATACAAACAAAGAGTATTTATCAGATTTGCAAGAATCGGCTTGGATCTTATTCTTCTAGACTTTTCGACTTTATCAAAGAGGTGAAGAAAATCTCGGCAAGATCAGATCTGAATCTTCTGGACTTTACACGATCGAATAGAAGATGAGAAGTTGTGCGGAAATCTCGATCTGTAAAATCTTCTTAATCTGAATCCTCTGAAAATAAAAACCCTAGCCGAATGAGAATCGGCGGTGGCGGCTTCTTGGAGAGAGAGAGAGAGGAACAGAAAACTTAGAGCAAAAATATGGCTGCAAAAACTTCTGATAGAATTTCTTCTTGCTTAGGATTTGTAGGTTTGACAAGACTTTATATAGGATCGAAGATAATCTGTCATAATTAATTCATAATGAGGCACACGTGGACCAATCACGTCAAGGCTCATTAAAGAATCTGTTAAATTAGACTTAACGAAATTTTCAGAAAAATTGAAGTAATATGCTCGAGTGAAGAAGATACTACTCGAGTACATTATATAACTACTCGAGAGAGATGAAAATAACTAATCGTGTACTTAGAGACAGTTACTCAAGTAACCTGAAGAAAACTACTCGAGTATATACTTGAAGAAAATTGAGAAGTTGATCAGCTCCTCGAGTACCAAAAAGACTTACTCGAGTACTTGAGGAATTACACGTGAAGTGGAGTTAGACTACTCGAGTACAAGAAATACTACTCAAGTAAATGAGAATAGGCTACTCGAGTGGTAGATGAACTACTCGAGTGAGGGACTTAGAAAATTTTCTGAACTGGAATTCTGGGTTACTCGAGTAGTGAAGCTGAACTACTCAAGAGGATAAGAACTACTCGAGTATATGGAAATAGCTACTCGAGTAATTGACTTAGAGAAATTTTGAGGGAAGAAATTCTGGTTACTCGAGTATAAATACTGGACTACTCGAGTAGTAAATGAACTACTCGAGTACATGACTTAACTATTTGAGACAGAATGTATAAACTACTCGAGTACTATAAAGTACTACTCGAGTAATTTACTTGGAATATATTTGGAGAGGGAAATCTGTAAACCCGAGAATAATATGGAAACTACTTGAGTAGTTGTCTCAACTACTCGAGAGCCATAAGTTGACTACTCGGGATCTGTCATCCTTACTCGAGTAAGAGTAATAGTACTCGAGTATAAACTGAGCTATTCACTCTAGTAGGTATAGAACTACTCGAGTAAAACACTTAGTAGAATTTTCTTAGACAGAATTTTCTTCTTTTTGGTGAGACCAGCATCAAGTCTTTTCTAATAAGTCCTAGTGCTTGAATATGAAGTGTATCCTAATAGAGAGACTACACATGAGTCAACACCTTAGATCACACAATGAGGGATTTCATTGTATGCTCTTGTGTTTGATGACCCATTGTAGACTGACACTGGTATACACTTCCCATTAGATTCCTGCAAACACATAACTCAACCAAAGCATCAAATACAACTTAATTCATCTTAGTTCAAGGGTGACTTCATCAAATCTGGGTTAATGTAGATACAATACCCAACATTAGTGATGGCTGTGTTGGTGGACAAGAAAGGAATTAACTAGGGAAAATTACTGTTTGATCTGATTAAGAAGAAAAACAACAAGAAAGAAGTTTGTTTTGGCCAGGTTCTGGGGATATTCTTGCAGGAGAAGGCTTCTGAACATCTGGTTTCCACACCAGTGTTCATTAATGCCTCCAAGAGGCTAACCTCTGCCTTGTTTGGCAGATGGGAGAGGAGGATGTCCAAGCCATCCCAGGCTTCCTCCTCCTCCAGGCCTTCTGAGGGCACAAGGGCCGATACAGCCACTCCCCACCCTGGTTTTGAAGAAGCTCCTATTCAACATCCTTCTTCATCCACATCCCTACCAACAATAACTCCTCCATCTCCCCAACCCTCTACACTTCCTCCTCTGTAACAACCAGCCATCTTCACATCTTCCCCAACTCATGTGAGAACACCTCCTCACTCTCTAATTTATACAACTCCTCCTCAATCTCCTCTTCCATCCCACCTCCAAGACATAAACAATGAAAATTCTTCTCATCCCCCACATTTAATCTACTCACCTCTCTACCATTTACACCCACATCTCCACTTCATAACATTCCCAGTCACTCACCATCTTATTTACCATCATCACCTCAGGATGACATCCTCCCTGATGTCACTCCCGCTTCCCTCTCTGTATCCACCCAAACTCCACCCGTGTTTCTGGATACAGTTTCCCCTTCTCTATCTACCATCCTGGAGCACATCACTCCAGTGATCAGATCTCTTATAGTAGAGGAAATTACCCCTCTTGCTAATTCTATTGCTTCTCTTGCTGCTCTCCTTGCTGCCTCCTCTGTCCCTTCTTCTTCTGCCAGGGGCCTGCTTCCAGTTCTCACTTAAATCAGGTAGGGGGAGATGCTTAATAAAGAAGCTTCTCCAGTTGCAGCAGCAACAACAACAGTTACAGCAAATTCAAATTCAGATTCAGATATGTACATGGTTCAAGTTATAGACACAGTTATAGAGGATGTAGAACTAATAACTGTTGGTGATTGTTTTGTCAATCCCATAGTGGATTTATTCAATTTATTAAATTCCTTTGATACATCTCATTTGAACTATCTTCCTTCTCTCTGCATAAAGCCATCTTTGGCTATTGTTCCCTACACTGCACCTATCAGTCCCTTAGTTGCTAAGCAACTCAAGGACATTTTTGTTGTTTCAGAAACTCCTACTATATCTGCTCCCAAAGATATTCATTCTCCAGAGGCTGTCTCTGCTCCAACTTACATTATAGATGACAGTCCTCTTCCAGATCTAGATGAGTTAATAATGGCAGATATAGAACAAGAAAATCTATTACTTACTGAAAAAGCTACAGAATTTGTTGTTCTACCTCCAACTCCTCCTCAAGCTGAAAATTTGTTGATATCTGCAGAAGCTCTAAAGGAAATTAATGCATTATATGATAATCCTCAGGGATCCTCAGATGATGATGATGAAAATGATTCAGATGACAATCCTTCTACAAAGAAAAAGAAGATCTCGAAGAAAAGGAAAGCCCCTCCAGTTGCGGCTCCTAAACCTAATCCCACTCATGATACCCCATATTACATTCTTCAAAATATTACTCCTTACAAGGGCATGCCAGCTTGGATGTGGCTATCAAAGAATGAGAAGAAAGCCAAGAAGAAAAGCAGGAGATACTCTCCTCCTCCTTCTTCTCAAAGATATGGGAAAGACCCTCCTCCTCCTCCTCCACCTGCTGTTGGTGCTTCAGGCACTTCTTATCAGAGATCTACACAATATCAAACTTATCAGAGACAGCAAGGTAGATCCTCACATTCTAGAAGTAGCCAGCACAGGTACTCCTCAAGCAGGCAACAACAACAACATCAACATCAACAACCTCAGCAACATCTACAATAAGCTCCTGAATCTCAAAAAGCTGATAGTCTAAAGAAGCCTAAATCTCCTCCTGTTCCATTTGAGGATCCTGAAACAACTACTACTGCTAGAGTCGCTAGGTTCCAAGAACATGTTGGATTATCCATGATAAACAAGGCTAAAGCTAAAGGAAAGGATCCCTCACAGTATTCAATAATGTCAAAATACAGGAAAGAAGAATTGAGCAGGTATACAAAAGCTAATAAGTTCTTTAATATAGATGATTATATGAAATTACATCCAGAGGCTGTTATGTCAAGGGCCACATCTCTCAACATCATTGGAGCTGTTGATATGACTATGGCAGAGAGTCAAGTAGCTAATCCTAACAGAGAGATCAAATTTACCCAGCCTGGTGTCAAAGAAAAGGAGGAAAAGCAAAAGGAGACAATGAAGAAGAAGAAATGAGTATATGCTGTTCAGGTTTCTGTATGTCTTAAACCTTTGTTTTCACAGACACAAAGCAACATTGTATATATATCTGCTGCATGTTTTAAATTTTTTTGCCAGATATACTTTTCTTATGCTTTTTGAGTATTTTTGTTTTATTAGTGACCTCACCCAAATAGGGGGAGATTGTTGGATCTCTAGGTTGATTTGGGCTAGGTTCACTAACTAGAATATTTGGCCCACCATGTATAGCCATAGTCATGTCTGTGTCCTAGAGTTTAGGCTATGTCCTTAGAGTTAACATTGCATGGACCAGCCAACAAAAGAATGCAGAAGACTCCAGACTTAGAGAAAAATCAAGTTTCAGGAAAGTGAGTTCGACGTTCGTTGAACTCAGCTCGACGAAAGTCGTGCTCAGCTCGACGAACTCAGAGGTAATTCTCTGAGTTGAGCTCGACGATATTTGCGCTCAGGTCGACGATTTTTGGAAGTTGAACTTCAACATTCTAAGTCCAGAATCCTTTCTCCAAACTCTAGTTGATGAAGTTTTGTTATCAGCTCAACGAACTTAGAGCACAGAATTGGCAAGATTTATCAGAAAGCAGTTAGCTGTTCTCAGGTCGACGAACTTGGTGCTTAGGTCGACGAACAGGAATTATCTGGTCAACGAACATGATTTCTCTGGTCGACGAACTCTGGACTCAGGTCGACTAAATCTGTTCTTTGCTCGACGAACTCTGTGCAGATCCAGACTGACTTTTCCTTCTTCTGTCCTTATTCCATAGCAGTAATTCTGAAATAATCAATTCTTAATATTCACTGAATATAACCATTAGAAGCAGCATTGATTAGGGTATTCATCAGGATTATTACTTTCCATTTTTAATAGGATAGTTGGGGAAATCCATTAATGTAATATTCTCTCCAGCAGGATTTTCATTCTCCAGGCACTCAACATTCAATGCAGTCAATTCAAATTCAAAGGAAAAATATACAGAGAAATACAAAAAGAGTTTTCTTCTCTGGCATTTTAGCACAAAAACAACAAGAGCAAACAAAAGAGGAAGAAAAAGCAAGAAAGAAGAACACACACAGAGAACAAGACAGACATCAGAAAACATTCAAGAAGAAATCTCTCTATCTTCATCAAAGTGTTCTTCCTCTACCAAGCTGCCAAGAGACAACCAACTTCAATCAGTCTACAGCTTCCTGGAGATCTTTTCAAGAATACCTACTCACCCTGCAAAGCTTCCATTCTTCCTGAACAAATCTTCATCACAGGGGGAGCTTTGACACTATCAAGGATCCACTAATCTTCTCTGTTGCTTTGAGAAAGAGAAGATAACATCAAGTTTCATTTATTTCAGCCACTGTACACAGGGTTCTAGCTCCCTTCAAAAGTTAATCACTTGGTTGCAAGTCTCCTGATCAAAAGACTTGACTTGGTTTTTAAGCACCTGATCAAAAGCCTGAAGGGTTTTCTGATCTACCTGAAGCAGATCTTGTGGTGACAGGAACCTGAACAAAAACCTGATTGGTGACAGGGCACCTAATCAAAAACCTGAGTGGATTCCTACCAGGGTGGTAGAAGAGTGGATGTACCCAAGTTTTAGGGGAACCACTATAAAATATTTGTGTCGTCTGTGATGCTATTTTATTTTCTTTCTATGTGCTGATTACTGTCTTGCTTAGTTTTATTTTTGTACCTTTCTGATTTACACTTATTAGTACCACTATTTTCAACTCTGAAATTAAAATCTAAAGGATTTTAATATACTCTATTCACCCCCCTCTAGAGTAAACAGTCTAACCCTTCTGGTGGTATCCTCCTTACCTCCACTTTCACATCAGGAATAAGGCAAGACTAGTTGCTCAAGGCTATAGACAAGAGGAAGGTATTGACTATGACCAGACATTTGCACCTATTGAAAGGCTGGAAGCAATCAGAATCTTCCTTGCTTATGCTGCCTATAAGAAGTTCAAAGTGTATCAAATGGATATCAAGAGTACATTCTTAAATGGTGAACTTAAAGAAGAGGTTTATGTGGAGCAACCACCAGGTTTTATCTCTCCAACCCATCCTTCTTATTTCTTTAAATTGCATAAGGCTCTCTATGGTCTAAAGAAATCTCCAAGAGCTTTGTATGTAACCTTAACCAGCTATCTTCTAGAGCATAAATTCTCTAGGGGCATAGTAGATAGGACATTGTTCACTAGACATCATAAGGATCAAATCATATTTGTACAAATTTATGTAGATGACACTATTTTTGGCTTTACTGATTCCAAACTATGCAAGAGGTTCTCTGACATAATGCATTCCAAATTTGAAATTAGTAGCATGGGTGAGCACTCTTACTTCCTTGGGCACCAAGTGAAGCAACTACCTGATGGAATCTTTATATCCTAGTCCAAGTATGCTAAGGAGCTAATCAAAATATTTGGGATGTCAGATGCCACAGCAAAGAAAACACCCTTGGCTTCTAATGTTGTGATTGACTCTGATGAACACGGCAAGCCAGTTGATCAGAAACTATATAGGGCATTATTAGGTCCCTGTTATATCTCACAGCAAGTAGGCCAGACATAATGTTTGCTACATGCCTTTGTGCTAGGTTCCAGGTGAACCCTAAAGAATCCCACCTTATTTTTCTAAAAAGGATTTTAAGATATATAAAGGGTTGTCCTAGTCTAGGACTCTGGTATCCAACTGAGTCAGAGTTTGAGTTTACTGGATACTCAGATGCTGACTTTACGGATGTAGAGTGGACAGGAAAAGCACCTCAGGGACATGCCAATTCCTTGGTGCTAGACTAGTGTCCTAGTTTTGCAAAAAGCAGTCATATGTGTCTACTTCAACTGCAGAAGCAGAATACATAGCTGCTGGCAGTTGTTGTTCCCAAATGTTGTGGATTCAAAACCAACTCCTAGATTATGGTTTCAACTTAAATAATTCAACCTTACTATGTGATAATACAAGTGCAATTTCCATTGCACAAAATTCAGTGCATTATAGTAGAACTAAGCATATGGACATAAGACATCATTTCATTAGAGAGTGTGTGGACAAAAATAAAATTAAGCTTGTCTACATCTACACTGATTTGCAAAGAGCAGACATCTTCACCAAATCCTTGGATGAGAGGAACCATCTATTCTTTATAAATCAGCATGGTATGATAAATGGAGAGGCTTTAATTTAATTTCTGTCTGGGATCGAAGAATTTATCAAAGTTCATCGAACGGAGATCGACGATCTGAGATCAGTTCGTGAGAAAATTCATCGACCTGAGATCGACGAACTCTCTCTGTGAAGTTATTTTCGTCGAACTGAGATCGACGATCTTGATTTAGAAAATTTTTCATCGAACTGAGAACGACAAAAATTTTTCCCCTCTTCCAACTGTGATCGACGATATTATTTCTTCATGAAATTTTTCGTCGACCTGAGATCGAAGATTTGTTTTCATTTCGTAGGACGGAGTCTACCGCTTCACATTCTGAAAACTTTATAACTAGGTTTTCTTTGAGCTTCGTCCCGCACTCTTTATTCTTTTGCACTTGATCTCTCTTTATTTTTATAGGAAACCATGGCGATTTCAGCGATCTCTCTGTCCGGGATTTAATATGAAACAGGGTTCGATATCGACTTCGACTCCTTCACTCATTCGGACAAGATCTTCATGGATATTCTGAAACTATTCGAAGATCAACAGTTGAAAAAGTTTAGGACAACCAGAATCAAACTGCCGACGGTAGAGATAAAGTAATGGGTTTATTCTTCAACTACTCCTGATGAAGACACGATGACATGAACAATTTCAGGAACTCAGGTCTCTCTAACTCCTTCAGTCTTATCTGAGATTTTCGGTTTTGTGAATGGGAAGAAGACATTGAAATAGATAGCTTTGAATTTAATGCGATGTTGTTGAAAATGGGTCACTCTAAAGGAAACCCAAACAAGTTATTGAAGAAGAACTTATCGGCTGAATATAAATTCTTGGCTGATATAGTGGGCAAAGTCTTGCTGGGCAAGCACACTGCTCACGACTACATCACAAGGCAACAATTTCTGTTTATGAGTGCCTTTGTGGATAAGAAAAAGGTTAACTGGGGTCAGATTTTATTTGATTTAATCTGGAAGAAGAACTCCAAGAAGGAAGTTTTCTTTGAAAGGATACTTGGAATTTTCTTCAGGAGATGGCAAATGATTTACTCATCTCTCAGACAGTTTTCATTAATGCTTGTAAAAGGTTAACCTCTGCCCTCTTTGGCAGATGGGAGAGGACTATTATCAATACATCCAAGGCTTCCTCCTCCTCAAGACCTTCTGAGAGCGCATGGGATGTACCAGCCACATCCCAACCTGTAGAAGAAGTTTCCATTCCACCTCCTCCTCCTTCAACAACACTTCTTCCAACAACAACAACTCCTCCACCTCAACAACCACCTGCTTCACCAATGCATCAACCAAAACCCACTGCATCTCCAGAACACATCACACCACCTCCATCTCCATTACCACCTCATCGTACTGACATACATCCCCATACATTCATGTCATCTCCAACCTTTGATTTGCTAACCTCCATACCATCTACACCCAATTCACCTCAACATGACATCTCAACTCCAATTCCTTCACCTCCTGCATCATCTTCTCAGGATGACATCATGCAAGATGATATTCCATCTGATGTCATTCCTCCCTTTCCTCCATCTATATCTACTCTGACCCCACCTGAGTCTATACATTTTGTTATCCCCTCCATTTCCATTCATCTATCTGTATTCACTCAGACTCCTCCTGAGTTTATGGATATGGATACTCCTTCCATTACCACCCTCCTGGAGCACATCACTCCAGTCATCAGGCAACTCATTGCAGAGGCAATCACACCTCTTACTGCCTCCATCTCATTTCTTGCTGCTCTCTTTGCTGCCTTCTCTGTCCCTCCTTCTATCAGGGGTCTGGTTCCAGTGTCTACTGATTCCAGGCAGGGGGAGATGCTCTATGAAGAAGTCGCTCCAGCAGCAGTATTTTTAGATGTAGCAGCAGCTCCAGCAATTGAATATGAAGCTCCAGCAGCAACAATAGTGATTCCAGAATATCTACCAGAGATCATAACTGTTGGTGATTGTGTGATCAATCCCATAGTTGATTTGTTTTATTTATTGAATTCTTTCAATTCAGCATTCTTTAATTTTCTTCCAGACTTGATCCAAGATCAGTCTAAAGCCTTGGTTTGCTACACTCCTCCCATTAGTCCTGAGGTTGTAAAGCAACTAAAGGCAAGCTTTCTAGTACCAGTTGTCACAAAAGCTACTACAGAGCCAGTTGTATCTATTATTGAGCCAGTCACAAAATCAGCTCCTAAGGCTATCTCTCCTCCAACTTACAAAATGGATGAAAGTCCTATACCAAACTTGGATGATATAATGCTTGCAGATATAGAATAAGAAAATCTTTTGGCAGTTACTGAAAGTGTTGTAGAGCAAGAAATTCCAGATCAACCTCAGCCTGAAAAGCAGATCTCTAAGGAAATTCTGAAAGAGATTGATGATTTGTATGATAATCCTCCGGGATCTTCTGATGATGATGATGATGAATCAAATTCTAAAAAGGCAAAATCGAAGAAGAGGAAAGATCCTGCTAAGGCTGTTCCTAATCCTAATCCTAATGCAGACACTCCCTATTACATTCTGAACAAAATAACTCCATATAAAGGGATGCCTAACTAGATGTGGTTGTCAAAGAATGAGCAAAAAGCAAGGAAGAAGAGTAGAAGGTACTCTCCTCATCCTTCTAAAAGGAACTGCAGAGGTCCTCCTCCTCCTCCAGTAGCAGGTGCTTCAAGAAATGTTTCACAGAGATCTACCTCATTCACCCAAACATTCCAAAGACAAGATAGATCTTCAAGATCTTATTTTCAAGGAAGCAGTCAGCATCAACATCCTAAATCTTCAAGAAGCAATTCTCCTTTTCCTCCAATACCAGCAAGTCCTCCAAAAGCTCCAGTTGAACCTGAAAAGGATAATAGTTCTGAACGCATGTATCTCCACCAATTCCATTTGTTGTTCCTGAACAGTAGAACACTGCCAAAATGGCTAGATTTCATGAACTAGTTGGACTATCTCCGATCAATAAAGCTAAAGTAGAAGGGAAGGATCCCTCTCAATACTCTACCATGTCTTCCTATAGGAAAGAAGAGTTAAAAAGGTATGATAAAGCTAATCAATTTTTCAATATTGATGCTTACATGAGTCTTCACCCAGAAGTTGTTGTCCTAAGAGCAATCTCTTGCAACATCATTGGAGAATCTGATATGATAATGTCCAAGAGAGAAGCTGCTAATCCTAACAGGGAAATCATATTCAGACAACCTTCTGAGAAAGCTGAGAAAGACAAATCCAAGAAGCCTAAATAACTTTTGATTAGTATATTTTCTTAACTATTTATGTTAATTCATCATAAAGCACTTGTTGTATATATCTGCTAGACTTTTATTCTCTACCAGATATTTGTTATTTTGCTTTGTGATTGTATTGCATTTTATATTTTATTGTTGTGAACTCACCCAAATAGGGGGAGATTGTTGGAACCCCTGATTTGGATTTGGACTATGTTGGAACACCATATTACTAATTTGGGTCAGGATCACTGTGTCTCTAGGAACCTTTGCTTGACCTCCTGTATAGCTCAATAGGTCAATTAGAATTAAGTCTAAGGGTTAGAAGACTAGGTTTGGAAGCTGCCCTGAAGACCAGGATTCTCTGTCTGGAGACTAAGTCTGGTCGTCGAGCTCAGTACGACGATTCGTCGAACTCCGATCGACGATTGTCTAGCTCAACTTCGACAAGATCGTCGAACTCCATTCGACGATCGCGGAGCTCAACATCATTATATCGTCAAACTCCATTCGACGATCGGTGAGCTCAGGTCGACGATTTTGACTCTGCTTTGGATCTTTATCTCTGAGCTCAGTTCGACGATCTTTGAGCTCAGATCGACGATAATTTGCTGCTGTATATTTCCAGATTGCTGAGCTCAGCTCGACGATAGTAGAGCTTAGTTCGACGATTTCAGATAACTTCCAGGATGTCTCTACATTCAAATTCAAATCAGTTAGGAGTTATTCTGCAATTAATTCAGAGATTTTCTAGCCGTTTTCATTCATTTCTGGACCAAGTTTCAAGGGATTTTTCAAGGAATATATCTGTGGACTTTCCTCCAGAAGAGATTATGCAATTAAGGATGCAATTAATGCAGGCCAACGACTATTCTTCTCAGAGAGAATGTTTTGTTCAGTACCAGAGAATAAAAGACATAATTTTTTTTAATCTCTGATATAGCACACACAATACAGAGAGAGAATACAGATTACAGAGACACATTCAAAAATCTTCTATCACAAAGAATTCTCAAGAACACTCATCCAAGGAGATCAAGTTTTCTCAAAATCTTCAGATCTCTGTAGTTTTCAAAGTGTTCAAGGCCAACATATTTCCAGACTCCAGACATTCAACATTTCAGCTATTGCTGAAATCATCTATTGCTGGAGTTCAATCTTTGAAGGCCTATCACCCTCAGTAAAGCTTTTCTTCCTGAAGATCTCAAGGATTCAGGGGGAGCTTTGACATCAACAATCCACATAGTCTTCTCAGTTGTTTGAGAAAGAGAAGATTTCCATCACTCTCTCAGCCCCACTCTGTAAAAGGTTTCTCAAACTCCCTTCAAAAGTTTGAGCTTGGTTTTTGAGCACCTTGTCAAAAGCTCATTGGTGGCAAGACACCTGATCAAAAAATCTGCTTTGGTTTTTGAGCACCTTATCAAAAGCTCATTGGTGCCCAGGACACCTGATCAACTCATCCTGCAGTGGATTCCTACCTAGGGTGGTAGAAGAGTGGATGTACCCAAGTTTAGGGGAACCACTATATTTCCTTGTGTCTTCTGGTTTTGCTTGTGTTTATGTTTGTTTCTGGCCTTGATTTTTCTGTGCTTAGTTTTTGTTTAACTTAGTACTGTGATTAGATTTATTATTGCTTCCCTGCTCACACATATTACAACAATAGTTGTAAAAGTTTTTAAAGCACCATATACTATATTCACCCCCCCTCTAGAGTATATCAGATCTAGTTGCACTTTCAATTGGTATCAGAGCTAGGTTGATTAAACATACCATACCTGATTGGTTGTACACGCTAACACCTGAACCCAAAGGTCCCAAACTAGATCTGTTTTTCTTTGGTATTTTATTATTAGATTTTGTTTTCACAAATCATGGCCCAAAA